>CAKAOJ020000176.1:0-600000 GCA_916701645.2 Sebastolobus alascanus
TAACGTTAGTTGTTTTTTTTACTTCTGGTGATTGCATTAACACTTCAAAAATCATAAAAGTGGTGTTCATTTGTGGAGATTATCTTACTGAACAAAACGTGTAAGTACCATAAACATTTATTTTTTTTCCACAGAGCTTATTTTCTGCAATAATTCAAAAGCCAATGGAAAAATCCCATTGGCTGTTTGTCGATGGAACCAGGGCAATGCTAACTTCCGGGTTGGCCTACAAAAATATGTCATCCCTGTGCACTCTATAGGGTTAACATGGGCTCCACTAATATACTGTATTTGTTATGTTTGTTGTTAATGCACACTGCAGTACTGATAAGAGAAACAGAACCAGCAACCCCTACAACATACATGGTGGAACATAATGTATACAAGACAGTAATACGGGAAACTAAAACAAAAGTATACTGTAATATGAGAGATGATGTAACCAGGATGTCGGTCCTTTAGAAATTAAGATAAATAGCAAAAGTGAACAAATTCAAATAAAAAATTACTAATGGATAAGAGTGGACTTGGGTTATTAGTAAAAAAAATAAATAAATAACATAAAATAAAATAAAATAAAATACTCACTGAGACAACAGTGTAGTCTGGCAACATCTACACAACATTAGCGAGTGATTATCAGCATACAGCTGAACCTGCAGAAAGGCTTGTATAATTCCATTAGTAGAAACATTATGCAAAGTGCAACAAAGCTAAAAGTAAACACAGTAATGGCTTGCATCAGCACAGGTTACACTCTGTTTGTGAACTATAGATTATTACCATCAAGGTTAATCATTTGGCTTTCACATCACCGGAAAAGACTGAGCTCACAAATTATGGATGTGCATTAGTGTTTCCTAAAAGACCTGCTGATTATCATAAAGAGAGAAAATGACTATTTCTATCTCTATCCTGTGTATATGTAAATCTGCTATGTTGATGGTTAGAATACCAAGGACCACATCAATTTTAACAAATGGTCGTAAAAAATATTTCATTAACACAGCCGGCAGCTGGTAGTTCGTTCAAGTTCTGTATTGGCTGATTGTATTCTTGCTTTTACGAATGAATCACTTTGCCTTGGGTCTGCTTTCTTAGTCATTGTCTCTCTGGTTTTCACTTTAGACAATGCAATAGTAGTATGTGTCCTGTGCTTATCACTATTGTAGCTTTAGTGATCAGGTCATCTCTTCAACCCATAAACCTTTTGGCAGTTCCATCATTAGCCTCAAGACTCTTTATGTTGCTCTACAGTCAATTGAATTTGAACACAGTTGTTTCAAAAGATAGCAAATACAGTATGTCATTTACATTCAAAGTAATGATACAGCAATAAAGAGTAAGAAAGATAACATTTCATTGAAGCAGTAAAATAAGCACTTAAGGGGAAATGGGGAATACTGAGAACATTAAGGTTTAAGAGGTGCTGGAAATGTTTCACACTACCACTCAGTTTTAAGAACTCTGGTTTATATTTCTGCAAAAATATGAACTTAATCAACGCATTTAATTTGTTTAAATACTTTTACTTAAAAATGGAGACACGGATAATTTACACTGTGAAAATTTAAATCTAGCTATCTTAGTGATGGTGACCAGAGACCGATCTTAGCAAGCACACCCTGAGATGGAGTGGAATGCCAATAGCTGAATCAAGTTTATTCATTACAGAAACACACTGAAATGATTATTCCAGTTTGTTGCAAGTTGGATCCTATTTTCTTAATTTTGTCCGTCATTCAACCTAGTCACCAGAATAAAATGTTGGCATTGTACGTTTCTGCAAACCATGCATATGTTGAATATCTATGTTTCTCGAGCAAAAATCTGTTTCATATCAACATTTCTACATACGTGTATACCAACGTTATAGTATTTTAACTGCTTGTGGCAACGAAACTGTATTCTCAATTACATTTAGGTTGAGGCAACAAAACGACTTGATCAGAATTAGTAAAAGATCATGTTTTGGGTTAAAATAAGTAAATTACTTTTGGTTTCACAAGTGACACGAACACCACTCTCCTGGGTGAATGTCCCGAGTTTGACCCATCCATCCACCCCGACCTCCTCCTTATGGGGACTTTGATTAAATGCATTTGTGATACGTCAAATACAAACGTAATTCGTGAGAAAATACGGTCTCTCAAAATGTAATTGACAATGCAGTTTCTTTGTATGGGAACGCAATTTTTAGGAGACCAGGCAGCGTCATTTTTTTTGGTTTTAACGTTGAAAGAACTCAGATGGGAGAAAGAAGCCAGAGCAGTCAGAAAGCTTTTAAAAGATCCTCTGGGTTGGCTAAATTTACTTGGAAGAGAAGGCAAAGGCAAACGGTTGAATTACAAGCCAATATGTCCACAGTAAACATTCATCACAGTTTACAGACTGAATTCCTGGTCCAATTTTGACCTATAGCCCACTGTACTTGCCGTAGTTGTAGCACAGGTTGCCAGTTTAATCAGAGATTACAATTGCTTTCAGTTTTTACGTCCAGATAAAGTGGTTTCAATAATCTGGCTAAACTGTTGGACTGATTACAACCTGTCTGGTCGTTTGACTGCTTGTAAGACAAGGCAAAAGTGAGCATGGCTCACATACCCCCGCTCACTGCTTGACCCCTACTAAAGTAGGGCCAAAGGTTTTGCCATTTTGTAACTCATGGAATTAATGGGCATTAACTAATTAGCAAATGGGCACCCTGGACTTCTGACCCCCAAAAGGCACAACTAGACCACACTGTCAACCATCATACCAAATTTGAAGTTCCTAAGTGAAATAGTTTCCGAGTTCTGCTCCGGAAACGAAACGGAAGGACGGACGGACGGAGGGACGGACGGACGGAAGGACGGACGGAAGGACAGGCAGAGCGCTATATACCCCCGACTACGTTGTCGCAGGGGTATAATAAGATCTCAGCAATTAACTTGGTGATTACAATATTGTAATAACTGATAAAAACAATTGCCAAAGCTTAAAAAAATATTAATTAATTAATTAATCAATTGTCATCTAACCCAGGGGTGAAAAGTGTATTTCTTTCTTTCTTTCTTTAATTGTTTGTTCATTTGTTACCTCAATGCAGAAAATGAGGAAGGGTGCCCACTGGTATTTCTTATTTATTTCTAATTTTTTTAGAGGGCGACCAGTGCCCCCCAGAAGGGGGCGCCCTAGGTGACCGCCTATGTGGCCTATGCCTTAAGCAGACTCTGGCTTGTAGAAGTCATTGAAATGTGATAGGGCCACAATACTATATCAATTTAGAAAGATGGGGGAAAAAAAGATATGTTAAATGCCACCAGAGTTTCACACATAAGCAAGCGGAGTGAGATATTAGGCAGGTTCTGGGTAGATTAACAACTGTAATATTTACCTCTCCAGCCTCCTTCTTCCCTTCTCTCTCTCTCTGTTCTTCATCAAACCTCTTCTGTATCTCCCTCTGAATCTCTCTAGCACTATCTGTTTCTTTATATCTTTCTCTCTTTCTGTCTCTGGGGACCAGACCGATGCAGAAACGGTTCACGGCACCAGCCCTGTCACTCTCTCTTTTTTTCTTCATACACATTACCCCCAGTAGATCATTTAGGCCATGTCATAATAGCATTCTAGCATGGCCCCTACTTTACACAGTTAGGGCCACCAGCTGGTAAGATATCTCTTAGCATTGTATCAACCTGCTGAGGTATACCAGAAGATCATGGGGCCAGCTCTTGCTCCCCAATGGCCCAAACATTGAGTAAGGTCTAGTATAAAATCAATTAAAAGTTCCACAAAAACAATGCCTTCATGTGACTCGACCTATTTTGAATTACTATACACAGATTTCTCCTTTGCCATGTGAGTCGTCAGGGCAGTTTGGTAATGTCAGTATCACCCAAAAGAATAGCAAGAATCAGTATGACACATGGGAACGCATTAGTATGGGAATGAAAGACCTACAGTAGAGGTGTGAATCCTATTAGTGTCTCCGTCAGGATAAGGGGTATGGAGCGAGTCCATCACTGAGATAGCATGTTTCAAACACATTAATGCAAGAACAAAATTGGAGAAGGATTCTGTGCAGTGCCATGATTGATTCAGCATAAGTAATACTTCCATAGGCATGACATTCACATGAAAAATAAAAATACTCTTTATATATCCAACATAGGTTTGTCATATGCTCGAAAGAATTGTATTAGAACTGAATCTGAGCAGTCATAAGAAACCATGTTTTTAGCTAATTATCTTCCTTTATAATGTAAACATAACAGGCACCAATGTTTCATACCTCTCTTCATATTGTTATTGCCTTCTGCAGTAGTTTTTTTTTATTTTAGCTTTGGGTAATTTATTTCCATATCAAAGATAGGGTCGACGATCTTGGAGAGCTAGCATAATTTGAAAGTAGCATGCCTCCGGAGCTCCGTCTAAACCCACCCCCTCCCCTCGAAACTCCTTCCAAGGCAACGCCCCCCACATCGCCGCATCGTAACCACTTCACATTTTCCGTAGCTATTTCATCACTAAATTCACTTCTGAAAATTTGAGGCGAGAAATCAACTGTGTAGATTTAGAATATTGACAGTTTTACAATGTTAGATGGCGATGTTCTGCCCTCATCAAAGAGTCCCCTTCCTTAACTAGACAGACAGATAACTCCTTCAACACACTGTAGTCAATAAAGATGGATTTATTGTGCACCACCGTTAGTATTGACAGCATGAGAATGGAGTAAAACTGAAATGAAAAAGAAATAAGGAAAGGAAACAATGAGTAAGATGATATACATAATATACATTGAGATACAGTTCCATCATGCCTATCATATGCCTCATAAAGCATATATGATATATCTTGCTACCAATATAGCTGGCGGAAAGCCATTAACAGAACAGGTTACATGGTGAACGATGAGTAGTGCATAACATAAAAAACATGGTTTAATCTAGCCATCCACACAAAATATAAGCATTGATATAAATATGGGCATCTTATAAAAGCAGTACTTACAGACAATGCTTCTGGAAGTGATTCCAAAAGAGGATGGATGTAGATGCTGACTAGACAGTTCCACAATGTGCTTTCTACTCAGGAATGCAAGGAAAAACAAAGATGGCTGCCAGGGTCAAAGGACAAGAAATAAAGCCTGTAGTAAAAATAAGCAGCACACAGTAGTGGCTGCAAAAATTAACTGAAAGTTCCTTTTCCTCAGGCCAGAACAGGCGAATCAAAAATTTGCTCCACCGTTGTCGGAGTTTAGAAGCTCCACAAACTGCCGGCACAGCTAGCTAGCTCCTGCCGGGATCGCCACCTCTCCAGTCAGGCAGTCACTCTCACAGACCCCGCTATGAGCTGACTGGAGCTCTCTCAAGAGACCGGTCTCGTAGACGAGGGGCTTTTATTTCCTTGTTGACGGATAGTTTGTTTAAATATCACAACACAAATGTCCATTATAAATTAACATGTGTATATCTGCCTTTTTGCTCGACAATCGCCCGCTGGGGGGGTAGCTCGCTGGAGAGCCGGCCACAGAGCAGCAGAGTGGCGAGGGAAAGAGCAGCCTCTGAGGGGGCAGAGAGATACCTGCTGAGACAACACGACCCTTTTTAACATTACTCTAATATCTGGAGGGAGATCAGTCCACTCGTTTGTTTCTGTAACTGAAAAAGCAGTTTGAGTAACGTAAATGTTGTCGAGCAATGTTTTATATTTCTTCACTTTGAGCTGTTACAATAAATAGTTTAAACCTGCAGTATCTTATAAAGTAATCTAACAGAACATGAACAACTAAATCAAAGTTGTATTTTTCGATAATATTGTAATAGTGGTACGAGTTCGTGCTCGTTGTCCAGCGTTTTAAGAGCTGGTTTAAAGGCTAAAGCCTCATCTAGCATACTGCAAATACATCACTTTAACCGTTTCATACTACATACTACTCAGGAACGCAGTATGCAGTATACAGTACATACTGTATACTGTATTCGTCAGTAGTATGTGGTAGGGGGTTTCAAATACAGCCACAGAGCGGAGAGGACCTCAACTCAACAACTCTTCCTCATGACAAGTAATCGTGGCAGTGCTACTGCAGGGCTGAGTTTTCTCTTCCATTCTCCAGGAAACGTGCGGCGGCGACGCGCTTTGAGTTCACGCTGGTGCACGACAAGGGTAGAGAACGAGCAGGGAGGCAGGGAGGCATCTGATTGGTTCTTTACAACTGGGCGCAGAGGCAGTGATTGGTAGACATTTTTACAGGATTACAGCAGCTACAGATGACGGATCATTTCCGGTCCTTTTTCAGAGCTCATAAGTAATGGATCGCTGTCGGGGTGTAAAGACCATTTCAACCAATATAACAAATAGTGTATACTGGATAAATCGCCAACCCTGCCTTTAACTTGTATTGTTGTAATTGTCTGATTTTATTTCAATGCAGAGCTGAAATGTTTTTTTATTTCTGTTTCAACCATGTAAAGAACTTTCTAACTTTGTTTTGAAAGGTGCTGTATAAATAAAGTTTATAATGTATTATTATTATTATTAAACTGGAAAAAAGCTCAAGGTCATTGGTTGTAAAAACATGGTGGGTTGAGTGGAGAAAGCAGGCTTTAACTGTGCTTTAAAGGAGACATTGATTTGTTAACAATTTCATACAAACAGAAACACGTCTGTTTTGTTCCTTGCACTTTCTTTTATTAAGTAAAATCGACTGAAGATGTTCTTAAGATTATGAGTCACTGAATGGCTTTGCACATTCATGTTGTTCCTCACATAATATGCTCCCACGTAGCACTCATAAATGTTTCTATATTTCTGCATAGACAGTCCTTTAGTAGCTGTAATCCACACACACTAAGGAACCAGTCATAAGCTGAAATGAGTGACTTCCTGTTGTTTGTAACAGTGTGCGTCAGCATTAGAGTGCTAGGAATGAGTCCTAAAACCTGGAAATGAGCATTTTAGCACTTCCGGTTCCCTCGTCTGGAAGTCAATGGGTTTTTTGATTGGGTTTTAAGTTAGATGCCTGAAATAAGGTCTGTGGTTAACACAAGCTTAAGAGATTTTAAAGTTTTGTGCTATGACATAAAATACATCAATAAATATCCCAATCATGATTTTTGAAGCTTTTACGTTTGTTAAAAAAGGCGGTTGCTAACAAGCGGCTAAATGAGACTACTAAACATCATCACGCCGACTCGTCCTTCTTTACAGCCTCGTTACTCATACAACCATGGTGTAGTTCGTTTATAGCCTGACGTTAGGTTCTTACTGCTGGCGACTGCATTCACACTTCAAAAATCATAAAAGTGGTGTTCATTTGTGAAGATTATCTTGCTGAACAAAACGTGTAAGTATCATAAACGTTTGTTATGCAACAGAGCTTATTTTCTGCATTAATCCAAAACCCAATGGGAAAATACCATTGGGTTTTTGTCGAAGGAACCAGGACAATGCTAACTTCCTGGTTGGCCTACAAAAATACTTCATCCCTGGAGCACTTGATACGTCCTAAAAATCTAAGAAAAACAAGTGACTCATGACATGATGGTAATGTTCAGCTAAAACAAATGACCAAATAGCATGGTCAAAAATGTCTAAAAGCAGCCTGGATTTGATCTCCACAGTCTGACTGAAAAAGGAATATAACAAAAAGTTGACTAAAGAATCCACTTGTTTACTTCTAATGCACCTTCTTAGCTGCTCTACACTGAGCTAAAGCAGGCAACAGTGTTTGGTGAAAACTTTTGACACAGCACATATGCTTTGATAATTGTTGTATATGAGCTATAGTATAATGATATAACACCCAGGAGGGCAGTCTGTAATGCAATTACAGCAGCTTCAAAACCCACTTGCTGATAGCAATGTATGAGGCCTTAGTGTTGTAGATCACCAGCAAATGCAGGGGCAGAAATTCCATAAGATAATAAAGGAAATTCCATTATGCATCAACATCACAGCAACATATGGCTCAGCTCCATAATACCATTCACATCATTCATTTATCCCATGAGAGCCAAATAGTAATTATTGCAATGCTGCAGTTTAAAGTGTCAATACACACAGCTGCAGTCGCATGTATTGTCTCATGTATGGCACAAAGGAAAATTAGGTGATCAGGCTTAAGAGATGAGCGAAGGCTGATCGAGTTTCCAACATCAAAGTATAGAAGTTAAGCAGCTGTTGTGTCAGTGTCAGGGCCAGAATTCATTGTGGAACCAATGTCCACATCGGTGAATTGCACTTGAAATGTGTAACTATAGTGCACTGTAAAAAAAAATGTAATTATTAAGTAGGGGTGACCCCAAATAGTCGACTATTCGACAAATCGATATAAGGAGCCAGATTCCACTGACAATCCCACAGTCAAATGATCACAGTGGTGGAAAAATGTGGTTATTAAGGATCATTCCATTCAGTTCATTCTATATGGGGATGCTGAATGTCTGATTTTATGTAGAATTGCTAGGTTTCTCCCAATAAATTGTGCATATATATATATTATATATATATATATATATATATATATATATATAGTATATACAGTATATACAGTATATATATATATATATATATATATGCACAATTTATTGGGATTGGGAATTTATATAGGCTGTCAAAGTTAACGCAATAGTGACGCGTTAACGCAAATTTGTATTAACACCACTAATTTCTTTAATGCAACTTGCAATTTTTAGGTTGTAGTGGGTTCAGTTTAGCTAGGGTGAAGATACTGGTATCACATGAAACTAGAAAACCTAAGGAATCCCTTGGTATCCTCCATGTAATACCTGCATGTCGTGAAGGAGGCTAAATAAGGCTCCAAACAGCGTCCTGAATCCAGCTCTGCACTTAAAGGGTAATTTCAATATTTTTCAACATATACCCTATTTTCCCCATTTTTGTGTCTAAGTGACAATATCCACATTGTTGAAATAATTTAAATATTTAGCCACGACATTGAAAATCTTTTAGATAACACTAAGCTACGCTTTCTATACTCTAACACAACTAACTCGGCCTGTTTCCACCATGGTTGTATGCCACTATTCCAACGTAGTCTTCCGGCAACACGTCACCTCGCCAGATTTCGGAATGAGACTTCTCCTTGAGCGAGACTTTTTCCATAATGTCAGACACTTATAATAACAATCAAAGCCTGTCATGGCAAAAATAGGCACTTTGAGTGGACATAAATGATGGTGCCAGCTTGCCCCAATAGGATTACATTGCAGCCTTTGAGCAGCTGTCGTCTATAGCGTCCTCCCTCAATACTGGACCAATTTCAGAAAGTGTTGTCCCTATTAGTCAGTTAGACACAAAAACATGGGAAAATAGGGTCCAGGTTGAAAAATAAAATAAAATTAAAATTAAATTAAAGTTAACCTTTAACAAACAGACCTGAGACTTATATTGATTTTCTCATCTCACTCAGTAAAAAAAGCAAGTACTATTACTTTAAGGAAGTGTCACTGTCTTGATACCGAGAGAATATAAAGCACATGTGCTACAATTTTCTTGGAACAAAAGGTTCTGTATCAGTAACAAGTAAATAAAAATTACCGGCCACCAGCAAACTTTCTAATTTTACAGCTAAACAGTACACTACAAGAAAGATCTTGTAGTGTACAAGAAAGATTTTCTAGAGCCTGAAAACAGAGCCATGAGGAGGTGCAGAAGTCTAGTTATAGCTCAGAACGCTTGAAATACAATATGCTTAAAGGTTATTATGACATTTTTGCCCAATGATGCCAAAAATATTCTGCGTACTGAAGCTTTAAGAATTCAATGGAGAATGTGATCAGCAATGACAGAATCCATCTCTCATGCAGCCTCACAAGAAAAGCTATTCCTTTTGTTCTGTGCCTGTACGACCCATGATTTAAGATTTAAAGCCGCCTTTTATCACTTGTTAATTGTCATTGATACAGTTGGGATTTCCCGCGTTCACATAAAGTGCCGTACACATGATCGGCTGACGGTCTCTGTGTCACATGGGTGAAATAAATTTAATTTAAGTTGGCAATGCAAATGTAGCGTGTCACTCGAGAGACTGAGGGAGATGAAGAGAGGGAGATAGATTATTTGAGCTGACAGGCTTTCATGTCATATACTTTTTTCATCAAATGAACGATCATCTACCCTCACCCCCCAACACACACACACACACACATACAGTCACAGTCAACTGCCTGATTGCCTAAACCCCTGTGGTTTAGGGCCCCAACCAACCTCCATATCCATGTAAATCTACATAAGCCCACGGTAATGAAAGAACAACATGGATATGGCACGACTCTCAAGAGCCCTGTGATATGATGTGACACACACAGCAGAGAGAGAAATAAATAGGCAGTGCTTATTTGAAAAGTGAATGACTATATTACCCTCAGTGTGTGTGTGTCTCTCTGTGAGTTGTGTGTGCACGTACAAACTGAAAGCCAGCTGTCTTTACTCAAGGTCCCTAAGCTTTGGCATTAACTAACACAGGATTGGTCGATTGTATTAAATAACAGCTGTAATTAGCAGTGAGCCATCAATTCTGTTGTTCTCGGGAATGATGAATTGAATCCCCACTGACAAGCAAAGGCTGCTTCTTGAGTTGTAGTGGAATTCAGGAAGGCTTTGGAGATTCAAGTGGGGTAAACAGGTGGTTGGTGAGGGATGAGGCGTTTGTTGACCTTCTTATTTGCAGTAGTAGAGTTAACACTACCCACCAGGCTGGAATAAATCTTTATGAATGAAGTATACAGAATAGTGAATTCAGCACCGAGTAAAAACCAGAGTGATAACGGCAGAAATTGTGATTGAGAAAATGTTATGTTTTCTTTAGGGCTGACAATCGATTAAGATATTTAATAACGATCATGTTTGTCCATAGTAAATTGTGATTAATCATAGATTAATAGCACATTATTTATCTGCTCAAAATGTACCTTAAAGGGATTTGTCAAGTATTTAATACACTTATCAACATGGGAGTGGGCAAATATGCTGCTTTATGCAAATGTATGTATATATTTATAATTGGAAATCAATTAACAACACAAAACAATGACAAATATTGTCCAGAAACCCTCACAGGTACTGCATTTAGCATTAAAAAATGCAAAAAATTAATAAATAAATAAATTAAAAATTAAAATGTTGAACTCAAGCCCAACAGGCAACAACAGCTGTCAGTGTGTCAGTGTGCTGACATGACTACGACTTGCCCCAGACTGCATGTGATTATCATAAAGTGGGCATGTCTGTAAAGGGGAGACTCGGGGGTACCCATAGAACCCATTTACATTCACATATCTTGAGGTCAGAGGTCAAGGGACCCCTTTGAAAATGGCAATGCCAGTTTTCCTCGGCAAAATTTAGTTTGTATGTCATAGTTGGTACCAATGGATTCCTTAGGTTTTCTAGTTTCATATGTCATTATCTAGCTTTAAAGTAAATTTAAATTTACTTACTGTAAATTTACATTTACGTGTTAATATCATATTAACTTTGACAGCCTTAGTTTTCTTATATCTGTGTTTGTTTGCTTGCTGATTGTCACAGAGTGAAGGTCATGTTGTACCCAGTTTTCTTTACCACCAGAGCCCCTGTCTCGTTAAATTAGAGGCACTGGAATGTCAAATCCTCTTGAAATTGATTTTTGTCAAAACTTTATGGAAGTATTCATTGTTATGGTATTTTATGTATTTTGTTCCAAACCTGTGTCCCACAAAATTACGTTCCCAACTAAAAAGGAATCGTCAATTACATTTTGAGTGAATGTATTTTCTCCCTGATTACGGCCGTAGTTTTAAACATGTGGTTAACGTTGTAAATTGAAACAAAACAAAAACGCAACACAATTACTTGGTTCTTTTCCCTCAAGACATAATTGTAGTGCAGTTTCGGTATATGGGAACATCATTTTTTATTTGTCAGGGCTGTGTGTTCATGAAATGATTGATGATGCAGGTGATGGCGGGGTTTTTCACCTCACTTCCTTTGTGAATAATGCTGCGTTTGTTTGTAGATGGATATGGGTTGAAATATGGAAACATATCATTCCCACCACCCCACACAAGCTACAGTATGTTCAAAGTTGTTGTGTAAGCTACCCTCCCACTGCTCATGGACAACATCAATCACCCAAACCTGGTAAAAAGTGGACGAGTCTTGCATTAAGAAGCTAAAATACACTAGCTTCCTACTTGACTCATTCAGGTCTGAGTGAGTTAACGAGTCCTTGAGATCTCTGTTAGTCAGTATTTATGATGTGATTTTTACACATTTGTCTTTGACTCCCATCAGCCTGTATGTGCGTGCCAGCTCTGCTGTCAGCTCCATAGATTGACCTGATTATGTGGCACTTACTCACTGATTAGGTCTTTTTCAGGTCTTATCAACACACATCATGGCCGTGCTTTCCCTGAGCAAATATCGCACTTGACAGTTTGTCTGAAAACATCATCATCATCATCATCATCAACACTTCAGTCAGGTAGTCAGCTTGTAGGGCCACACGATCTGTGCTGCTGTTTTCTATAGAAGGCCTATAGAGCTGTGTGTTTCTGTAAGCATGACAGACAAGAACAGGGACAGCAAGTACATGCATGTGTCATCTCTGCACGTGACATATTTATATCACCCCGCTCATAAATATATCACATGGAGAGTGGGTTGTTGGCACCAGTGCACAGAAAGTTTTCTAGCATGTAGAGAGCACTTTATCACATTTTTCTCCACTGTAAGGACACCCTAGAGGGTCATGCATCACGTTTTCTCCACAGGAAGGAGAATAAGGACCACACCATTTAGCATCTGAACTGACCAATGTTGTCATTGGCAGGTATGTTTTTAAGCTGTTCAGTGTGCAGCTGACTAGCCCATCAGCTAACTAATGTTAGCAGTACACTGATGGGTGTTTACATGGTCGCTTGCTCAGCAAGCCAAGATGCAGCACAACATATGTCCTTGTTTGTAGATGAGAAATTTGGTAGAAAAGTATAAAAAGAAAAAAACATGTAAAAAGACCCTCACAGGTACTGCATTTAGCATAAAAAATATGCTCAAATCACAACATGGCAAACTGCAGCCCAACAGGCAACAACAGCTGTCGTTTTGTTGACTTGACTATGACTTGACCCAAACTGAATGTGATTATCATAAAGTGGGCATGTCTGTAAAGGGGAAACTTGTGGGTACCCATAGAACCTATTTTCATTCACAAATCTTGAGGTCAGAGGTCAAGGGACCCCTTTGAAAATGGCCATGGCAGTTTTTCCTCACCAAAATTTAGTTTGGAGCGTTATTTAGCCTCCTTTGCGACAAGCTAGTATGACATGGTTGGTTCCAATGGATTCCTTAGGTTTTCTAGTTTCGTATGATAACAGGTTCTTTACTCTAGCTTTAAAACTAAGCTAGCTACAACTTCCGAAATATTGATTGTTTTAATGTGTTAAAGAAATTAGTGGCGTTAAAACGCATTTGCGTTAACGCATTATTATCGCGTTAACTTTGACAGCCCTAATAATAATAATAATAATAATAATAATGATGACTATTAGTTGCAGGCCTTCAATATCTGCTGTGTGTGTTCATGTGCGCTATGTATCCAGGTGACATCAGTCTCAGAAATGGGCTGCATTGACAATAACATAAGCTGCATAGGATGTGTGCTTGTATATATGTGTGTGTGTGTGTGTGTGTGTGTGTGTGTGTGTGTGTGTGTGTGTGATTAAAAGGGTTATTCAGTCTAAAACTCATTATATCCTAAAAAATTCGAGCCACTGGGTTTTAGATTAGCGGTGGTGATTCTGTCTCGCTCGTTATTTCCAACGGTTTGCATGAGTGCTTGTGTGTTTGTGCAAATGCGTGTGTGTGCATTTCTGTGTGTGTGTGTATGAGAGACAGGGGAAGAGACGGATCACTGTAGACTTTATTACACTGATAAACTCAGTGAGTATGTGTATGTTCTTCGTTATGTTTTCATCTGTGCCTTCAATCATAAAGGTCTTTCACCTGAGGAGGGTATATCATATATATGTGCATTTATCATGTGAGTGTGTGTGTGGGTCGTGGTGGATTTAAGTTGTCATTTACAACAGCATATATTAAGTACACAATGAGAAAACTCAGAGAAGTGACATTTGCAGAGTAGATTTGTGTGTTTGAACATGGAAATATGTGTGTGTGTACACAAACCCATGTACGGTGCATTCACATTTCCGTATGCATGCGCGCTTCCCTGCAGTTATTTCAGCATTTCCTGTAGAGTCATTTGTCAGAACCCAAAGAGAACAGACTGGTTGAGCAGATGTGCAGGAAACGCCACCATTTCCATAATTACCTACAGAAAAAAAATCATTCCCTGCAAAAATCAATTTACCCCTCTAACGAATGCGCTCGTAAAGCGACTAAGACAAACACAACAAGCGGCAGGGAGCGGCTGCACCTCACCCCAGTTAAATAGCAAAGTGGAGTAGCAAACTAGAGCACAAGTCAATTTTTGTGCATGCAACATCATTCTTTCAAGTAAAAATGTATATTATTTTTATATGATAAATATCTGGATTAAGATGACATTTTGTATGGACATTCATGGCACCCACAGAATCAATCCTGATGACTTCAGTGATTCCCTTTTCCTCTAGCACCACCATGATGGTGACATTTGTGGTGTTAAGTGACATGCCTTGACAACTATTGGATGTAGTCAGCAGCGTAACATCATTGTGATTGGTCCCGGTGCAAATTTTTTCTTGGGCCCTCGCCCCCAACACAAGCGCACGCTCGTGCACGTACACACACAACCACTCCAGACAGTTGCAAAGCAGACAATTGCTATACCACCATGGAGAAGCTCACCATGCATCTCGCATCCTGCAAACCAGCCTTAGATCAACACCATGGACAGCAGCTGGAGCGCCAAATTTATCAAAGCTAACTTAATAACACTGCTTAAGAACCGCCTAACCCACTCCTCTTGTTCTGCGGGTACATGGAAATGCAGGAAGTGGTCCTGCTCCTGAAATTATGCTATGTAGTTTCAATAAATGCGCTTAGGCAGAGTTAACAGGCTCTCTTTATTTCCCTCTCATCAGTAAAACAAACAAACTTTCTCACAAAGCCAGGATAACTGTTCCAGTCTTTCTGCTAAGCTAAGATAATTGCCTACTTGCTCAAGCTTCATATTTAACATACAGTGATAAGAGTGGTACCTATCTTCTAATCTAAATCCTGGCAAGAAAGTGAATAAGCATATTTTCAAAAATGTGTAACTACTCCTTTAACACAACAAGACACAATAAATAGACTAAAAACTTAAAAGCTTAATGATTGAATACCCAGCCTGTTCCCATTGCTAGGGCGTCAAATACAGAGGCTTTGTCACGGCCGTCGGCTGTCGACAAGGCACCCTATAGCGCCTGTATGAAACGCACCTCGCGGTCCATTAACTATAATGTAAACCCAGCTGCAGCAACAGCAAACGCTCCGAGAAAGTGCAAAAGGTTTGTGGTGATGTAGTTTAAAGGGCGAAAAGAGTTTGTAACATGAAAGTGAAACTTAATTCACAGGAAAGCACGGGAAACAATCAGCTGTTCATTTGTGTCCCGTCACTTCACAAACGAAGCTTTAAGCCCAACTATGTCGTTTTTTTTCCAAAACCACACTATAGTGGTTTTGTTGTCTAATCGTAAAGTGACGCCAAGGGTAACTATAGTGGTTTTGATGGCCAAACTAGCGCGACACCAAGAGAGAGAAACGTGTTGGAATACTGGGTTGCTGGCACAGGAACGTAGCTGGGAGTTCAGTCATACTTTCTGTTAATTTTACCATCCTGCATTACATTTTATTTTATTTACTTAACGTTTTATCACAAACAGCCAAATACATTGAGTCTAAAAATATCAAAATCAGCTTTAAAAAGTTTCAATTAAAAAAAATATTGAATAAAAATGTGTTGAATAAAAGCCTTCTCATTGTTGGCTCAAGCCAGTGTATCAGCAGCTATTCAACAATCCATGTTTTTTGGTGTAGGACCTTGACCAAATAAACTTGTTGAATGTGGTTACGACTTGAAATTAAACGCTATTTTTCTTATTCTTTCAATGCTTTTATGAACTGGCTCGAAGAGAATGAGCTTCAGTGCAGGTAGTGACTGCATCTCATCGTATTAAAAAGACAAAAATGAGGTGTTTTCCTCAAGTGTAAACACACTAATGACCTTTTTCTCTCTGAATAGTAGAAGGACAGGCATTTATTGTGTTCTGTTAATTTTTCAACATAGAGTTTTCGTACATTCAGGTTTGTTTTTTTCATAATTAAAATTAGGATAATACAGAATAAACTAGAATAAAATAGGTCTGAATCCAGGAAAAATATACTCTAAAAGTCAAGCACTTATCATTTTAGTGCTCTATGTGAACCAAATGACCATTGCCAGCTTGGCACTCCCATGTTCCAATGAATCACATTCTGCATCACAAGGTCCTACATAAGCATCAACTTTTCTTTTTGTTCATGTCAAAGCGATACATGTATTGTTCATTTTATTGTATCAACTTTAAATTTTTGAAGTAAAGCAATGTTTTTGCTAATATATATCCAAGCCCGTTCTCATTCCCAGGGTGTCAAATACTGAGGCTTTGTCATGGCCATCGGTGTTCGGTACCGCCACACAAGGGACCCTTTAGTGCTGGTATGAAATACACCGGGTGTTCCATTAACTATTATGTAAACCCATCCGCGGCAACAGTAAACGCTCAGAGAAAGTGCGCCAGGAGTGTGGTGATGAAGTTTAAAGAGCGAAAAGACACACACCGGGCGGGCGGGAGGGGATATGGATGGGTCCAACAAACACAAAGCTTTCATCCAGGAGACCGCTGGTTGTGTCCAGTGTGTCACGTTACAATCAGCTGTTCGTTCGTGTCCCGTGTTCACAACATTCAGTGTTGTAGTAGTTTTAAGCTCAACCATGTTGTTCTTTACTAAACCTAACTGGTTTATTGCCTAATCCTAAAGTGACGCCAAGGGACGGTATGTGACACGTTGGGATGAGAATGTGTTGGGAGCACTGTGAATCACGTGACCCCTTGGACTAAACCAGCCAATCAGTTTTCTGCTCTTTGAATATTGTTTGTATAGTTAATGAATTGATGAATATAATAGTTTATGAATGTTTATTTGGATAACCGGAATTGGCAGGATTATTCTTTATTAACATTTCCTTTATTGATTAATTGATTTATGAAACGTCTGCTAAATTGATTCACTTATTCAAATGTATTGTTATGTGATGTGTTCCTTTGTTCAGCACACAAATCAACTATTAAAGGGACAGTTCAGTTGTTTTGAAGTGGGGTTGTATGAGGTACTTATCCATAGTAGGTGTATTACTTACAGTAGATGACGGTCAGCGTGCCCACAGCATCGAGAAACAGACAGGAGCAAAGCAATACAGTGCTGTGGATGGGGATGGCAGAAAAACATATTTTAGCCACTTAAAATAAAGGCTCACCTCAAAAAAAAAAATCAATATCCGTTCATGAACGCAATATTTAGAATATTTTTTTTATGGTTATCTTGCTGTCATGCTCGCTCCAAAGCCAGCAGGCTCAATTGACAAAAACTGTATAGATACGTTTCACTTTCAGTTCAGTTTGCCGTCTGAAAATATTCTAAATATAGCGTACTCTTAAAGGGATATTTTTTTTTTTGGTGAGCCTTTCTTTTAGGTGGCTAAAATATGCTTTGCTGCCGTCCCCGTCCACAGCACTGTATTGCTTTGCTCCGGTGCTCCTGTCTGTTTCTCCAAAAGGGGGGTGTGCTGACCATAATCTACTGTAAGTGAGACACCTATACAAAGGCAACAAGTAATCAAGGCAGAGTGGTGGAGTCAGTATGACAAAAGCATCGGTAAGGTCCGATAACTTAATTCTGCATATTAATTAGCCATGTGCTTCAGTTTATTAAGTGTGTATTTTTGGAACAACAAGCCTTCGAAACAATGGACGTTTGTTGTTCGGGATAACCTGCTGTTGGACAAATGGGCTTTCGGTCCAATGGGACATTTTTCAGACTGGGGTTTCGGAATAATGGGTCATCTGAACAATGAGCAGTCCCTTGCTGTCCAGCGTCCTCCGAGTGTCCACACTCATTCAGTCATAACCTGGTCTTATAGTATTGAAAGATTTTCAGGGACAAGACCAGTTGTCACCTGTCCAAATCCAAGAAATGTGAACATTGAGGATTTTTTTTTTTTTTTTTCCTGCAGGGGGCTGATAATATATGATAGCAGAGGCACCACGTAGAGCATGAATATACTGTCATCTTATCTTACTGTACCACTGCCCTCAAAATGGATTTTGCTTTATAATGATTAATCTAACAAAGTGGATCTGACGCAGGCACCTTCTAGGATAGCCAAGGTCACTGTGTCAGAGATGAGGATAAATATTTCTTCATTCACAGGGCTTAAACTAGTTTGAGTTTAATATGATTGGATGAAATTGTTGATTCAATCATAATGTGCCAGTATCGTACACAGTATCAGAAGCCAAAAGCAGTTGCTGTAGAAGTAGCATACTTGATTTAAACACCTTGGTCTCATCCTTAAGAAAGACTGTTATAATAAAAGTACTCCTCAATACATTTAAACTTATTATCTCCAAGATTTTCATTTAAATAAATGTCTGTTAAGTCACTATCTGAATGAGCTAACACAATGGTGATTGAGCCAATCGTCCACTGATGAAAGCCCTTGCATTTGCAGTATTACGAACTGGGTGTCTGTGGCGACATTCCCCGGAAAAATCACAAGCGGCGCACAGTTAGTGATATGTTTTCCATCACCCAGCAGTAGTTCGTCCGCCAGAGAGGATAGGCAGAGCTAACGCAACAGACTTGCTCTCCAACTCACTTGTGTGTGAAGCGGTGAACTGGTTTTTCCAGTCTCTGCTAGCATTGCGATTGAACAGTTACAATGGCTGATCGAACAAAGAAAAGAGCGATGACTACTGAGTGCAAATCCAAAGAAAAACAGACTGCTAACTGACTGACATCACACTGTCATCACAGGTGACACTGTTTGGATCTCTGGGAAGTGAGATCCAAAAACACACCTGCAATTACTGTTTATTGCCATAGGTGCCGCCAAAGACAATGAAAGGGAGAACTTTGAGTTTGTAACTTTAGGGCCATATCTTACGCCAGGCGCAAAGCGGCGCGCAGCGCAGCGTAACTGTAATTGCTAGTTTCAGACCGACGTAGTTGTCATTTTCACGCCCAGCCCCCACATTGTGTAAGTAGTAAATGTACTTACATCTGTGCACCCATGAGCATGTTGGACTTAAAACGAGGTGTGGTCAGGCACATTGTTGGCGCATTGCTATTTTGAGGCAGCAGAAAGCGTTTGCGCCATTGACCAAGAAAAACCTGGTCTAAAGTCTGGCGCAAGTCTCTTTTTTAAGGGCACATTATTCAGATAGTAAGATGCATCTACACAGGCAGGTTCACAACGTGCTTACACTCTGCTTGTTACACTCAGTTAAATACAGTGTCGCCGCTACAACAATGATTTTATTTATGTTAAGGAAAACACAAAATTCGGATGGCAGGTGACAATTCAGAATATAATGAAGTAAGGCTCTTAGGTATTCTGTATTGTTCAACCTGCAGCGCGCTCTCAGCGTGACCGCCATGACCAGAGAGATCACGGTGCACATACGCCTCTGTGGCGTCTCCTCTCATCATCCCTCTTTGTGTGCGAGTGTAGACGTAGGCTATTTCAAAGATTGCGGGCCCTCTCCCCCTAAACGGCGGCGTTTTGAGGCTGATGGATCCACGCGTAAAGCAGTTCTGGAGGATTCTGCTCAGCTGGTCCGAGCCCCCCGTGGGTTGCATTGGAAAGCAAAACAGTTTTCATTATTTAACAATACATGTTTATCATATACGACAGTGGATTGGGAGACTGCAGAGGCAGAAGGTCCACCGGCCAAGCACCACACGTGTGTGCGAAGTGAAAGTGCTCACAGACTTTCACTTCGCGCACGAGCAGATCCGTTTCCTCAGCAGGAAACATCTCGCTTCTCCAATTTGCCGAATCCGCCTTTTAAATAGCAATGCGCCAATGTGCAGGCGCACCTGGCTTTTAAAGGGAATGGGAGATGACACTTTGATTGGTTTAATTCCTGTTGCATCCAAAACACACCTATTATTAATTAAGAGACTAAATACAACTCCTTTGCCTTACTTTATGCCCGGATTAAGCATCACTTAACTAGCAAAAGTAGAGTTGGACACGCCCTAAATGCACTTGCGCCATGCACATTAGACAATGCGCTATAGGTCGTTAAAATAGGCCCTTCAACTCACTTGTGGGTTAAGCGATGAACTGTTTTTTTCTGGTCTCTGCTAGCATTGTGATTAAACGGTTACAATGGCTGAACAAACAAAGAAAAGAGCGATGACTACCGACGATGAAACTTCAAAAACAAGTGCAAATCCAATGAAAAACAAACAAACTGACTGACATCACACATGCGACACTGTTTGGATCTCTGGAAAGTGAGATCCAAAAACACACCAGCAACTACCGCTTACAACCAAAGGTGCCACCAAAGACAATGAAAGGGAGAACTTTGAGATTGTTACCTTAATGTCTATCAGCCATGTTGATTTTAAAGTTGTGGTTATTCGTCTCCTTAATAACAATACAATAAATTGCAATCCTGTCAATCCCGTTGCCTGCCTTTCAAATAGCCTAAACTAAAGCAGAACTTCCATCAACTACATGCATCACACAATCCAAGTACATCTGGAAGTCACCTATGTAAATGACATCTGCAGGTAATTCTGCTTTATTTTTGCCTATTAATCTATTTGAACATTAAAACCCCTCCGAGCTCTTCACCTCAGGTGAATTAGAACACATACCTCCTGACATAAAAAGCAATTATCTAAAACCACATGAACTTAATAAGGAACTGACAAGGGCTGCCACACGCCCTGCGGCTCCATATCTGTGCCCCGTCTTCCACTTCTATATACTGTATATAATGAACAGAAGGTGGCTTGTGTATAATAATTCAGCAATTTACTACTGTAATATATTCGCATTTCTTTATGGCCTGAACTTGCATTCCAGGAACTGCAAGATATTGTTAAATGGATGTATAAATTGATGATGATAATAAAGGGTAACAAGGCTGTTATTGTTATAGCCAATAAGATTTTTATGGACAATTACTTGGCACAATTTTTTTAAGCAATAATAACACAATAACGCAAATTTGTTTTTATGGCACAAATTTCTTTAACACATTAACACAACTTGTGGTTGTTCAGGGTCAAAAAATAAAAAGCTAGAGTGAAGATACTCGCATCATATGAAACTAGAAAACCTAAAGAATCCGACTGGTACAAACCATGTCATACTAGCGAAGGAGGATAAATAACGCTCCAAACTTAGGCTAAATCTTGGCGAGGAAAAACTGGCATGGCCATTTTCAAAGGGGTTTCTTGACCTCTGACCTCAAGATATCTGAATGAAAATGGGTTCTATGGGTACCCACGAGTCTCCCCTTTACAGACATGCCCACTTTATGATAATCACCTGCAGTTTGGGGCAAGTCATGCCTGTTGGGCTGCAGTTTGCCATGTTATGTATATTAGCATATTTGTTATGCTAAATGCAGTACCTGTGAGGGTTTGTACATTACAATATTTGTAATTTTTTTGTGTTATTAATTTATTTCCAAAAATAAATATATACATAAATTAGCATAAAGCAGCATATATGTCCACTCCCATGTTTATAAAAGTATTAAACACTTGACAAATCTTCCTTTAAGGTACATTTTGAACAGATAGTAAATGTACAATTATTTTGCAATTAATTGCGATTAAGTGTTTTAATTGATTGACAGCCCTAGTTTCTGTATTTCAACTATATTAAATGTTTCAACTGCAAATTTTAAACTCTCAAACACTCCTCAGAAAGCTTATCCTTTTTTTAGTGTTTCAAAATGTCTTCATAGTCAAGCTAGTTGTTCCACACATCTTACAACCATGGATGGATAACCAAAAGGGTCTACCGGACACAGGCCCAGGGGTCCACAGGGCCAGGGGTCCACAGGGCCAGGGGTTTTTGTTGTTGTTGTTGTTTTTGCTCCTGATCATATCTATATTAAGTTTAGGGAGGCAATTTTTCTTTTAGGAATTACTGTATTGACAACTCATGAATATGTTCCAGATAAAAAAAAAATAATAATAAATAATAATAAAAAAAAAAAAACTTGACTTGAGGACATGTTGAAATTGATGCGTCTGTCGCTGTAATCTCAGGATTAAAAAAATTAACTGATCTTTGTTTTCTCTACAAACTTCTCTTTTTTTTTTCCAAATAGAAAACTAGGCTAATCTGCAAAATACTTTGAAGTCACAAAATCACCATGTTAGCCAAAATAATGACCATTCAGAACAAAAATTAGGTAAATGAAGCAATTAAAACAAAAATCTGCCCCTCAAAACTTCCATCCATCTTCTCTTTCATGCTTCAGTCTTTCACTCGTCTCGCTCTTGTTCTTTTGTTTTAGAGAGAACTAGGCTAATCTCCTGACTCTGTGGGCTGAAGCAATTGGCCACCGGCCCCAATTTCCATCCAAGGACGCTGTCACAATTTGTGTTTGTTTGTGTACTTTTATTGCACAGGTTTGGTGGTATAGGGCTACTTGGGATGACTCTACCAAACCGCACACACGTATGTTCGTCTGCCTCTTTATTTATTTTGATCAATACCTATGACATTGCATATGTTAAGTACTCACTGTTCCTCCAATGCAAGTTACTCCTCCACAATCACGAAAAAATATAAAATTCGTGTCTATGTACAAAAACCAATACATTAGATTTAGCGTCTATTTCACAAACTGATGTGCAACTGGGCTGTGTATTTATATCCTACACCTTAAAGAAGGGTGCTTCATTCAGGTGTGAGTGTAACTACAAACTGATTTCACTCCGTCACGGTTTGGGAGTGGGGAGGGTCCGGTTTAAGAAAGGCCTATAGTCAGTTTATCTTAACTTTAACCAGCAGTCCACTAGCTTATTATGACAACCAGAACTGCCTGCTTTGTTTTTCGTGTTACATAATGATAGGGCTAAGAAATGGTGTACCATTAAACTTCCATTAAATGCAGAGTATGAAATAGCAGCATGTCTCTTATAATCACAAGGGAAATGTCATGTTTTGGCAGCTCCGGCGAATGTCTGAGCTCCAAAAAACATACCGAGTCAAATTTTATGTTATCTGCTTGTCATAGATACACCACGCGAGACAGCCAGCCTTCTTCTGGAATAAATGCCTGTTTTTGTTAAGCATTGGATGACCTTCATTGTCAAAAGAAATAAAAAAACCCGGCCGATTAATTGAAGTTATATGGTTGGTTATGTGGGCCGTAAAAGAGATAAGCATTTGAATCAGGGAAAAAAAGGCCATCATGGACACTTTTAGCTTAATTTCACATTCTCTGTGTTGTCGTACCGCAGCACGCTGTTCATTATTCAGGCTAATTCCTTGAAGCATTTGATTTTTCCAAAGCATTTAAAATCACATCAGCTGTCAGATACATAATTTGCTTTCTCACAAATCCCTCTGAGGAACTCACACATCCGAGCGTTTCACCGCAGGCCTGCCACACATTCACTCAGCCGTCTTGTTTGAAGCAGTCCTCACATGACGGATGACTGGGATCAGCAGCAGTCTGACAGTGAAACAGCACAGAATAAGCAGGTGCAGGTGTAGTGGTGGAAGAGTACATGCATTTATTCTGCCTTTAAGTCTCCCAGGGAACCGGTTTGTTTTTTGCTATTTTTAGTAACCATGACCCCAAACCTACCCTTAACTTTCATTCTGCAACAGCTTACAAGACGCTTCAATTTGTATGTAATAGTGGTTTTGGCACTTCTCCTTGAGGGGAGCCATTCATGGACAAAGACATCCCACTCAAGAACATCCCGTCTTGTGACAAGGGCTTTGTGTGTCCTGACAAGAACATGTCATCTTCACTAAACCAGTTTGGACTTAAAATAAACACTAATGTTCAAGAGAAAGACACACGTGCTTTCCCCATCTATGACTAAGAATTAGGATTATTATAGTCAAAGCACAATGACATAAGTTTAATACTAGGGATGGGCCATACCAGACTTTTTTAATTCTATACGGTACCGATACTTTTTGTTCCAATTTTACCGATACCCTGACTGGCCATTTCTTAAATTGGTATGTGATATTTTTTTTTTTAAATAATGGTAATTTTTAGAAAAAAAACAACAGCTTATTACACTTAAAGGCAAATCAAATGACCAAACCTGTAACTGTTTACATTCAGTTTACTGATTTGCAATAACTGTCAACCACAAATTTGTATTACACTACTTTACATTTTATTAGGGCCCGAGCACCGACGAAGTCGGGCCAGCGAAGGCCCTATTGAAACTGAAGGAATTATTATTATTCTTTTTTACAAAAATGAATCGCCTTTTTGAGGCCCTTGCCATGCTGGAAAAGTTGTTAAACTTGGCAGACTTGTCAGACTCGGTGAAAAATTTGATATTTTAAGGGTCTCGGATTCGGGTGTTGCAAAATGGCTCGCTAGCGCCCCCTATAAATTGGCAAACTTGAGCCCCTCGCTCCGGTTTCACCTACAAGTATGAAATTTGGCAGACAGATGTAACATGATAAGACACACAAAAAAGCCTCTTGGAGGTATGGCCAAAACTCAACAGGAAGTCAGCCATATTGGATTTAATATGCAATTTTGCCCATTTTTTGCGTTTTATAGGCCGTGTACTTTAACGAACTCCTCCTCCAGATTTCATCAGATTGACCTGAAATTTGGTCAGCACCATCTTAAGACCCTAAGGATGAAAAGTTATTCAATTGGTGAGTTTTCACTGAACAATCTGACCGTGGCGTGGCGGCGAAAAAGCGCCTTTCGCCAAAAAACAGGAAGTTGCTGTAACTTTGGCATACCTTTTCCAATCTGCTCTAAATGTCACATGTATGATAAGGGTCCTGTCGTCTCGCTCTTGTTCTTTTGTTTTAGAGAGAACTAGGCTAATCTCCTGACTCTGTGGGCTGAAGCAATTGGCCACCGGCCCCAATTTCCATCCAAGGACGCTGTCACAATTTGTGTTTGTTTGTGTACTTTTATTGCACATGTTTGGTGGTGTAGGGCTACTTGGGATGACTCTACCAAACCGCACACACGTATATTCGTCTGCCTCTTTATTTTTTTTGATCAATACCTATGACATTGCATATGTTAGGTACTCACTGTTCCTCCAATGCAAGTTACTCCTCCACAATCACGAAAAAATATAAAATTCGTGTCTATGTACAAAAATCAATACATTAGATTTAGCGTCTATTTCACGAACTGATGTGCAACTGGGCTGTGTATTTATACCCTACACCTTAAAGAAGGGTGCTTCATTCAGGTGTGAGTGTGACTACAAACTGAGTTCACTCCGTCACGGTTTGGGAGTGGGGAGGATCCGGTTTGAGAAAGGCCTATAGTCAGTTTATCTTAACTTTAACCAGCAGTCCACTATCTTATTCTGACAACCAGAACTGCCTGCTTTGTTTTTCGTGTTACATAATGATAGGGCTAAGAAATAGTGTACCATTAAACTTCCATTAAATGCAGAGTATGAAATAGCAGCGTGTCTCGTATAATCACAAGGGAAATGTCATGTTTTGGCAGCTCCGGCGAATGTCTGAGCTCCAAAAAACATACCGAGTCAAATTTTATGTTATCTGCTTGTCATAGATACACCACGCGAGACAGCCAGCCTTCTTCTGGAATAAATGCCTGTTTTTGTTAAGCATTGGATGACCTTCATTGTCAAAAGAAATAAAAAACCCGGCCGATTAATTGAAGTTATATGGTTGGTTATGTGGGCCGTAAAAGAGATAAGCATTTGAATCAGGGAAAAAAAGGCCATCATGGACACTTTTAGCTTAATTTCACATTCTCTGTGTTGTCGTACCGCAGCACGCTGTTCATTATTCAGGCTAATTCCTTGAAGCATTTGATTTTTCCAAAGCATTTAAAATCACATCAGCTGTCAGATACATAATTTGCTTTCTCACAAATCCCTCTGAGGAACTCACACATCCGAGCGTTTCACCGCAGGCCTGCCACACATTCACTCAGCCGTCTTGTTTGAAGCAGTCCTCACATGATAGATGACTGGGATCAGCAGCAGTCTGACAGTGAAACAGCACAGAATAAGCAGGTGCAGGTGTAGTGGTGGAAGAGTACATGCATTTATTCTGCCTTTAAGTCTCCCAGGGAACCGGTTTGTTTTTTGCTATTTTTAGTAACCATGACCCCAAACCTACCCTTAACTTTCATTCTGCAACAGCTTACAAGATGCTTCAATTTGTATGTAATAGTGGTTTTGGCACTTCTCCTTGAGGGGAGCCATTCATGGACAAAGACATCCCACTCAAGAACATCCCGTCTTGTGACAAGGGCTTTGTGTGTCCTGACAAGAACATGTCATCTTCACTAAACCAGTTTGGACTTAAAATAAACACTAATGTTCAAGAGAAAGACACACGTGCTTTCCCCATCTATGACTAAGAATTAGGATTATTATAGTCAAAGCACAATGACATAAGTTTAATACTAGGGATGGGCCATACCAGAGTTTTTTAATTCTATACGGTACCGATACTTTTTGTTCCAATTTTACCGATACCCTGACTGGCCATTTCTTAAATTGGTATGTGATATTTTTTTTTTTAAATAATGGTAATTTTTAGAAAAAAAACAACAGCTTATTACACTTAAAGGCAAATCAAATGACCAGACCTGTAACTGTTTACATTCAGTTTACTGATTTGCAATAACTGTCAACCACAAATTTGTATTACACTACTTTACATTTTATTTATGTTTATATTTTAGCCCTATATTTTTATACACTATTTTACGTCTTAGATTCTCATTTTGCTTTAATTTGCTTGATATTCCTTTTTTTATAGCCTGCATGTTTAATGAGTATTGTTGGTGCACAAACGACACACAAAAAGGCTAAAATGCGTCATCATGACACGCAGAAAGTCCATGTTATGTTGTGGTATTTATACGCCTTCCCTTGAGACCGGGTAATAACATACTAAGGTTGGCCAACGACATTGTCTCTGACCCCAACTATGTCCTGAACAGTGAATACAAATTGTTGCCATCAAATCAGAGATACAGGGTTCCACGATTTAATATAGTTAGACTGAAGCACTCTTTTGTGCAGCAGTCAATCCTAAAATTAAATATGGAGCCTAATTGCAGATCAAATGTACGTTGAAGGATCATGAATATATTGTCTGTGGTCATTTTACATGTTAAATGTATGTTTCCTGTCTTCAATTTGTTTGTCTATGTTGATGTTGCAAATGGAGCTGCTGAGATGCACGAAAAATGTCAGACTTGAACTGACAATAAAGTAATATCATCATCATCATCATCACTTGGCAGGGAAAACTTGACTGCAATCTGGCTGCATCGCTGGTTTCACGAGCCTCCAGTGTCCTTTTGTGCGCACAGAGCAACAACTAACCAATAACTTGGAGGTGAAGAGATAAAAACAAATGCTCTGTGCAGAGTAAGTACTGACAGTTGCTGATTCTGAGGACAGACAGGATGGGCATCTGAAAAATGTTACATCATTAATGACATGTCGAATAAAACATGAGAAATTAGCCTGGTAATCAGCCCGTTCTTGTCTGTATGATGAAGAATTTGTTTTCTTTTCAGCTTTCAGCAGTAGCTGAGCTTGTTAGAGGTTTAAATATCCTCCATCATATGGATCATACTGTTTATCCTGCTGTCATATTTTTCCCACTGTTTATTCTAAACATGAATATGCATGTGCACATAATCTGTCGCATGCATGTACGTGTTCAGTTGTCCTAGATAATTAGGCTGTTATACATTTATTTTGCTCTGTGAGAGAGTGTTTGAAACATGTCAATTGAATGAGTCTCACAGTCAATGTGTTGGCAGAGAGAAAGGACATTATGGAAGAAGAGTTAGATGAGAAGATTGATATCTGTATCATATGTATTTGTTTAATGTAAGGCTAAAGCCAGCAGCCGTTAAGAAAACACCTAGCGCTGGCTCTTCCACCACACGATTTTTTTTTTGTTTAATCTGTACAAAAACCAAAGTGCTCAAAGTGTTTCTTGGCAGTCTCAAAGCAGTAACTTTCTGGAATCTCCACAGCTTGGCAACAGCTCGTAGCCAAGAAAAAGCCGGGCACATAACACCACATAAAACGGTGAATTGTCATTTTTTACCCTTTAGTTTTTGTAGGGACTAAACAAACAAGGTACAACGTGTTAATTATTGAGCTCTACAGGTCCTGGTAGGCAGATTTGTTACCAGAGTTCTGGTCCATCCAGTAACATATGGTGGTTATGTGATATGTGGTTGCAGCCTATGACATGGTCATTATCAGCAGATATTAGAATAAATATAAACAGTGTTAATTAGAATGATTAAGGATTAGGATCTTGCATGTGTCAGATTCCTCCATCACACACTCAGCATGTTAACAGTGTCCTATGTGATTCCAAAAGCTGTGACCAAGCTGAAATGTTGTATAACAACGTACCAAGGAGACTTTTTTTTCTCTGTGTTGGCTCCCCTGCCATTGCAATGACACTTTCCATTTTGCTGACTTTTCAATCAACAAGCCACGCTGTGTTGCCTGCCTATGCTCTATGCCAAGTCCCAGTATTATGAAATTGCCTCTCAGTGGTTATGGGTTTAAATTTCCTTTTACAATTTAGCGCTTTCATTAAAACGCTGAGGTTCTGAGCGAGGCATATAATAAGTGCATTAGCTTTGTGAACTTTTATACAAGCGTTTTCATAAAATGGAATGGAACATGGCGAGCTGAAACAAGGCAAAGGAAGGAAAATGTTTTCATTAGTGCACCGTGTGCTGGCTGTACACTGCAAGAAGTCTGTAAAATCTTCTACAAAAAAGTAAAGTTCATTGTGGGGACTGTGAGCTGCTGGGCATTGATGGTGCCACTGGTTTACAATGCTTTGACCAGTGATTAAATGCCGACAGTGAGGTCTTAAAAGTTGCATTTATCACCGTCAGCAACACTGCACAACGACTTAAGCTCAGCGTCCTAATGCTTGTGATTGTATTCACCATCACCAGGCCCATTGGTTTCTCTGAGCTGTAGAAGAAGACATATGCCTCTGTCAGCTGATGACATAGGCTCATTATTAAATGCCTATGGATTTATGGTCACTTTATGACCAAGTCAATATGGCTGTAAAGGAGCTCAAAGCAATGCTCTCACTGAGCTGAATCACTGACTCTGTTGGATGTTATCCCGCTGTTCCAGAATTTATTTGGCTATAAAATCATGTAAGTACACTATATATCTGCATCGGGCCTGGAAAATGCGAAATAAGCTTCTTTTCAATTGTCAAAACTTCTATGACGGACGTAGGATTTTATCTCAGCGTTTGCAGAACCAGAAAGACAAACCGCATTCTCAAAATACAAGCATCAATTGGTTTCCTGACACACACAGCAAAGGCAATACAGCCTGCATATGGCAGCGTAACTCTTAAATGGCGAGTAAACATTTAAACAGCACTGTGCTGTCTGAGGTTTCTTTCATACCTGTAGTTTGGTTAATGTAGCCATTATGTTTCAATCAGTTTTTAAAGGTTCTATATATGATATTCAGAGCATTAATATAGCAGCAAACAACTATTTGCTATGTAAAGATTAGGGCTGTCAATCGATTGCAATATTTAATCGCAATTAACCACATGATTGTCCATTGTTAATTGTGATTAATTGCAATTTAATCATACATTTTTTATCTGTTCAAAATGTACCTTAAAGGGAGATTTGTCAAATATGTAATACTCTTATCAACATGGGAGTGGGAAAATATACTGCTTATGCAAATGTATGTATATATTTATTATTGGAAATCAATTAACAACACCAAACAATGACAGATGTCCAGAAACCCTCACAGGTACTGCGTTTAGCATAAAAAATATGCTCAAATCACAACTGCAGTCCAACAGGCAACAACAGCTGTCAGTGTGTCAGTGTGCTGACTTGACTATGACTTGCCCCAAACTGCATGTGATTATCAGAAAGTGGGCATGTCTGTAAAGGGGAGACTCGTGGGTACACACAGCCCGTATTCAGAAACTGTGCCTATGAAAGAAGCCGTCAGGATTTCTGTCCATTTGTGATGTCACAAATCTACAAATTAAAGACCATTTCACAGTTTTAAATGTAAACATTGTAAATGTGTCCAGTTTATTTCTAGTTGAAATGTATTGGTGTCTTCAAATGAAACTCGTGAGCTCATGTTTACAACACGGGAACTCGTAAACAAAATATGCTTGGCTTTCGAGTGGTTATGTCGTGAGAACACCGCCGCTCAGCAACGGCAATATTAACGTTACTGTCTGCATCTAGAAGCCACAGATGCTAACAATTTAGCAAGCTATCAAGTGGATAACATAATGCAGTAAATGCAAAGGCATAATGATAGAGGAAAAAGCTGAGGCTGCTGGGAATATCAACATTTTACTCAGACATATTATAACATTATGAAGAAAAACAATATATGACTAAAATTACAATATATTAGCTTATTATGTACCAAAAAATGTACTCCCAGTGCCGCCGCTATTTCTGACAACGTCAAAAAACACGTCATAAGTCGTGAACTCGGAGCTTTCAGGAAGTTTACACTTCTGAGGTTGTGAATACCACAAGAGGGGGCTGTTCATATGGACTCTTCTCGTGAACACAGCTCCATTTGAAGGCACCATATCAGCTGACAGGAAATAAACATGGACCCAAGCTGTTGCCTAGCAACACAATGCCGTTGAAATGCACTAAAACTGAGCGTTTCAGACAGAGGGTACATACACGCATATTCAGGCTGACAGTATGAGGAAAATTAAGGTTTATTGAACATTACAGCACGTAAACATGTTCTAGTAGAAACACAAAATACAAGTATGAACCCGAAAATGAGCATGATATGGGACCTTTAAGATTTGAAACTAGGTTTTCTCATACTGTAAAGGTACCCTGTGGAGTTTTCTTAAACAAAGTTACATTTACATTCACAATTTATCACCAAAAAAACCTTTTGTCTACCCTGTGTTGAATGCCTTTCCTCATGAAACATTTGCAAAGCTGATTTTAAATAATATATAAGTCCTGCATTGTTTACATCCATGTTAGCTTCAGTCTTCTTCCTTTCCTTTGCTGGTGCACTGCTGAAATCAATGGCACGTGATCGCCGCCAGCTGTTGATCAGTGTCACAGAAATAAACCCACAGCAGGAATTGTCCCTGTAAAATGAGTATATGAAAACTAATATTCTCCATCTTTGGAAGTCCAATGTGTGGGGATTTTCTTATCTCTACTTGTATCAAATGTGACGTAAAAATCTTAACACTTGAGAAGCTAAGTTTAGCAGGGATACAAAAAGTCTGAGGATTATATCAAAAGCTGAGACGTTTCAATTCAGGGGGCTCTGGTTCGGCTCTTTTAACATTAGAAAATTAAGTCCACAGACATCCACGGAGGCACAGCGAGTCGTATACCTTGAAATCTACTGAAAAAGCCTGTCATGCTTTCCATTTTCCAATCAGCAGCGATGTCTGGCTACGTATTATGGCAGGGAAAAACATGACTATCAGTGTAGGAACAGTAGCACGGATCTGCTTTGGGCTTCCATCTGGGGCGCTTAAGCAATTTACATGGTGAACTAGTAAGAAACACTTTCAAAGCATCAGACGGGAAATAATGGAAAATGCAAATGGAGAACAGATCATAGCGGCTATAGAAAGTGCACATGGACAAATCTTAGTATAGCCATTAGACTGATACATTAATGGAAATCCTACATGTAGAGGAACCATTTACGCAGTGTGTGTTAGATTATGCCATTGAACAGCATGTTGCACAACCCATCACGCTGTATATTCAATGCTTTGAACAACTGTTTCTTTCAAATGAGACGGAATAAATGTGGACACCAGCAGAGACAAGTGCATTAAACTTTCATTAAAAAGTACAGAGTCAATGCAGAAGTTAAAGGGGACATATCATGCTCATTTCCAGGTTCATGCTTGTATTTTGGGTTTCTACTAGAATTTGTTTACATGCTTTAATGTTCAAAAAACACATTATTTTTCTCATACTGTCTGTCTGAATATACCTGAATTCACCCTCTGTCTGAAATGCTTCGTTTTAGTGCATTTCAACGGAATGGCAAAGGAATTGCGTTGTTGGAAACAGCTTGGGTCCATGTTTACATCCTGTCAGCTGTTGTCATTCACATACACTGCAACAGGAAATAAACTGGGACACATTTACTATGTTTACGTTTAAATCTGTGAAATGGTCTAAATATTGTAGATTTGTGACATTATAAATGGACAGAAATCTTAACGGCTTGTTTCAAACGCACAGTTTCTGAATACGGGCTGTGTGTATTTTTCCGTGGATTGAGTGTTTTGATACTTTCATAGTATTTATATAGCACTTAAACTTGCTTTATAATATAAAAGACATGAAAATCTCAATTTTTACAATATGGGACCTTTAAAGGAATGCTATGTTTTGGATGCAGCTCTTACCAAATGGGGTATGAACAAGCCACTTTCTTAAGCCATTTAGTGTGTTATCACTAAGCATTTTTTTTGCTTTTCACATATCATTTCACTCCGCGGCAATAGACGCTCAGAGCAAGTACAAGTAAGTACATTCAGGTGATGTAGTATGAAGAGTGAGAAAGTCCACGTAGAAAGGAGGTCGGGGTGGATCGGTGGGTGGGTCAAACAAGCTCACCAATGAGGCCGCTGTTTACATCCTGTGTGAAACCAAATGTCAACTGTTGACTTATTTACGTCAACTACTTAACTTGCATAACAAATGTCCTCATTTAAACACAAACCATGATTTTCCTGAGCCTAACCAAGTAGTTTTGTTGCCTAAATATAACCAAGTAGTTTGAATTCACAACGTTAATCATAATGTGTAAAACTGCGATCGTGTGTCCATGGGGCGCCTTGATATTATTTGATGCCCCGGGGCTACGGATGTTTTGGAGGCCCTTCCCTCCCTTCACAATATGCCACGGCAACTTTAATTCAGAACCCCTGTCAATGGACAGCGACAAATATTAAATGGAGTGCCCTCCTCATCAGTAAACAGAATATGAAAGTCACCATTATAAAACAATATGTCAACTATATGAGAGGACAAAGCTAGGTTATTGAGCCAAGTAGTCCTGCAGTGCACGTTGGCAACACGAGAAGATCTCTTTTAAAAAAAAAACCCACAAACAGGCAAAAGAACCGGTATAAATGTGGGGTGGAGGTTTTGAAAATCTGAAGGTTTTTGACCTAAAACTATGCAGTTTTACATCATTTTCTACAATTATTATTATGATAACACCCAAAAAGCTTAAAAATAAAACTTGCTAAATAATTATTTGATCATTTCCATGTATCACAGCCTTTGTCTGAACATTTAATTATTCTGGCAACATTTGCCCTGTAAAATCATATTCTGTTAATCAAAAGAGCAGATTCAGAAACCTTTTAAATAGTGTTTCATTGATTCTATTTATTCTAGCCTATAGCCTAGACCCTTGGTTCCCAGCTCCAGATCTCCAGACACCCTACCTGCCCGTTTCCAGCTCTCTCTGCTCTAGCACACCTGAACCAGCTGATGCTCAGCCCTGATCCAACAATAGGGGCTGCTGAGTTGCATCAGGTGCATCAGGTGTGTTCAAACATCACCTGATGAGTATGTTACTAACTACTACTGTTGTGTTATAGATTTATTTTTCACTGCTCGGAGCCAATAAACTAATGACGATGACAGCGGTGCGTAGGTAGATGGGCTACCGCGAAAACAATCACATGTTATGGATTCACAGTGTAAAGAATATTAACATTAATAACACAGGCAGCGAAAGTCTGGTACTTATTTTGAAACTACTTAACGTTTATTAGGCACTCAGTGTGATGAACATCGTTTTATCAGTGCTTATCATCGCGCATTAGTAAACACAGTTCCGCCACGGCATTCTAACAGAATGGCTGCAAGATGACTCGCTCTCATCGCCGATATTACGTAACTTTGCTCATCCAGCCGCATTTGTTTTAAGCTCGTGTCTCGTGAGGCCCCCCTGGTACTCGGGGCCCCGGTAAGCCCGTGCATTAAGGTGTCATTGCGTGCGTCCGTATGTGACAAGTTGGGAATGAGAATTGGCCGTTACATGACACACGAAAAGCTTAAAATGCATGACATGACACTCAAAATGTCCTTAAAAGGGGGGTGCTATTTATACACCTTCCCATGAGATCATGTCGTTGGATGTCAAACACTCACCTTGTGTAGCAAGTTGGCTAGTTTACGCTACTTAGTAGGTTAAGGAAAAGTATAATGTGTAATTTTTGTTTTTACACTACAACGGTTTATATAATTATGAAATCACTTCTACTTTTTTGACTCACCGATAAACTCACTGCCTTTCGTCGGTTTTGGCGTTCCATATCTGGGCTTCAAAGATGGCTCTGAAAAGTTTGTAGCTTGCTTCTTTGTGGAGGATGAGTGCTGTAGTCAGCTTGTTTCAAGATGGTTTCAATGGATTCAAACAGTGACCCAGTTTCACTGAAAATAAAAGTATTAAAATGTCCATAGAAACTTTTCCAACTGCCTAATCTACTTCTCCACCGTGCCTTTACACACTCAGCATGTTCCAAACCAAACATAGACAACATTTTGCTAAACACAGCTTCCATTTGTTGATGAACGTGGTGAAACTGGGTCGCTATGAAATCTGGTTTTGCATTGGCACACAAAATTATTTCAGTTTACATTATAAAAGTAAAAAAGGGTTTATTGTTTGAGGCTGGAATGCTTTAATTTCTGAAAAAAGGCCAACTTGATCACAGAAGACTGCTGTAATGTATGGTCTCCCACTATCGTCCTATGTGGTTCAGATCACTTTTCCCACTAACTGCCATTGACAACCATAACCACGCAGTGTTTAAGGTTAATTGATGGCTTCATGTGGAGGTTCACTGAAGTGTGCTTGGTGATAATTGACGTGCTGCATGCGGTGCACTGAGGTGTGTTTGTTACTAATTGATATCTTGGTATGGATTCAGTCTTGTATGCAAGTGTGTGTATGTACATGCACATGTTCAGCTGTGTGGCTGGTGTGATGTGTGTGATATATTAATTGATGACTTGCTATGGGAGCTCCAAGAAGGCTTGAGTGCTTCAGTAGTACTCAAAGGGATATTAATGAGATTGGTAGTGACAATGTACAGCACAAACACACACACACACACACACACACACACACACACACACACACAGTACTCATAACTAACAGCATTAACAACAGGCTGTCATTTCAAATTAAAATGGCTGAGTGGTTCATTAAAATAAAAGCTTTCAAATTATATTTTAATATTTGGAATAGGGAATCAATATTTTCATTATTAGGATGGTGCAAAACATAATGTACAACACTAAGAAGAGGCCTAATGACAAATTAGTGGCAGCACTTCCTGTTTTCGGGTGACTGTTGAACCATTAGTGCATCACTTTCCAATTAATGTGACTTTTCATGACCCTGCAAGGAAAGTGGGTATGACAATCAGTTGTAAAGGATATTTTACAGGAATTTTGACCTTTACATCCCAATTCACCTCTAAAGCCAGAGCTGGGATATTTCAGCCTTTTAGGGACCTGGATGAGTGAGATTCACTATGTTATGGCAATGCAATGGGAGGAGGGAATGTAAAGATTTTAAGCAATCCTGCAAGAAATGCAATTAACATCCTTTTTTGTGACTTATGAATTGTGTTTTTGCCGCACACATCACAACAATCCTTGCAATCTGGGGTTTGCCAGTTTGAGTCGAGTCGAGTATGTCGTCCGCAGTAGGCCTTTATAGGCTCACTGACTGGAGTTCACCTTTGCTGCTCGATATACTTAACCTGACCCTGTCAGATGGTTTGTTCCACAGAACCATCCGAGAAGCCGTCATTGGAAACTGTTTGGAAAAGGGCAGGCACTTTCAAAAAATACTTGGCAGGTGATTGGATGAACACAATCAAACTAAAACACGAAAACATCACCTTCAGTACCGTACTTTACTCTTCTTTCAATGAGGAAATAGTCTCCAGTTCAGATATAACTGATGCTATTGCAGCATCTATGCTAACCTCTTTAGGAGCCACCATTGTTGTTTAGAACTCACTATGCTCTCACCGGGTCTCAGGTCTCACACACCTCAGCCACGCCCATAGCTGCAGGAGCTCCTCACAGGATGCTGATTGGTCCGTTGTCTGGCGAGCTGGACTCAAACAAATTACTTGAAACCTGCCAAGATGGATTTTCGCGTGATCTCGTGACATCGCGAGAATCCAGCTGCCGTGCAAGGTTGGAATATACTAACGATACAACCAAACTCTTCACTTCCCTGGAGTCAACGAGCGGTGAGCGTTTCTCAAGAACGCTGCAAGTAGCCCTTCCGGGGGCTAAGGAATCAGCACGCTCCGAACAGGGACGCCCCCCGACAACGCTGCAGTGCAAGCAGCAATACTGGGAGCCAAACAATTGGCCCGTTCCAAACGGCCTCTTGCTCCGAACGGCCACGTACCAAACGGACACTGAGCTAGTTGTATTCAAGATGTTCTCATCCCAATTTGTCACATGTCGTCGCTTTTTCAGGCCCCTTGGCGTCACTTTATTTAAGGCATCAAAACCACTATAGTGTCGTTTAGCAAAAGAACTACATGGTTGGGCTTAAAACTATGTTTCTAAAGTGAAATGAAACTGAACGTTGTGAACACGGGACACGAACGAACAGCTGATTGTAACGTGAAAGTGAAACTTAACACACAGGACACGAACAATGTGAACAGCTCGAAGCGTTTACTGTTGCCGCGCTGCATTTCATACCGGCGCTAAAGGGTGCCTTGTGCGGCGGTATCACATGCCGATGGCCATAACAAAGCCTCAGTATTTGACGCCCTGTGAATGAGAACGGGCTGTTCAACTAAATGTAATTGTATGGTATGCAGGCACACATGCTCTTCAGAATCTTGAGCTTCCATGGAAATTGAATTCATATTCTGCAGCACATACCGTAATTTCCTACATGTTTATTGCTGTTAGATGAACTGCATTCAATTCAAGTGCGAAAACACAACATTGTGCGAGGTCGCTCAAAGGAACATTGTTTCTTGGACCAGTGGGAATGTTGTTCCTGTCAGTTAATCTGCAGAAATCCTCTCTAACTGTCTGGCAATTCAGCTGCAAAGGCAACACAGGGAAAATATTAGCACATAGTCCAATTATACATGTCCTGTGAGTAACCTCACCATGATAAAATCTCTCCTTTCGAGTTTTCACGATGAAAGCCCATTCAGAATGGCGACATGCACTCTAATATTATGATCACTGATGGCAGTTCAAAGCTGGCATAAGGGTTCTCACGACTAAGTGCCATTAAGTGAAATTTGGAACATTTCACTCGTTCCTTATTTGTCTGTGTGTCAGTTAGTTATATTTTGTAGAAATTCCAACATAAGTGGGGTCTTTTTTTTGTGTGTCTCAGTTAACTGACTAGAGTGTGTGTACAGCATATGTTACACAGCGGAAACGCAAACACGGATTCAAATACAAGGCTTCAGGATCTCTTCAACAATTGTCTCCTACCATCGATACCATATGGATCTACAACCCTGAAGGCTTGTGCCATCTCTGTGTGAATTTGTGTGTGAATTTCTGTGTGTGTGTGTGTGTGTGTGTGTGTGTGTGTGTGTGTGTGTGTGTGGACTGCATGAATGTCAGTTTTTACACTTGGCAAAGCTCGGGTTGACACCAGCTTGTAGACATCTGCGTCCACACGCTCCTTGACGTGACCTTATTATCGTGCTGGGTGATAGTCATCTTCACCAGCAGCATAACATCTGCTAGACCTGATGGTAGGAGCCACACACACACACACACACACACACACACACACACGCACACACACACACACTCATGCACTCACAGAAATAGGCACAGACAGACAAAAAAAGAGCACACACACACTCGTATGGCAAACACTGTGGATTTGTATTCCCAGCATGATCATTTAAACATGTAGATATGTTGCAGAGTCTCATAGCGTAAAGCAGTCCAGACACAAAAACCCACAAGCCCCAAGATAACCAGTCACACATTACATCTTCAAAGAGCTGATGTCATACCTATCATTCAAAAACTTTGTTGCCGTTCATGCCATTTTATGCAGGTTTGCATGTTGTTATGATTGCTTGAAAAATAAAATGTTCACAAGTAAATCAGAAGTCTTTTTAAGCCTACATATTTTGGATTCTCCTTTCGTTTGTCACTAATGTGCAGCCTGGTCTCCTAAAAATTACTTCCCCAGACAACAAAACTGCATTGTAAATTAAGTTTTGAGGGAAATGTATTTTCTCCCAGATTACATTTGTTTTTGACGTATCACAAATACGTTTCTAATCGTAGTCCGTGGAAGTTCATGTAGGGAGGAGTTTGGGATGGATGGGTCAACACAGGTGAAACCAAAAGTCAACATTGACTCATTTTAATTTTATGTTAAACGTTACACATATAACTTCAGTTACGTAACACATTTATTTTAAGCCACACCATGATGTTTTTACTAGGGCTTTCAATCGATTTAAATATTTAATCGTGATTAATTGCATGATTGTCCATAGTTGATCGCGATTAAACACATTTTTTATTTGTTCAAAATTTACCTTTTAAGGGAGATTGTCAAGTATTTAATACTCGTATCAACATGGGAGTGGGCAAATGTGTTTTCTTTATGCAAATGTACGTATATATTTATCATTGGAAATAAATTAACAACACAAAAAAATGACAAATATTGTCCAGAAACCCTCACAGGTACTGCGTTTAGCATAAAAAATATGCTCAAATCATAACATGGCAAACTGCAGCCCAACAGGCAACAACAGCTGTCAGTGTGTCAGTGTGACTTGACAATGACTTTCCCCCAAACTGCATGTGCTTATCATAAATGGGGAAGTCTGCAAAGGGGAGACTTGTGGATACCCATAGAACCCATTTTCATTCACATATCTTGAGGTCAGAGGTCAAGGGACCGCTTTGAAAATGGCCATGACAGTTTTTCCTCGTCAAAATTTAGCGTGAATTCTGAGCGTTATTTAACCTCCTTTGACAAGCTAGTATGACATGGTTGGTACCAATGGATTCCTTAGGTGTTCTAGTTTCATATGATGCCAGTATCTTCTTCTTATCGAGCTTTAAAACTGAGCCCGCTACAATCTAAAAATCACAAGATGCGTTAATTCGTCAAAGAAATTATTGACGTTAAAACGAATTTTCGGTAATGCGTTATTATCACGTTAACTTTGACAGCCCTAATATATATGTTATTTTTTACTCAAGTCTCCCCTTTAAAATAAGTTCACAATATCAAGGGGATTTACTTGACTTAATAAATTACAACAAATGTTAAAATAATTAAGTTATATATACACAACAGAGCTCCAAAGGACAATAAATCCATTGAGCCCCAATTGCTAGAGCATCAGTTTAAAAAACGTTGTATTATGTCAGGGAAAGTAAATGAAAGTAATGACCAGGATGTGTGACAACAACCAGTCAAACTGCATAACAGATATTATATAGAAACTAAACGCAATGCACACCTATGATTGTTTGACCCGTTGGGTCAGTATAATCTGTGCACTTGTTTAGGCTTATTTTGATGAAATAATTCATGAACTAGAGACACCTTTTTGTGACATTTTAAACGACAATAAAATATTTACATGCAGACAAATTACATTATCACTTACAATGTGCACCAGTGGGTCAGTGTTGGAAATTTGAGTGTTCAAAAAAGGAAAAAGTACACCCTGAAATACCATTTGTTTCTCCTGAGCACTGCACTAAATTACAAGGGACACTGGGAAATTGAATTGTACTTTTGTACACCTCATACAGGCAAATTCATTCCATTTTCTTTTCTAACTTTTCCTTTGCTTAGTGCTGACTTTATGGTAAAGAGATTAGTGACATTTTGGAGTAATGGATCAATAGAAACACTGTGGTCTTGCCAAAAGGAACAGAGTATTTCTGTGAAATTGGTTTCTTTCTCTTGCTCTCTCTCATTTTCTTTTAATCTTTTTCTCTCTGCATCACAATCACCCCGCCCACTTAGATTAGGATTGAATACCAGCGAACAGAGGGAAGTAGAAATAAGGAACAAACACGCGCACACACACATTCGGTCCGAAAGAAATGATTGGATGGGCTACTTGCTACCTGCCTGTGAGCACTCTGCCCGTGCACTAAGTGCGCATCACAGTCTTCAAAAAGCTAATAATAGCCATGTTCGTTGTTTATGCTGCTAGATACTTTCATTGGAAAAGAGTTGGCAACACTGGGATGGGTTTTTCCAACACGCTCTCATCCCAACTCATCACATGCCGCCGCTTTGTCACGCCTCTTAGCGTCACTTTATTTTTGGCATCAAAACCACCAGTTATGATTGGCGTAACTTTAGGTTCAGGCAACAAAACCACTATAGTTAGGTTTAGGAAAGAACTACTGTACATGGTTGGACTTCAAACTACTACATTTGTACAGTGAAAATGACACTGGACGTTGTGAACGCGAACAGCTGATTGTAACAGGATGCACGGCACACGAACAGCGGTTTCCTGGAAGCCTTGTGTTTGTTGCCCGCCCACCCGGTGTGTTTCTCTGTTGGTCTTTAAACTACATCACCACACTCGGCGCACTTTCTCGGAGCGTTTGCTGTTGCAACGGATGGGTTTACATTAATGGAACGCCCGGTGCAATGCCCGGTGCTAAAGGGTGCCATGTGTGGTGGTACCGAACGCTGACGGCCGTTACAGAGCCTCGGTATTCAACGGCCTGCGAATGAGAACGGGCTGGCTTTTTGGTTGGTGATCCCCCGACTTGTCATCTTGCACTTCAGGTCAAAATTGGAATTTGCCCAATACTTTAGCTAACACACTAAACTAAGATGGTGAACATGGTAAACATTATACCTGCCTAGCATCAGTATGGTATCATTGTCATTGTGGGCATGTTAGCTTTCATTAGCATTTAGCTAAAAGAAACAGTGTTTTTTTTACTGTTTCTGTCTAAGGTGACCAGCGGAATATGGGTAAAACAAAAATGCATGTGACACATGTAATTGGATCGAAGCAAACTCCATTCCATGTTTATTTTTTACTATATATATAGCTTGTATATCAAAAAGCTTCAACAGACATTAATGTAACTTATTCCACTTCGGCACTGCGTCCATTTAATTAATCTCAATTTTGTTTGTACTGACCACTCGTTTTGCTCCAGACCTGCTTTTCCTCACCTGCCAACCAGACGTCAGTATTGTCTTTCCCCTCCTCACCTCATCATCTGACTCAGTCACCCCACCCGCCCACACAGCTGCTCCTCGTTAATAATCATTCCCATCATACATAGAGGACAGATCATATAGTATAAGTCGCCTTAGTGGTTCAGTTTACCACACCCCTCTGGATTTGACGGCCTTCAGACCAATTATAGACTGTTTTATCCCCACCTGCTCTTTCCTCCCATGTCTGCTTTTGGGTGATCCAGGGTTATAGCCTTCTCTCATCCCATCAAGTCTTTGATTGTCTACCATGTGTGTCTTTCAGCAAGGTTTAATTCCATAGACAGAGGGGGTGAAGCTCATTATTTTAGTTAATACACTCATGACAATACGGGGCCGCCTTCAGTGTGATTATGGCTACTACAGTTGGACACTGAGACGAGGTATAACTACCTAAAATGACTACAATGAATTCTCTCTTGGCTCTCAATGCGTTACTGAAGCATACATACTATCTAGACCTGCTTAGACCTGTCAGCAACCTCTACAACTGAGTGTGAGAGAGCTGGTTTTGCGTTTCAATATTGGTTTGACATTCCCTCCTTCACTTCCTCCCTGAAATTCACAATATGTAGCACCATATGTCACTTGAGTGTTCACTTGCAGAGCAAAAGGGCAAGGCCTGAGGGAAGCAGAGGAATGAAAATGGAATGTATTAACCACTTTACTGAATTTTGGGATTGAGGCAACATCATTTAAGAAGTCCAGTAGGTAGAGCAACATGAGACAACCTCTCAGGTTGAAACAAAACCTTGCACTTTATTATCTAAACCACCTATGAAAGTAAATGTGAACCCTCCCAAAATATCTGATAACTCCAGTCTACAGCCATGCCACTGGCTCTGTGAGGCTGTACGGAAGCACAGTTATGCTTTGAGCTAAATGCTAATGTCAGCATGCTAACATGCTCACAATGATAATGCTAAAATGATGATGTTTAGCAGGTATAGTGTTTATCATGTTCACCATCTTATTTTAGCCTGTTAGAATGCTAACATCTGCTAATTAGCACTAAACACAATGTACAGCTGAGGCTGATGGAGATTTCATTAGTTTTACAGGTATTTGGTCATAAACCAATGTTCAGGGCAAATTCAAATATTTACCTGCTAGTTGAAACGTCAGAGGATCACCAAAGTTATTACAATTCATCCTGAGGGAGACACGAATGTCTGCACCACATTGCATGGCAATCAATATTGTTTAATTCAAACCACAAATTTCAACATCACGGTCATGCTTCAGGAAAAGTCAGGAAATCACCGAAGTCAGTGAGATTTATCCTTTGGGGAACCATAAACGTCTGTACAAAATTGAATGGCAATCCATCTAATACTTATTGAGATATTTCAGTCTGGACCAAAGTGGTGGATAGACAGTTGTAGTGCATAAAAAAGCTGTTTGCAGCACGTAGAAACAGCTGTTTGCGGTGCATATAAACAGCTGTTTGTAGTGCGTAGAAACAGCTGTTTGCGGTGCATAGAAACAGCTGTTTGTAGTGCGTAGAAACAGCTGTTTGTAGTGCATAGAAACAGATGTTTGTAGTATGTAGAAACAGCTGTTTGTAGTACGTAGAAGCAGCTGTTTGCAGCGCGTAGAAACAGCTGTTTGTAGCAAGTAGAAACAGCTGTTTGTAGTGCGTAGAAACAGCTGTTTGTAGTGAGTAGAAACAGCTGTTTGTAGCGCGTAGAAACAGCTGTTTGTAGTGTGTAGAAACAGCTGTTTTTAGTACGTAGAAACAGGCTTCAGGCTTTTATTCATAAAAAATAAAAAAGTTAACGTGATGCAACTTTTTTAGGTTGTAGCGGGTTCAGTTTTCAAGCTATAGTGAAGATACTGCTATCATATAAAACAAAAAAGACCTAAGGAATCCATTGGTATCAGCCATGTCACATTAGTTTGTAGTGAAGGAGGATAAATAACGCTCAAAACTTGCGCTAAATTTTAACTAGAAAAAACTGTCATGGCCATTTTCAAAGGGGTCCCTTGACCTCTGACCTCAAGATATGTGAATGAAAATGGGAGAGTCTCCCCTTTACAGACATGCCCACTTTATGATAATCACATGCAGTTTCGGGCAAGTCATAGTCAAGTCAGCACACTGACATACTGACAGCTGTTGTTGCCTGTTGGGCTGCAGTTTGCCATGTTATGATTTGAGCATATATTTGTATGCTAAATGCAGTACCTGTGAGGGTTTCTGGACAATATTAATCATTGTTGTGTGTTGTTAATTGATTAACAATAATAAACATATACATACATTTGCATAAAGCAAGCATATTTGTCCACTCCCATGTTGATAAGAGTATTAAATACTTGACAAATCTCCCTTTAAGGTACATTTTGAACAAATCATAATGTGCAATTAATTTGTGATTAATCACGGTTAACTATGGACAATCATGCGATTAAATATTTTAATCGATTGACAGCCCAATAAAATATTAAATCAGAGTCCAAAAGTAACCCGGGCCGTGGCCCCCCTGCCCCCCTCCCCGCTTCTGCAGCCTCTGATACTGCATGTCAAACATCAACAGTAATAGCACACAAGATAATGCATAAAAAGCAAGCATAAGGCTCAAAAATATTTTTGAAATGCATTAAAATGACTTTGCTGATAAATGTCACAGATGAATCTGCAGCCCAATAGAGGAATGCACATGGGTTTCTGCACTGATCAGTAATTGAATTTACTAGACAATTTAGTTTGAAGTTTGAATTGTTGAATTATGTAGTTTATGGATCGTTGCAGTGCCCCCTTTCTCTGTCATAACAACCAGCAGAAGATGCCCTTGTGAAAACGGTAAAAATCGATAGAGCTACCAAGGACGCACAAACTAATGCATTTATTCTGTACTCCCACTAACTCTGCAATACATACCTCTCTCTCTCTCTCTCTCTCTCTCTCTCTCTTTCTCTCTCCCTGACTGTGATTTGATCGCAGAAAGACCACTACATCCATCTCTGTCACACACTGACTGCCATGTTAATAGCCTAAACACACACAATCCAACAAGCACACGTAGACACAAACACATACACAAACAAAAATGATCAGTTTTGCTTTTTTCATTTCATAAACTTTCTCTTTTATTATCACACACACACACACACACACACACACACACACACACACACACACACACAGAGAGAGAGATACAGATTGAAGGGTCAGACTGTGTTTTGCATCCTGCTTCTTGCCATCCTGAGAGACCGATCAGTATCTTAACAACTTTAAATTACTGCTGGTTCTCAAAGGGCACATTTGGTGTGTGTGTGTGTGTGTGTGTGTGTGTGTGCGTGCGTGTGTGTGTGGGTGGGTACTATAGATAAAAGACAAAGGATTAGAGTTGGAGGGCAAGATGCCAATTGGCAAGTTTTGACACATTTAAGCCTATTTGTATACCTTATGTTTAGTAAGTATTAAGTATTTAACCCTCTGAGACCCACAATAGACCTGTTTTTGTCTTTTTTAGAGGGGTTCAGGGGGTCTTTAGGGGGAGATAGCAGGTCAAAAGTATATGTCACATAGAAGTGGTGTACATCATCTGAAAGCTGGGAACCTGAAGATTAATTTGAGATGCAGCTCAGCACTGTGTGTCAAGCTGTTCTGCTCAGAAACCCCCTTATTGTCCCTGGGAACGTCAGGAGCGCGTGGCGGCTGCATCGCTGTTGCTGCTGCCAGCTCTTTCTTCCTACATGGTGTTTGCCTTTCATAAATGTCATTTATATTTATTTTAGACAGAAAAAGGTTAAGAACCATGTGGTAATTTGTAAATAATAGTAATAATCCACAATTAATACCCTGTACTATATTCATTCATGGAGACCTGCAAGTCACTGCATGTTCGACAACACTGTCCTGTAAATATTTCAGAATAAAAGCCTCGTGTAAACAAATGAAGGAATTCTGTCCACAGAAAAAACGCTTGAGGGCTTTTACTTTTAAATGGAAGCAGGAAGTGTCGATTTAAAAAGTAAATCTTTACTTTTTTTCATGTCCGTGACATATTCTACAGATACAGACATTGAAACTATAGTAATGTTGCTGATATGATGTTTATACTGTCAAACGATCCCTTTCACCGTCTGTTGTTGCTTTGAACCGTGCACGGCTCGCGGTGAAAATAGGCGAGACCTTGAATCTCTAGAAGAGACACGCAGCCGAGACGCGCGTCTCACGTCAAACAGGTTCCGCAGCCTCCATGGGCTGCTGACGTTTCCTGTGTGGACACGCCGTTTGGCAACGAAACCACTTAGATAGGTTTAGGGAAAACATCACGGTTTCTCACGTCTTATTCTAAGTCACTATCTCTGACTGTAGCATATTCATGTGGATGCGTTTACATTGCAGTCAGTCCAGACTACAACGCATGAAATGACATACCAAAATAACTGTTGTGTCATTCATACTCCATTTGGTGAGACCAGGCTGGGCAGCCAGTTATCTATCTCAATGCAGACTTATTTATACTTATATAGTATATAGTATATATAGTAGGAATGAAAATTCACACATGGGTCTGTGGCCATTACGAATTCTGTGTGTGAGGCCAGGCTGAATAAGACTTTAAAACTTAAAATGATCTTCAAGCAAAAAAAAAAAGCTCTGATGTTGTAGCACCAAATGATGGCAGTGTAACTTTTTGAAACCCTGTGTCTTTTACACCCCAATATCTGACTATGGTACATAAATACTGGATGTATTTTTTTTTTTCACTTCTGTTGACAGTTGACTAACAAATGAGACAAAGGCCTCTAGTTTTATGTTTGTTCCATCTGCCATCCCTGAGCAGGTAAACACAAACACTACAAAATACAATAAACAGGCACAGTTGGCTAATACTCAGGCCTTGTGTTTTACACTGGTGAAGTGGTGATGATGTAATCTTCTATCTGCTCCTCAACTGATACTGCCTACTCTTCTCCTGCAGGTGTATTGACAGTAGCTGCCAGCTGTGAGGCTGACTAGATTATTTGGTTTGAGGGTTAGTGGAAGATTTTTTTTATGTTATTATTTTGATGTTGCAATTAATGAATGAATGAATTATTTAAAATAAATTGTGAAAGTGTATCAGAGCAACATTATGGTGTAAGTATATGATGGTCATCCCCATACTCTATTATGTCTCATAAGTTGTTGCTGCAATTTTTGGGTTGATACCACACAGATTTGGTGCTAAATTTAACCATTTTTTTACCATTTGAGAATTGATAAAAATGATCAATAATCCCTCCAAAATACCCATCGAGACAGGAACACCATAGAAAAAGCCATGCTGGGATTTGATGTCAACAACGTTTGACATTTGGAGATTTCTGCAAGAATTGCATTTTTTGGCGATTGGATGGCGAGGACATTTCTGTTCTGGAAACTGCTCAGAAACCCCCTTATTGTCTTTCTTATTGTACTGTGATTATCTTAGACGTCACCACAGGTCATCTTATACAGTGAGGTCAAATTTCAAAAATGCTCTCTCTATATATAATGGCTACTATGGGGACTAACATCATCACACATAAATACAATTGGGCTCATTTGATCCACAAGAGTCTCAGCGGTCCAGTGATACCTAATCTATGTAATTCCAAGACTGTTTAGTGACCCCAGTATGCAAAAATATTCCTCATTTCAGAACTGGCGAAAATAACACATTCATACTGCATTTAAAAACTCGTTTTTTGCCCAAAAATGCATGTGATTATCATAAGTGGGCATGTCTGTGAAGTGGATACTCATGGGTACCCATAGAACCCATTTTCATTCACATATCTTGAGTTCAGAGATCATATAACCTTCTTCCAGACAAGCTAGCATGACACGGTTGGTACCAATGGATTTCTTAGTTTTTTTAGTTTCATATGATATATGTATCTTGACTATAGCTCTAAAATTGAACCTGCTTCAGCCTCTGAAATACGGTAAAGTCGGTTGGGATCTCCCCACTGTTGAAAAGTGTCTGACATATTCATATGTGGTTTCCAACAGTGGGAGGTCACTATGGTTATCTTTATGTCAGCTTTTCAAGGAAATACTTGGACCCCTACCATGTACCACAACATACCACATACTTCCTGTCTGTTACTCAAGTGCAATTTGAAAAGTTCCATGATTTATTGATTTATACTTTTCTGAGGAAGCATTTTAGTCTTCTTACAGTTTAATTAATAATACACATGTAATATTAAGCTGAAATGTTACACGCTATGGCCAGAAGTAGCCTAATTTATACTTCAGTCAAAGCTGAAACTATTCGTTATCAGTCTGAGTAGTTGATATCAAGGTGTTTCAGTATCTATTATTCAGCTTTTATTCACTACAAGATACCTCTCTGGGCTAACAGAAAATTAGCCAGAAATTGGTGTCCTGTTTTGTTGTTGTTGGAAGTTATCATCCAAAACATCAGGCCTTGAGTTTAGTTTAGCCTGTTTTGCTTTTGTCCTTTGCTGATGCTTTGATGTGCTTTTAATGATGGCGCACCCAAATAGAATGCAGTCTGCTTTTAAATGCCACTCTCTATGTCAAAATAAGTCCTTTACTGTCTCCCTGATGCTCACAATAGAATAACATCACATAACTACAAATACTCATTACAACACCTGTCTCAGCACATTGTACCTAAAATTCAACAGCAAATATCACATCATTAGCATCAATTAATCCCACCACATATACACGTCTACACTAATCAAACCCTTGCTAACTTTGAAGTTATTTACGGTACAATGCACACTGATGAAGTGAGCTGGTACAAATGAATGTGTTAATGTGTATGTGTTCTGTGTATGACTGCATCTATATGTCTATATTTGTGTGTATTGGTTTAAAGTTCACAACATGGAAACAAGAGTGTGACATCAGTCTTTCTCTGAAGCAAACAAACAAACTTTCTGTATGTATCTGAGAAGTGATTATCTAATATCCAATAAAATATATTTTCATAAATGTCCTCTTCGTGGTCCAAGGTGTAATGCCTGGCCACATGTTCCAAACAAATGGGGAAAGCATTTCACCTCCTCAGTCAGTCTACTACTGGGTCCATAAATTCACACTCATCAGTTTTAAAAAATAAGGTAACACTTGATAATAACCATCATTTATAAATGTTTTTTAAATTAAAATGATATTCTAACAGTTTATTGTTGCACACATTATAACATTTTATATACTAATAAATATATATAAAGTATTTGTTAATATTTACAAAATTATTTGTAAACCTTTAAGAAATTGTTCATAAAAACATTATAGAGAGAGCTAGACCAGATATTTGTAACACTTTGTTCATGGTTAATAATTGATTTGTAAACCATCTAGAAACATTATTTGGATGGCTATTTTAAAGTTGCAACTGATGATTTTAATACCTTGTTAAATGGTTGATAACTACTTTGTAAAGCATCTACAAACATTAATTAGATAAATATTTAATATTTTGTCAATAGTTAATAATTGTTTTCTGGTCCATCCATCTATGTAATGTTTAAAGATGTTTACAAATGATTTCTTAAAAGTTTATAAATCATTTGGTAACTATTAACATATACTTAATAAAGCATATAAAATGTTATAATGTGTACAACAATAAACTGTTAATAGATAGTGTACTACTGTAATCAGAATGTAATAGTTATCGTCTCCTATCAGCTATGATACAATATAGAAGTCAACTTTTTCCCATGGTCTAGTAGAGGTCTAACAATTAATCTACTACATTGATGTATCGATTTATATTCCTACCACCTAACTACATCGATAGGTACTCGGCAAGTTGTCCTTCACGGGAGACGTATATCGATATAAAATCGATTTGAAACGCAAAAAACGATTGTATCGATACTAAGGATTTGCACCTTGTAAGGACGACAAACGTTGAAGTGTTTTTTAGCACTTTTATTAGTAAAGAAATGTTAAACGTTACTCCGGTTCACTCTCCAGACATGCGGTAGCTTGCCAGCTCTGCCCTCTGCAGCGCGAGCGCGCATCCATGGCGTGCAGGCAGACGAATGGCGCACTGGACTCCTCGCTCTCTCACCTGGTAGCGGCGTGGAGGGAGGCGGACACCGGATGCAGAGGAGCCGGTCGGCGCTATCAATCTACTTGACGAGGGCGGCTTCACCTACAGGTGCTTTCCCTGTGTGCTGTCGTTTTTTCATCCAGAGAAAATGACTTTCCTTTCCCCGTCATGATATCATTGTGCATCACGCAGCATCAGCCTCACGTATCCAGCCGGAAAGGAGACGGTCCGCGAGGCAAATTATCACGGGAGTAAAGTAAAAAACAAAACAGAAATTCAACTAACGTTAGTCTAACATAGTTTTAAAATGTTTTTCCGTATGTTTTCATGTATGAAAGGACCCCAAATGCCCACTGTAGGTGGACTACTTGATTACTATAAGCAGATTATTTAAACAGTGTTTGTAGAGGAATGATTCTGTCCCAAGCTGTTTGATCACTATCAGCGGTTGATCTCTGTATTATTGTTCTACCGGTTATATCGAAAATGAGGACAGAAGCAGCATGTTAAACCACTGTTAATTTAACTTGAATATAAGTTGGTTTATTATATTTTGTGTTAAATATTGCACTGCCTTGTATCTTGAGAACTGAAACAGCAGGTCCTGGAGTTGCACTTGTTATTATTTTCAAATAAAAGGTGCATGTATTTGCCATTAATCATTGTTTACTTGTTTATATCCATATTAATTTCTCCCTGATTCCCTTTACCCGAAAAACTTTGAGGAATCCTGACCTGCTCTGTCCAGTATCAGCTATTTATTTCACAGTCACACTGATTGAATTTTTGGCAAAAAAAGTTACTATATCGATTTCAAATCATTGAATCGTATCGTATCGTATCGTATCATATCGTATCGTATCGTATCGCTCTAGATGAGCCAAATATCGTCCTTGAATCGTATCGGAACCATGGAAATCGTATCGGTGTAAAAACGTATCGTTAAACCCCCATGGTCTAGTTTTAAAAAAGTTAACAAAAATCACATTAAATTGTAATATTGAATCACAATACTTGTAGAATCACAATACTTAAAAATCGCAATACATATCGAATCGGCAGCCCAGTATCGTGATAGTATCGGGAGATTGGTGTATTGTCCCAGCATTAGTAGAAACCCAAAATACAAGTGTAACCCTCTCACTGTAGGCTCGTGATATGAGGAACACTTTACACAATACTCAATATAGTGTTAAGCCCCTTTAAACTCCAGTACATGGCAAGATGGTGAGAGAGACATCTCAATGTAAAATAAAGCAGTCTAGGGTAAACTATGACTCTCACTCCCTTTAATATCTAATGAGAGGCGAAGGGAATGATCCTGTTTTGGATAACAATATACTTGGAAAATATGAAGTGAATCAATCAGTCACACAGCTTATAATGAGAATAACAGCACACACAGTATCTCAGCTTCAACCTTGTATTGACTGAATGCAGGTATTCACACATAAAATACAGGACCACACAATATGAAAATAAAATAGAAACAAAACAGAAAGACCCGAGGAATTTAGTATTTAGTCTATGTTAACCTGAGTGCACTCTTTTTTTTAGTTTGTTCTTTAAGCAAGCTTGCATTAAGGTTCGTTGGCGCGCTTAATGTTGGAGCTCATGAAGAAACAAAGCAGCAGTGATGTTACCTCCTCGTGTAGAGTGAAAGCGGCTCCTACCGCGTCCGTGGAAATCACCTGCCTCTCGATCCGCAGCAGCGATGAAGCGCAGGTGACGGCAGGCCGTCTCTCGGTCTGCAGCAGCCCAGCAGCGATGAAGAGCAGCGACCACAGTCTCACCAGAGCTGAGCAAACGTCCGCGACGACTGCTGAAACTTCTCCCTCCCGGCGTGTCTCCGCTCTCGTCCGTGCAGGCGGAGGATGAGGCCCTCGCTTCTCCAACGATGACGGCGCTGTGGCTAACCTAGCTAGCTTGCTAGCTCCACAGCAAAAACACGCTCCGTCGGCAGTAAACAGTCCCAAACTCACCCACGTCCGAGCGAGTTGACCAGCGAAACAGTTCACAGTCCAAGCCAAACAGTTCACCGTGTATTATACTGTATAAAACACCACGAAAACTTATCTGGTCTATCACGACCGTCATGCGTGTCTCTATACTCTACGCCACATCTTCTCCGTTCTTCTCTCTCTTAATTACCCAGAGTTCAACAGGTAATCAAAACTCCTCCCAGGTCATTAATAAAGAAGCCTGTGTGAAACATCTTGAAAACCTACATAAACTGTAAATTATTAAACCACTGTCTGAAAAGAGTGATATATACTGTATAGAGTTGAATGATAATTCTTATTACAAATGCACAAAGCATTTCAATACAGTGCACCTTAACAGAATATGAGTTATGCATCTTATCAATAATTGGCAGTATCCCACATATTTGAGATGAAAGAGGAATGCAAAATAACTCATGTAAGTCGGGTTATTACACAAGTATGAACCTGAAAATGAGCATGATATGTCCCCTTTAAAGAGATGACTGAGAGAAAAGAATTATTCATCCACGAAGATATACATGTATTTGGTTGGATAGGAGAGTTGTATAATATCAATAAAAATAAATATAAATATAAAAGGCTCCTAACATTTGTTTTATAAGGACAAACAGCTATTTGTATTCTATTTTATTGTTGGTTATAAGTCATTGTTCAGCCCCGTCTGTACATTTCAGTCTTATAGCATGTAAATGCAAATGCTTTCGCACTGCTGCTGATTAAAATGCAACCTTTACATTCATGTGTGACAGGTGTGACACCTGCAAATTGCACATTCACACACCCACACACCGTGCAAACTTGGCTTGATTATATGGTGCGCAGAATTTATTCCTGTCAGACATACATACCAACAAAAACACACACATGTCCTTACACACACAGCTACATCAATGCACACACCTGCATGCAAAAGCCCATTTGTCACTATGGCAGCTTATATTTCATGCAGCCATACGTAGAGCTGTCAACCAGACTTTGGAGAAGCTCTTCCTGGCTCAAACCCACACACAAACACAGACACACACACACACACACACAAACAAACACACGCTCACTAACTCAGGTATTAGGGAGTATTTACTGTAGAGCAGCCTGCCAGTGTAATTCAAGGGGAATGTCCATTAGAGCAGAGAACGGATCTTTTCACAGTATAAGTCATAGTAATGAACTCTAGCAGAACTCCCTGCAGTCCCATACATCAACGCACAGAACTACTTTTCAACTCTCTGAGACAAAGTGGTGCTGTAAACCCAGTGTGTCTTCGTAAAGCAATGTTTTGGCGAATTTTAAGTGCCATCTAAAATCTAATTAAAGAACATCTCTGTGGTATATTTCACAGTAACAACAGTTTTACACTCTGATCTGAAGCATCAGCAGCACTGCCGTCTGCATTTTACCGTTATAATTAATAACCACATTGCTTTTATTGTAGACTGCTGCATGACTTTCAATGATTTGTTATTCTGTACACTTCTTATAATGGGAGACCTGTTCGACTCTAGAGTAGTTTTTGTCTCTGCATCAGCATATTTGAATGCAATAATACCTTCTTCTTTCGCTTTACAATTTTCATACTTGCATTTTACAGGTGTTTCAGCTGAAAGCCAGCACCTGCGGTGACATCAGTGATTTGGGAGTGGCCAGCTTGAAAGCTTAAACAAGTCCCCATACCTAAAAAATAGGCTACTATTATAAGGTTTAAACAAACAACTAATGCTGTTGTTTTTTTGGTGAGCAGTCTCCATAGTGCAGTAGGTCAGCAGTAGGAACCCTTCAGCGTTTGTATGGGATGCACCAGGCTTTCATATAACTCCAATGTAAACCATCCATCATTATTAGACGGCCGGAGCAACTGACATAGTACAAAGAGTTAAAAAGTCTGCATCTAGCAGGCGGGAGGGGAGGTTGGATGGGTCAAACAAACTGGACTTTCACCCAGGAGACCGCTATTCATGTCCCGTGTGAAACCAAGTCAATGTTGGCTTATTTTACCATATTTTTGTTATGTAACTAACGTACTTAACGTCTAACCAAGTACATTTGTTGCCTAAACCTAACCAGATACTCTTGTTACGTAAGTAAACCTAAAAACTAGGTAAACCTACGTTGAAATTTTATTTTGAAAAGACACGTGACAAGCGGACACTGTACATTCCCTGTGAAAACAGTAGTTTATTTTAAAAAGACACTATGCATGTAACGAGCGAAATCTGACACACCGTTCATGACACCAAAACTGACATTAGAGGGGTACTTGGAGCGTCATAGTTGAAGCGAAGGGCCACTGACCAAGGTGCCGTGTTCAGAGTCAGCCCTGAACAATTTGGTGCCCTGGGCAAGATTTTAACTGGTGCTCCCTACCTCTTTTGGCGCGCACGGAAGCACGTGTAAAAATGTTTTGTTGTGCACTGGCAAAGCGTGCCCTGCCTGGTTCTTAAACAGTGTTATTTTTGTGCATACAGGGTTGACATAGCCTCTTAACCTTCTTATATTATATCGTATTGACCTTGATTGTGAGACACCGACTTTTTTTTCAGTACTCCTTTTTTTTTTATATTTTTTTGCAGATCAAATCTTGTTTTTATTTAAAAAAAAAAAAGAATGCACCAGCAACAGTAACACATTTAAAAAACAAAGTAGCTGATAGGCTTGTATATCTTTTAAATGAAATTGTCCTTTTTGAATAGGCCAAAAATGAAATTATACTTTTTCCATTTATCATCTGTTACCGCTTAACCTACTCAGGGTCGCGGGGGGGCCGGAGCCGATCCCAGCTGACATTGGGCGAAGGCGGAGTACACCCTGGACTGGTCGCCAGACTATCACAGGGCTGACACATAGAGACAGACCTAACCTGCGTGTCTTTGGACTGTGGGAGGAAACCGGAGAACCCGGAGAAAACCCACGCTATGACGGGGAGAACATGCAAACTCCACACAGAAGGGCCCCGGGTTTGAATCTGCGACCCTCTAGCTGTTAGGCGACAGTGCTAACCACTGCACCCCTATTTCTATTTAATATAATTTAACCATCTAAAAGTGAAAAATAGAACCATAGGTTATATCTAAACACCTGTGCCATACTGCTCTGCAGGTCACCACTACATTAATTCCCTTTTAGATTCCACAATCAGGTTGTAATCTTCCATTCAACATTAGAAGTCATTAAGAGTTAATACATGCTAATTGATTAGCATGTTAATTAATGAGCTGGAGTGATAGAAGGACTTGCTGGAACAGACCGGAGGGAAGGAGAAAAGGTTGAAGAAAGGGGAGAGGGAAGGACTAGCGTGAGACAATTTACATAGAAAACTGGTCATTAAGTGTAGTTACATCAGCACTGTCTCCCCACAGTGAATGTGTCTTAGTAATATACGTAATCTTGTGGTCAAACCTGTGTTTTTCATGTTGGAAGTTAAAGGAAACATGCAGGCAGCAATTCATTACAGTAAGATATTGCATGGCTGTCTGAGAAATGAAGAAGTGAGGAAGGAAGACACAGTGGAACAGAACAAGCTTTTCCTGGGGGCTTTGACAGAACTGAGTGGCAAAGCGGGAGAGATTCTGTAGTGGAAATTGTCTCTTTTGCTAATCCCATTTCATGCCAGCTCAATCCTACTCTCCAGAATATTCTGAAATGTACACAAAGTGGCAGAGGAGGGAGGGAGGGAGGGAGGGAGGGAAAGATGGACAGGGAAGAACGCAGAGGTAAAAAGAAAAAAAGGAGACTAGGGGGAGAGACATAATATAAAAGTAAAGGATGGAGGGACAGAAATGGAAATTGGGCTCAATTGAAATTCTGCAGCAGCAGTCCATCAAAGCGTGTATCGGACATGGTCCACTCAGTTTTACCCCTGTATTTCCAATGGGAGCGAGAAAATGAGTTTAAGTCTCTCTTATACTTAACGTCACTGCCTTATTGGCTCCTCTACAGTTGAAGTGTCACACTCTTAATCTTCCCTACATTTGATCAGGGGTTCTAACATTGCAAGCAGTGCCCTATACTATTTACCCTGCATTAGTATGGAAGTGGTAGTGATGTTAGAACATCCCATGACAGGGTGGCCTAAAGATGACAGGAGCTGTGAAAACTGTACTTGAGTGAGGTAATATACAGTTTTAGGGTTGGTTTAGGCTGCTGTGGGGCTGACCTTGACCTCTGACCTCTCTGTGAAATACTTCCCCGTGCATAATCAATGGGTATTATATCACTACATAGCTGCAAAGTGGGAAGAGAAGGGTATATTTGGGGGTCCAGGGTTTTAGATAGCGATGGCGAGATGAAGCTTCATGAAGCATTGAAGCTCTCCAGTAAATTGCAAGAGGGTTCATTTCACAAGGCTTCATCTGGGCTTCAGTGCAGTGAATTTGCTTGTGTAACTAGAGGAAAATGATAGAGGGGAGACTTTATTCATTTTTGTCCAGGAACAATAATTTCTCAACTGTGTTTCGGCTTTGGGCGTCTTCAATTACGTCGTTGGTCTAAGACGATACAAGCCTCGATACGCGCTCCACAGAAAACTTCCTTGATTACTCGACACACACTCCGAAGCCTCGGCACAGCACGTAACATCACTAGTTTCAGAAGTAAAAGCCCCGTTCATTTTCTGTATAGAGAATGTTAAGTGGCAAACAGTTGGAGCATTTGCAAGGCTTGGATGATCAAATATGTGATTATCTGATAAAGCCAAAGGTACAAAACTGTATTAAAAAGTAACATACAATCAGGTAGCTTTATATTCTGCTACGTGCACCCCTTGCGATGAGCAAAAGCCACAGATTACACTTTTAAAAAAACTGATTTTAACGGTCTAGACCTGCTCTATGTGAAAAGCGTCTTGAGATAACTTCTGTTATGATTTGACGCTATATAAAAATAAATTAAATTGAATTAAATATGCAGCTTAAATGAATTCATTTTTGATGGACATGGCAAGCTTTGTGATTTGGCTTCTGTAGCAATGGCTGCAGAAGGTCAATTCCCAGTTTACAGATCTATAGTCATAAGCTTGGAATTCCTTCACTCCCGCTTTCATTTTACATGAAAACAGTGTCATTTCCTTTGTTGTTGTTGTACAAAAAAAAAGCAAGCAATAAAATGAATCACTGTATTGTGTAGTTAGCTGGTTGGATACGAACATAAAATCTCTAAAGATGTGTTCAGCCTGAATGTGAATCAAAATATAGTAGGGCTGTCAAAGATAATGCGATAATACAGTGATAATAACGCGTTAACGCAAATTTGTTTCAACGCCACTAATTTCTTTAATACATTAACGCAACTTGTGATTTTTAGGTTGCAATGGGCTAAGTTTTAAAGCTAGAGAGAAGATATTGGTATCATATAAAACTAAAAAACCTAAGGAATCCATTGGTATCAACTATGTCATACTATATCATGAACGCTAAATAACACTCCAAACTTACACTACATTTTGGCGAGGAAAAACTGGCATGGCCATTTTCAAAGGGGTCCCTTGACCTCTGACCTCAAGATATGTGAATGAAAATGGGTTCTATGGGTACCCACGAGTCTCCCCTTTACAGACTTCCCCATTTATGATAAGCACATGCAGTTTGGGGCAAGTCATAGTCAAGTCAGCACACTGACACAATGACAGCTGTTGTTGCCTGTTGGGCTGCAGTTTGCAATGTTATGATTTGACCATATTTTTATGCTAAATACAGTACCTATGAGGGTTTCTGGACAATATTTGTCATTGTTTTGTGTTGTTAATTTATTTCCAATAATAAATATACAGTATACATACATTTGCATAAAGCAGCATATTTGCCCACTCCCATGTTGATAAGAGTATTAAATACTTGACAAATCTCCCTTCAAGGTACATTTTGAAGAGATAAAAAATGTGCGTTAATTTACGATTAATTGCGATTAAATATTTTGATCAATTGACAGCCCTAACATTTAGCCGTTACATAAAAATTCACAGGGAAGAATTGAGCGGGTGGAGACCAACAAGTCCTCACTCCCAACTTGTCAAATACGACAGCTTGGTCAGTGACCCTACGCTAACACCAGCCTCCTGGGTGAAAGTGTCTTTTGACATATGAATCCACCACAACCTCCTCCCTATGCAGACTTTAGCACTCTTTAAGCACTCTTTATACTACGCAACCTGACTGTCACCTCCTGCCATATACGGCCACGTAGACCATCATAGTTTGACGCGTAGGGCCACTGACCAAGCTGCCGTAATTGACGACTCGTTGGTGAGAACGGGCTGCAGGGACAGATGTAAATTTGATTAAGGAAATTGAGGCAAAGACATGTCCACATGTTTCAACAAGCCAAACAATGTGCACTTAATAAAGAGACAAAAGAGAAATGGGGACAACTGCAATAACAGAAAGAAGTTACGCTCCATTTACAATCCATCCCAAGACACACACACACACACACACACACACACACACACACACACACACACGACATACTGTAAATGTCTCCTCTGAAACCAATCTGCAGATGTTATTTCCACCTCCAAAGACTCCCACGTAATTATACATTCCAGTCTCTGACATACACGTCTTTATTTACCCACCTGTCCTACATGCACAGGAAAATCAGAGATGATAACCTAGTTCAGGTGTTTATCACACACACATTCACACACATATTTTGACAGGTTTGAAATTGGGCTACACCCCTGGACACAGATGTATGCATAAACATGCAATCACACACAGAGATGCACGTGTATGTGCGTACTGGGCGAACGCTACAGCTTTGAATCATTCAGAGCGTGCCAGCCCCACAAATATGTTTAATAAATTACAACCACAGACTGTAAATAAGAAGTGGATGTAGTCACCCATTGGTTTGTGGACTACCGTTCATATTTTTCGCCTACCTGATCAAACCACGCAGTCCTGGGTTGTTAAACTCTTAAAGGAACAGTCCGACATTTTGGGAAACACCCTGGAGAAGTTGACAAGAAACCTGTGGAGACTCCAGGAATTTAATATCCCCAACCAAGAAATTCCAGCATATAACCTCCATTAAAATAGAAGTGTCCTGTTTACACTTTGAGTTTTGTACAGAAAACAGGATATAACCATAGAATGTGTATAAGAAGTGGACGTAGTTACCGCAACGTCACCCTTTGGTTTGTGGACTACGGTTTTGAAGCCTTGAGTTCGGCTTTTTGGCCGTCACCATCTTGGTTTTTGGCCGTAGCCATGTTGTTTTTTACGACCAAAAGTGACACGAGAGGGTGGAGCTCAGTGCAACCGGACGCTGAATTAGACATTTTCAGGCAACCAGAAAGGTTATAATTAACTTTCATGAACTGAAAACACACTGTGGAAGGGTTAAAGTTATAAGACGAAATCATGGACAACTCCCAGACCGGACAACGCCGTGGTAGCGACCTGTCAATCACAAGGAAGCCACGCCCTAAACCATCCCCTGCTTTATGGTCTATTTGACTCTAAATGGGACCATAATTTACTAAATGAACATCATGCTGTATTGAAGAAGACTTGAAACTAGCAATTGAGTTTAGAAAGTTTACTGAGGTAATACATCAAGTGAGAATTAGGCTGATTTTCTCATAGACTTCTATACAATCAGACTTCTTTTTGCAACCAGAGGAGTCGCCCCCTGCTGGCTATTAGAAAGAATGCAAGTTTAAGGCACTTCAGCATTGGCTTCACTTCTCAGACCCGGAGGTAGCCCACTGTTTACAACACATCTAGCCTATGGGTTTCTCTGATGTTTACAATCTTTATAACCTGGTTTAACAAAGTATTGAGGTCAGTAAAGTCAATATGTTCCACAATCCTCTGAACTGTTTCAGAATGGGGGAAAAAAGTGCCCCTATAATTACTGGCCTCTGGAAACAGTCACACCCTAATGAGAAGTGGCTTTAGAATAGAAGGGGAAAATGGGCCTATTACACCACAAGTCTGCTTTGTTTAATTACGGCAGGACAGGACAGCTCATGTTAACTAACTGGACTGTCAGGACAGCAAGATTTAATTTCCCTGCACCGGGGACATCCCCCCCCCACACACACACAGAGGCTCCCTGTTAGCCTGCCCATCATGCTGCACAGAGGCCTGAACATCAGCTAGACAGCGCAGACATACCAATGAATGAAGATGCTATAGGGTGATGATCCAACATACATTAGCTCTGAAAGATGTGCTGAATGTGATGGAGCGTGATGGGAACATAAGCATTCTCAGGCCACAGGCCTCTCTGCTGCTTCACTGTCTATTAACCCTGTGAGACCCGCGATCCAGACCGACATTACTCTCTTTCAGAGGCTGTAGCTGGTTCAGTTTTAGAGCTAGAGTAAAGTTATCACATCAGACATCATATGAAACTAGAAAACCTATGGAATCTATTGGTACAATGTCATGCTAGCTTGTCAGGAAGGAGGCTCCAAAGTTTGGCTAAATTTTGGCATGGCCATTTTCAAAGGGGTCCCTTGACCTCTGACGTGAAGATATGTGGATGAAAATGGGTTCTCCGGATACCCAGGAGTCCCCCCAAACTCAAGCCCAACAGGCAACAACAGATGTCAGTGTGCTGACTTGATGGGATTAGCATAAACTGGGCATGTCTTTAAAGGGGAGACTTGTGGGTACGCATTTTTCCTCGCCAAAATTTTGCATACGTTTTTTCAGCGTTATTTAGCCTCCTTCATGACAAGCTAGTGTGACATGGTTGGTACCAATGGATTCTTCAGGTTTTATAGTTTCATATATTGCCAGTATCTTCACCCTAGCTTAAACTGAGCCCTAAAAATCACAAGTTGTGTTAATGTGTTGAAGAAATTAGTGGCGTTTAAACAAATTTGCATTCACGCGTTTTTATCGCATTAACTTTGACAGTCCTACTTCAAACGAATGTTCTGTCTCTGCTGGATGTGTATATAGGTATGCAGGTTAAAAATGCTTCTAGGGCAAAACATTTTTAATAATTTGGGAAAGTTTTCATTGGCAGTATATATCCCAAAAAAAACTATCTATAATTTAGAGTAAAATGACATGATGAATGATGATAATGAGTGAAAATGAAATTGTCTATTGGACTTTTGTTGTGACTATCCAGTAGTAATATACAAAGTGCTAGAAATGCCAGAAATATAACAACTGAGAGCCTGGCGGTTGCAACTCCTTCGGCTATTTGAATAACAGTTCTGTGGTTGATGGTCGGTTCAGAGTGTGGTGATGTTCATTCATTCCATCTCTTCGCTGACATGTAAGCGTGTCGGGTGTTGTGTGTGAATTTCAAGCTCTGTTCTACAGCTATTATGGTATCACTCCCTGAGTAGCAGCACACTGTCACAGTAAGGTTAATGTGAGCATGTTTTCACAGTGTCAGGTTAACAGCAATGATGCTAATTTGTGAACAGAAAATGTCGTTGGAGAGAATCTCAGTGTGTCATGCTGCTCTATAAAAGGATGGCCTGCCTTTGTAAAATTCTTCTGCAGTAAATTTCCCGCAATCTTCAATCTAGTTGAACATTATCAAACTCCATATTTACTTCCTCATAAAGGGCTTAAAGAGCAGTAAGTAGCAAGTACGTAAGTAATATTAACTTCTCCAGATGTTATGATGTTTATTTCAGTTGGAGAGGACAAACCATCTCAACTGTCTTCCATGGTGCTCAGACTTTAGATCCCGTTTATTGTAACTTGCCAACAAAACAGTGTCAGAGAAAAGTCAGCCTGTAGTCGCTCTCCTCACATCCCCATTGGGTACCACACACACACATGCACACAAACAGAATTGTATCCACAAACACACATATGCACTCTTGTAATTCCAATAGGAGTTATTGCCTCTTTGCTGTATCTCAGCAACTGTTATCTCTGCATCCACATGTTCTCCGGCTCTGTCTCATTCTAGGATCATTGGCTGTCTGTCAAATGATACCATACCCAGGGATCACACACACACACACACACACACACACACACACACAGATAGAGAGCGAGAACGGGATCAGAGATTGCTGCAGCACTCTAGTCAGTTCGTAGACTGTCAGTCCGTTTGGTCTGGTGGTGGCTGATTATGTGAGTGGCTGGGTGAACAGTGAATAGTTGGGTGGATGATATGTCAGTCAAAGTGTAGACCCCCCTCAGACTGACTGTTGATTGACTGATAAAACAAAGGGCAGAAAATCCTCCTTCAGTAGATGAATATCTGACTGACATGCCCATCAGTAGAAGAATATTTGACTGACATGTCCATCAAGAGGGTCTGACTGGTTGGCTGGTAAATTAATGCACTTGTTTTTTTCAACTGACTAGTTCAATATTGGATGGCTTTATTTTGTAAAGGCCTAATGGACGAACTGCCTTGCTAAATGTCTATTTTACCTGGAGACTGACCTGGAACACTCTCCTTTAAAGCTCTGTTTTTGTCTCCACCAAGCGGCAACATCTGTTTCTGAAAAGTAAAGCCAATGTGAAAGTGCCTTAAACTTGCATTCTTTCTAATAGCCAGCAGGGGGCGACTCCTCTGGTTGCAAAAAGAAGTCTAATTGTATAGAAGACTATGCGAAAATGAGCCTACTTCTCACTTGATTTATTATCTCAGTAAACATTGTAAACAAGAGTTTATGGTCTCAATCGCTAGTAGTCTTATTCAATAGGTTAGAGCATGATATTCATTTAGTAAATTATGGTCCCATTTCGATTCAAATAGACCATAAAGCAGGGGATGCTTTAGGACATGTCTATGTTGTCATTGAAAGGTCGTTACCACAGCGTTGGGAGTTGTCCGTATTTCCGTCTTACAACTTCATGAAAGTTAATTGTAACATTTTCTAAAAATGTCTTATTCAGCGTTTGTTTGTACTGAGCTCCACCCTCTTGTGTCGCTTCTGGTTCCACAAATCTAAGATGGCGACGCCCAAAAACCAAGATGGCGATGGCCAAAATGCTGAACTTGAGGCTTCAAAACAGTAGTCCACAAACCAACAGGTGACATCACGGTGACTACGTCCACTTCTTATACAAAGTCTATGGTCTTCACCAACTCCTGAGAGAAATATCTGTGTCTTTAGTTCCTAAATGCAACACTTTGTTTCTCAGCTAGTCGCTAACTTTGTCTGTCAGCTGTTTGGTGCTGGACGATGGATGTATAAAGTGAACTGGATACAGTGTCAGACGAGGGGCCCCGTTCATTCATATGAAAGTGGCTCAGTAGTAGTATTAGTATTTTACAACTTTTAGGACCTAATAGTTTAAATAAGGGCTATTCAAGTGTTCATACTGGGAAGTAAAAATGATCTGCTAATTTACAGACGTCTCTTTCTCCACATATACTGTATATATCTATATATATATAGATATATACATATATATTTGTATCATGATTGTCCATAGTTAATCGTGATTAATCGCAAATTATCAACATGAGAGTGGGCAAATATTCTTGCTTTATGCAAATGTATGTATACATTTATTATTGGAATTCAATTAACAACACAAAACAATGACAAATATTGTCCAGAAACCCTCACAGGTACTGCATTTAGCATAAAAAAATATGCTCAAATCAAACTGCAGCCCGACAGGCAACAACAGCTGTCAGTGTGTCAGTGTGCTGACTTGACTATGACTTGCCCCAAACTGCATGTGATTATCATAAAGTGGGCATGTCTGTAAAGGGGAGACTCGTGGGTACCCATAGAACCCATTTTCATTCACATGTCTTGAGGTCAGAGGTCAAGGGACCCCTTTGAAAATGACCATGGCAGTTTTTCCTCTACAAAATTTAGTGTAAGTGTGGAGCGTTACTTAGCCTCATTCCCTCACAAGCTAGTATGACATGGTTGGTACAGTGTATTCGTTTTCTAGTCTCATAAAATAGTATCTTCACTCTACCGTTAAAACTGAGCCCGCTAAAACCTAAAAATCATTCAAGTTGTGTTAATGCGTTAAAGAAATGAATGGCGTTAAAACAAATGTGTGTTAACGCGTTATCATGGGTTAGTTTCTTCACATCCATGAGACTTTACTGTATGTCCTTGTTAAAGTTACTGTATCTCTAAGCAACAGTTATGCTAAGTGACAGTAATTTAGAGTCAGAAAACCATCTGGCTGACTGACTGTTTATGAATACAGACACTTAAAGATGACAGTGACGGCATCCAACAGTTGAGCTGAGTTGGAAAGGACATGAGTAGCAATCTCTGTTTGTTCATCCAATCAAGAAACAAGAGGCAGCCATCTTGTCCTTGTGGGAACAACACAATATGGACATGGAAGCCTGTGTGAATATCTGTCCAATATTGAGTGTCTTGGCTGCATTGTGTGTGATGACCATGCCAGTAAGCCGGATGGGGAAAACAGAAATAGTGCAGATCAGGAAGGCTTTGATACCATGATCTCATGGCACAGGCAGAACACACTTGTTCACACACAGACAGACACTCAGACACAAACCAGAATCGAGGCCAAAAGAGCCAAAATGGCAACCTTTTATTCACAAGTCAACTTTGCCAGTAAGTTGTTTTTGATTCTGGGAATGCTCTCCTCAAACAACTGACCATGGATCAAACTACAAAAGAATAATCTGCAGAATGAATTTGACAACTGAAGGTTGAGATTGTAGCGTAAAATTGAACTTATGATTTTCCTTCAAACAAACATGATGACACAACATAACTTACAAAATCGTCATGTTAAAAACCCTGAAAACGTAGTTGACATTAAATATTCATCAGTAAATAAGCAGCAAATAAAGCTGAAGGAAGGGGAAAAATATCTTTAGTTATTATTTAATGAGAGTTATTAAGAGTTTAACACTCAAACCAGCTCATCTGCTTTATTGGGACGGGGTATGGTTTTATCACATTTCACTGGCAACAAAAGCAAACAAATTGTCATCACATACTGTATTCATTTAGGGATGCACGGATACCAGATCGGATATCGGGCCGATACTAACTCAAATAGTTGGATCGGGTATCGGTGACAATGGAGCAGATCTACTCAATTTAGATTTATGTTTATATACTATATACAATATATACTGTGTTTCAATTCCTGTTTAAGTTTTGACCAATTTGTTGCTGCATTAAAAAGGTTTACACTTGAATTTTAATTCCTACTAATTTTGAATATTTTTTTATCAAGTTGCTGGTGTACAATTTATTATTTTAATAATAAATAATGAAGTAAATTTATATCTATGTATTTATTTGTTACATTTTGTTTTACAAAGTTATGAAAGTAATCTTTAAGTCAAGCCTGATGTTGCCTTAGACATAAATGAATGATCCCAGTCACTTCCACACAGTGAGGCATACAGCTTATTAATTAAACACTGGTATCAGATCGGTACTCGGTATCGACCAATACCCAAAGCCCAGGTATCACTTTCGGTGTCGGGACTGCCAAAGTCGGATCGTTCCATCCCTATATTCATTTAAATGTACCTCAACTGTGATTGGTGCATGAAAATAGGTGACATCATCTTGTCCCACTTCAAACCAGGGAAAAAAGAACCAACCCGTTCTCACTCCCAACTCCTCAAATATCAATGCTTGATCAGTGCCCCTCTGCGTCTGATATTGGCGCACCAAGACACCCTTTACCGTCTGTATGAGATGCACCAGGCTTTCAACTAACTCCAATGTAAACCAATCTGTGTCATTATTATACGGTCAGAACAACTGACGCAGTATAAAGGGGCGAGAAAGTCTGCATAGTGTGCGAGGGTCATCCAGGAGACGCTGTTCGTGTCCCATGTGAAACCAAGTCAATGTTGACTTCTTTTAACTTACTTTTGTTAAGTAACTTACATAGTCTACTTAACGGCAGTTACCTAACAAGCACACTCATTTTACGTAACATACTTATTTCAACCCCAACCACAATCTTTTCCTCAACCTAACCAAGTAGTTTTGTTGCACAAGTAAACCTAAAATCTAAGTAAACCTACGTTGGAAGTTTATTTTGAAAAGAGACTGTATGCATGCAACGAGCGGACACTGTATGTTTCATGTGAACATGGAAGTTTATTTTGAAAAGACACTATACATGTAACGAGTGGAAACTGACAACCCGCCCCTGACACGTCCAACCCGGATGCTAGACGCTTTGATTGAAGCATAGGACTACTGACCAAGTGGTGGTATTTGACGAGTTTGGAGTGAGAATGTGTTGAAAGAAAACCACTATAGTTAATCTTGGTGTCACGTTAGGATTAGGCAACAAAACCACTATTGTTAGGTTTAGGAAAGAACTACATGGTTGGGCTTAAAACTACTATATTTGTACAATGAAAATGACAGTAATGGATGACAGCTTTTGTTTGTTGGACCCATCCACCTCCCCGCCCAACCGCCCGGTGTGTGTCTTTTCACTCGTTAAACTACATCACAACACTTTGGATGCACTTTCTCAGAGCATTTCCGAAGATGGGTTTAAATTATAGTTAATGGAACGTGCGGTGCGTTTCATACCGGCGCTAAGGGGTGCCTTGTGCGGTGGTATCGAACGCAGATGCGTATGACAAAGCCTCGGTCACGCTCTTAGGTGATGTTTCCTGATTTCCAGTTTTCAGGTATTATTTCCTGTTTTATTTTGGTTTATTTTGGTACTTCCTGCCCTTGTGTGTTTCCCACACAATTGTTCACACTACACAACTTGCTGTCTTGTAATCGTGAGTCTTTAAGTCGTTGTGGTTTTCACACTACATGACTGACCGGTGACAGATGGTCACACACTACAAGATCTTTCACCGGGAGGAATTTCCAATGAGGTCTCCAAACTATGTTTTGACACAAAAACACACGCGAGAAACACACAGCAAATGATGTGATACCATACGCAAGACACATTTCTGATGTTGTTCTTGGCAAACGTGTTTACAAAGTAGCCTGTTTCCACGTCTTTTTTTACTATGTATTCCTCTAGGTGCAACAACAACTTTGCTCCGTGTTGCAGATGCAACACATACAGTAAGTTCCTATTGTTACAGACGACCCCTCCTCCCCCAGGTTTCCCCTCAACCCGTGTCATTAGCTGTAGCTCGTGGCCAGAGTTCCCAACAGGTCCAGATATTTAGCATGCTAGATATCTGGAGTGTGTCTGCGAGGCATGGGCAAGCATCTTTTAGCAGTTCACTTACGACTCAGCCAACTTTAATCTTAATTATTTTTGTTTTGTCTTCTTTTTGTCTTGATTTTATTTTTCTTGTTCAACTGTCTATGTATCTGTACGTTTGTTAATGAGCATGAGTTCAATAAAGAAAGCATTAAAAAAAAAAAAAAGTTCACACGACTCTCGAGCACCGATGTGCGAGTGGCGAGCCAACGCCGATTTGCCTCTGATCTGGGGCCTGTCGGGGAGCTCCAAAAATATTCGGGGAGCGAAAAATCAGGGCTAAAGTCATGTTGTGTGAACTAGGCATTCGTAAGCATTCCAGCCTTAGTTTTCTAAGTATTTCCTAGTGTTATTTGACTATATTACTATATCTTAGACTTTAACTAGTGTTTTTTTGGAAACCTTTGTCTAATTTTTGGACCGTCCCCTGTCCTCTTTCTGCTGGTTGCCAGTGCTGCATGATATCTGTGTTTGTCACGTTCGCACATGCAAGACCTTTCACATCACACACAGTCATTTGACTCATTGTTTACATAAAAATATGGATGAGAGCAGTTTTAAGGTATGCTGAGGTTTAAGTTTAACAACATACCGTACACAAGGGTTAATGTGACCTTCTGATAATCCAGTAAGAGAAAAGATCCAGAAATTGAAATCAGAGCGAGACGGTATATTTTTAGAGAGCAAGTACAAATGGTAGAGGAGATTGTATGATTCAGAAGGGATTAGAGGTACTTCTTTGAAAGATGAGCTATCAGGAGTGAGCAGCTGGAGTAATATCAGTTCTTGAAATATATTGAATAGAAAATTGCTATGCATAACTTGAGGAGAAAAAAGGGACAGACAGTCGGAAAAGAGACAAAGTCATCACCGACTCAAAAGACTGAAATATAAGTGAGAACAAAATGAGATGCAAATAGGGAGGCAGAACAACAGATGGAGGGAATGAGAAGAAAAACAGACGACAAATAACTGCCTTACATTTCAATCTATCAAACTTTCACCGGAGTGTTTGTATGCCGAAACTTCCTCACCAAAGACAAGTCGGACAATGAGAGAGAGCGCAAGGGCATCATTCACCACAATACTAACTTTGTTTTACCTTTCTTGATAAAGATGGGCAGAACTACAGGGTAAGACAGACGAGCAGAGACGGAGGGAAAAGAGAGTACAAGGACATCCACCACCAACAACAACTTTGACGGAACTTCTTCAGCGGTTCTGATGTCTGTTTGGGCCTGTTTATCCTAGCGCCACAGGGGCAGGAGAAGAAGAATAAAACTCAGATACAAGCCTCTTCTCATCTCCTGCTCGCCTCTTTCTCTGATATTCACTTCTCTCCATCTTCCTCTCCAGCCCCTTCATGTTTTCTCCTGCTCTACTTCTTTCTGTTTTTGGTTTCTCTATATTGGGCGCTCTTTAAGGTCGCTCTCTCTGGCGCCCATTCATTTTCCATTTCTTACATCTTTTTGTCAGCTGCGTCCCGTACAAATTAGGGCCCGAGCACTGACAACGTCGGGCAGCGAAGGCCCTATTGAAACTGAAGGAATTATAACTATTTTTATTCTTCAAATGAATTTCATTTTCAATGGCCTTAAGGTGTAACGTAATGGGGTGAAAAATGTGTTATTTTAAGGGTCTCGGGCTTGGGTGTGTCAAAATGGCTCGCTATCTCGCTACAAAGTTGGAAATATTGAGCCCCTCATTCAGGTTTCACCTACATATATGAAATTTGGTAGGCAGATGTAATATGTGAAGATGCACAACAAAGCCTCTTGGAGGTATACCCAAAACCCAACAGGAAGTCAGCCATTTTAAATTGGGTGTGCCATTTTCGCCCATTTTCAGTTTTTTTACAGGCCGTGTACTTTAACAAACTCCTCCTACAGATTTAATTAGATCACCTTCAAATTTGGTCAGTCACGTCTAAAGAACTTTGTGATCACAGAAAGTCAACAAACTTTTGCAATTTCATGCAATTCTGATGACGTGGCATGGTGGCAAAAAAGCGTCTTTCGCCATAAAACAGGGAGTTGTTTTAACTTCAGCGCACTTTGTTAAATCTGCTCCAAATTTCTCAGCCATGATGACGGTCCAGGCCTGACGAGATTTACATGCCAATATAGACCGATAGTCCCGCCCCTAAATTTAGCCACGCCCTCTTTCATAACTGCTGAGTCGTAAACTCTTGTGGAAGGTATCATTGCACTCAGCCGAGAATTCCTGTTTCACTGGTGTGGGCTACCACTGCCGCCTACACTTTAGCCACGCCTACTTTCATAACTCAAGAAACATTTATCGTAGACACAGTCAAGTGCACTCGGCACTTATCTGTTGGTGCGGCGGCTGTAGCCTTTTGTCAGGTGCAGATATCATCAGATGGTGCACAACTTTTACCGGGCATTCAAACTGTCAACGCAACACGTTGCAGCTTGTGGGTCTTCATAACGTTTGTGAGCAAGCGTTTGTGTCTGAGTGTCTTTGAGTGAATGTGTGTGCGCTGGCAACAACACAATAGGTGTGTGCATCTAAGATGAGAAGTTGAATGAGAGGAAGTGAGAGAATGATAGACTGAAAGGGTACGAGATAAAAGGTAAAAGAAACACACACACACACATACACAGACAAGACAATAACAAGTCAATGGCGTTTGTAACTCTACGGGGAAATGCCATAATGTGTTTTTTTCCACTCGCCTACCGCTCATCTTTTCATCTCCCTTCTTTTCTTTTTTCCTCCAGTAGATTCCCACCGTGGCCCCAGAGTGAGAGTGGATATGAAACCGTCAACAACTTGTCATGGACCCGTACACCTTTTGTTCAGCTGTCAGCGGGCACACACACGCAAGCACACACGCAAGCACACACACACACACACACACACACACACACACACACACAAAGAAACACACAGTCACTTGCACACTGACTCGCTTACTCACACAAATACACACATCTTCAAGTTTATCTCCCACTTCCTTCCACATGAATGCAACCAACGCAACCAGAACAAATGACCTTTCTTTGTTAAATACACGCATACGCCCAACATGCATGATGACTGTCTCTCTCTGCAATAGAGATTTGTTCATGTATAGCAATATAATTTATAAAACATGAAATATTCCTTTATATGGTGTTTCAGCAATACTAAATTGTAATTTTTGCACTTTCTGCGAGACTAGCTTGTGGCGAACAGGCTTCAATACTTTCCTAATATTGTATTTCATTAAAGAGAAGAAGAAAAGCAAATAAACAATATGTACAAGAAAAGAATGGTTGATTTTGCAATTACTATTACTTATTATGCACATGCATAACTGTGAGGCCCAAATCAGTGAGGAAGCCAACATCAACAGAACATAATGGTTAAAGAGATAATTCAGGTGTTTTGAAGTGGGGTTGTATGAGGTACTTATCCATAATAGGTGTATTACTTACAGTAGATGACGGTTGGTGTGCCCCCAGCATCGAGAAACAGACAGGAGCACCGACACTGGAGCAAAGCAATACAGTGCTGTGGATGGGGACGGCAGAAAATCGTATTTTAGCCACCTAAAAGAAAGGATGACTTAAAGAAAATTAATATCCGTTTAAGTGTACGCGATATTACGCGATATTACGCGATATACGCGATATACGCGATATACGCGATAGCACTGCGTTGCTTTGCTCTGGTGCCAATGATCTTGTCTGTTTCTCCAAGCTGGGAGAACACCGACGGTCATCTACTCTAAGTAATACACCTACCTCATACAACCCCACTTCAAAACACCCAAACTATCCCTTTAAGTCCATGGCTGATTGTGCACCAGACGCCCTCAAACACACACAGAAAATCATTAAGTCTTTGCTGGAAATGGTGTTTTTATTTTCAGTTTTTTTTTATAATTATTAATTTTGCAACCAATTATCACATTTTCTGAACTCAAACTAATCACTGGATCTCTGAATTTTTTTTTTTTTTTTTTTAATTTTCAAAAATAAAAAATTCTGCTCCTGCACTTCCCTTAACTCCCATATTTTCCTTTTCTTTGTACTCCGACCTCTCCCAGAAAAAACCTAGCAACCTGACCGGTTTCTCAAATGCACCACCTCTTTTTTTTATTCCAGGTTCTTCTGCAGTATCAAAGGGAAACTGTCTGAGCATCAGGTATTTTCCTCTCAACTCCTCTCTGCACCTCTCTTCTTTTCTCCTCCTGACTCTCTCAGCTCTGTGGGAGTGGTGGTACTAACACTGGCAGCACAGAGCACAAAGCTTTTACCGAAACATGTTGGTTTTACTAAGAAACCAGAAGTACTGCTTAAAATTCCTTTCCCAGTATTACTTATCAGTGGGTTAGGTTGTGCCGGAATACTTTCTTACATTTTGCCTAGTAGCTGCTGCTGTATTAAAACTAATATCCAGCTCACAATGGATGCACAGTGCATTAAACACCAAACCATGGGTCTACACGCTTCTCATTCCAAAGGTCACTGGAAGCTTTTAAGATGATTTATGGGGGATTTCTCCCAACATCAATAACACGTAGGAGCCAGGAACTTATGCCTTATGTATAGCCTCCTTAATCTGTCTTCCTCTTAAGTGTCTTCTGACATGTTGCGAGGTATAAATTATGCAAACATGGCTGTTTTTTTTATCAAACTAGATGTGGGATTATTTATTGTGTAGGGGGATACTGTCTAAACAGTTAGCAGATTAGAATCAATACATTTCTTCATCACTTCCATTCATCGACCAGACACAAAACAAAACACCTTATTTTTTTAAAGGGTAACTTCTGTATTTTTCAACCTGGACCGTATTGTCCCATGTTTGTGAGTCTAACTGACTAATAGGGTCAACAATTTTTGAAATTGGTCCAGTATTGAGGGAGAACGCTGTAGACGGCAGCTGCTCACAGGCTGCAATTTTATCCTATTGGGGCAAGCTGGCACCGTCATTCATGTCCACTAAAACTGATTGTTTTTGCTCAGATTTTTATTATAAGTGTCTGATATTGTAGAAAGAGTCTTGCTCAATGAGAAGTCTCGTTCTGAAATCTGATGAGGTGACGCGTCGCCAGAAGACAACGGTGGAATAGTGGAATACATCCATAGTGGAAACACTAGTTTGTTGTGTTGGAGTACAGAAACCGTAGCTTAGTATTATCCAAAAGACTTTCAATGTCATGGCTGAATATTTAGATGATTTTGACAATGTGGATGAGGTCTAGACCATAAAGCATAGGATGCTTTAGGGCGTGGCTACCTTGTGATTGACAGGTCGCTACCACGGCGTTGTCCGGTCTGGAAGTTGTCCACGTTTTCGTTTTACAACTTTAACTCTTTCACAGTATGTTTTCAGTTCATGAAAGTTACAGTAATTGTGACATTCTGATCGCCTTAAAAGCTTTATTCAGCATTTGGTTGTACTTAGCTCCACCTTTTCGTGTCACTTCTGGTTGCATAAAAACAAGATGGCGACGGCCAAAATGCAGACTCCAGGATTCAAAACTGTAGTCCACAAACCAATGGGTGACGTCACGGTGACTACGTCCACTTCTTATACACAGTCTAAGATGGAAACATAATTTCTATGAGACCAGGCTTTTTAATCTTACCTTCTCGCATCCTCTCACTTTTTATCTGTTAATTTTCAAAGCATTTTTCTTCATCTCTCCTCATCCACTGTCTATTCTCTGCACCTTAAAGTTTCTCAACTGAAGTCCTGTACTCCTGTTGCTCCTGTTCTGACCTCCTCTCCTCTTCGCTCACATACTTTTATTTTTTTAAAGCCTCTATAAAGCATCAGCATTTTATGATTGTTCCAGAAGAGCTCTTTTTGATGTTATAAATCCTTATAATAGATCTATACGGTACCATGCTTAAATCGTCCTGCTTCTGCAAACAACCCATTTAGAAAGGTGGTTTCTGATGCACTACACTTAAATGGTCCTCACATAGAGTTGTAAGGGAGTGGTCAGTCATATCCCTAAGAACTCAGATTAATTGGTTTTCATTGCCAACCGAGGACCAGGATGTATTGCCACTGCTGTAAAACACCTTTTATAAAAGATGTATACAATAGTCTACATCAACACTGTTAAAAAAATACCAGTGTACCAGTTTAAACTCTTTTATAAATGAGGTTAAATGGGGTATAAGTGAGTTCTTTGGGCCATTATGAGTCCTATAGTGGACATGTTTAATGTCAAGGAACTCGAAATAGAAAGTCATTAGGGGCAGTCATACTTAAAGCTCATGTCCTGCTGCTTTCTGTCTGGTGGTTAACGAGCCATGACTATCATGGAGGGTCACAAATCTGCAGAATATCGGACCTTTAAGACGACCACTGAGAACGTATTAGGGCATTTTCTTATCTGTTGAAAATGTCCCTTAAAGGGAGATTTGTCAAGTATTTAATACTCTTATCAATATAGGAGTGGGCAAATATGCTTGTTATTATCGCGTTAACTTTGACTTTGACAGCCCTAGTTTACATGCTTTAATGTTAAAAAAATGCTTTACTTTTCACCTCTTTTCACCCTCTGTCTGAAACGCTCTGTTTGGGCTCCCCCCCCCCAGGCAGGACTTCAAGCAAGGCATTTCAGGCACTTCAGAAGCAGGATTTCTGTGGGGGAGAGGAACTCCAAAAAAGCATGATGTCCCCTTTAAGTGAGAATCATTTCTCTGCAAAATATATTCTTGAAAGATGGTCAAAATATTCCATTGCACACTCCAGATTGAGAAATAAAACGCCATCATTTCTATGAATGAAACAGTGCTTCATTTTCTCTATATAAACCACTATTTTAAACAAGTTCTTTTTGTACTTGTGCTCACTTTTTCTCGCCTTCATCGACCAAATCTTTTCTGTTGCCTCTCTGTCCTCCCCCTCCCCCATTTTGAACTCCTCGCTCTTTTCGTCTCACCTCACCTCCTCCATCTTCTGTGGACACTTAGCTCGTCTCCTCTCTTGACCTGTATCTGTGCTCTATTCTTTTCTCCCCTCCTGTTCACCTGCTCTGTGTCTGTCTCAATCGTGTCATCTTTTATTCTCATCTCGTCCCATCTCCTCCTCGCTCTGTTCTCACTGCAAAAGAAAAAGGGTCTATTTAAACAAGTGATTTAGTCTGGGAGTGAGTCAGTCATATTCTCAACGGTGCGTTCAGGCTCCTTTGTTTCATGGGACAGGGAAAATGTGGGTGTTGAAAGTGAATGAGTAACACCCCTTCACTAACAACTATCGACATTCCCTTGAGCAAGGAACTGACCTTCCATCTGGATCTCCATTGGCGCTGCTCAGAGGTCAACAACACAGGACTGCGGCTGCATTTAGAAACTCTCAAAGGTGAATGCGCGTAAATGCATGAATTTGAAGCAGGGTATTGGAAGGAACACTCCTGGATAAATGATGGTTTTGAATGTAAATGAGATAGTTTGGGGTGATGTGGAGACACAGATAAAAAAAAAAGGTGTGTGAAATGAGAAAGAAATTGAGATGGAACCTTTAGGATACCTAACCACCAATACGTCAAACAGAGGGAGCAGTTAACAAGAAACGTAAAGGCTTCAGAGCAAAAGGGAAAACTAGAGATAAAATGAATCGTGAATCATGAGCCCAACATAAATGTTGGAGAGAGGGTGATATAAAACAAAAATAGATCAATCAAATTGGAAGTCTATGCCTCTTGCAAAACTTTACAAGGCCGCTGCTGAGGAGGATAAAGAGAGTGGCGTTTATTCCAAAAGGGAATGAGTGATGGGCTGATTCCATGAGGGATGTGGATCACTGTGGATTGTGTGATTTTCTGTGGATTGCACTGGATTAAAGGTGCAGTGTGTGGGATCTGGTGGTATTTTGCAACGAGGTGAGAGGGAGATTGCAACCAACTCAAGCCTCTCCCGTCTGCCAAGCGTGTTGGAGAGCTACAGTGGCCGACACGAAAACGCAAATGGCCCTCTCTAGAGCCAGTTATAAGAGTAGTGTAGGTCATTTGGAGCAGAGTCAGTGCGTAGAGTGTGTGTGTGTACATGGGAAGTGAGTTGTGAAGCAAGAGAGAGAGAGAGTGGCTGCGACGGGAGCAAGTAACGTTATTGACTCTAGTCCAAGGAGGAAAAGTAAACTGACTTTGGTTTGTTCGTTCTGGGCTACTGTTGAAACATGACGGTGCAACATGGCGGACTCCGTGGAGAGGGGACCTGCTCCCTATGTAAATATAAACGGCTCATTCTAAGGTGACAAAAACACAACAATTCTTACTATCAGGTGATTATACACTAAGGAAAACATACTTATCAATATTATATTCCATTCCTGCCAATAGATACCCCTAAATGTTACACACTGGTCCTTTAAAGATCCAGTCTTTCAGGAGGTGTGGGTTCAAACCTCACTACTTCCAATCTGACTTTTGTTCTTTACATTTAAGGTAAACATGTCAGTGCCATGGCTTTGCAACGTGCGACAACCTCCGGTGCTGGGAAATTAAGCCAGCGTGGAAGTGCCAAAAACTGCAGTTCCTCAAATGGCCACTTGAGGCTGGCTCAAAAAGGGAGTCAATCCCCATAGACCCCCATGTAAAAATGCCCAACTTTACAGCAGAAATAAACATGTTTACAGCCTGGTACAAAAAACGGTTTTGGTCTCTATAGCTAATATCTGTGTTCATGAAAACGGTATGGTGGTGAATTTTTATATAACTCACCCATTTAAATTATATTAAGGCTTACAGTTATGCGCATTTGAGGGCATGGCCGCTTTGAGTGACTGGTGGATGACGTACCAGGTTGCTATCGCTGCTAGCTGTCTGCTGTGCTTTGTCACCCGAAGTTAGACTGGGTCGTCACTGCCAAGATAGTGTCATGGCATGGTGTCATTGACTGTTGTACTTGGATCGTTTTTTATTTTTCTCTCTTGGATATACCACTGGTCCCAGCAAATTACTGCTGAGGAGGCAGTGAGGTTGAGTGGTCTAAAGCGCTGGATTTAGGCTCCAGTCTCTATGAAGGTGTGGGTTCAAATGCCATCTTTAGCCCCGGGTATTTGGAGTTGCTCGCAATAAAATGAGAATTATGGAAGAAAACAGGATATAACACAGCAGAGAGATTCAAATTGAAGTGTGTGTCTGTGGTTTGCAGTGTTTTTCAGCTTGCTGTTTCTGTTTGTACTATTCCTCCGTGCAATATTTATATATTATATAAATATACTGACACAAAAGAGCAGAATATGTCCATGTCTGGTTGATTAGACCTGTTTTATTGTAGAATAGCACCGCTCATGAAGTACCGCTAATTTGGTGACAAACACAATCGTAACAACTTCACAATAAGAGCACACCGTCGCTTCACCAGTGGAAAAACCCTAAAAGTCAGTTATGCTGATGCGATGGCTGGAGAAACGTGACAGCTACAGGGTATCGCCAAATGGTGGGTGTTACCTTTTTGCAAAGATTATTGTTTTGAAAAAAAACAACAAAAAAAAGCAGGCGCTGCTGTTTTCAAGCCTCGAATTCGACATTTTGGCCGTCGCCATCTTGTTTTTTTGCAACCAGAAGTGACACGAGAGGGTGGAGATAAGTACAACTGAACGCTGAATAAGACTTTTTAGGTGACCAAAAAGGCTGGAATTAACTTCCATGAACTGAAAACACACTGTGAAAGGGTTAAAGAAAAAACTGACAACTCCCAGACCGGACAACGCCATGAGCCACCTGTCAATCACACAGTAGCCACGCCCTAAATCATACCCTGCTCTATGGTCTATTTGACTCTAAATGGGACCATAATTTACTAAATGAACATCATGCTGTATTGAAGAAGACTTGAAACTAACGATTGAGACCATAAACTCATGTTTACAATGTTTACTGAGGTAATAAATCAAGTGAGAAGTAGGCTCATTTTGTCATAGACTTCTATACAATCAGACTTCTTTTTGCAACCAGAGGAGTCGCCCCCTGCTGGCTATTAGAAAGAATGCAGGTTTAAGTCACTTCAGCATTGGCTTCGCTTTTCAGACCCCAGAATTGCCCTCTAGTTTCCCTCGACATATAATTGAGACAGCAATGCAGGGAAGGTAATTTTGTGGCAGACTGGGTTACTTATTGAATAGTGAGAAATGCATTATTGGCTGCATTTTGGTGAGCCTATGAAACTGGACATGCGTTGTTGGGGTGTTACAATCTATTTGGTGAAATCAATATGGACTTTGGAGAATCCAGCCCCTCAACTGCAGCACTGTTTACCGGAACATTGACAACTTTGTATTTTAGAAAGAAAATTAGATCAACCCAACCTCACAACTCCCAATACATTTCCTATGTGCCCCCCGAAACCACTGTAACTTTATCCTGTAAATGATTTATTTCTATGGGACTCTGTGGACGCTATAAAAGTTACAAAGGTAATTTCCAAATGTCTGAACTAATCATTTCACTGTGTCACCTCTTGCCCTCTACCTGTTTCTGCTGTATGTATTGTAGTGTCTGTATTTTGTCTGTTGCTTGTGTGTGCGTTACGATGCCTGCGTCCTTATCTTTTTTAATTAATGTGATCTCTCGGCTTCCGTCTCTACCCAAGCCAGCTGTGTGTAGGTGTGTGTACGCATGCCTTTGACTTATCTGAAGTTATCTTTTTTTGCTAAATGTGAACCACAACAACCTTATCCAACCCTCTATTGATTTAGTGTCTGCCACACTTAGCTCAACATAGCTCACCTGGTGCGGGGAAAAGAAAAGGGAAACAGTTGAGGAAAGAAAGATTTGGCCATGAAGGAGACAACATTTTGGAAGCTCTATGAAAAGGGGGTTGTCCTGGTATATCTTGGCAAACCTTTCATCACTTATTGATTGACCCGTTGAATCTACTGCAGTTCTAAAGGGCAAAGGTAGATGAAGGGGTGGCGTCAGGCTAGAAAAGTATTTTCAAGAGGATTGGTGGATGCCCAAAGGCCAGTCTGTAGTGTTTCCGGAAATGTGTCTGGACATTCCACAAGTTCTGTGCTTTAAACATTTAAAAATGTGACTTTTGATGTGCTCGGGACATCTATTCTGATTATTTGAGTTGTTATCTTTGTACAGGCTTCTGCAGCAGCATACTACCTCCTAAAAGAGTTAAGGCTGCTTCTGTTGTGCCACCTGATACTTGGAGTTCTCATTGGGTCATTGGAAACAGTGAGAACAAAATGGCTTCAGCTATAGATAGAGATAATTGAGCAGGTTCAAGAATGTATCTATGGTGTGTGTTTGTGTGTCAGAGGGGTGTAAAGGGTGGGAGGGGGAGTTAATGACCTTATTACAGTTGTGCAGTGGAGCGTGAAGTCTCATCAGTGCAACGTAGCTGTTTATTCATACATACATTTTCTTAGCACCGATGCACACACAGATGCAAATATGCACCCACAGATACATTTACCTGCTCAAGTGTGTATGTTTACATACAAGCATGTGTGCACGAGCTTCCATGAACGCACACACACACACACACACACACACACACACACACACACACACAGTGCAGCACTAATAACATAAACAGATGATTTACCTCCTGCATAAACTTATTAACACACACGTAAAGAGTATTTTAATTCAACATACTACTCTGATGACATTCAACATAATTAGTCGATAAATACTTTTAATCGCTGTAAAATATATCCGTGACCTAAACTGCTTTCCATTTCTGTTATGTTAAACCTTTATATCTATAAAGGGTAAAATCATTTTGGAAAACACGCTGCGTATTTCCTCGACAAAAAGTATTATTTTGGTGGGGAATGTGAAGGTTGGAAATGTCTCCAAAATCTCTTAAAATACTGAATACTGGAGATTTTACAGCGATGCAATATGATTTTTTTGCATTGCATTGATCATGGTAAAGTAATATATATTACTTTGTCGTGATCAATGCAATGCAATAAAGTCTTGAAATAAGTCCTTATCTTATTATAATGAAAATATCATTTAATCCTATGCTACCATGCTTTGCTTCATACAGTATATCAGCTTATCAGCTCAAATAAATACCCAAACCAGAGCTGCCAGGTCTGCAGCACAGCACCACTAATATGCCGCTATTGATTCTGGACCTCAGAGCAATAATTATATCAGTGCCTCCTATTACACTATGCCATCTGCACTGAACTGAGACAAGAGGACAAAACAAAAGAAGAGAGAAAAAGCAGCAGTGTGAGCTGAAAAAGGTTAATCAGGCAGTTAAATGGAGGAAAAATGATCAGGGAGTAACTGTTTCAGCTGCTTATAAGCAGCAATGAACCAGTGCAGTGGTTCCCAACCTGGGGTCCGGGCCCCCCTTAGGAGGGCTCCAAAGATCACAGGGGGTGCACCAGGATTTGTCTTCGCTGAGGTTGTCAATATTTGATTGGCTAATTTAGAACTAAAGTTATAATAAAACACTTACTGGATAATTTATACAAAAGTATGCATATAAAACTATTTTAAAAGATATATTTTTTTTGCTACTTATTATCAAAATCTAACGAAATATTCTACTTCAATCTATATTTGTTGGAGTTTAGCCTTTCAAAAATAACATTTTCACTGCTCTCCTGCTTGACGCACACAACGGGAGGCACGTACTTGTATTAAGGGAGCGGTCTAGCAGCAACAACATTTATTTAACCACAATAAACAAAACATTTAACGCTATTATAGTAAATTCATTCAGTTGTTACAAAAAAAGATCATTATGTATCTGCATTCGCTTGGCAAATCCATCAAAATGTCATCACTTTAATTATGTTGACGAAACTGACAAGTTATATTCATTAAAGAAGATTTTTGGGTGATGACGTCGGGAGGGGATCTTAGGGTACAAGGAAAATAGGTTGGGAACCACTTAACCAGTTGATATTGTACATGAGTGCTACTGTGTTGACTTCATTACCCCCAGATACCTTCCATGTATAATGTCCTTTTTAGAGTGTTTTGCCTTCCCCACTTATGGGTTCTTTTTATAACCAGTTGTCATTTTATAATCCTAAAGTACAGGGATTCCAACTTTTCAATTTAGTTAAGAGTGAGATAGTAAAATTATTTACTGCATTCTACTAGGGTTTACATGGTCACAGTCAGGGCCATAATGAACAGGATTATATTGAAAATTTCAGCCAACATTTTAAGGATTTTTTCTTTTTTCAAATATGAACAAATTATATGATATTATGTTATATTGTAATTTGAGCTAATTTTCCCTTTTTATTTTTCTCCAAAACTGTACAGCAAAATTCCGGGTCATCCTGAACAAGATTACATTGAAAACATCAGCAAACTTCTGACGGAAAACATGTATTTATTTAATTTATGAAAGTTTAAAAATGAAGGCATGCTCAATGTGTTACAAGATCATTTGAGCTGACTTCCTCCCTGTAAAGTAAGGTACAGTGAAAAAGTACTTATTGCCATGTTTGTGATATTTCAGTCTCTGACCAATTGACAAATAGATCGACAGATATTACTAACCGCTAAAGCCAAGCTGCTAGCATTGCTAAAATTATAATTAAAGACTCAATGTCAAATATGACTGATGCTTGATGTTTTGGTGTGGTTTCACTTTGAAATGGCACAAGAACACCATCTGTGAATCCATCTTTCTCTACCAGAGATAAGAAGTTAAACAACAAACAAACATCACCACGTCCCCTCTCCTCCCGTAACCCGGAAACCGTTCTCCCTTCGCCATAATGGAGGATCTTCGAATCCCTTAAATGCATGAGACGAGGAGCTTAGAGCGAGGAAACACAGGTTTATCTTACACAGTAGTCTTTTATCAAGTGGCGTGACGATATATAAACCATAGCAGTTCCTAATAATATGGAAAGAGTAAGCAGGTCATGGGGACTTGGATGCGTCCCCTCACTCCGCATTACTGCTTGTAATTAAGCCAATTAGCACACACTGGAACACCTTAGGGAAGGATAAGGGTGGGGACGCTGCATCAAAATACACCCACACTGAGACACATTACTGCTGCTTGTGTTGTCTGGGGAAGCCCACACAGATGGTACAGGTGCATTTATGTGGACGTAAAGCTATTTGATGGCTCCAACACGTCAGTCTAATTAGTAGCTGTTCAGGAGGTATCAGACGGTGGACGATTCAATATGCACATGGGATGTTTTAAGGTGGTAGCATGTTATGCATATTAATATATTCTGTAGTTTGCCTTAGACACCCAACCTCTTGTTCATTTTTAAATTGCTAAGTGGGAGTGGCACCATTTATTTGTTTGTTTAATTTGTGATACCGCTACAAATGTGAAGAGAAGGATTTATGTATATAAAAATCATATGGTTTAATATACTAAAAACTAAGGGTATCAAAGTTAACGCGATAAAAACACATTTGTTTTAATACCACTGACGCATTTACGCAACTAGATACTGGTATCATATGAAACTAGAAAAACCTAAGGAATCTATTGGTACCAACCATGTCACACTAGCTTGTCGCAAAGGAGGCTAAATAACACTCCAAACTTAGGCTAAATTTTGGCGAGGAAAAACTGATATGGCCGTTTTCAAAGGGGTCCCTTGACCTCTGACCTCAATATATGTGAATGAAAATGGGTTCTATGGGTACCCACGGGTGCAGTTTGGAGCAAGTCATAGTCAAGTCAGCACACTGACAGCTGTTGGGCTTGAGTTTGCCATGTTATGATTTAAGCATATTTTTAATGCTAAATTCAGTACCTGTGAGGGTTTCTGGACAATATTTGTCATTGTTTTGTGTTGTTAATTGATTTCCAATAATAAATATATACATACATTTGCATAAAGCAGCATATTTGTCCACTCCCATGTTGATAAGAGTATTAAATACTGGACAAATCCCCCTTTAATGTACATTTTCAACAGATAAAAAATGTGCGATAAATTTTCGATTAATCACGTTTAACTATGGACAATGTGTTTAATCATAATTAAATAATGTAATCGATTGACAACCACAATCTTTATAATTTTCACTTTTCTGATGTTAATGTGGCCAAAATTTATCTCTAAACATCTTATGTGGTCGGCTCTTCAGTGCATATTTGGTTCAATGTTTACACAACGATTTTATGGGGTTTTGCTCCATCTGATTAGAAACAGGACACTTGTTGAGGTACATCACTGTTTCCCCCAAACTCTTTTTTTGTTTTTTCTGTCTTATTGCCTTGAGCCCAAAGTAGGCTGGAATAGGCTCCAGTCCCACATGACTCATAATAAAACTAAGCAGGCAGAGAAAATTAATGAATCAATTCAGCCTGAAGATGTTGGTGCATGTACATATTTCTATACGTTCTCTAAAGATTTTGGGAGGACCTAAAGGCCTTAGCATACCATTTTAGCAGCAGCAAGAGTCAACACACATTTACTAAATAGCAAATAACTTCAAATGCAAATGCATAACATGGGTTGTCTATCCTAACATGGTTTGTACACGCATATTATTCTGGGGTGTTAAATCATTTCAGACCTCGACCCAGTTATGAGAAATCGTCCCACGTCTCATCATCTCGCCCTGGGAGCAACGCTCATTAAAACCTATTATTACAATGATCATGTGAGAACCCAACAGCATTACTCCCACAAACTATTTCTGGGTTTATGAAACACTGTCATATTGCATTTGCCTTTGCTCATTAAGCAGGCTGTTTATAGCAAAAGTAAAATGCATTAGGGCTGGGCGATATGGCCTAAATATATATTTTTTTCACACCACATCCGATTTATGATTTTAATCGTTTTTTGTTGTTGTTTTTTTCTCAACAACAAACTAGGCCTACAAAACACTAGGGTTCTCTCTCACACATAATGCATGCATATTTGCACTGACATGCACACCCATACACACACACACACACACACACACAGAAAGGGAGAGAACATCCGTCTCTTTACGAGCGTCAGTCGCCTCTCATCCTTCACTCAGTCATTCAGTCAGTAAGACAAACAGATCTCAGTCAGATATGCAGCTGCTAGAAAAAGTTTTCTGTAGAACCAACTGTCGGGTCAGCAGTCTCCAGTCACATTTAGTTGGACCTTTATAAACATTTGCATTTACGATATGTTATTGAAAAACGTCAAAACTTTTTTTATATTAAACTGGTAATATGGGTGAATATAGAGGGGAAAACATATCAGATTTTAATCAATAATGTTGCTTTCTGAATGGCCTTTTATATTTAATGAATAATAATGATTAAAAAAAAAAACAGTCTGGATACACTATATTTGTGATGCTTAATGCTGGGCTATTTTTAAGGCTCGGGCGGTTCATACCTCGCTGCGTGCCATCTAATGGGGAAACCAAACACAGACAGAAAAGCAGCTGCTCAAGTGTGTGTTTGTCTGGCAGCAAAAGCATTTAAACAGCATCTGATAATATTCCACTAATTAAGATTAAAATCTTGGGGAAAAAAAATGAACACGTACTGTACATTCAAAGCGACGAACCTTAAGGCTATGTCTTAACCTCTCAGTGATCTTCAGTGGATTGTACATGTGTTTGAAGTTGTACAGCCTGTAATAAAATGATAAACGCCCCCTCTCACTAAATCCTTCAGTACACAAGAGGTTTAGCATCGCTGCAGGCAGGAAATGTCAGGAAGATCACAGTTTAAAGTTTGATTGGTGAAGTTGACTAAAACATTTTAACTGGCTGTTCAATTGTGAGAAATCAATCGGAAACCTCCGGGTCTCAAAAGTGAAGCGAACGCGTGTGTCTTAAACTTGCATTTCTTCTAAAAGCCAGCAGGGGGCGACTCCTCTGGTTGCAAAAAGAAGTCTGATTGTATAGAAGTCTATGAGAAAATGACCCTACTTCTCACTTCATTTATTACCTCAGTAAACATTGTAAACATTAGTTTATGGTCCTAATCGCTAGATTCAAGTCTTCTTCAATACAGCATGATGCTGGGGGCACGCTAACCGTCATCTACTGTAAGTAATACACCTACTATGGATAAGTACCTCATACGACCCCACTTCAAAACACCCAAACTATCCCTTTAAGGCACAGTGGAATGCGTAAAATCTTTGGCTGCTTAAATTGTCATGTCTTTTATACAGATGGTTCATTGAAGCATTTGATCCTTTGAATCGGTCGCGACCGTACCAGCATTATTGGGTATTTATCTGTTGAGGTGGCTGAAGGCCAACATATGGTGGAAATCAATAGAACAAAAGAAAGATTATACGTCGCACCAACCTCACAGACGCATAATTTTTCCAGACAAAATGAAATGCAGAACATGCAAGAACATTAAGAAATAAAAAATCCAAAAGACTTCCATTTTCTTGCCCAAGCGTGATGGATTATCGCTTAAAATCCTGTGTGTAGCTCAAATGGCCATAAAGAGGGAAAACAATAACTGTACCTTTCGAGTACAGTAACATACAAGCAAATACAGTTTAAAACACCATCACTGGCTGAATCGTCTCTTCGGTAAAGTCAGACAGATGGTACTGGTGGTTTTGTCAGTGATTTTATTTTAGATCTCTTTGCAAATCGATATTTCATGAATCTCTTTTACTTGGGTTTCATTTTCTTGGTATTACCAAAGTAAACTGCTTTTATTCTGTTTCACAATGTTCACTCTCTTCAGTTTTTTAGAAAACTCTTGAACTACATGAAAAGCTTTGAAGGAGTGTCACTGTATGCCACCTCATTGTCAAACTCCTGAATATGTTTTTAAAGGAAGATGAGTGTGATTACTAGTGTGATGATAGACGCATTACATTTACAGTGCTGTATGTTTCCTTATGATATCATAACAATGTGTATCTTTGACTCTATATTGGTTGTGCATGCATTTCTTTCTTGAAGTGACAAAGATCATGTTTTGTTTGGCAAAGAAAAGATCTTAACTCAGTGTTTTTTCCAGGACGGTTGTAGACAGAGGCGCCTTAATAATACTTGAGGCCCTGGGGCTACGGACGTAGCCCCAATACGTCAACAATAAGTCAAGACAAAGCAGGCCTGTGTGCACAGCGGCAACACAAAAAGATCAGCCTTTTCAATTAAAAACCTGCAAACATCACAGGTAAAAAAAAACGGTATAAATTCAGGGTGGAAAAGGTTAGGTTTTTGACCTAAAACTATGCAATTTCACATAATTTTGGACCATCATTACTACTATAGATAACGCCCACTTAACCTGCAGTAGGCAGAATGTTTTTGGCATCATTGGGCAAAAATTCCATAATAACCTTTCAGCATATTGTAATTCAAGTGTTCTGAGAGAAAACTAGACTTCTGCACCTCCTCATGGCTCTGTTTTCAGGCTTTAAAAAATCTAGCCTGTGTCGAAAGACTTTGGCCAATCACAGGTCATTTCAGAGAGAGAGCGTTCCTATTGGCTGTTCATTGAACGGAGGCAGCTGTCAACGAACTCTGATCAAATGGTCAAACTAGGCAGCGCTGATCAAATATGAATCAATATTCTGTTACTGTAATGCCTATTTCTCTCCTCAAATGTTTTCAGAAACATCTTGTAGCTGTAAAATGAGAAAGTTTGCTCCGGCTGGTGGGCGGTGTTTGGTATTTCCTCAACTGATCTCAACATGGCTGCCGGGTCACAAACTTTCTCTTTTTACAGCTAAACAGTACACTACAAGATGTTTCTGAAAACATTTGAGGAGAGAAATAGGCATTACAGTAACCACTGCTGCTTTAACTTTAAAGAGAAAACTTGGCATAATGTATCAGGTTGGCCGCCCGTCCATCCGTCTCTTTGTATGTATGTCCGTCCGGACCATTCTTGTGAATGCAATATCTCAGTATACCTTGAGAGAATTTCTTCAAATTTGGCACAAACGTCCACTTGGACTTAAGGATGAACTGATCAGATTTTCCAAGTCAAAGGTCACTGTGACATCACGTCCATTCCATTCTTGTGAAATCTCAGGAATGCCATGATCAAATTTCTTCAAGCTTGGCACAGAAATCCATGTGGACTCAAGAATGAACTGATTATAATTTGGTGGTTAAAGATCTAAGGTCAAGGTCACTGTGACCTCACGTCCTTCACATTCTCGTGGATGTGATATCTCTGGAGGGAATTTCTTCAAATGTGGCACAAACGTCCACTTGGACTCAATGATGAACTGTTAGAGTTCAGTGGTCAAAGGCCGCTGTGACCTCACAAAACACGTTTTTGGCCATAACTCAAGAATTTGTATGCTAATTATGACAATTTCACACACGTCTAATAGGATAAAATGATGACGTGATGACATTTTAGACAGACATGGATGTAAACTCTAACTTGACTGGTTGGCGTAGGCATACAACCACGAGGCGGTAACTCTAGTTTTCTTTTGTTTCAATGGTCAAATTGGCCAACTTTGCCCCTATTAGGAAGCAGTGTTTACAGGTCAAAACTGAGAATCTTAATGTTCCTTTCTTTACTTTCTGTATAAACGGTCCACTGTCCCTCACTCATCCTCTAATCATTTTCCATTAGCTCCTTGTCTCAACGGTACTGTGTAGAAGATGTAGTGGAGCGGGAAATGGAGAAAAGGAGGAGTAGGGTAAAACACTTTGGAATCAGGAGAATGCTAAATGGGAGAGCATACATTCCGTTGCTTTCACTGCCTGCTCCTTTATATCAGTCTGAGATTAAGAGCAGAAAGATTATTATTATTAGTAGTAGTTTTCATGAGAAGAGATTAAAGGGGACATACGTATGCTCATTTTCAGGTTCATACTTGTATTTTGTGTTTCGACTAGAACATGTTTACCTGCTTTATTGTAAAAAAAACTCATTATTTTTCTCATACTGTCTGTCTGAATATACCTGTATTCACGATCTGTCTGAAACGCTCCGTTTTAGCGCCTGTCTCTTTAAGACCCCCTCCTGAAAAAGCCCAGTCTACTCTGATTGGCTTGCGAGACAAATATGGTCCACCTTTGCAAAGATAGTTCTCAACATAGACATATATACATAGACGCTGCATTGACTCCTGGATCATACGTCAACGGGCAAATACAAGTGAATGGGGGAGCAACCGATTTCAAGGAGTCATTTGAATGGAGTAAGGAGTAACGTTAAGTTAACGTTACAATTTCGATGAAAATACTGTTAAATTTGTTAATGTCACTGCTTCCGGTTCATGGATCACCGGTCTGTCCTTCGATATGGTGGGATTCAATCAATTATTAGGTAATTATTAAAAACTAGCACTAAGCATTTTTCACATTATCAACTGTTCAAGTTAACGTTACATCTTTACAAAACATTTGCTTCCGTAACATCCGATATTGCAAACAATAAAACTGATGGCATGCCTTGGTTAACAATTATGGTATTAGATTATTTTGTTTTTCATAATTGCTGTATTATCAACATTATTTAAATAAATTCAGATCATAACTAATATTATTGGACTAATATTTATTGTTACCATTATTTACTTATGTACTACTATTTGCCTGTTATTCTGATTGCTCGTGAGTTTTAACAATTCCTTATGATAAATGAATTATTTTCTATCACGTAAGTAATTCAGTTCATGTAATCCTATGGTACACACTCGTTTCCTGAGCGTCTAGCAGCAATTATAACTTAACTATTGAGATTCTAAGTAACTGGAGACAAAACTTTATTTTTTTACTTCACGTAGATCATAAACCCTTTAATATAATAAGGACTTGTTGAAATCGGTTGAGAAATGTAGACATTATAGTGCTTTTTTTCCAGAAAAACGGCAGCTCCCCCGTTCACTTGTATAGGGTTACAGGCCAGTCTTGCCCTGTCCAATATGGCGCCCACGTTGATCGCTTCAACGGGCTGAAGCGTCCAGTGCGGCATCTATGTATATATGTTTATGGTTCTCAAGCTATGGGCAGTATATACTAATGTGACATAGGAAGGGCAGCCAAATCTGAATGGCTTGTTGAATCACATGTTTTCTGATCTAGGCAGCCCACAAACAACTGACTGGTTTGTCTTATTTCACAGTTTGTGGGTTGGTAGCAGGGTCTGAAATTAACCTTTTTCACTTCCTGCCACTGTGGCAGGCAAAAATTCCTTTTTTTGTCTACCACTCAGAAATTTTATCTGCCACTTTTGAAATTTCTGCGCTAAATGAAGGAATAACAGATTAGATGCCATTCAATGTTCAATATTTTTTACACAAAAAACGTTATATACATGGTAAATTACATTGTTCGAATTACACAGTGGCTTCCGGGGGAGCCCTATTATTCGGGACAGGGAGGGTACTGTATACAGTGCTGTACTGTATTTTGTTATTGTCATCTATAGTTGTTATTTGCATAAAACACACATTCAAAAGATTATGTTTATTTAAATATTTGCTTTGATTAAAAAAATCTTGGCATGCAGCTTAGAGATGGTGTTAGGAATTTAAACAAGTCATAATAAACCTCTCTAATATCTATTTTATATCACTGTGAAAACATCTCTGTTAAACAACTGTATTTATTCAAGTTCCTCGCCAAAAACTTAATTTTACGAAATTATTGTAATTTACCTTCGCCCAATCATCATTTTCCCTGAGCAGACTTTGAATTCCTCATAATAATAACTCAATGGCACCTCCTTTAACATTAGTAGCTTCGTTATTTAACCAAGCAGGACTGTGCTGCCCACCTGCTGCTAACAGGTAACGTTTCTAACTCTCCTCCTGTTGATTTAAACACTGGTTTGTTGTTCACAGTTTATCTGGGAAAAAATAAGGTGCATCCCCTCAGCTTTAGTAGCGCCACGCTGTTGAGCGTTCTTTTTCTCTCCACCGTTACTCTGGTCCCAAACAAACTGAAACATGATACAGCGTGCGTATGCATTATTGTGCATGCGTAACTGTCGGAAAGTATCAATACAGAGGAATCAATAGTCACGAAGGCATGAGATGCCAAGGAATCAGACAACTTAGAACCGGTTCTCTATTCCCATCTCTAGCGTTTTCCCTGTCTGCCAACGTGGCGGGTGGCTTAACGATTTTACCCGCATTTGGCGGGTGGCGAGTGCTAATTTCAGACCCTGGTTGGTAGGCACTCCAGATATAAGATGTATGTGCAGAAGCACTGAAAAAGTAAGTTTTCCATGATATGTCCCCTTTAAGATGACATTAAGCAGGGCAATTTACAAGTGTTTATAGCTTTCGCATTTCTATTTATTTAATAGAAACACATGTTCAGCCATTGTGCTGAAGAGCTCGGACAATGGCTCTGTTGTGGAACGGCTAATTTGAAGGAGTGTCCTTGCAAAGTGGGAACTATTATGTCCTCCTGCGTAGTCAGTAGTCACAAAGAGACAACAAAGGGGTCATTTTACAGCCTAATTGCAGACTCATTATCCAAAAGAAAAATGGGTAAATGGGGAGAGCTGAAGAGCTGGGGAAGGAAGAGAGGAGGAGAGATGATAGCAGACAATATGCCTCCTGCATACTTTGTCTCTACCTCCCTTCTCTCATTGCCTTGCTGACTCTTTCTAAACAGAGTACCACACAGCTCTGCAGGGCAGTGCCCTGCTGAGATAGGAAATGTAATTTTGTTCCTATTTTCTGCTACAATATCAATGGCAGGGCAACAGTGTATCAGTTTACTCTGCAACAACCTCCTACACAAACACACACACACTTGGAAGTGGGACAGAAGGTCCTCGGAGAACAATACAGATGCTGGACAGGACAGGTATAGTTCAATATTTTGCCTTATTTACACTTTCTGAGAGTGAAATGAGAAGATCGAAACCACTCTCATTTCTGTGTGTTAAGAGTAGAGCAAGACTTGGGAGTTGATTTCATCGTCATCGCGATATGAACATGTAATCAGAAGAAATGCATGATTTAATAAAAATAAAAAATCAGAAACACGCAATACTGTAAAAGTGTAATTTTGTCCAGGAAATGTAGTACCAAGCTAGCAAGAGCTCAGCGGGTTGGTGGCTCACCCTTGCTCAGTCTTTAACAGTCCCTGGTTGGCCTTTTGTCGGCAACCCACTCAGAATGTGATTCAAACATAAGATGTCCATAAGCAGGAATTAATTCCTGCTTATGGACAAGAAAATGATCCTGTTTATACCATGGTCATTTGCCAACGTGCTTTGTTCTATATATTCTTTCTTAACTGCAAAGTGTATTGGCCCTTCTGTGTGGAGTTTGCATGTTCTCCCCGTGTTAGCGTGGGTTTTCTCCGGGAACCACGGTTTCCTCCCACAGTCCAAAGACACACAGGTTCATTGTTGACTCTAAATTACCCGTAGGTGTGAATGTCAGTGTGAATGGCTGTCTGTCTCTATATGTCAGCCCTGTGATAGTCCGGCGACCTGTCCAGGGTGTACCGCGCCTTCGCCCAATGTCAGATCGGCTCCAGCCCCCCCGCGACCCTAAATAGGATTAGCGGTTACAGATAATGGAGTGTATTGGGAACATTCTGCACTTTAAATGAAATTGATTGATTGATTGATTGATTGATTGATTGATTGATTGATTGATTGATTGATTGAACAACTTGAGGAATAAGCAAGAGGGTAGAAGGGAAGAGAAGACTGATTACAAAGATAAAAATGTGACAGAGGACACAAGAAAGATGACAGATGAGAGATCAGGAGAGGAAGAACATAATATGAAAAGAGTGACAGCAGTTGAGGCACAATAAAAGAGTGAGAATGACCGAATCACTGAGAGACAGACAGAGAGTCGGAGATGAAGGGAGAAGCAAAGACAGAGGAGCGCACAGACAGAGCTCAACCATGTAATAGCAGCTCTGTCCCAGCAGGTTGTTCAAGTCAGACACATCAGGGTAGACTGGGTGACAGAGAGAGAGAGAGAGAGAGCGAGAGAGAGAGAGAGAGAGAGATTGTTTCCAGAGTTAATAGCAGCATTGTAGCCAGCAGGGAACAAAGCTTAAAGGGACTGTTTGTAACTTCTTACACATTTATGAAGCGTTACTTAAGGAACCCATGTTTTCACATTAATATATCAGAAATTATGGTTAAGTAATGCTTATATAGCATGCACAATAATTTAAAGGTTAGACTATATGTTAAGGAATGTCTACATGAAGAGAAAGGAACAAGCAAACATCTACATGAAGACCATGGAGTGTGTCCAATGATCTCAACCTGTGCCAAAATTTGTCATAAATTGGAGCATGGACAAGTAAGTGGACAATCATAACCCTTAAATAAACAATTACAAAAACAAACAGTTTTATGGCTTAGCTGTGAACTTCATGACATACCTGTTAATTAACATCTTTATCAACCATTTATTAATATTAGTTAGTACATTCATTAGCATGTAAACCCTTAATAAATGTTAACAAGAGACATGTTTTAACAGTTACTTAAAGTGGCAGTAGGCAGTATATTTTTTTGCAGCATTGGGCAAAAATTCCATAATAATTTTTCAGCATATTGTAATTCAAGTGTTCTGAGAGATAACTACACTTCTGGCTCTGTTTTCAGGCTTTAAAAAATCTAGCCCGTGACGGCAGGCTTTGACCAATCACAGGTCATTTCAGAGAGAGAGAGCGTTCCTATTGGCTATGCTCCGGTCATGTGAGCGGAACTTGGCGTTCCTTCACCAGATTTTACAATGGCGGCGGCGTCACAAACTTTCTAATTTTACAGCTAAACAGTACACTACAAGATGATTCTGAGAACATTTGAGGCGAGAAATAGTCATTACAGTAACAGAATATTGATTCATATTTGATCAGCGCTGCCTAGTTTGACCATTTGGTCGGAGTTCCCAGTGATTGACAGCCGGCTCTCATAGACGGCAGCTGGACAGCAGACCTCAGATCAGCTCTGACTGGTTGTTTTCCTCCGGTAAGTGAAATCTTTCAGATGCCGTTAGGAGCACCGGAGGACACAGAAGGACACAGAGGAACATGATTTTTTTCAGGTTACCTGTTTCATGTTCTACTGTCACGATATAGCGGCCATTTTATAAAAATAATCTTTTTAGTCATATTTGCTCCAAACTCACCTACTTCAGCTTTAATGCTTATTATTGTATTACTTAACTGTTAATTAATGCTTACTAGTGTATTAACTAAAGTTAATAATGTCCTTTCAAAAAGTAAATAATGTACAAATTAATATACCATGGTAACCATGACCATTAGTAAATGCTCATTAGACACTTTAGTTACTGTTAATTAACTGTTAATTAAGGCTTATTAATGTATAAACTAATGTTAATTAATGTACCCTTATTGTGAAGTGTTACCAAAATATGAAAATAACACAAATATGTACGCCTAACGACTATCAAATGAAGGCAAAATTACTGACAAAATGAATAGTAACAATAGTAACAATTTATTAAAGCTGAAATTGTGTATCTAATGTAACATGCAAGAGGCATTTGTTACATAAACCCTGTCTCTCAACACTGGTTTGGTTTTAAAACTGCAGCTAATGAATAATTAAAACAATAAGTTATTGTGAAATTGCATCAGTCCATTTGTCCATTCATTCATTCAATTATGATTCATATTACTGAAAAACGCACTCCAATCACACATAACCATTTGTTATCAGTTTACTCATGAAATATGGCTCATTTACTGACAGTTGGACAACTGTGTCAGGTGTTTCCTGACGGCCTCTATTCTCAACCAGTTTCACAGCAATTTAATTGGAAGTGAAAAGACATTCATAGTGTGATTTGTTGTGTCAGAGTGTGTGTGTGTCGTATTTATCTCAACAGAAGTCAGTTTGAATTTGTGGCCTGGATGCTAATTGTTGTATTGACACAGAGCCTCGGTGAATCAGACAATTGCAGGTTCAAACCACTTCATGCTATTATAAGCTGTATTATAAGCGGTGTAGCTTTGTGACGTTCATTAGCACTAACTGCTTTTGCCGCCTCTAAACATCCCACGCAAACTCTCTCTCTCTCACACACACACACACACACACACACACACACACACACACACACACAAACACAATAGGTTGGTTATTTAGAATCACAAAAGCAGTTTGATCTAACAATTCAGTTATCCAACAAGGCGTTGTGTCAATTCAACAAATAGGCCTTCAGGCCGAACTGAGTTCTACAAATAGAGTCAACTAGCCAATGATACACACACACATACAGATGTACAGATGTATTAGACACACTTACAGAGACGACTTAGATTCCTAATGAGGTGGAGGCAAGGCGTAAACACACACACAGTCAGTCATTATGTTTAAGTGGCTTCCCAGCAGGTTTTAAAGCACAGCTTCCCTCCTGCTAGTTTTGAATAAAACACAACTGTCAGCTGATGCTCTAGGTGGGGTGCTACTGTGTGGTTGGGGATACCTTTTGGGGTGATTCTGATTGTTTGGTCTAATTGTTCTAACTTTTTTTGGAAGTTTATTTTTTAGTTAAAGCTGGAGTAGGCAGATTGGAGCAAATATGATTAAAAAAAAGGTTTTTTTTTATAAAACGGTCACAATCCTGACAGTAGTGCATGAGACAGGTAATCTGAAAAAAACATGTGCCTCTGTGTCCTCCGGTGCTCCTAATGGCATCTGCAAGATGAGGAAAACAACCAATCAGAGCCGAGATGGAGCTTTGCCGTCTCTGAGCAGCTGTCAATCACTCGCAAACTCCGATCACACTGTGTAACTAGGCAACGCTGATCAAATATGTGTCAATATTTTGTTACTGTGATGCCTACAACATACACTGATCAGCCGTAACATTATGACTACTGAGAGGTGAAGTGAATAACATTGATTATCTCGTTACAATGGCACCTGGCAGTGGGGGGGGGGGATATATTAGACAGCAAGTGAACATTTTGTCCCTGAAGTTGATGTGTTGGAAGCAGAAAAAATGGGCAAGCGTAAGGATGTGAGCGACTTTGACAATGGCCAAATAGTGAAGGCTAGACGACTGGGTCAGAGCATCTCCAGAACTGCAGCTCTTGTGGGATGTTCCCGGTCTGCAGTGGTCAGGACCTACCAAAAGTGGTCCAAGGAAGGAAAACCGGTGAACCGGCGACAGGGTCATGGGCGGCCGAGGCTCAGTGATGCACGTGGGGAGCGAAGGCTGGCCCGTGTTGTCGATCCAATAGAAGAGCTACTGTAGCTCAAATTGCTGTTAATGCTGGTTCTGACAGAAAGGTGTCAGAACACACAGTGCATAGCAGTTTGTTTCGTATGGGGCTGCGTAGCCGCAGACCGGTCAGGGTGCCCATGCTGACCCGTGTGTTTGTGACCCGGCAGCCATGTTGAGATCGGTTGAGGAAATACCATGCACAGTCCACTAGCCTGAGCAAACTTCTCATTTTACAGCTAGTGATTGACAGCTGCCTTCGTTGAATGAAAAACAGCCGATAGGAAAGCTCTCTCTCTGAAATGACCTGTGATTGGCCAAAGTCTCCCGTCACGGGCTAGATTTTTTAAAGCCTGCAACAGAACAGTTGCCCATATGCAGCAGCCAGTTTCCATGACACAGCCAGGTACTTTCAGTATAATATATCTAAGGTACCATGAAATGTCACTGTCATAACCTTCCCACTGCCTTTAAAGTGTAACGTGAAGTCTTTTTTAGGAACTTACAGGTAATGTCTCTATATTAGACATGGCAGTATCAAGACAATTACCTTGACATTGGTAACTGCTAACAGCCTTGAATGCTCACTGTAGAAGTAGCAGTAACTTCCATAAGTAATCATACTAACACAACAACAGTTTCCACGTAAAAGGACAAACCGTGTGACACAGGCTAGAATAAATTTGTATTTATTAAGCAACAATTTAAATATAACATGGACAATGTTCTTTAAATATAATTACACTGAAATAAAAAAATACACAATTGCTGCAAGGAAAATCAATAAAATAACAATTGAAATAAAACAGCTCAAACGTTAACAAAACCCCCCTTTCTTCTCCATTCAGAAAACAAGCATTTTAAAAGTTGTTTGCTTGTCGTCTTGCGGACAGACCCGACAAAGCATGAATTCAGACTTTTTACTAATCAGCATCATTATGTAGTTATTTCGGCACACTTTGATCTGTTTACAACAGTCGCTGTCATATTTATGCCTAGATGACGTTATGTTGAGTGTTGATGGAGTAGCTACAATGTTAGCATAGCCTGGCATTGATCGATCCGAGCTCTGTTCAGAAAACAAGCATTTTAAAAGTTGTTTGTTTGTTGTGTTGCGGACAGACTTGACAAAGAATTAATTCTGTCTTTTTACAAATCGAAATCATAATGTCGTTGTTTCGACATCATTTTGATCCATTTATTGCAATTAAATCACAGCACAGTCTGTTTATTTTGGGTTCATACAGCAGTAGCGACGTGTGGCTTGCTAGATACAGTCAGTGCAATGGTACTGTATGTGAATACAGCTCACCGGCGGGTGATGTTATGAACCCAGACACGACGGGTTTCTGACCCGTTTCTGTTTCTGACATATCTGGGACTTCCACAACATGTACAAAGCAGCAACAGTGGTTATTTCTTCAATGGCTGATGGAGGAAGGCTAGGCGAAAATTTGCTTCGCGCTTGGTGTGAATGCACGATAACACAATACGAAGCACAACATAATGTAACTTAAACGAACATAAACAATAACACATGCACAACAACAGCACTATGTAATGTTACATTGAACCACTGACACGCTCCCCAGAAAACGTAAACACAGAACTGTTCTTCGCCTTTTTCATTTTGAAAGAGCAACGGCCAATGAGGAAACTCCAACAGTCGGCCGACCAGTCCAGTAACTTCATCACTCACTCAGTGACAGACTTTTGCGTTTGTAGGGCTGGCCCTCTGCGGTCCAGCCAAATGTCGTTGAACTTAACTTAACCTGATTGAGCCATCTCTACCACTTGGTTTAGGTATGTTATGCTAAAAAATCCACTAGATGTCGCTATGTCTTTAAATAGCATGCTTGTTCAGACCACCTCCTAACAGGAAGTTAGCAACAAAAAAGTCACTCCGGACATGACAGCCCGATTCCAATCCAGACCCGACACCCTCTCCCTACCCACCTCCACTATGTTTGCACGTCTTCCAACAGCGAGTCTGCTGCAGTGTCGACTTAACCAGCTGCCCTTACTGACGCTTTTTTGTGTTCGTCATGAAACACGCTTCGTACAAAAATGTAAGTTCCATGCGACAACCGGTACAAACAAAAAACTAAATTGCTCAAACTAAAATATACATTTAATATTGTCATACAGTCGTTAACAACTTAAAGGTTCCGTTGTATTTAGGATCAAATATCAAATATAGGCCTACCCTTGTCACATCTACAAAAGGCAGACATGTTTATTTGATTGTAAAGTGTATATATATATATATATATATATATATATATATATATACTATTTTTTACTCATATCACCCATATTTATTATTTTTTTACCCATATCAGCATAATGCTCCAAACTTGCGCTAAATTTTGCCTAAGAAAAACTGGCATGGCCATTTTTCAAAGGGGTCCCTTGACCTCTGACCTCAATATACGTGAACGAATATGTGTTCTATGGGTACCCACGAGTCTCCCCTTTACAGACATGCCCGCTTTATGATAATCACATGCAGTTTGGGGCAAGTCATAGTCAAGTCAGCACACTGACACACTGACAGCTGTTGTTGCCTGTTGGGCTGCAGTTTGCCATGTTATGATTTGAGCATATTTTTTTATGCTAAATGCAGTACCTGTGAGGGTTTCTGGACAATATTTGTCATTGGTTTGTGTTGGTAATTGATTTCCAATAATAAATATATAGATTCATTTGCATAAAGCAAGCATATTTGTCCACTCCCATGTTGATAAGAGTATTAAATACTTGACAAATCTCCCTTTAAGGTACATTTTGAACAGATAAACAATTTGCAATTAATTTGCGATTAACCACAATTAAACCACGTGTTAAATGGGTGTGCTCTTAACTTCCTCCATTATGGATGGCTGTGGTGAAATATGGATGACTTTGGCTTCCCCCAGTGTAGTATGTTGAGCTGCTGTGGCCTGCCGAGTCTCACGGGTCAAACGGCTGAAAGGCAACATGGATTTAAAGACTAAATGACTTTGGCCTGGGTGTAGGGATAGGGAAGGAACACACACACACACACACACACACAGGAGTATGGTTACACACACACACACAAACACACACACAAGCCACATACATTGTATCGTAAAACGCAGTCGCATAAACAAAGGTTAGAAAGTTTAATAGCATTGAAACAGCAGATGATACCGATGTTAGGAGGTTAAACCACTATACTCGCGCAGAAATGACTTCATTCTTGTCTTCAGCTCTGATGTATGTGTGTGTGCAGACTTAGTGACAGAGGCAGAGAAAGCAATAACGTCTGAGAAAGAGAGATTTTATTGTGTGCCAAAAATACCGTTTAAAATCAATGCTCTGCTTGTACATGACAAAGTTTGCTTTTATTACTGGGCCCCCCCGTAATGTATTCAGCCATTATAGATCTGTTATTTGTTGACACCTTCGCAGTCCACTGCAGTTGAATAAGACATTTTTTATCTGTTTAAATCCGAATAGTCAATATTTTAAAAATGAGTATAAGATGTGGTAAGCAGTATTTCTCTGTAGAAAGCAACACAAGAACCTAAATTAAAATGGAAAGGAAAAAATAGCTCACACTTTCCCACCCGTCCACTTTCCGTTACTTTTCATTGCCGTTAAAAGAAGTCATCAGATTGGGTAAAGTGTGATAGATTCTCACTGCAACATTACTAGTTTCCCCCGCGTGATCACAAAGCCGTGGTATTCATGTTTTCGTCACACATATGCATCAATGATCAAGAGAGCTGCGAGAATGGGGGAGTAAATCTTTGTTAAAGGCAACACAATATCGTGTATGATATTTGATGTGGCTGAATGAGTGTTACACAGAGAACTGTTCACTTACGCATAACATTCAATTTTGTTTGCAGTCAAGTGAGAATGAGAGGGAGTAATGTGATGATGATACCATCAGTGCCCATGGAGATAGAGGGTGTCTGGTGAATAAAATAATATGTGTGTGTGTGTGTGTGTGTGTGTGTGTGTGTGTGTGTTTGTGTGTGTGTGTTTGTGCCTGTTGAAATGACTTGTGTCATTTATCAGAATCAGAAATACTTTATTGATCCCAGGGGGGATGTTGGGGTGTTACAGTTGCTCTTATATAAACATAAAGAAATGTAAGAAAATATAAATAAAGTAAGTAAGTAAGTAAGTAAATATGTACATAATGCTACAATATAAACACAATATATGCAAAGAAATATGTCAGTAATACAATTAAAATAAGAAATGAGAATATAAGAAATATGTTAAAATATTTGCATTAGGACGTGCATTATACTGTATAACATATAACCATAGTACTGTGTCTGTACTGTCTCTTAAAATTGGACTCTTATTTAACCCTCTAAGAAAAAAAAAAAGTTTTGGAAAAATGTCAAGCCTAACCAAGTCGATCTTTCATAAACCTAACTAAGTAGTTTTGTTGTCTAAGCCTAACCAAGTCGATCTTTCCTAAACCTAACTAAGTAGTTTTGTTGTCTAAGCCTAACCAAGTCGATCTTTCCTAAACCTAATTAAGTAGTTTTATTGCCTAAGCCTAACCAAGTCAATCTATTCCTAAACCTAACTAAGTAGTTTTGTTGCCTAAGCCTAACCAAGTCGATCTTTCCTAAACCTAACTAGGTAGTTTTGTTGCCTAAGCCTGACCAAGTCGATCTTTCCTAAACCTAACTAAGTAGTTTTGTTATCTAAGCCTAACCAAGTCGATCTTTCCTAAACCTAACTTAGTACTTTTCTTGCCTAAGCCTAACCAAGTTTATCTTTTCCTAAACCTAAGTAGTTTTATTTTGAAAAGACTGATGTGGAAATTAACACATTGCGTCACGTAGGAAAACATACAAAAAATACTTTGTTGAAAATTGTGTCACGAAAAAAAGGGAAATTTGTGTCTATGCACACGAATCAAATAGATTAAATGTTGTGACTTTTTCACGAACTGCTTTGAGACTGTGTTGGTGTGTGTGATAAGTAAAGATACATCTCTTCATAGCTAAATACATACGTGCACATACACACACACACCAGGCATGTGAGTGTTTCACTTTCTAATGGTTTGTCTTCAGGGAGGATAGTACAGATGTACTCTGTAATACGGTCTAATGTGTGTGTATGTGTGTGTGTGTGTGTGTGTGTGCGTGTGTGTGTGTGTGTGTGTGTGTGTGTGTGTGTGTGTGTGTGTGTGTGTGTTTGTGTGTGTTTGTGTGTGTGTGTGCAAGGAGTCTTATCTTCTCATAGTACACATACAGATACTGGCTGATATCTAGGCAATTACAAGTACGGTGCACCACCCGTGGACGTATTTTCAGATTGTGATCAATTATTTATAACTTTACTCTCCAGGCATATATACAGCTGTATGTGACTTTAACTAAAGCCTGCTAATAGTTTATGCTCGCTGCCAACACTATAACTCCCACCTAAACCCTTTTACTGCTACCTGCAATAATACTGTGATGAATAATGCTTCCTTTCCACTTAAAGTGCTTTCACAGGTACACGTAATTCCTGTGGTAATGTTGCACAGTGCTTGCCAAACTTTTGGAAATACCTCATAATAAATTACCGCAAAATGCCAAAAGTATAAGTGGATATATTTCCAATTTTTTTCTCACGATCTCTTGTGTGACGTAGTGAGGTAGTAGTAGAGGCCAGTGTTTGAATTACAATGGAGGCGGGGGGGGGGTTAGCTCCCACAAAAGATTCTCAAATTCTCAAAAACCTGATAAATAACCATTAGCACTTCTAATGCTACAATGAATTATATAAGAAATACATAAAATCGAACTAAAATGCCTTGTCATCTGTAATTGTAAATGTATTTGCGCAGCTCTGCCCCAGTCAGTGCATCTGACTTTATATTCTGTCAGTAATGGGTGTAACGTGATTTATCTGGACATCTGCAGGGTGTTAGCACTTTTAAGAGCTTCACTAACAAACACCATATAACGATATGGGTTTAGAATAGTTTATTATATATAGACGATGGAGGGGAGCCATGAGGATGTAAGGGATGGATTAAGGGTCCAGAAGAAGGATGAGGAATGAAGGGATGAGGGGATGAAGGGTTGTTGGTAGAGGGATGGAGTAGTAAGGGGAAGAGGGATGAAGGGATGAGGGGAGGAATCAAGGTTGTGGACGAATGGTTGGAGGAGAGCGATGATTTACAGGTGTCGACTGGAGGGAGCCAGGGAGTCAAGACTCGGAGTGGGGAAGCCGTCTCTTAGCAAGCTCAGATTTTTTGCAGAGCCCCAGTGGTTCTTGTATTCAAACAAGAGAGAGAGAAAGGAGAGAGAAAAAAGGGGGTTTGGGGGAAGGGATGTGGAAACTGAGTCAAAGGGGAAGTGAACAGATCAGGTAAATCAATCAGATTAGATGTTTTATTGCTTGTGATTTTCATTATTCCGCTCCATTTTGATTAAAACACTGTCTGTCATTAGCATGTAAGCTTCAGTTACCAGCACAAGTTTGTGTCCCAATGCTCCAGCTTAAACATGTACACTGACTTGCCCACTCAGGCTTAGAGTTTATTTTGATTACTTTTTTGTTTCAATCGGATTTTAAAGAAAACTACCATTTTTTTAGGATAGTATCCAACCAAAAAATAGGTACAGGTGTGCTTTGGCATGTTGTTTCTTATGTGCACCATTCTTCTGTGTGTGTGTGTCTGTGTGTGTGTGTGTTTACAATCCACCTGGGAGTAAAGATTGACTAGACAACGCCTTCTATATTCAGTTCAGTATTCAGTTGTCGACACCAAAGCTGTCAGCATCCCGTGTGTGTCAACAGTAATATGAATCAAACCGTGCTGCCTTCTGTGCTTTACAATATACAAACATTGTCCATGTATATAAATGCAGATTTGTATCAGCGTCGTGCTGTTGTTGATAAACTACATCACATCACTTGACAGTTTATAAGCTGTAAAATGACATTGATAAATCATTGCATATTGAATGTGAGAATTTTTGTTTTTAAATTAGTAGAAAGTTGAAATTTGAGTTTGAACATATATTTTCAGCGTTGAAGAAAGATTTCTCTGTTATACAGAGCAGACAGCCACCTGGCACCTTACTCTGTCAGGGCATGAGCTCTCTCTCACACACACACACACACACACACACACACACACACACACACACACACGCACGGCTGCAGCTTGTCAGCGAGAGAGACTCACAGCTGTACTGGGGACAGGGACGGCACTCTCCACTAACATAGAGGAGGTGGGATTTATGACCTATACTGCAGCCAGCCACCAGGGGGTGAGAAAGATGTTTCGGCTTCAGTTTTGGGGAGCTGTCATGTCGTCCATCTTTATATACAGTCGATAGCTGTTACATATTTGTACCATGTTAAAGGTTGAAAAAAGCACAATTTGTTATCAAGTGAGCTGTAGCGGTGTTGGTAGGGGGATTATTTAACTTTGGAGAGACCCAGGCTAGCTGTTTCCCCCTATTTCCACTCTTTATGCTAAGCTAAGCTAATATGTAGATCAATAGCCAATGGACAGACATGAGAGTGATCAATATTCTCCTTTAACTCTCAGCAAGAAAATGAAAGAAATTGATAATCCCAAAATGTTGAACTACTCCTTTAACAGATACTCACTAGCTCATAAACAAATCTACTTCCTTTCCAAAGTCTGGTTTTAAAGGGATAGTTCGGGTGTTTTGAAATGGGGTTGTATGAGGTACTTAGGTGTATTACTTACAGTAGATGACGGTCGGCACGCCCCAGCATCGAGAAACAAACAGGAATACCGACACCGGAGCAAAGCAATATACTGTACTGGGGACAGGAACGGCAGAAAAACGTATTTTAGCCTCCTAAAATAAAGGATCACCTAAAAAACATTGATATCGGTTTAAGTGTACACTATGTTTAGAATATTTTCCAACAGTGAACTGAACTGAACGTGAAACATATCTATACTGTTTTTGTCATCTGAGACTGCTGGCTTTGGAGGAGGAAAAGGGCTGTTCGACGGCAAGATAAAGCGCCGACAATAATCTAAATATAGTGTACACTTAAACAGATATCGATTTTTTTAGGTGAGCCTTTCCTTTAGGTGGCTAAAATATGTTTTTCTGATGTCCCCGTCCACAGCACTGTATTGTTTTGCTCCGGTGCTCCTGTCTGTTTCTCCAAGCAGAGGGCACAATGACCGTTATCTATTGTAAGTAATACACCTATGGATAAGTGCATTATACAACCCCACTTCAAAACACCCAAGTATCCCTTTAAGCCAAGGGTGTCCAAACTTTTTTCACTGAGGGCCACATATAGAAAAATATACAAAAGGCTGGTCCACTCACTAGAGGTGAGGTATATCGCCTAGCCTCTAGTATATTAAAGTTAACAAAATCAATCAAATGTAGGTAAATTATGCTTGATATTTGAATATGCTTAAAGAAAAAAAAAACATCCTAAATCACAACTTTCCATTAATGGGTTTTCATTTATTTTGTTATAAAAAGGGTTGGCAGCTCATTCTCAAAACAGCAGCCTGAGATTGCTTCTTAGTCAGGATGGTGATCCCCCCTTCACAGCCCTGTATACAGGGGGGGGGGGGGGGGGGAATAAGGGAACAAGGGGATGGGTATATTTAAGCTAGTTATACAAATAAGTTATTTGGGTTGTTAAAAAATCAACTAACGTTTGTTAGAAAATGTTATCATCTTTAATTGACTGAATTTATTAAGTAATTGGGCTTTTGAACACATGAATACTGTGTAATATATTTTTACCTCATCTATAATGGGAACAGCACTGCAGTTAGTGGGAGCAGTGATGCCGCGCTTTGGACTGAAGGATGGCTGGCACGTCAGGAGTAAGTTTGGTGGTTGAGATGCGAAGGACATCACAGAGATGGCTGTCAGTCATTTTGGTTCTCAGTCTCCTTTTTTCCAGGGTTAACAGAGAAAATGTTTGCTTACATATGTATGTTGAGCCGAACAGACTCATCATTCTTTTCCAAGCTCCGGTAGAAGTCGAGTAAGAAGAGAAGCTGATGCTGATGAACAGCTTGACTTCTTTCTCAATGACAGAAACATCTTGGAAGCTCTGACTGAATTCTGTCATAAGAGATGTGATGACAGACACATATTTCCCCTTTTAAGCAGAAAGGTTGGTCTCTGGAAAAGCAACTTTGATTTCGGACAGCGTGGAGAAGTGCGCAACATTGAAGTTGTGTAGTTGTGTCTCAGAGAGACTCTTCGCACGGATTGCTTTCATGTGTGCGTAAAGTTGTGGTACAAGCTGGTCTTTGCCTTGCAGACTCTTGTTCAGTGTGTTGAGATGATCAGTAAGATCAACTAGAAATGCCGAAGAGGTCGGTCTTTTTCTTTCAAAAACTGGTCAATTTCTGATCTCAGGGAATACAACCGCTGCAGCACGGAGGCGCGACTGAGCCAGCGCACATGAGAATGATAAGTAGATGAGTAGTTCCCCGTATTCAGCATCAACATCAGATAGAAAAGCTTGAAATTCTCTGTGGTGGAGCCCTCGTGCTCGACATTAAGTTAAAACTAAGAAGTACAATACACTCAAGTTAAAGTTTCATGTGTGGGCCATATTTCATTATATTTTTAGAATTTGCTGCGGGCCAATTAAAAATGGACCACGGGCCGCAGTTGGCCCGCGGGCCGTAGTTTGGACACCCCTGATTTAAGCCCATATTCAAGAATGACAGCAGTTGCTGTGGGAAACTTGTCTATCTGTGACGCCACAGCTGAGCGACACACCTTTCTCCTAGTCCTTCCAGTTTTCCATTCCCCGTCCATTGTCCCATCATCTTTGTTCCTTTCACTCCTTTCCTCTACTCAGTAGCTTCCCATAACACGTTTCATCTCTTTCATGTCTCTGCTCGGGAGAGAAGGAAACATAAAAATAAGGATCTAGTACAGGAGAGATTTGAAGGGATAGAAGATAAAGACTATGCTTTAGATGGAACTGTGATGATCCCCATGGGGACAGCCAGTGCTGCAGCAGCAGAGAGTATAAATAGACATACAAAAAATGTTAGTCGAGACATTTTTACATGTAATTACATTGGAATTGACATTGAGAATAAAAGGAACAGGTAATTAAATCAGCAAGTGTTTTTACTGACAGATTTACAAGTCTAAATGGGCGTGCAGCTGTGCATTGCTATTTTAAGTCTACAAACATGTACTATACATACTCATCTAAGCCTCTTTCAGATTGCAGATTTTTTTTCAAAATTCTTCCAAGACTATATTTATCTTTCCTCCATCTGTCCTTTACAGTGCTCAGCGGTAATCCAGTTCAGTAGTATGCAATGTTGACATCATTCAAACAGAATCCAGAGTCCAGTTCCCCATAACATAATTACTTCACCTGCCTTCCGTACATGCTTCCTCTGTGGCTTTGCTTGTTAGGAAGGATGTAGAGCGTCATCTCTCATTTTCAGAAAGAAAATAGAAAATAATCTCCCTAATTTTTCTCTGTGGTTGGTTGTTACTGAATAAATATGAGGATCTCTTTGCCAGCAACCATTTCACAGAACATGATGTGCAGCAGGTGGCCAACAACAACATAAACCCAAACAAGGCTTGGATGTTGATTAAATTATGACATGGCATGGTACAAATCTTGTTTGGAATTAGTATCAGAAAGATGTTTATTTCTTTCAACACTGTTTTTATTGTGCTTTTAACAATTGAATCTTGTAAAACACAACTCTCCCTATAGAGACAATGTATAAGAAAAAAATGTTTTTACGATTTTGAAATTGATTTTTTAATACCAGAATCAATATATTTGCTTCATTTGAGTCTATGTGGAGGTAGAAGGAAATTACTGCTTTTATTGTTGTAGTCTGAATAACTTGACATAATATCCGTTCCGTATCCGTCAACGACGATGAAGTACAAAACTGCGGAGGGTCCGCGTGGACACGACCTGCTCCCTCACCTTTTAAATCCAAAGTGGTAAACACTACACATCCAGTAAAGTATGGAAACACTTTGGGTTTCACACATTGCAGGAAAAGTAGAGCTAGACTTCACGGCTAAAGCTGCATGCTAACTCTGTCATGGACAGGAAACATTATCGTATTGCGGTAACGTGTGGTCAAACCAGCCGTCACTCTCATCTCCGTGTTCAAATCGGCCGACGCTACAACTGTAGAGCACCCATATACTGACATTTATGTTAAATGCATTCAAACGGCCCTGATGGAGCTGACCATGGATGTATAAAGAGAACGGAGCTGACTGGAGAGCTAGCGACGGATATGGCGAAGATAGCGGAAGTATACACGTGTGACTACGTCCGGTTTTCAAAATAAGGTGTTAACAAAGGGAACTGTATATACAGAATACACATGGAAATAAGATTGATTGGATTATATTCACCAGATGTATAAAACATTACATGTCCTTTATAAATTAAAAAAGGAATATACCACTAATTTCTGAGGGAAATGTCTTTATTCTTCGATTTTTGGGTTGCTGGAAAAAAAAATCAATAAATAATTCCTGACAATGACTGATATATTTGACTTCAGCACATCTCTGACTACATACAGGCTGAAAATCAAACATTTTTACTGAATTAATTTAGATATTATCCAAAGTAAAGTGTATGATTCAACTTTTTCCCATGATATAGTGTTAAAAAAGTTAACAAAAATCGCAATAAATCGTAATATATACTTATAGACATACATATACACATACATACACATTTATTTTATCATAATGAATGACAAAGAATGATACTGAGTAAAATAAAGTACAAATATATACACCCTTATTTTATCATAATAAATAACAAAGAATGATACTGAGTAAAATACAAAAAGTAAAAAAAAAAAAAGAGAAAAAAGTTATAACTGAACAAAATAAATAATAATATAAAAAAGGAAATGGAAAAAAAAGGGGGGGGGGGGGGGTGAATACCTATTACACTCGTCAGCGAACCAATTGGTGTATCTGTAGAGGGTCTGTCTGAATTCTGTTTCTATAATCAAGTGTGACTAAACAGTAAATGGGAAACTCGTAATGAAGATGGTGGTATTCATATCTGTTAATGTTTCAGTTTCTGGTCCGGTTAAAGTAATTTATCGAAGGCGACCATATTTTGTAGAACTCCTGACTTTTTTATGATAATTTCATTTTCTCTAAATCTAAATGTATCACTTCTCTGATCCAATTTGCATGAGTAGGGGCTGTATCAGAAAGATATTTAATCACAGATTTTACAAAAATGGGGAAGTTAGCAAGCCAGAGATGATTGGTGGCACTTACAAGGGTTTTCAGTGTTCAAGCAGAGTGTCGTATCAACAACAGAGACCTCGCAGTCTCAGTCACAATTTCAGCCATTTTAGCTGTCACTCTTAGTCAAAGCCACTTAAACGGAGTGCAAGAATGGAAAACGATCAACATTGCTAACAGGGGTCACAGCCACTGTGGTTGGATAACAGATGTGAATACTCACATGTCCTTGGACTGATTATGTGGGATGGAAAAGATACAAAATGTATTAGCTTTTTTTTCTCCTAGGCTGTTAAGCTTAAGGTAAGGTTTGTCTAACAAGTTTTAAAGGCCCATCAGAACAACACTTCATTTACCATGTGCAAAAACAGTCCCCATGGATACAAGTATTATGGCTTATGTGGCTAACAAGTCCTCCAAATTAAATGATACAATACATTTTTTCTACAGCTGTCAATCGATTAAGATATTTAATCGCAATTAATTGCATGATTGTCCATGATTAATCGCAATTAACCACAAATTAATTAGATTTATCAAGTATTTAATACTCTTATCAACATGGAAGTGGACAAATATGCTGCTTTATGCAAATGTATGTATATATCTATTATTGGAAATCAATTAACAACACAAAACAATGACAAATATTGTCCAGAAACCCTCACAGGTACTGCATTTAGCATAAAAAATATGCTCAAATCATAACATGGCAAACTGCAGCCCAACAGGCAACAACAGCTGTCAGTGTGTCAGTGTGCTGACTTGACTATGACTTGCCCCAAACTGCATGTGATTATCATAAAGTGGGCATGTCTGTAAAGGGGAGACTCGTGGGTACCCATAGAACCCGTTTACATTCACATATCTTGAGGTCAGAGGTCAAGGGACCCCTTTGAAACCGACGTAACTCGCTGCGGAGCCCCGTCACTTCACAAGACACGGGAAACCTCTGTTGGTCTGGAGGAGCGGCAGCATTTATTTCTGCACAAACGTCCACTGCACATTCACTAGATATTCTCAGAGCTAAACTAACTCTTCTGCAGTGTGTAGTGTGTGAGCGTGCACGTGGAGTTGGAGCGAGCCGAGCGGGTGAGAACGAGCGCGCTGTGCAAGCAGGCAGAAGCAGACAGCAGGAGCAGGCTGGAGCCTTGTGTTGGAGTCTGCGCGCTCGCGTACCCACACGCGAGCGCGCATGGGACACCGACCCGGTATGATTTATACGCGTAATAAGTTACATATAGTCCCTTTGACTTTGACAGCCCTATACAGTATATTTATAGTTCATGGAAAGCCCGGTGTCATACTGGTGCTAAAAGGTGCCTTGTGCGTAGGTATCGGACGCCGACGGCCATGACAAAGCATCGGTATTTGACGCCCTAGGAATGAGAACGGGCTGCGATAAGTAACAGAAGTCAGAACTGCCAAAATCATTGAGGCCCTGATTAGCAGCATTTTCTATAGTAACTTACTAGAATCTGATAGAAAACTTTGGCGGTGTTTCTGGTACCATTACCATTTTATGTTCTACCATCTGTCCACTGAATGCAAGCTTTGTTGCCCACACACAAAATATGTTTGATGATCCTGGAAAAAGCCCAATTGACAAAACAATGTAACGTTTCAAAAATACATGGGCAAAAAAAATAAAATCAAACTATTATTACCCTAAATCTGCAGAGGTGGCTCTCAGACAAAAGCCCCTCTTGCAGGACAATGGCAGAAATATTCAATGTTATCCCTCTGAAAATATTCAATATTATCTCCTCTTTACTCGGCTGAGGAATGGCCTTGAAAGCGGGTCGGTGCTGCAAAACTACAATGGAATCATAAGTCTTCCGCCTACATTATTTATGATGGTGAATAAATTGCGTTATTAGAGAGATGCCACAAGCTGAGAAACAGGCTGCCTTCCAAAAAATGGACTTGGTTGTTGCACCCTGAGTGGCTTGTTAAGGATTCATGGGAGAAGGGTTCGGGGCTGAGAGGCACTGTTTGCTATTCGATTTGACCTTCAGATTTACCAAATCCCATTTGTTATGGGGCTAAACATTGATAGAGATGTATTCCAACCAAGTACCACCCCCACACACACGTACAGTACACACACACACACACACACACACACCAATCCAATCCACTTAGAGACTAAGACTCTTATGGGGAATTCTTAAATTATTCATAAACATGCATTCATTCTGACTTGTACCTTTTGGAATTAAACCAAATAGATGGGTGTGTTTTGTGTGTGGGCACATGTGGGCGAATGGGGAAATTTTCACAATTTGTCACACTTGAAGCATGACATCACTTTAATGTCATATGAATTTGTAACCTGTGTGCTGAGCACTAATTATAGAGCCATTGAAGAAGGTTTTAAGTGTACTTTGAATAGGAATTACTGCACTCTGACGTGTGCATGAACCATTAGTTCCTTTTATGACCAACGGCAGAAGTAGTTAACACTCTTGGGGAACGGTAAAGGAATTACTGTGACTTGTTGCTTTACTTTTTAAGCATTTTGAATTAATTTTCATTAAAATTGATGAAAAAACTCAAAACTTTCTCCTATAACAAAGTCTCCTGTTCAGATTAGAAAGGAATTGTTGATGTTCCTGAGTATCACTTTGAGGATAACTACACATTCTCTTTACAACTTGAAATGTCAAGTTCCAAGACACATCAACCCGACATCTAAAAAACTACTGGCAACGAGGCCGACCGTTGCGTCACCTCACATCACCTTTGTCTTGGCCAAACACACCGCAAAGACTACAGCCAAAGGCCAACTACCACGTACGTTCTGTGCCTGCGTTAGATAAAAACGCTGAAATTACTGGGACGCCAGATATACAAGCTGTTGTTATGATATGTACATGAAACAAAGCAGCGTTTGTCAACCATTTTCACACCTCTCACTCACCACTTAGCTTCATAGAGCGCTACGGCAAAGAGCCCTAAAACCCGGAAATGAGTTAGCAATTTAGCACTTCCGGTTCCCTCGTCTGGAAGTCAATGGGTTTTTAGTTAGATGCCTGAAATAAGGTCTGTGGTTAACACAAGCTTAAGAGATTTTAGCGTTTTGTTTTACGATATAAGATACGTCAAAAAATACCCCATTCGTGAATTTTGAAGCCTTTATTTGTCTTAAAAACGCGGTTGCTAACAAGTAGCTAAATGAAACCACTCAACGTCATCATGCCGACTTGTCCTCCTTTACAGCCACGTTGTGTTTATTCGTGCTCATGAGACTGTGGTGTAGTTTATTTATACGTCATCTCTGGAGCACTCTATTGCAGATGACCATGTCGTTGTGAAAATATCCATGTATTGGAATGATCAGATGAGATGAACAATGAGAAGATCCCTCCCTCGCCAACCGTTGGCTTGGTGTGTCAGGGCCTTTATAGACCATTTCACAATTGTAAATGTTCTAAATGTGCCACAGTTTATTTCCTGTTTTGATCGAGATTGTAACGAGTGGAAAGACTGACAAAGACGGTTTTGATGAGTTCTATTTTGTTTGTCAAGTTTGATTGAAGTGTGTTTTACGACAATCAGCATGATATATTTTATTGTTGTCTGACTGGAGTCTGGTGGCTTTGAGGAGAGCATATTAATTGTATGTTTTGTATGTTAATAAATTATAATAATTAAGACCCAGCACCAGTCGGAAGAAAATATGTTTTGCTTGAAACATTATTGTCAATGCATTATTTGTATAGTATGTATTTTTAGGAGGCCAGTCTGATCACACGCACATATATGTAGTTATCGTTTAGGTTTATGAAAGCAGACAACATATGTATTCATTTTCGAATGATAGTCACTTATGTGGTGAGCCACAGAGGGGCACTTGACCAGTTTTTGGCATTCTTCATGGTGCGGGTGGAACCAGTCAGGCTTTAGCTAAATGTATGCATTTGAAACCATTCTGTCCAACTACTGACATAATTGAATGAGCAAACGCACAAGTCTAAACTGCATATATACTCCTTAGACTTGAAAGCAAACGCTGACCTTGAGACAACAAAGTTGTCACCATGTTCTACTACCTGCTATCATATCTGTTATTTTAAAATTATAGCAGTTAAGAATATTTTATATAAGTTGAACAAACTCTCAGATGACAATAAACAAGATAAGGATAGGAATTCTGGATGCTGGGTTTATCCCCCGTGATGCGTGCAGCTCTCGGTACTTCAAACTGCCATGTTTTATGCATGAGAGTCTGGATAACAAACAAGAACTGTAGTGAAGAAGAAAAAAAAGAAAGAAAGAATGAGAGATTGGAGAAACCTACAAGTTGGCAGAAATCAACACAGCAAGTTTCCCAGACTGACAGAGACTGAGAGAACTTCTTTAAACATGTTCCCAGTGGAGCCATGTTCAGAAGGGATCCCTAGAAAGACAGCAGACTGGATTCTCTCAGCACTCCTCTGTCTCTTTCTCCTCCCACCCGTCTCTCACTCCTCCCCTCTGTGTCGTTCTCCCTCCTCCCTCCCTGTTAGGAGTTAATGTGTTGATGTGCCAAATAATCCCTGATTGTAATTTGTTAACAATGCTAAGTATTCCTGTCGGAGGAATACACTTAATAACTAAGCCATCTAATCTGCCAAGCAACAGCCGAAAGAATAGGAGATTTAGTTTTGTTTGAGGGCTGAGGAAGAGGGATGGAATCAGACATCCAACCCGTTCTCACTCCCAACTCGTCACACACTGCTGACTGGTATCAGCATCTGAAACCGACGCATGGAGGCACCTTTTAGCAACAGTTTGTGACAAACCGCACATTGAACTAACTCCAATGTAAACCCACCCGCGACGTTATTCGACGGTCGGAGCAAGTGACGTATTATTAATAGCGTGAAAGTCCGCTAAGGTCGGGAGGGAGGGGCGGTGTATGGGTCAAACAAACACAAGACTTTCAACCAGGAGACCGGTGTTTGTGTTTGTGAAACTAAAAGTAACGTTGACTTATTTTGTCTCGTGAGTTGTTGTTATTGTCAGTAGGCTTCTCATTCCCAACTCGTCAAATACCACCGCTTGCTCAGTGCCCCTCGACATCGGAGACCAAATGCACGGGGTACCCCTCTTGTGTTACTTTTGGATGGACCAGGGACGGTGTGTCAATATACACTCGTTACATGCATAGCGTCCTTTCAAAATAAACTTCCATTTTCACACAAAGTTAGGTTTAGGCAACACAACCACTTAGGTAAAGTTATAAAATGGTCATGGTTGACGTTACCTTCAGTGACTAGCGACTCACGTGACTCACGGAGCTGAGGATACTGGCAAGTCACGTGACTAACAACTGACGTGACAAAGTAAGTCAACGTTAGTTTTAGTTTCACATGGGACACGAACACTGGTCTCTTGGTTTAAAGTCTTGTGTTTGTTTGACCCATCCACTACCCTTCCCGCTATGAGCGGACTCTCACGCTCTTAATAGTACGTCACTTGCTCCGACAGTCAAAAATGCTGCATGTGGGTTTACATTGGAGTTAGTTGAAAGCCCAGTTCGTCACATACTGTTGCTAAAGGGTGGTTCCTTACGGCGGTTTACGATGCCGAGGGGCTCTTACCAATACGCAAGATTTCCCGGAATGGCGAGTGTCAACTTTGGGTTAATAGTGGGAAAGGCAGCAGGTTGTTCAAGAATGGGCCCTGAAGAAAACTTTAGCAAAAACACAATTCAAAAGCCAAAATCACTTGAGTAAAACACAAGCTTTGCGTTTGAGAGTTCACTGAGTTCGGCACCATGTTCTCAATGTTTCCCAGGAGCCGTGTTTACCAGAGAACAACCAGCATATTTCCATGTTGAATCCCTGCAGCTTGTAAGTGCTTCCCCTACCCTGCTGTAATTGGTTAACGTATTAAGATATGCCAGTCCAGCCCTTTTAAAGAAGAAGAAGTATGCAGTGGGGACAGCATCTCGGGTTTAAATGAGGGTTCTGTGAAGAGAGATATATTTGCCACAACTTCCAATGGTGAGAAATTAGTCAGAGCAGTTCATTGATTTATTTCTTAATTTTGCAGTGGCAAGTAAGACCAAGTTTGTTGCAGACCGGTGCTAGAGGAAAGTAAATATGTTGCAGTCGTTACTACTAGAGTAGAATATGAGGAATAAAAGTCCCATGACAAATACTGCTTGTCATAACAGTCTTAAAATATGGAACATGTTTTCACAGATACTGCCATAGCTGCACACATGGTGGCCATAACTGTCACATTTGAAGAAATATGACACTTAAAAAGACAATTATTAAATGTAGAATTCACCCTCAGTTGCATGGACCACAAAAGAGCGAATGTGTGGATTGAAGAACTTAAGTACTTAAAGGCAGGGTTGACGATTTTATCCAGTATACACTATTTGTTATATTGGTTGAAATGGTCTTTACACCCCGACAGCGATCCATTACTTATGAGCTCTGAAAAAGGACCGGAAAAGATCCATCATCTGTAGCTGCTGTAATCCTGTAAAAACGTCTACCAATCACTGCCTCGCGGTCCGCTTGGAAAGAACCAATCAGATGCCTCCCTGCCTCCCTGCTTGTTCTCTAACCTTGGCGTGCACCAGCCTGAACTCAAAGCCAACGCCGCACGTACGTTTCCTGGAGAATGGAAGAGAAAACTCAGCTCTGCAGTAGCACTGCCGCGGTTACTTGTCATGAGGAAGCGTTGTTGAGTTGAGGTCCTCTCTCCACTCTGTGGCTGTGAAGTAGTTACAATGCGGCGGTGCTCGTGCATGTGTGTGTGGGGCGTTGCCTTGGAAGGAGCCCCGAGGGGAGGGGATGGGTTTAGACGGAGCTCCTGAGGCAATGTTACATTCAAGTTATGCTAAGTTTCCAACAACGTCGACCCTATCTTTAATATAGTCCTTTAAAACAAATCCCTGTGGAAAAGAGCTTTAGAATGATAACACACCTATTAATTCCACTATCCATCAACTCTTCTATTTAATTTTCCCTTTTGTTTATTTATATATTTATTTCTTTGTTTATTTATGTATGTATATTAACTTTTACATTTATTTCTTTGTTTTTGTATTTATATTTTTATTAATTTCAAAATCGTTTTTAAATGTATTTATTCATTATCAAATTGTATGTACTTATTTATGTATGCATTTATGTCTGCATGGTTTTCCCTTTGCATTACCCCCCTATGTATTTCCCCAAACTTATTTATTTCTGTATGTCACATTTTAGCAATTAATTAATGCCTACATTTATTTTTAATATTATTTTTGATACATTTAATGACATATTTATTCATTTATTCATTTTTTTATTCATTTATTCATTCATTTTTTTTTTTTTTTGTTTCTCTCTCTAATGTAATGTAATGTCTAGTCTAGTTCCCGCTACAGTAGGTGTCTCCAGGACCACATTTAGCCATGATGACACACATACAGACTCACAAGGTGAAAACAAAACCAGCCACACGTTGTCGCAGCTGTTAATTAATGAGCCATTAATAAACTGTCAGTAAAGACAGCAACAGTGAGGCTAAGCTAAAGAGCTTGGTGCTAGGGTTATTTGTGTGACCAACAACCAAAAAAGAGGATAAATAACTTATTAGTGAGACACACAAAAACTTGATTTCAATTGTGCTTGATATTTGCATAAATCTGGACGTCCAAATCAACGGCTGGAAGTGGAGAGAGGGTACTTTTAAAATAACAGCTGCGGTAAAGCTGGTAGTCTGATGGACAGCTGCCGGGGAAAGAAGAGGCGACCGAAGGGAAATGAAACCAAACTGGCACAGAAAATAAAGAGATGTGTGAGAAGTTAACAGTGAGGGGGTGGCAGAGAGACGGTGAGGGCATAACGTCTGTGTGTGTCTGTTACAGAGGGAGGGGGGAGAGAGAGAGGCAGCCTGTGATGAACAGAGAGAGAGCGCTATGTGTCGTTACCACGGGAAAGACACTTTTAATCATATCTTGTAGCAGCTGTGCTTTTCTCTATTCTTGATATTGACAGCAAACAGTAAATGTGTCTTTCCTACCCAGGTTCAAAAACTATTTTAGGCTTTTTAAAACTCTGGGCACCGTTGTGAAACCCCAACACGTTCTCATCCCAACTCATTACATAGGCTACAGTTGCAGTAAACACATGCTTAATGTTGTGAATTAAACAAAAACATTTGCTTTGGAATAGGCAACAAAACCACTTAGTAGGCGGTACTACAACTTCTGTGTCCGTCACGTGATGCCATTGGGCACCAAAAATACTTTTTCCCATAGACTTACATTGGGAAAGAGACGTCTGTAAATAAGCTGATAATTTTTTTTTAGGTAAATCTTCCCAGTATGAACATTTGAATTAACTTTATTTAAATCATTAGCGCCTGCTCTATGGGCCCACTGGATTTTGAAGATCACCGGATGATCCGAGTACTTCATCATTCGGCAGTGGAGCCATTGTGGCTATCAGCAGGCTAATTTATATGCATCAATATTCATGAGGTGTTTTGCATTGACCATTTATGGTTGAATGTGGGCGTGTAGAGGGCGGGATATGAGGCTGATCCACTTGCGCACATTTCCAAGTGGACTGTGATTTATAAAGGAAACATTGCCTGCAATTGTGCGTGCGCACAGTTTTATAAGTCAGATTTTTTTTTTTTTGGCACACATCATTTTCGGCTTTTGTGCGCACGTATATTTTTAGTGTGGATCCTACGCACTGTTTTATAAATGAGACCCGAGGTCTTTAGAGCTGTGATTCTGTCCATGATATAATATACACTCCAAGTTTGTACGTTCCGTGATTGTAATAGGTTCAGTGGTAGATGGTTAATGGACTTGCACTTACAGTATATAGCATCTTTCTAGTCTTCCGACCACTCAAAGCGCTTCACACTGCTTCACAGTTTTAGGCCTTACTTAACCGACCCTTAACCATAGCAGTGGCAGGAGAGGAAACTATAAAATGAATCATTTCTGTAACTGTCACATTGGTTCTTTTGGGAGGCGATGACAAAAGGCCTGTTATGTCATTTAGGAGAAGAGGATTGTTGGGCATGTTGTCCCTGCAGATAAGGGTGATAAATCAGAAAATGCTCTTATGGGTCATTTTGGAAGTCCAACATCCATCTAAATCCATCTTAAACAAGGCCACTATAGATGAGTGACAGGCTTACGACAGGACCTGCCACTCTTCAAGTATGAGTTTTGAAATACACCTTGTTTTCAGAGGTCCCGATGCACTGGTGAACTGATGGGGGTGCACTTCTGGCGGATATGATCTGTATATTACAAATCCATAGACAGCACATCTGTAGCCGCAGATGCACATAACATACATTATGTATATGTGTGCAGATGTTAGACAGAGTTGTGTTAAGCTGATGAAGTTATGCGCACGAGTGTATGCATATGTGATGTGTGTGTGTGTGTGTGTGTGTGTGTGTGTGTGTGTGTGTAGTGCCTCGATTAGCTGAGGTAATGGTCTGAATAATGATGTTGCTTTTTTTGCCATCTGGCCCCGTGGAAGCTCACTCTGCTCTGTTGTTTCTAAAATACACAAGGGAACACTGGGGCCATCTATCTTTGAGTGTGTGTGTGTGTGTGTGTGTGTGTGTGTGTGTGTGTGTGTGTGTGGGGTGTGTGTTTACCTCCAGTCTGGCAAATTATTGCTCTGCTTTTCTTTCTTTGAACAATTTGATTTGCAACAACAGTATGTTGCATGCTGTATGAACTTCACTGATGCAGCGGATCTGATTTAAATCCTTCTTTCTTTAGTCTCTTTTATATAACCATTTTGCCATCTGGCCGAATGAACCCCAGAGTTTTTGTACTTCTGTTCGAACCCACATCCAATCATCTGGACCACAAAGAGTCAGGTATTTGAAATTCCCTTGCTGTGCAAAGACTGTTCAGTACAAATACAATTTACTGTCTCAGTTGACTGTGCTTTGCTTCAGCAAACAGTGCACGTTTTTTTCTCCACACCATTTCTGTGGCTTCCACCATCATTTGTCTCTCACAGTATTGTGGGTATTTAATATAGATCTAATTATGAGTTTTTCAGACATTGCAGTTAAAAACCTTGCATGTTGAGAAAATTACTAGACTGAATAGTGTTGAAAAATCTTCCTTTCTCGCAGAGACTTTTCTTATGCTAAATCATTATGTGCTAACTAAATCTGTAGTGGTTAGTTCCAAAATGATATGCCTCGTCGACAAACAATGACATCCAGTTTCCCATACAGACTGCTGGCTTGAAAGTCAGGCACATTTTGGGTTGGTATTGTAATTAAATCTATTTAACATGTATTTATAATACTTATTTGTTTAGAAAAATGTGATTTCTGTTTGTAAAACATTGATGGGCTTGAGGCTGCATTCTGAGATCCGCGATCCCGACCGACTTTACTGTCTTTCAAAGGCTGTAGCAGGTTCAGTTTTAGAGCTAGAGTGAATCTACAGATATCATATTAGCTAGTTTGTTGGGATGGAGGCTAAATAACGCCCCAAGTTGATCTAAATTTTGGCGAAAAAAACTGTCATGGCCATTTTCAAAGGTGTCCTTTGACCTCTGACCTCAAGATATGTTACTGAAAATGGGTTCGATGGGTACCCATGTAGCGTTACCACTCTACATGTAATTATTGATTTGCACTCGTTAAATAAAGAAATACTCAATTCGGGGCACCACCACTTTTTATAGGAAAAGCAGAAACTATTGTGATAGAAGTATTGATCATTAATCAATCTCAAGTCTGAAGTATAAGTTCTGAATTCATTGATCTACAGTTCTGCTTTGAAATACACACACAGACATGACGTAGTGATAAAGTGAAACATTTATTTACCATAAATCGTGATAATTGAATAAATGAAGTGATGAATATACAAATGACTAATTAACACTGGTAATTAATTAATTAATTAATGAATGAATGAATGAAATGAAAATTCAATGAAGCAATTCTGATTGGAACTTTAGTAGTGAGGGAAAGTCTGATTATTCTCTCTAAGCTATAAAAGTTGCAGTTAATAATTTGGAAGATTAGGAAATTTAGAAGATATGTCTGACAAACAACTATTGATCATAAAGCCACGGAACATTCACTTATCGCTGCAGTTGGTTCTGTGGGTCCAGAGGCCGTTTCCTCACACGTTGTCTGGATAGACAAGCCCCTTGGATGGGTTGGATGAGATCGGTTCAGCTGGCCCGGGATACCAAACAGCAAAGCGTGGAGAACATTCAACTTTCTCGTCAGAACATTGAATGTGGGAGTTGAAGTCCGTTGGCTGATTACTCGTTGAAAGAGATCAAAAAGCTGAAGTCGGATTATCTTCTGAAGCTTTAGAATTTATCTATTTCACGGAAAAACTGGAAATGCTGGCGGAGCACTTAGCATTTAAATCACGCGAGATAAACAAAAGATCTTTAAAAATGCTGTCCTTTAGAAGTCACTTGACTCAGAAAAATGAACATGAGGTAGAAAATAAACATACAAATGAAATGTATGTATGTAAATTCTGGAGAGCTCCTAGAGTCATCTCCCTGCGGACAACTTTCTCAACTTCTTCCTGACAACAGCACTTCTGACTCTGTGTCATCTCTTCTTTAACCCCCTCTGGGAGGGAGGGGTCGAAACCCTCTCCTTCTCTGATCGATTCATTATTGAAAAACCTTTACACGCGCAAAATCAGAATTCCCTCTTTACTAATTTTTCCTTTCTTTTGCACGAGACAGATACATATCAAAAACTATAAAACCACTAATGTTTTAATCAAACATTAGTATCAAGATTGTAAAAATGTAATTCTAAGTTCAAGTTATAACTCCTTTTTAACATCTTTAAACTTAAGGTATTACATCTATTGAACATCACTGATAAAACATTAAAACGTATTACAATACCATTAATGATTATACACAAAGAAGTCAATAATCTAACTCATGATGACTTCTAAACAATTTAATTATTGGTCACATTACCACAGATGAAAACTAGGTGGGGTTGACGCTTCACCGCTGGAGTGAATCTCTGGGTCACCGAAAGGTTAAGAAACCTAGGCTGTGGAATGTAAGATGGACAGGGGAGTGTGTGTGTGTGTGTTTTTGACCAAACGGATCACTTTGAAGTCAGGAAAAGTTATCAGTTCTTGTTGGTTTAAATGGGGAGAAAACCCTTCCCACAGTTTTAAAAGTTATTATCCTCCTGGACAGTGTCAAAACTGACACTCGATGGTCGATAAAAGAGTTTATGGCCCTTTATCCAAACAAATTGTTCTTTCTTTGGAGACCTCCATCTGTAAATAACCAAATCTTGTTGGACACAAGAATGTGTTTTTCTCATCCCAGTAGATGCAGGATGAGATAAGATGCTTCTCAAAGTAGCAGGCACCATTCACGCTACATATCCCCCACTCGGAACGATACTCGCTGTCCAGGGAGTATCGTTACGTTGTTGAAACGAGGATGGTGCGTAAAGGGAACCTCGTTGTCGAAACGATGATGGTGCTGTGAAAGGAACCTCATTGTCGAGACGATGATGGTGATAGACAGGGATGGCAGGTGGCAGAATAGCTTTATGATCAGAGTTGTTGTCTTAAACAAAAACAAAAAAAATTGATAGATAACTGCTAAATGGTTAAAAAAAAAAAAAAAATATATATGATGTATCTAATTTCTAAATACATATATGGTTTAAAACAAAAGGTTCTGAATACTATTCAGTTGATTAAACTTCTAACCTACTTAGAATTAAACTAACTTATGAGGTCTACCTTTTAATTGGACACTAGTTCTAAAATGGCGGGGCGTGGAATACTTTGTCAGTGGTGGAAGAGGTCCTGAACTAACGTTCCTGGGACAACATATGGGAAAATCCAACCCGTGGCTAGGCTGTCGACTGAGGATCCGATGTCACGAATCATGTCGTACATTAGCCTGATTACTAGTTGTGTGTGCAGAATCAACCGACAAGACCAAGAGTAGGGTGTCTATCGCACTTATGGTTTTGAGTGATAAACCCCTGTAAGGTTTCTAACTGGTTTGGCTGTTTTCCAATCTGATCGTGTATTTAGGGAATTTCAGCATGTAGTTCACCTAGGAGACGCTTGCATTGACAGAAGATAGACCTAAACTGAAAAGAGAACCGACGACGGAGGCTGCAGCTAACAAGCCTCCAATGCACTGTTTTTCTCTCGTCTGGGTACCACTCACTTCCGATCGAGTGATGGTGAACTTTTGGTATTTGTCATTTACTGGATAACCCCCACTTGTAACCAAATGGGTGTTTGTAATTTATAGGATAACCCCCACTTGTACCCAAGTGGTTTGAGTGAGTGATTATTGCAGAGCAAGTTTAAAATGGTGGTGAGTTTTATACACAGTGGACTTGACTGGAGACAAGGCACCTGACTTTGAAATGACTTTCATCCAATACAGCTTTCGCTGCACAACTTGTACTAGAGTTTATGATTTTCCTCTTGTGTTATAACCCTAGTACCTGGCACCTCAGGGTGCTCTAAATTTTCTGCAGTCTATGATCTGTCTGGGACGCATACGTCCGGTAAGCTTTCCCTGTGAATTTTATGTGGTTTGATGGTTGGCATTGGCAACGGACTAAAAAGCCTTTGATGTAATCCGCCACGTCTTCCTGCTTTTGTAGCCAACAAGCGACTTGTTTCAGTGCGAGTGTTGCTTTAACAGTTGTGTGGCCTGCACCGGGTGAATCATGGGCGTGCATCAACATCACCCCCCTGTGGTTTCGAGGCACCACGAGCGCAGGAGAAGTGAGTGCGTCGGAAACATGGACCAAAAGGCCCGTATTCACCTGCAGGGAAGAGCGCAATTTGAACAGGTGTCGCAAGTTTAGCATAGACTCAAAGTCAGCATCGAAAACGTCATGTGCCAAGGGATCAAAGAGATAGAGGTCCATGGTGTGGACCGCCGGGTTCAAAGTCTGAAGTGAGACCCGGTTAGAGCCAGAGAACTCGGGCGTCACAGAGACAGCATCCGGAGTGACAGGGTCTGCCGGTGGGTCGGCCGTCGACTGAGACTGAGTGACTGCACAGACCGTAGGGGTGGGAGGGCTGGGAAAAGAGGTGGAGTCTGGCAGAGATTCCGGGTTGAATGTCCAAAGTGGGGCCTTGAGGGCGCCCTGTGACTTTACGACGTATGGTTCAGGGATTTCACCAACTTCAGTTGCTTCTGGTTGGTCGGGTGGAACATTCTGAACCAGAGTTTCGGTCTCTGTGGTCCCTAGTGCGTAGCATTGAGCGCCAGCGCTTGGGGGAAAAGAGATAGGCAGAGGTTGGCGAACCTGTGACCAGATCTTTGAGCGTTTGAAGTCGATTAACGGCTCGAATCGGTTAAGCAGGTCTTTGCCGATGAGAAAAGGAATGGCATTAAGAGGAGAGATGTACACGGGGTGAACACAACGCATTGGCCCGATGGTTATGTGCACCATCAACACTGTTGTCAATGTGGTGCCTAACGGGGCATACGGCTGAACATCCAGGGAACATTTCTGGAGTTTCAAGTGTTTGTTTGATCGGCACGCTATCGTTTGCAACCTGCTGAAAAGCTCTGATGACATCAGGGTGATGTCTGCAGCCGTGTCAAGTAGTGCTTCGTGATCAAGCATGTTTTCAAGAGTCGTAGACAGGTAGAATTTACGAGCAACTCCTTTTTCCTCGAGGTTGCACAAGAATTGAGGGGGTGTTTCACCCTGAATGACTGATTCGTCGTCGCTAGGGGACTTGTTCTCGGAGTTTAGTTGCATCAACAAGACTGAGCTGGGGGGAACAGGTTTTTCACCCCCCTGTTTTGACTCATGACATCCATTCCCTTGGGGAGCATGGTTCTGGTTCTGCAGGGGAACAGGCTCTGGGTCATGGGAAGTCAGTCGAAGCTTCCCAACCACCTCCTCAGGTAGGTTGGAGGGGTTGTTTTGTGGAGTAGTTCTAGTGGCTGTTGGATTCACGGAGAAAAGATCAGCTTTCTTGCTGTTCTCCTCGCAAATGTCATGGAGAAGACTCTTTAGGGATTCCAGGTCTTCTCTGGCAAGCTTAGGTTTGTTAAACTTACCTTTGGAGTTGTTTTTCATCCGCTGGAAAGCTGGTTTGTTACCATATCTCATTTTATCCTCCTCAGGGATGTCATGGTGGGATGGTTTCTGATGTCGTTTGTACTGTGGGTAATTATCTGGTGATTTATAACGGCCCTTTCCTTGGTCGTCATAAGTCCTGCGATTTTCCCACTGGTTTGTTTGGTACCTATACTGGCGATTCTGATCGAACTTGGAGTGGCCCTGGAGTCTGTTAGGCCAAGGTCGTTTTGAGTACCCGTGGTTCTGATCGTTTCGCTGTGGTACAGACGGTCTCTGCTCCTCAACACGCCGGTAGGTGTATGGAGGACGCTTGGGTGAACCATGTAGTTCACCGCCGGGGGCTCCTTCTATCTCCATGGACAAGTGTCTAGTGTTAAGACTCAGGATGGTGTTGGGCTCTGCCGGCTTGATTAGGGATTGCTTTTGCTTTTCAAATCCCAGAGAGGCTAGGTCACGCAAGTGTTGGATGGTTGAGGTGAGTGGGTTTGCCAGTACACCAAGTTGACCACTCGTGGCGGGATGGAGGTTCTGGACAAAGAGGGTTTTGAAGTTCAAGTCTTCCTCCATCCCAGGTTCATTTCGAGAACCAAAGTAAGCTTTGAGAAGGCGATGGTAAAATTCTTTAGGTGATTCGTTTCTCCCTTGTCTTACCGTCATAGCCGCTGTTAAGCCGGTCAGCGATAAGCTGTCGGAGAATTCTTTTTCCAATGCCTGGCAGAGCAGGTCATAGTCAGTTCTGACTGAGTTTGGCTGGCGTTCGATAAAACTGCTAACGTCGCGATTGGAGGTACCTTTGATCAGGTATATCTTTTCATCGACGGTGACATTTTGAAATTTACGCAGGTAGAAGTCGATGTCTCTCAAGTAGGCTCTGGTGTCCTGAGAGACACCAGGTTTGGGTTCGAAGCGTGGTAAGTTACGAGCGATTTTATCTAAATCGCGGTCTGATGGACCTGGTAAAGTCTGGGGACCCGGAGGTGAATAAGGTTGCAAAGGAGAAGCCAGCCTGGCCGGGGTCGCTGGAGTTCTGTTGGTTCCAAAGAGATCTGTAGTGTACGGTGAACGAAACTGCGCATCCGCGTCTCGTTGAGCTTCTCGGGCGTGGCTCTTCTTCCTTTCTTCAAGGAAAGCATCATCGAAAAGTGATTGTCGGGTTCTATTAATCTCGAAAGAATATTGGAGATCTCTTTTAGCAGCTGCTAATTCTTCGTCCTTCACTTCCTGTCGATGGCAGGCATCAGCCAGTTCCTCCTTGGCTTCTGTTAGTTGGTGTTGCATCTGCCGTAACTGCCTTTGATCAGCGTCCATGCGTTGTTCATGGACCCTGTTGTGAGATTTTAAATCGTCTACTTGTACCAATGCTTTATCAAGTAGTTCTCTGGATTCAACATTGACATGACTTACCTCATCAAATCGATCTTGTATGGCAACCAGTTGTTGCTCTCGCATTTGAAGCGACTGCTTCAAATCTCGATTTCGTTTTTCCAAGTCTGCCTTTTCCTCATCTGGGGTGTTAAGTTGAGTTGTCAGCTCATTAATGCGTGTGTCCGCTTGAGCCAAAGATTGTTTGGAAGTTTCACGTTTTTGATGAAGGGATTTGTTTCCTTCCTGTAGCTGTGCGACCTGTTGCGCGCGCAATTTCAACTTACCTGCTGCACGGTAAAGCAGTCTCCGAGTGTGTTTAAACTGCGCTGCTAACACGGCAGTCATGCTGCCTAGCATCTTAGCTAGTGCTTTACCTTTTAGTGGATTAGACTGGGCTTCATGGATGAGGTTTGTTTGCTCTGAGGAATCTTTACCTTGGATGTGTGCTACATACCCAGGCAATAAATCTTCAGTCAAGTCCACAAGCGCAATCTCTAAATTGTCTGCAATATCGCCACCATATGAGCCATCAGATGAGGCTGGACTGGTTCGACCGGGTTGATCAGGATTGGACATTTTGACAGGTGGTTTGGTTAAAGAACTTGGTTAATAAAGTAATAAAATGAAGAGTTAATTGAAATTGGTTAATTAATCATATTCTTTGTCATACCACAACAAGTATGTTAATCTTGCATGCAGTTATTTACGGGTTGTTTACAACTCGTAAGTTGTTCTGTGAATGAATCATCAAATCCTATGTGTTTTATTGTTGTTCAATCGTTATAAATGATCAATTAATAAAATCTGTGAGCAAGCAAACTCAAATGGTTATTAAATTATGTTGATCATTCATTTAGTAAATGAGTGGTTGTTTTGTATAAGAACACAGGTGATTATTAGGGAGCAATCACACTGAACAGGAATCAAACAGAAGCTGCATTATCAATCACACTTATGCAAACACATAGACCACTAATTAAATCTCAGATGTAAATAGCGTTGACATTCCAAAGTGGTAGCATGCAGGAGGGTGAATTAGTATGGATTTAACTCACTACTTAAGAGTAGTTAGTAGGAAGAGATGTTATTGTCGTTTTTAATTACAATTGTTCGTGGTAAGTTTGCATTTACAAAGTATGTTAGGTACACAGAGAAAACTTTGAATATTCAATCCCCACGTTTCGTTAACCAAATCGTCCACCAGATGGAGACAACAGGCTCGCCCTCGCAGACAAGGGAGGAGCTCTGGATGACGTCTCTAAGCAACGCCCACTGAGAGCTTCTGCGCTCGCTCAAGCTCAGTCTTTATTTCGACCACAGAACAGGGAAGTTGTCTCCGCAAACAATAACAAACTTTGAAACAGGCACGGCGGCCCGAAATCTCACTCCACGGCTGGAGCAAGATTTCTTTCGCAACAAAAGTCCTCTTCGGGACTTGCAAAGTACCTCAAAGCACTTAATCTCTCTGCATCAAACCACAAGGGTACTCTTACTGTTCGCGACAGTTAAACAAGCAGAGTTTTAAACCACACGGGCGGCGTTTAGCGGCAAGTTAGCTAAGCTTGTCCGGCTAAACAGGCATCGGGGTCAGATAGGAACCATGCACGGGCTATTCCACATCACAGGAACAGAAGACAGAATTGGTTTCTGTCAAGGCCTTATCAATAAGCGTATCAATACACTTTGCATGCAATTACACCCATAGCTCCAGGCTAATTAGTAACGCTTTCTTCTGTCAATGCAACTATACGCCTCGAAACACGGCGCATTTACAACCGGGCCTTCGCCGGTGTAAATTCAACTTTACAATTTAGACGCTGAGCTCAAATCATAACTTCGCAGGCAAATGTAACAATCAATAAGAAATGTGAATTCTCACACACATCCAGTAATTAGCAGAGAGTCAAAACAGCATTAAAGATCGTCAAGCAGACAGCAAGATAAGAATTAACTTTCTAAAGTTAGGTGGTTTGATAAAACCTATTTCTTTCAACGGGGATAAATTCACTATTTCACAGTATCAGCGGAAAATATCTGTGTATTCATTTCAGCAGACTTGTTGATTTGATTTCGCCTCACACGGGGCACCAATTATACTGTAGCGTTACCACTCTACATGTAATTATTGATTTGCACTCGTTAAATAAAGAAATACTCAATTCGGGGCACCACCACTTTTTATAGGAAAAGCAGAAACTATTGTGATAGAAGTATTGATCATTAATCAATCTCAAGTCTGAAGTATAAGTTCTGAATTCATTGATCTACAGTTCTGCTTTGAAATACACACACAGACATGACGTAGTGATAAAGTGAAACATTTATTTACCATAAATCGTGATAATTGAATAAATGAAGTGATGAATATACAAATGACTAATTAACACTGGTAATTAATTAATTAATTAATGAATGAATGAATGAAATGAAAATTCAATGAAGCAATTCTGATTGGAACTTTAGTAGTGAGGGAAAGTCTGATTATTCTCTCTAAGCTATAAAAGTTGCAGTTAATAATTTGGAAGATTAGGAAATTTAGAAGATATGTCTGACAAACAACTATTGATCATAAAGCCACGGAACATTCACTTATCGCTGCAGTTGGTTCTGTGGGTCCAGAGGCCGTTTCCTCACACGTTGTCTGGATAGACAAGCCCCTTGGATGGGTTGGATGAGATCGGTTCAGCTGGCCCGGGATACCAAACAGCAAAGCGTGGAGAACATTCAACTTTCTCGTCAGAACATTGAATGTGGGAGTTGAAGTCCGTTGGCTGATTACTCGTTGAAAGAGATCAAAAAGCTGAAGTCGGATTATCTTCTGAAGCTTTAGAATTTATCTATTTCACGGAAAAACTGGAAATGCTGGCGGAGCACTTAGCATTTAAATCACGCGAGATAAACAAAAGATCTTTAAAAATGCTGTCCTTTAGAAGTCACTTGACTCAGAAAAATGAACATGAGGTAGAAAATAAACATACAAATGAAATGTATGTATGTAAATTCTGGAGAGCTCCTAGAGTCATCTCCCTGCGGACAACTTTCTCAACTTCCTCCTGACAACAGCACTTCTGACTCTGTGTCATCTCTTCTTTAACCCCCTCTGGGAGGGAGGGGTCGAAACCCTCTCCTTCTCTGATCGATTCATTATTGAAAAACCTTTACACGCGCAAAATCAGAATTCCCTCTTTACTAATTTTTCCTTTCTTTTGCACGAGACAGATACATATCAAAAACTATAAAACCACTAATGTTTTAATCAAACATTAGTATCAAGATTGTAAAAATGTAATTCTAAGTTCAAGTTATAACTCCTTTTTAACATCTTTAAACTTAAGGTATTACATCTATTGAACATCACTGATAAAACATTAAAACGTATTACAATACCATTAATGATTATACACAAAGAAGTCAATAATCTAACTCATGATGACTTCTAAACAATTTAATTATTGGTCACATTACCACAGATGAAAACTAGGTGGGGTTGACGCTTCACCGCTGGAGTGAATCTCTGGGTCACCGAAAGGTTAAGAAACCTAGGCTGTGGAATGTAAGATGGACAGGGGAGTGTGTGTGTGTGTGTTTTTGACCAAACGGATCACTTTGAAGTCAGGAAAAGTTATCAGTTCTTGTTGGTTTAAATGGGGAGAAAACCCTTCCCACAGTTTTAAAAGTTATTATCCTCCTGGACAGTGTCAAAACTGACACTCGATGGTCGATAAAAGAGTTTATGGCCCTTTATCCAAACAAATTGTTCTTTCTTTGGAGACCTCCATCTGTAAATAACCAAATCTTGTTGGACACAAGAATGTGTTTTTCTCATCCCAGTAGATGCAGGATGAGATAAGATGCTTCTCAAAGTAGCAGGCACCATTCACGCTACACCCATGAGTCTCCCCTTTACAGACACGCCAACTTTATGATAATCACATGAAGATTTTTGAATGCAGTATAAATGGGTTATTTTCGCCTATTCTAAAATTGTGTATTTGAATATTTCTGCATACTGGGGTCCCTAAACAGTCTTGAATTACATAAATTGGTTATCACTGTAGAGCTGAGACTCTTGGGGATCCAATGAGCCCAACTGTATCCATGTGTGATGATGTTAGTCCCCATAGTAGCCATTTCATTGTAGTGAGACCCTTTTATGAAATTTACATCACTGTATAAAATGACCTGTGGTGACCTCTAGGATAATCACAGCCTCATGAAACTTTACAGAGACTTTTAGAGACCTAGAGCATTCAGAGGATGGATGGCTTCCCTAGATATATTGACAATAAGGGGGTTTCTGAGCAGTTTCCAGAACAGAAGTGCTCACCATCTAATCACCGAAAAATGCAATTCTTGCAGAAATCTCCAAATGTCAAAAGTTTTGATACCAAATCACAGCATGGCTTTTTCCATGGTGTTCCTCAAGGTCTTGGTGTCTTAATGTGGTATTTTGGAGGGATTAGTGATCATTTTTATCAATTCTGAAATGGTAAAAAATGGTTAAATTTAGCACCAAATCTGTGTAACAAATGGTATCGACCCAAAAATTGCAGAGCATGGGGATGGCCATCATATACTTCTATCATCATGTTCTTAGCCCTTATTCACTTTCACAATTCATTTTAAATAATTCATTCATTCATGTTTATTACAGATTTTTGACTATAACAATTCATTACACAGTGCTGAGCAGCATCTCAAATGTATCTTCAGGTTCACCACTTCTATGTGACATCTACTGTTGACCTGCTATCTCCCCTAAAGACCCCCTGTACCCCCCTAAAAAGACATAAATGGGTCTATTGTGGGTCTCACAGTGTTAATTTCACTTATTTCACAAATTTATGAGACATAATAGAGCATGGGAATGGCCATCATATACTTCTATCATAATGTTCTAAGCCCTTATACACTGTCACAATTTATATTAAATAATGAATTACCCCAAGACCCGTGTCCCAGCCTCTGTCAATAGGCCTTGAAGATAAGTCCGTCCCAAGGTAAAATAATCTGAATTCTATGAGCTCAGGTGTTTTGATTGACAGGTAATGTGTCCAGTCGTTGTAGCAAGAGTGGTTGTGGAAAGGTGGACAACTATAAACTATTGCATAGTTTGAGTGATGTTGAATGGGTTGACAAATAGCATAGTGACCCTTTTTTTTTTTACCTGGGTTACATCAGCAAGTTCATTACAGCATTTTCCTATAATCCTTGTGGAGTCATTAAATCAGCCTTTGTTCACTGAACAAAAAGCCAACGCTGCTAAACTGAACATTGTCATTTTTTTTTGTAGGATCCAATTAGATTGTTTCTGCAACAACTAAATCTGTTCTTCTTCTTTCTGGCATTCTCACATCGTTTCTTGGGTTTTTGTCTGTTTCAGTAAAGATGCCGAAAACCACTAAGGCAGGATCAAATGCATTTTGTGTACCAGGAGACTGAGTCAATAAGGCCATTAGTTACAAGTGTCCCTCTTCTATTGTATCATCCACTTGCAGTCACTCTATTATCCCTCACACTTTCTGTACAAAGCCCTCACAAATGAGTATTACAGAGGTACCACTCCTTGACATATTTCCACACATAATTTATTCTTCTAGCCATTTTATAAAAATGCAATGAATAAATAAAAACACTTTCTGTAATCGGAGCATAAGAGATGAAGGCCTCTGTGATCTTTTGGTACCATCAGCGGATATTCTCAATGTAATACCCATCTTAAGAAGCCAGCCTTGATTCAAATCTGATCTTGTGAAATCAGGATAATACCCACCCTGAGGAACTGGCCTTTGTGAAAATCACCTTAGTAAAGTATGATAATAAAGCCTTCTGTACAACGAGGGTGGGCTCCTACTGTTTACTCTCTCTAATGGAAATCCTCATAGCTTGTCGCCTATAAAGAAACAGGGTTTTAATGGAACATTTCACATAAAATAAGGTGTTGTTTTAACCCTCTGAGACCCGCGACCCAGACCGGATCCAGAGGCAGCAGGTTCAGGTTTAGAGCTAGAGTGAAGGTACATGCAGTTTTGGGCAAAAAACAGGCAATTTTGAATGCAGTATAAATGTGTTATTTTCGCCTATTCTAAAATGGTGTATTTGATTATTTCTGCATACTGGGGTCCCTAAACAGTCTTGAATTACATGAATTGGGTATCACTGTAAAGCTGAGACTCTTGTGGATCCAATGAGCCCGATTGTATTAATGTGTGATGATGTTAGTCCCCATAGTAGCCGTTTCATATAGTGAGACCATTTTATGAAATGTGACATAACTGTATGAAATGACCTGGCTTTCCTAGGTAAATTGACAATAAGGGGGTTTCTGAGCAGTTTCCAGAACAGAAGTGCTCGCCATCCAATCGCCGAAAAATGCAATTCTTGCAGAAATCTCCAAATGTCAAAAGTTTTTGATACCAAATCACAGCATGGCTTTTTCTATGGTGTTCTTCAAGGTCTTGGTGTCTTAATGTGATAATTTGGAGGGATTATTGTTCATTTTTATCAATTCTTGAGTGGTAAAAAATGGTTAAATTTAGCACCAAATCTGTGTAACAAATGGTATCAACCCAAAAATTGCTGCAACAACTTATTAGACATAACAGAACATGGGGATGGCCATCATATAATTCTATCATCATGTTCTTAGCCCTTATTCACTTTCACAATTAATTTTAAATATTTCATTCATTCATGTTTATTACAGATTTTTGACTATAACAATTTAACACATGCTGAAAAGCATCTCAAATGAATTTTCAGGTTCCAAGCTTTCAGATGATGTACACCACTTCTATGTGACATCTACTGTTGACCTGCTATCTCCCCCTAAAGACCCCCTGTACCCCCCGAAAAAAGATTGATGATTTTGATTGTCTTTCTTGTTTAACTAAATCGACTCAAAGAGACATTGTCTTCTCCCTTCACAGGCCAACTCCACTGAACTGATTGTCCATACAATCATTATCCCATCAACTTTGAGAAATGTATTTCTCTCTTCTCTCCATTGATGTGTGCTGCACTCCTGGCCTCTTGATGTCCGTTGCCATGAACTCAATTCTCAATCTATTTATGGAGATGGAGAACACAAGAGCTCTATCGCACAACGAATCGGCCTCGATATAAACATGATTACACTCTGGTCACTTGACTAAAGATCTAATCAGAATATGGCTATGATTGGCTAACACTGAGTGCTACTCAGCCTGATGTGGCTGGCTAATTTTAAACAGAACAGAGGACTTTAAAAACTAAAGCAGTAGCTTTAACTTAACACTTGGCGGAATATTTTGCTTTTATGTTCTAGCAAATTTAGGTTTTAAGTACGTGATGATACAACAATATACACCTTGAGATGCCTCAAGTATCCCAAAAAATCTTCTTTTTTTTTTAGATATCTACAAGTCACAGTTTTGCATTATCGGTCACCTGCTCATTTCTGCATGCCCAGTCACCCAGCTCCCATTCAGTAATTTTCCATTCACCCTGGTTTTCCAGCTCCTCAGCTTCAGCCACACCCACCTCATCAAGGCAACTCTGTTCACCTGGTCCTCATTGCTCACTGCCAGTATACTGTATATACTGTACACCAGCCTCACAGACACGCTTTGCCAGATTGTTCTTCGCCACCCATGCAAGACTCTCCAGCACTTTGTTCCGGACTGATTTCCTGTTGCCGAACCTTCCTGCTTCTGACCTACCTGCCTCTTCTAATTCCCAGTAAACCCACCAGCCTTCTGTACCCGACCGTGAGATCTGCTTCTGCGTTCTTGGTTCCTGTTTGCCTGTGGCTGCTTGGTGTTTCCGTTTGATAACGACACTATACTGCGAGTGTTCCAGTCTACTTTCCTGTGGTTTCCGGTGGTCCAGAAACTCTCACCGTGTCACCACACTTGTCCTTGTGTGTGTTCTGTGAGTACCTACCTGCTGGCTTCCAGATCCTCTGCCTAGCTTCAACTTACCTTCTCCCTTTTCCCTACTGGTTCGTCTGCTCGGACTGTTTGCTTACCTGGTTTCGGATCCTCTGCCTCCACAACTACGTCTCCTGCCTGCTCCTCTACGGTACCGTTGCCCTTTCCTGAACTGTACTGCATCTGTGTCAGGGTAAACGTCATCGCCCACTCACCTGTTTATTGGTCCGGGTAGACAGGGACTGTGTGGAGATTAATTGCTGGATTGTTGAACTGTACTGTGGCCAGCTTTACCTTCCCTGCTGTGTAGCTACTGAGTTTGGCATTAAAAGTCGTTACCAACTGTTCCTGGTGTGGCAACCCCTCTCCTTGCACTATCACACAGGCTATGAGCCGTGCACAGGGGGAACCTGAGCAGGGTGAAGAGGAGGTGAGTGGGGGGGATCCTGTTGTTGTTCCTGACTCATTGTTGTCTGTATCTCGCAGTGACCTAGCGGTGGAGCAGAGAGCTGATCCCTCCCTGAGTCAGCTGTTTGAGGCTGTTCCCTCCACTGAGGATGGAAACAGCGCCGCCAGTGGTTATCTGTTGCAGGGGGAGCTTCTGGTGAGAAAATGGCTGTCCAGCCGCATATCCACTGCGTTTTATCACCACAAAGTCGGTAGTTAAAGCACTGACGCAATTAATTTCCATCTTCAGAATCCCGAAAGTGATCCAGAGTGATCAGGGCTCAAATTTCTCATCCAACCATTTTGCACAAGTGTGGAAACAGTTGAAGGTCCAACATAACCAGTCTCCTACATATCATTCACAGAGTCAGGGAGCTCTTGAGAGGTTCCACCAGACTCTGAAGTCTCTGTTGCGTAGTTATTGTGTTGAGCTGAATCAGGATTGGGAGGAAGGGCTGCTATGGCTTCTGTTAGCTGCTAATGAAGTTGTGCAGGAAAGCACCGGTTTTAGCCCTAACAAACTTGTTTTTGGCCATACAGTGCGTGGGCCGCTCACGCTACTGCATGACATTGTCACGCCATCAGAACCCCCTAGTAATCTGATAGAGTATGTAAACAGGTTCCGGCATCGTTTGTACTCAGCTGGGGTGATGGCTTAAGAAAAGTTGTCAACTGCCCAGGAAAAAATAATCGTCTGTATGACCGGAAAACTGAGCAGCGCGGGTTTAGTCCCGGGGATCAGGTCCTTGATTTGTTGCCAATTGTTAGGCCGCCATTTCAAGCTAAATTTACTGGCCCTTTTACTGTACTGCGGCAGGTGTCTGACCAAAATGATCTCCTTTCCATGCCGAAGCGTAGGAAAGCAATTCAACTCTGCCATGTCAACCTGTTGAAACCTTACTGTGCTCGCAAGTCTAGACCTCTTTCAGCATCGGCGGCAGCGGGGAGTCAGTTCCCTGCAGGGGAGGATGTTGGGGTTACAGCACTGGATGAAAGCTTGTTGCGTGGCCGATTGAAGAATACTGAAACGTTGCGTAATCTTGAGTTTTTGTTTGCTCATTTGTCTGCTGAAAAAAGTGCTGAGTTGTCTGCTCTTATTCACAGCTATCCATGTTTGTTTGGTGATACACCAAGCCAAACTCATCTGATAGAGCACGACATAGATATAGGCGGCGCGCAGCCCATCCGCCAGCATTTTTACCAGGTGTCTGAGGAGAAGCGCAAGGTAATGGACACAGAAATTCAATACATGCTCGACAATGGCTTCGCAAAACCCTCGTCTTCGAGCTGGGCGTCACCTTGTTCACTTGTTGAAAAGTCTGACAAAAGTCCTAGGTTTTGCACAGATTATAGCAAGGTAAATGGGGTTACCAAACCTGATGCCTATCCACTGCCTCGGATCGAAGATCGTGTTGATCAGGTTGGTTCTGCGCAATTTGTAAGTAAATTTGATCTACTGAAGGGTTACTGGCAGGTTCCACTGTCTCGGAGGGCAAAGAAATCATTGCCTTTATTACACCCTCTGGTTTGTTCTCCTATAATGTAATGAGTTTTGGACTGTGGAATGCACCTTCAACATTCCAGTGCCTCATGAACATGGTGGTGTCAGGGTTGGAAGGTTGTGCTGTGTACTTGGACGACGTTGTGATTTACAGCAATACATGGCAAGAACATTTGGCTCGTATTAAAAAATTGTTCGACCGTCTGAGTGATGCGCGCCTAACAGTAAACCTGGCAAAGTGTGAGTTTGCCAAAGCCACTGTCATTTACCTTGGTAACGTTGTAGGACAGGGGAAGGTGTGTGCAGTCCAGGCCAAAGTGAGTGCAATTGAGAAATATCCAGTTCCCGCCACAAAAAAAAAACTTCAGCAATTCCTTGGCCTAGTCGGGTACTATCGCCGCTTTTGTAAGAACTTTTGGACTGTGGTAGCCCGCGTGACTGATTTGCTGAAAGTAAAAGCTCGATTAGTCTGGTCAGCCTCGTGTCAGCAGGCTTTTGACAATGTTAAGTCTGTTTTGTGTTCACCTCCTGTTCTCGCAGCTCCTTGCATGGATCAACCTTTCAAACTGCATGTGGATGCAAGTGATGTGAGGGCGGATGCGGTGCTGTTCCAAACGTATGGTAGTGGTGTGGAACGTCCCGTGAGTTTCTAGTCAAAAAAGTTGAACTCGTTTCAGTTCAGCGTACACAGATCACAACCCCATAACTTTTTTGCACTCAGTGCATTGCCCAAATCGCAGGGTGATGCGATGGATGTTGTATTTACAATCTTATTGTTTGGACATCCGCCACATCAAAGGCTTGGATAATGTGGCATGTGCCGATGCCTTGTCTAGAGCTCCTAGCTCTTAAGTATCTTTGCCTGACTGAATTGGTAACCCCTCTGGTCTAATATGTCTCTGTTCTGTCACTATGCTTCTTCAGGCGCCGGAGTTGCTGAGTGGGTGGGATGGGGGTTGGTTGGCTGGCCGGGGGATAAACTACAAACGGTCAGTATGGATTTTGAAATAGTTGTTACTGTAAGTATAGTGTTGTTACAACTATAGTTTTAAAAAACACGAGTGAATCGTTTTGTAGCTTTGTTCACTTTTGTGCTAAGTTGGTTTAGTGAATAGCTGTTGCCGGTGTTCCTACTGGAACCCCTTTTTTGATAGGGGGAGTGTGATGACCCCTCCCCACCGCTAGGTGTGTGTTGGCTCGCTGGTCTCTTTTTGTTTCTTGCAGGCTCTGGTTGAGGCGGGGTCCTCAACAGATGATGAGCTACACCTGGGCCCGGTGTAGCACTCATTATAAACTCTCTTCTCCATTCAGATCGCTCTCTCCATCCTCTCACTCCATCCGCTCACACACTCCATCCGTGTGGACACCGCAGCGCGGCTGTTCCTGTTGTGTTGTTCCATGCACTCACACACATGCCTCCATGCACGCCTACACCACTGATTACTGATACTGATCTTTGCATTCATTTGTCATTTGGTGCGTTTTTGTAAATAAAGTTAATGTTATTTTGCATTGACCTCATCTCCACTCCCATTTTTGTTGCAGCCTAAGAGCCGGGCTGTGACACTGGTCTCCTGTGTTACACTACCCATTACACTATAGATGCGTAGCTTTGTCCGGAACACAACCGCCCAATTTCCTTCTCAGCCTGTAAGCCCCTCTATTGATGCTTTTTTTATTGCCACCCCCTGAGTCAAAAGGTATCATTCGATGTGGATATGAGAGAATTATTTTTCTCCTCGGAGTTCCTCATTGTTAGGTGTCAAAAAGTCATGGGAGCAAGATATAGGCGAAGAAATTAACGATGATTAATGGGATGATATTCTTCATGTGCCAAACATGGTCCAATCCAATGTAAAATTGTACACCGCACTCACTGGATCAAACTTAGACTTTCTCAAATTTATCCTGATATTAACCCTGTTTGCGACAGGTATGCCCTTACAAAAAAGAAGTATACTTCAAGTGTATTTCATGAAGAAAACTTAAGTACAGTTCAAATATAATCCCAAGTATACTTTATGTAATAAGTATACTAATATCAATGTACTAGTAGTAAACTGAGTACACAACTACTTAAATCCAAGTTGTATTTTGTACTACAATATGAACTCTACTACAAGTGAACTTATAGGTATACTGTTAGTTTACTAGTTATATACTTGTAAACCACGTTTTAGTTTATGAAAGTACACTTTAAAGTATACACTAAACTACTAGTTTAATAGTTTTTACTGCAATTAGGCTTGTAAGTTTTCTTTAAGTGAACTTATAGTACTTAGCCACTTGGTGGCAGAGGTGTGGTTACACCTCTGCCACCAAGACAGCCCATGATTAACGTTCTAAATTAAATATCTGTCTCTTTAGCTGTTAAATGCTCCACTGTGTTCACCAGCTAGTTGCTGACTGTGTCTGTCTGCTGTTTCCTGCTGGTTGCTTTATCAAAGCTTTATTGCTGAAAGCAGCTGCCTGCCGTGTCCAAAAACAACACTATGAAAGTGGTGAGTGAACCAAAATAGTAAAGTTAAGGGCTGGAATACCAAAACAGTGACATAAAGCTCTGTGGAGCTGAGAGAAACTGCAGAGCAGAGTATTAAACCTGAAGTTCTCAGTCTATTTTCAGCCAAGGACCCCTTACAAGATTGAGAATATAGCGGGAACCCCTTCATGTATGTCCCTTCGAATAATTTGACAATTTTTTTACGCTTCTATAGTCTTATTTATGTGAAAGAAAACAAAAGAAATGTATTAGAAAGATATTACACATGTATTAAACATATTTGCAGCTTCTAAGAGTTATAGATTTGTTGGATTAGAATGTATGAACTACTATGAACTACTGATTTAAAAAAAATTACATTATTCGTTGAACTATGAAGCCTTTCGTAAATAAAAAAAAAAAAGAAAGAAAATGATATCATGGTAATTTAAATGAATGAATCTGAAAACTTTTCATGGACCCCCTGGCAGAGTGCCACAGACCCCTGGAGGTCCCCGGACCCCACTTTGAGAATCACTGGTTTCAACTACTTTCTTTTTGTTGTTTTTTATCTGGTTTTCATTATCACAATCAAAATAAATGCTCACAAATTACAACATTTTAGGAGTTTAGGAGGTACTAGAATTATTGAGAGGATGGAGACTTGTTTAATGTAATAATGGTTACTTAGCAGAGGATGGTTTCAATCCATCGATCTCTTTTGGGCAAGCCCCCAGGCAGCACTCTGGGCTTTAAAGCAAATTTTACATACTACAAATTTTACTGTGTAATTACAACTTCCATGTCGGTCACGTGATGCCATTCGGCCCAAAAATACTTTTCCCATAGACTTACATTGTGGAAGAGACATCTGTAAATCACCAGATCAACTTTCCAATATGAACACTTGAAAGATAGAAGACCAGAGAGATTAGACAATAATGGTGCATCACAAGATTAAAAAGCAAGATGTTGGGTTGAGGGTTGGTCCATGCATGGAGATGGAGACCCTGCTGTCGCTTATATAGCAGGCTTTCTGTTAACATCAGGGCCTCCCGGGAACACCTGGGCCATGTTTTATAGGCTACATTTTACAACACGCACACACCACTCAAACCCTCCAGGCACACCTTTCACTACTGATACTATTGATATTCACACTCCATACCTTTTTGATCCTCTGCTCTGCATATGTTTCATTCTCTTTTGTTAAATAAATGAATTGATTTAAAGGTTACCACGGTGTGTCTCCATATTTGTCATGGCCCTGAGAGCCAGGCTGTGACATCATCCAGAAGCAACACTAGCAGCAGTTCCACACTTGTCTCCACTACATGCAGTAATTCTAAATCATGAGAACTCAATATTCAGCTTCGGCCACTTCTGATTTCCTAATGACATTTTGGGGATAAAGTTTGCGCGTTAGCACAGCAAAACACCCCAAGTTTTGGGGTCAAGTAAAATACATTCATTGACAGCAATGGGCTTCGAACCCTCATGTCCTTAGAGACAGTAACCTTAACTCAGCGCCTCAGACCACCTGGGCCATATTCGCTGCTATCCCTCACTTTTGGCTCTATCAAATCTTTTACCAATAATAAAAGGATGCAACCATAATCAAAACAGTCCTTAAATGCAGTGCATATGAGGAAGGAGAATAGGCACATCTCATTTAGGACACTTGTGGCAATGGGTGCCTGTGAAAACTTGGCAATATGGGTATGGATTAATAAGTAGGACACTGCATGGCATTTTCTATTAGCAGAGGATGGTTTCGATCCACCGACCTCTGGGTTATGGGCCTGATATTCCAAGTCTACCTGCAGATAAGTTTGTATTGTCATCAAGAAGGGTATTTCTGAATATAAAAACTCAAACAGTCACCTTTGGGCACCACTGATATCCAGTTCTTGATCACCTTGCCACTCCATTTTTTGGTCAGCAGCACTCAAAATGAGTGTAGTTTGTAATGATTTGATGATTATTACAATACGTTTACTGATAGACAATTATATTTTCCAGTAGCAGAGGATAGTTTCCATCCATCGACCTCTGGTTATGGGCCCAGCATGCTTCCGCTGCACCACTCTGCTACAGAATGTATGTTCACATAGTCAGTTATGGCAATATGGCAGTACGTCAGACACTTCAAATTATAACTTGATACATGTTGTCATTACAGATAATTCAGGCTAAAGGTCGCCACTAATGGCCATTTGCTTTTGGACATTTTTGGCAAGCGTCTCTCTACAACAGGCATGAATCAATGTATTTTACACCTTTGACATTTTTAGGCAGATCTCTGTCTGTTGATTACAATAAGCCCTTAACATTCCGCCCTCTTTTTTTAGGGAGATAGGGGTGGGGAACAGGGGATGTTCAGGTGTAGATAAATAATCAGCAGTAGATTTCACATAGAAGTGGTGTACATCATCTGAAAGCTGGGAACCTGAAGATTAGTTTGAGATGCAGCTCAGCACTGTGTCCAGTTCTTCTAGTCATAAATAAGGAATAAAAATGAATTAATTCATTAGTTAATCGTTTATTAGTGTATTGGGTTGATATCTTTTGTTACACAGATTTGGTGCTAAATTTAACCATTTTTTACCACTCGAAAATTGATAAAAATGATCAGTAATCCCTCCAGAATACCACATTAAGACACCAAAACCTTGAGGAACACCAGAGAAAAAGCCATGCTGTGATTTGGTTTAAAAAAAAACTTTTGGAGATTTCTGCAAGAATTGCATTTTTCGGTGATTGGATGGCGAGCGCTTCTGTTCTGGAAACTGCTCATAAACCCCCTTATTGTCAATCTACCTAGGAAAACCATCCATCCTCTGAATGCTCTAGGTGTCTAGTTTGTGGCTCTAAAGTTTCATGAGGCTGTGATTATCCTAGAGGTCACCACAGGTCATTTTATACAGTGAGGTCAAAAAATGGTCTCACTACAATGAAATGGCTACTTTGGGGACTAACATCATCACACATGAATACAGTTGGGTTCATTGGATCCACAAGAGTCTCAGCTTTACAGTGATACCCAATTAATATAATTCCAAGACTGTTTAGGGACCCCAGTATGCTGGAATAATCAAATACATCATTTTAGAATAGGTGAGAATGACAAATTTATACTGCATTCAAATAACTGCATGTGATTATCATAAAATGGGCATGTCTGTAAAGGGGAGACTTGTGGGTACCCATAGAACCCATTTTCATTCACATATCTGGAGGTCAGATGTCAAGGGTCCCTAGGAGAGGGCAAGGGAAACCGTTGTGCCAGTTTTATCCTTGCCAAAATTTAGCGTAACTTTGTAGCGTTATTTATCAATCTTCCCGACAAGTTAGCATGACATGGTTGGTACAAATGGATTCCCTAGGCTTTCTTGTTTAGAATGTTACCAGTTGAATCTCAATCACTTGAAGATTTGCCCACAACAACGTCTGAAAGACAGAATAGCGGCAGGGCATGCCGTCGGGCCGTATGAGTTTTAATGGGTTAAAAAATGAAAACACATAAAGTAGATTTTGCTCATAAACACACTTTCTGCCAAAAATAATGCCCTCCTCATATAAAATACACATTTTAGAGCAGAGAAAGCCACAAGCACAAAGCAAGAGATAATTGGTATGACAGTCAAAAAAAAAGCATTATTCCCCTGGTGTTATTACCCAGTAGGACTCTAAATATGGGAACGTCGGGTCCAACAGAGATATTTCAATTTCATCTCACTCCAAGAAAATATAATTAAGTGAAATTATGGTTCATTTAAGAAAAAGAAAAAAAAAAAAATAGGTAAACTGTGAGCTAATTAATTCTTTCATACAGTATACACTGTTCAAACAGCTTCACACCACTTTCCAAAAGTTTTGGAACCTGTGTATCAGCCTTAATACAGAATACATTAAATATAATTTGACCTTTTCGCCATGAATGTTTTGGCATGAATGGTTGTCAAATCCCTTTTCACAGCCTGTCATGAGCTTGTGAATGGCCATTAGTAGTGCATAGGGAACTAAATCAGTGTCTGTGTTTTCTTAATGAAGTGATTCATTTGACCAGTGAACCAATGTACCAAAAACTCTTTGAACCATTCAGGCTGCTGCTGTGATTCAGAGGCTCACTGACATGTTCCATATACCCGAGAACACACTCCCTGCACCTATATCCATGGATAAATGGAAGGAAGCCCAGAGAGATGGATAACTCTCTTCCTCCACCCATCTATTGCTATGTGTGTGTGTGCGTGTGTTTGTGAAATTGGATAGTTGGTGGGAGACACACACACACACACACACACACACACACACACACATACATAAAAGTAAAGATAGTTAAGTCACATTGATATGTGTTTCAGTACTTCGCTTACATATTTATTTCTGTGCATACATACACAACAAACATACACTGGACAGTTTACAGTACACAGGAAGTTAAAGTAACACTGTATCTCTAAACTGAATAAGAAAGGTTTTTAAAAAAAAATGAGAGCAGTGTTGCCAAGTCCGCTTATTATAGGCAACGGGTTTATTTTCGCTTCCAAATATTGGTAGTCGCAGGTTGCGTTTTTTTGGGCTTGTTTCTAAAGTGTTGTTGCTTATTCTGCTCTCGTCTCTCTCCTTGTTCAACCCCTGTCTAGGGGGGTAGGAGCACAACATAAAAATATAGAGTATATTCCCTCCCCGGTCCCCAAACAACAGTCTCAGGACTAGATTTTAAGTTTAGTAAAAAAGGATTTATTACTAAAACTCAAGTTAACAAACAATATAAGGAGACAATATAACTCGGGGTGAACAAAGGCCAAAACAACAAGTAAAATCTATCTTTTCAACAAACTGACTAACCTGAAACAAAATGATCAAGCAAACAAAAATACAGTTACTAAATCTGGCTCCCTAGGATACAGCAGATAAACAGGAGAAAAGTTAATAAAAGAAAAATGGCAGTTCACCCTTACCAATCCATTGCTATTTTTAAAACAAAGAAAAAGACTAATACAAGTCACACAATTACACAAGCCACTAAGGCTACTAATTCCACACTAAGTCACAAGTTTAACTACAAAGGTTTGGAGGCCGAGGACAGAATGAGGCTGCTGACAGTTTGCTGTCACCGGACTGCTGGGCACCAGAGCATTTTAAACTGCAGAGATGATGGAGGGACCAATCAGCAGCCGACACAGCCCAGTTCTAGGTTCGGATGAAGTGGGGGTAGCAGTATAAAAATAGATCATAGACCAGGTACTTTAAATGCAAAAGCCAGCACTTTACTTAACATAGACAAGTTAAAACACAGTAAAACAGTAAATCAACAGATGAATATACTGCAGGTACCAAAAGCTAGGTAAAATTCACAAAAGGTAAGTACAACTCACTTTTCCCTCTCTTAGGCTCTCTAAACTTCGCTAGGAATAGTTTAGTTTAAACAGTCCATCTGGGTGGGATTGTCCCTTTAAGTTAGATAGTCAATGTTATTTTAAATTAGACCGGTCTTCAATTAACTATCTTGAAGTTATTCCTGTTTTGGTTTAGTTATTTTCTCGAGTTAACTCTTTTTTCCCATTTTCACAGGTAAGACATCAATACCACAAAATCCAAAATCCAAATAAAGTGAAACACCATATACCATAAAACATAACCTTGTCGTCCCACACACACAGCAAAGTCTCCACTCGAAGTCCAACTTCAACCAGATACAACAACAAAAAAAAAAAAACCTGACCTGTACGACAGGTCATGAAATAAATAAATTATTCTGTCAATATAAATCAACTCAATAAAACTTTACTATTACTGTGAGTTGTAACATTACAGCCACTGCTGTTCGACCAGGCTCAATATGGCAGAGTAACATTACTGCTATGTTGTCTACACAGGCCTAACATAGCAGCAGAGCTACAACGCCACTCTCACTCTTCATGTCTAACATGTAACAAAATCATCATTTCTTCACTTAACACAATGTACATTCATACATGGTCTCCTTAATATTATTATAATATTAACTGCTTAACATTTTGTGTGTTTATGGCCTTCTACACACAGCTACATTAGCTCTTTGTTAGCATTCATTCACTCAAGTGTAAACTTTACAGACTAAGTGCATCACGAGTAAAGTTTCCATTGAAGTTAAAACTCACCAAAACTGTTGTGGCTCATTGAGATAAGGTCCTCGTGAATCATGGACCAGGTAAGTATTATTTAACAGGTTCTAAATCAACTCTTTATAACATATTTCACACGTTAATTTCCCTCCGCTTTCGGCTCCGTGCTCAAGCTAGGAAAAAAAGTGCATCGAGGCTCTTAAAGGGGAAGTGTCACTACCATTTTTTTGTAGGCAGACTTTTAACTGTTTCCATTAAAGGGCTATTAAAACGTTTTTAATAGACTCTTTATCAATGAAATGTACAGATCTTAACCATTTAAACACATTTATGCATTTTAATGACATTTATATTTATTTATTTATATCATGGTTTTTAATGTGGGTTACATAGTGTTTAAAGCATTTGGATCATTTTGATCCAAGGCTAATGGTTATCTAAGACACTGAGATGATTATCAAAATGATCAAAAACACCATATACAAAAACAAATGGTAAAAAGATCTACTATTAACAATATAAGCTAATCGAGAAAAATAACTACGCCCATTTTCAAAATCCATAAATATTCTTCCTATGGTCTAAGACAGTCCAAAAAATATTAGTAAACATGAACAACCTTCTCCCAAATCCAAAAACTAGGGTGCTAAAACTCAAACATGAGGTCACAGGATATAAAGTGTGGAGCTGCCCCAACCAGGAAGTTAGCATCGCCCTGGGTTCCCCCGAAGAAAAAGCCAATGGGATTTGTCCATTGGGTTTTGGATTATTGCAGAAAATAATCTCTGTGGCAAACACACGTTTATAATACTTACAGGTTTTGTTCCGTAAAATAATCTCCACAAATGAACACCACTTTTATGATTTTTGAAGCATAAATACAATCGCCAGAAGTACAAAGCTAACGTTAGGCTATAAACGAACTACACCACGGTCGTATGAGCGCGAGTATACACAACGAGGCTGTAAAGGCGGATGAGTCGGCGTGATTACGTTTAGTAGTCTCACTTAGCCACTTGTTAGCAACCGCCTTTTTTAAGACACATAACGGCTTCAAAATTCACGAGTGGGATATTTACTGACCTATTTTATATCGTAGAGCAAAACATTAAAATCTCTTCAGCTTGTGTTAACCACAGACCTTATTTCAGGCATCTAACTAAACACAAATTGACTTCCAGACGAGGGAGCCAGAAGTGTTAAATGCTAACTCATTTCCGGGTTTTAGGACTCATTCCGGTAGCACTGTATTGCGCTAGTAGAGAATTTTGTTTCCCTGCACACTGCTCAGAGAGGTCAGAGGTCAAGGTCAACTACAGAACAGCAGCCCCCCAGTTAATGTTGTACTAGTGGAGTACTACTGGTGTATGTGCTTGTCATTATGTTGTGATATTTGTACTCGCCCTAGGCAATACAACATCCTGCCTTAATAAAATCAGAATCGTCGTGTGTGTGTAACACATCTTTTTCAGTCTCAGACTGTGTGTGTGTGTGTAGTTGTAGATTAGTGTAGCAGTCATGGTTTTTGATGAATGGACAGATGACAGTTATGTGTGTGTCAGTCATGCTTTCACATGAGAGTGATGATTGACAGAACAGTTTAACTCAATGGACGGCTCACAAGCCTTAAGCACATTACTGAATTAGGATGAAGAGGTTTTAATAAGATTGCCACTAAGCCAATCCACTCATTTTCAATATGACTTAAAGGGCCTGCCAGTGCACCATAAAATAAGACACTGACTGAGAAGCTAGCCAGGAAGCTAGAATACAGACTTAATAGGCTTCTTGTAAGAGGCAAAAGCTTCATGTTAAAAGTCAAACATGTTGGAAGATAACTGCTGTATGATGTATTTGTGTGTTGAGGGCTTTGTCATTGTTTTTATTTTTGACTTTTAGAGATTAAATTCCATGGTGTTTGTTTTTGCCTGGATTGTTTTTCTGCTCTAAAATTATCTGTAACTCAGAGACCATGCAGTAAGTCTTGGCAGCCCATTCTCAAAACTAGACTTCTGCACCTCCCCATGGCTCTGTTTTCAGGCTTTAAAAAATCTAGACTGAGTCGGTAAGCTTTGGCCAATCACGGGTCATTTCAGAGAGAGAGCGTTCCTATTGGCTGTTCATTCAACGGAGGCAGCTGTCTATCACTCGTGAACTCTGATTAAATGGTCAAACTAGGCAGCGCTGATCAGATATGAATCAATATTCTGTTACTGTAATGCCTATTTCTCGCCTCAAATGTTTTCAGAAACATCTTGTCGTGTACTGTTTAGCTGTAAAATTAGAAAGTTTGCTCCGGCTGCTGGGCGGTGCTTGGTATTTCCTCAACTGATCTCAACATGGCTGCCGGGTCACAAACTTTCTCATTTTACAGCTTTGATCAGCGCTGCCTAGTTTGACTGTTTGATCGGAGTTCGCGAGTGATTGACAGCTGCTCAGAGACGGCAAGGCTCCATCTCGGCTCTGATTGGTTGTTTTCCTCTGTGAAAACTAGATGCCATTAGGAGCACCGGAGGACAACTAGGCACATGATTTTTTTCGGATTACCTGTCATGCACCGTCAGGATATAATAATCGTTTTATAAAAATAACTTTTTTAACATCATATTTGCTCCAATCTCGCCCACTGCTGCTTTAAGTTAAAACAATTACGCCAAAGTCACACCAGAGCAGTGGCGAAGTGCTTGTATGCAATGTCTAGGAAAAGCTGCGGCGGCCTCTCTCCCGAGCTCAGCGAGCTGCAGCCATTTGACTGTGGCGAAATGAGTGAGAACCCGCGGATAATAAGTAAAAAGATCCTGTGACTCCCGTGACATGTTGACTTATGTTACAAAGAATTTCTTCCCACCTGAAAAACCGGCCTCTACAGTGACTTCCTGTTTACACTGTGAACTGCTTTTGATAGCGCTACAGATGTTTAGGTCTTTACTAGTTAAGAAATTCCTTCGATTTTAATGCTGCAACTCAAATTACTCAATCACAAATTAGCTCAAAGTAACTGAATTTAAGAGGGACTTTAATTATATACAAACTTACATAGCTACAAAGTGATGGAATGATTTATGAACAGCTGGTACAAGCCAATCAGAGATGCAAGTTGTACAATATGTCTCCCCGCATTCAACATTTCTCAGCTAAAATAGTTTTTTCCTTTTTCTTGCTTTTGACACTTTGACTTTTATGCAAAACATCTTTTTTCTCTCTCTGCTGCAAAGGTGATCACTCAAGAGTTTTAAACATTTCCAAACACTTGTTTCTCAGCAAACTTCAGACCTTTTGAACATACCGAAGATAATTTTAGGACAGTGTCAGAACAAGTCTCAGTGAGGAAACTTTCAGCCATCCAACTAGGACGTCCCGTCCCTCTGGGACATTTAAATCCCAGACTGGTTTGAATTCAACTGATGAATCCTGTCTCTGTGATCACAGCGTGCTCCTCTCACCTCTCAGTTCACACAGCTCTTTTATCATGATGACAGAGAGGGTGTACAAAGTCCAGATGGTGGATATCTCTTTGTACGATTGCATCTGTATTAACGCTTAAGTGTTATTTACTTCACTCATCAGTGATTGGTAACCAGAGGAGGAACAGCTGCATGATATTAAAACAAAAACAAAGAACAATACTTTTGCTGCAATAGAAATGCTTTAAACAAAACACCATACACAAGAGTGTAATTTAACCTCACTTAGAAAGAACAACTTTTGTCCCCCTCTTTTATAGTTTCATATTGACGTTCTTACTAAAATGTATCTTGATAATCCAGCCAACATAATCCAGATGAGAGAAGCTCTGATCAAAATGTTGTGACAAGATTGAGCCAGGATTAGGGCTGTCAATCAATTAAAATAGTTAACCGCAATTAATCCCATGATTGTCCAACGTTAATCTCGATCAATCGCAAATTAATCACACATTTTTTTATCTGTTCAAAATGTACTTTAAATTAAGATTTGTCAAATATTTAATACTCTTATCAACATGGGAGTGGGCAAATATGCTGCTTTATGCAAATGTATGTTTATATTTATTATTGGAAATCAATTATCATCACAAAACAATGACAAATATTGTCCAGAAACCCTCAAAGGTACTATTTAGCATAAAAATTATGCTCAAATCATAACATGGCAAACTCAAGTCTAACTGCATGTGATTATCATAAAGTGGGCATGTCTGTAAAGGGGACATCTTAACAGAATTTGAAAATGTGAGAGACCCCACACATAACGACGTTATGTTAATTTTAACAGTTTTGTTCCTGGTGAGCAACACAACACAGACTAACAGATTCCATTCATGAACAACAAGAGTCCCGACTAAAAAAAACGGTAATCTCGCAAAATCTCTTGCGATCATATGTAACTTTAGTGTCAACAGACATGGTGGACGACGGGCAGGAAGAATTAGCGATGTTAGAATTTGCACTATACTTTGTACTGAAAATTCACAAAGGATTGATGGATGAAGTCATGGAGACACGTTAAATAAAGACTCATGTTGTTGCCACAAATTAACAAGTTGGTCCTCCATTTCTGAGCTCCATCTTGCTTCTACTTTATGCTTGACGTTTTGCATTAGCTCATGCATTAGCCGCGGCCTCCATGACGGCGGTTGTTGTCCTTCTGCTTCAGTCAGCTTGGTTCCCAATTGGCTATCGCAGTTCTTTACTGCGTCATCGGCTGTCCTCTGTGTTCCCCACACACACAACAGGATATCCGATCGTAAATATTGAACATGTTTAATATTTACGATTTGAGATCGGAGCGGCCAGAATGGACTTCCAGGCCGATCGAGGGATGTAAAAACACTCTTAACATACCTCAGACCACAGGAATATCTGGAAAGATAATCTTTAGAACCATCAAACAATCTGGGCTTTGCTGACGATTGTCGGGAGGGGGGAATCAGGCCCAAATCGGCTGAATTCTCGTGTAGCATGTACCCGGCATTATCTAATCTTGAGACTTTTGAGTGCCTCCTCACATTACCACACAGCCAGGTAGTATTACAGCATTAAAACACTGTACACATAGTACAAAGAGTTGAAGAAACTGGGGGTTTAATGAGATGTCTGTGTTTAGTGACACATTGCTAGTGTTGGTCTGAAAGCAGTCTTATGATGGTTTATGTAGCAATGCGTATGTAAATTGAAGGGTAGACTTGCTCCATCTGAAGAGGCAGTGTTTGTATATTCCTCATCCCTGAGTGTAAATATTATACCAGTCCAGATAGAGGAATATAAATTTTGGTGACGAAGCGCAATGTTCACTTTTAAGGACAGCCTTGGTGGCCTCTCTAATAACTTCCACAGAATGAGCAGTGATAGCTTTTTATATAGAAGTGACATTAATTCAGAAGCCAGAAAGAGACACTGCCACAGTGACAAGCATAACAAACATTTACATCTTACTCTCAGACATATCGGGTTTATTTGAATCTATTCAAAAGCAGATCTTGCTGCAGTGACAGATAATTGCACTGGTGTTTGGATAGGGCCAATATGGTAAAATGCTAATTTAATGGAGAAGGTCAGTGAATTGCATTGCTTTTCACTGTTCCTACTGATGAAGACCAAAACCAAAAATATATCTGAAACAGTCTAGTCTATTCAAAAAACAAACTCAGTGATTAAAGGACTGCTTTCTTCTTTATTTTTCAAATGTCCTTGCATCTGTTTGGTCTGTTTTTGGCTCTCTTAATTTGCTCCTCCTGATAACTTGTATTTTTCTCTTCATTTCAAATACATAATCTAGCACAGGCAAACTATACAACTTTAAGGGATTATTTCACTGTGAAACATCCTTTCTAGAAGATTCATATATATTAACTAGGGCTGTCAGTCGATTCAAATATTTAATCGCAATTAATCACACGATTGTCCATAGTTAATCACGATTAATCACACATTTTTTATCTGTTCAAAATGTACCTTAAAGGAAGATTTACCAAGTATTTAACACACTCTTTCTATATATACAATATATATTATTGGAAATCAAATAACAACACAAAACAATAACAAATATTGTCCAGAAACCCTCACAGGTACTGCATTTAGCATAAAAATATGCTCAAATCATAACATGGCAAACTCAAGCCCAACAACAGCTGTCAGTGTGCTGACTTTACTATGACTTGCCCCAAACTGCATGTGAGTATAATAAAGTGGGCATGTCTGTAAAGGGGAGACTTGTGGGTACCCATAGAACCCTTTTTCATTCACATATCTTGAGATCAGAGGTCAAGGGACCCCTTTCAAAATGACCATTCCAGTTTTTGCTCGCCAAAATTTAGTGTAAGTTTGGAGCATTATTTAGCCTCCTTCACGATAGGCTGGTATGACATGGTTGGTACCAATGGATTCCTCGGGTTTCCTAGTTTTATACCTGAGCCTGCCACAACATAAATATCGCAATTTGCATTAATGCGTTAAAGAAAATAGTGGTGTTCAAATGAATTTGCATCAACGCGTTAACTTTGACAGCCCTAACCAATATACATTGGTTTGCAGCTGAAAAAAAAGTGGTTTGGGGGTTTAGTTAGTCTTTAATATGTATGAATAAGGGTTAAGTTAAACTTTTTGGTCAAGTTTAAGCCAAATTTTGTCAGTTAAGGTTAGGTTAAGGTCTGGACCAGGATTACAAAAAAACAAAACATCCAGGTTTTTCAAACATATAATGACATTAAAGTGGCAGTAGGCAACAATTTTTTGGCATAATTTGGCAAAAATTCCATAATGACCTTTCAGCATATTGTAATTCAAGTGGTCTGAGAGATAACTAGACTTCTGCTCCTCCTCTTGGCTCTGTTTTCAGGCTTTAGAATAATCTAGCCCGTGACGGCAGACTTTGACCAATCACAGGTCATTTCAGAGAGAGAGAGCGTTCCTATTGGCTGTGCTCCGGTCATGTGACCAGAACTTGGCTTCCTTCAACAGATTTTACAATGGCGGCTGCGTCACAAACTTTCTCATTTTACAGCTAAACAGTACACTACAAGATGATTCTGAAAACATCTGAGGCGAGAAATAGGCATTACAGTAACAGAATATTGATTCATATTTGATCAGCGCGGCCTAGTTTGACTGTTTGGTCGGAGTTTGCGAGTGATTGACAGCCGGCTCTCATAGACTGCAGCTGGACAGCGGACCTTGTTTTCCTTCGGTAAGTGAAATCCTTCAGTTGCCGTTAGGAGCACCGGAGGACACAGTAGGACACAGAGGAACATGATTTTTTTCAGGTTACCTGTTTCATATACTACTGTCACCATATAGCGTCCGTTTTCTAAAAATAACTTTTTTAAATCATATTTGCGCCAATCTCGCATACTGCAGCTTTAAGTTGATTTTGTTAGAATACACATGAATATCCTATGAGTCCAAGCTCGATTTTAATATAAGATACGTTCATATTAAGGCTGTCAAAGTTAACGCGATAATAATACGTCATAATTTCTTTGATGCATTAACGCAACTTGCGTTTTTTTAGGTTGTAGTGGGCTTAGCTAGCTTTAAATCTAGATGGATAAGCTGAAGATACTGGTATCATATGAAACTAGAAAACCTAAGAAATCCATTGGTACCAACAATGTCATACTAGCTTGTCGGGAAGGAGGTTAAATAAACTTGCGCTAAATTTTGGCGAGGAAAAATGGCATTTTCAAAGGGGTCCCTTGACCTCTGACCTCAAGATATGTGAATCAAAATTGGTTTTACTGGTACCCACGAGTCTCCCCTTTACAGACATGCCCACTTTATGATAATCACATGCAGTTTGGGGCAAGTCATAGTCAAGTCAGCACACTGACACACTGACAGCTGTTGTTGGTCTTGAGTTTGCCATGTTATGATTTGAGCATATTTTTATGCTAAATGCAGTACCTGTGAGGGTTTCTGGACAATATTTGTCATTGTTTTGTGTTGTTAATTGATTTCCAATAATAAATATATACATACATTTGCATAAAGCAGCATATTTGCCCACTCCCATGTTGACAAGAGTATTAAATACTTGACAAAATCTCCCTTTACGGTACATTTTGAACATGTGAAATCGCGATTAACTGTTTTAATCAATTGACAGCCCTAGTTAAAATGCCTTTTTAATGTATTGTATATTTGGCTTTTAACACCAGAAGTATGCTTTGTTTCAAGTCTTATTCATATTTTGAAACTTGTAAAACACAAATATGTCAGCAAATAAGATACAACAAAGATGAAATTGCAACTAAAATGTATTGGTCCTGCCTCTGGGCACAGTGTGTTTCAGAGAGAGTGATTACTGTAAGTGAAGGACCAGTGAAAGATTAATGTCCTCTTATTGGTTATCTTGGCGGTGCCGTTAGCACAGTTAGAGATTTAGAGGCGTTCTTTAAGCACACAGAGCAGAAGGCGGCGGCAGACCGTGGTTAGATACAGCAGAATTAAAACACACATGCTCATGCATACTTTTATAGTGTTTACAGTGACATACATATTTATCATATTCTGTTCGTGTATGTATTCCACAGTATTCCTCAGCATGTGTTTGTTCATGTCGACAGAAGGACACAGATCAGTATGCTTACACACACGCTTGTTCTATCTGTGTGGATTCATCTGTTTTCTACTGTACTTTGTGTGCGTGTGCGTGTGCGTGTGTGTGTGTGTGTGTGTGTGTGTCAGAAGGGAGAGGGACTTGAGAAGCTTATCCCGTAGACTTGGCTGCTTCAGTTACAGAAACTCTCTACAACAATAGGACAGTTGGCATCCGAAAGGCAAATATCTGTTGGAGAGAGACACACTGTACCAAAATACCCACGATTACCACAGCGAGTGAAATGAAAGAGCGGCTTAAGATATTAAAGCTGAATCAATCTTGTGAACGTAATCATATTAGCAATGAAATGTTGATCATAAATATTATCAGAAATATTGTACACTGAGCTAGCTGTGTTCCTAACATCATACATTTAGAATTTTCTTTAACCCAGTCTTAAGCTGTGTTCACACTACGAGCGACACAGCAACATGCTGCGTGACCGGTGTGACCCGCTACAAATAAAGTTGAGCTGCTGATCCGGTGAAACATCAACCAATCATATGTTTTTGTATCAACCTGTTCCGTTCCATCTAAATGCTGTTAGCCAGTTACCAGTGCTATTTAACGGCCTAACTACGTCAATGAGCTCTGGAGAAACACTTAAACGGTGACTTGCCAACAATGTAGCTGGCCACACTTGGCCGTTTTGTTCAGTGGCGTAAATATCGTCGGTGGAACCAATACGGCACACCGGGGCCCAAAAGCTGTCAAGGGCCCAAAAATCACCTTCCTACACGACACTGAATCCGTTATATGCACTTCTGTTACCTCATGAAAACAAACCATATAGGCTACCTATCAGCTGTGCGCTCGAGATCAGCCTGGAGACATAACCACTTATCTTCCTTCGTTTGTTCTTTTTAAACAGAAAACACATGTTTAATATTGTGATATTCACTGGATTTAAATCTATAGCACTGTAATTGTTACATCTCATATGTTGGAAAATGTGCACCAACTAAAATCTGTACCTGTGAGAACATTTGGCTGCTGAGTCCAGGGCAGGCTGTTAAATTAGCGTTGATAAATTTGATGCTCCGGCTGCTGTCCGTGGTGATGATCTAAGGTTGGTTTGCAGGATGGGAGTTGCATGGTGAGCCTCTCCATGGTGGTATAGCAATTGTCTGCTTTGCAACTGTTAGGAGTGGTTGTGTGTGTACATGAGTGTATGCGCACATTGTTTTTGTGGTGAGGGCCCATAAAAAAATTTGCACCAGGGCCAATCACAATTATATTACACTGCTGCGAAAAGACAATAAATTCAAACAAAAACAAAAATGTAGCTAAGTTCATGGGAGCTACCGTTGACATGTTAAAAAAAAGTGTACAATATTGTTATATTTGTAATGAAGTGTACCATTTTCTTTGGGTTTGATTTTCTGCATCATAATTCATATTAGGATTTTGGATCAACACCCACCTACTGAAGCACTGCAGCAGCTGTATGGTTCCAGGTGAGGTTCAGCTCCTCTGATTGTTTTGGCTCGCCCACAAAGCTTAGTGACACAGTCAGAGGATTAGCCCAAATTTAAGTCCAACACCTAAATTAAAGGATTTGGTTCGAAACCAAAAGATGCACACTTGAATGAGGTGAACAGCGAGGTGAAATTGAGTCTGACAAAAGCTTCAGTGTTATTGCATCTTCAGCTTTGAAATTCCATTTGCATAATATCCAAAACACCAAAGAGAGGAGAGCTCTATCCAAGTAGAACGGCCCTGGACAAACCAAGACTCACATCATTTGTTTTGTGTATATTTAGCTTTGATTTGCATTTCTGTTGATTTAAGTGAAATAGTATATGATGAAACAAATGACCATCTTGGTTCAGTGTGTGTGTGATGCTTGTGAGGTCCTCTCAGTGTGAGAGACCAGAAGAAAAAGACGGAGAGAGAGAGAAAGATGGAGAAAGACGGGAGACTTTTACTTTCAAAATATCTTTACTCTAATAATGTGACAGGAAGCTACAACAATGTCTCCATGAAGGAAGCAAAAATGACACCGACGTATCATTTACAACCTCATCATCACCAAAAAACACACAAAATGAATCATCTTAACACAGAGTTTAACAGAGCATCACTGCACCAGATGCTTGTATGACTACATGTTATTTACTGTTTTCTTATCATATGTAAAACAGAGCTGTAACCTTGCTATCATGGATAGTTTGTCCTGCATGAAAATAGAGGAGAAGAGAATGAGAGGATGAAGCTGGGAGTTGAGAGAGTTCACATTAGTTTTGATGGGATGTTTTTGTAATGCATGCATGAGAGGAGCTAACTCACAACAAAGAGTCAAGTACAAGATTCAAAGTAATAACACAGAGTATTAGATTACATTTGATAAATAATGAAATAGATCCCTATGGGAAAATTGGGTTTCTGCAGCAGCAAATATAACTGATACATCATTGAAGAGGATAGATAGTCAGTGTGTCAGTGTGCTGACTTGACTATGACTTGCCCTCAAACTGCATGTGATTATCATAAAGTGGGCATGTCTGTAAAGGGGAGACTCGTGGGTACCCATAGAACCCATTTTCATTCACAAATATTGAGGTCAGAGGTCAAGGGTCAAGGGTTTTCTAGTTTCATATGATACCAGTATCTTCACTCTAGCTTTAAAACTGAGCCCGCTACAACCTAAAAATCCGAAGTTGCGTTAATGCATTAACGAAATTAATGGCGCTTAAACGAATTTGAGGTAATGCGTTATTATCGCATAACTTTGACAGCCCTAGTTACAATTGCAGTATATTCATTCATTTTCAATTCAATGGCTTAATTGGCATAAACGTTTCAAAAACGATTTTGCCAAAACATCAAAGTACAAATTGATCAAATATTTGGGCAATACATAAAAACAGTAATATTAGCAATAACACAACATACATCAAATGCAGTATATAACATCAAAACTGTCCAAATGTGTGTGTGTGTGTGTGTGTGTGTGTGTGTGTGTGTGTGTAAATGGACTGGTAAATGGACTTGCATTTATATAGCGCCTTTCTAGTCTTCTGACCACTCAAAGCGCTTTACACTACATGTCAGCATTCACCCATTCACATTTGCCCAAGGACATGTGCCCCTAGGACATGTGGACTACAGGAGCTGGGAATCGAACCGCCGACCTTCTGATTGGTGGAAGATCCACTATACTTTTGAGCCACAGCCGCCCTGTGTGTGTGTGTTCATGTGCATGTGTGTGTGTGTGTGTGACTATTAACTATGTCAAGATAATTTTTGACATTCAGTGATTTTTTTTTAATTATGTGTCCCTCAGTTTATGACATACAGTCACATGTTGTGCAGCCAAATACGCTGCATGTCTCTCTGCTAAAATAATCACCCTTTTACTTTTCACCACACACTTTGTGTGACGAGGATCAATTCAATGTTGGGTTTCCTCTTTTCATGGGATTAGTTGACAATAATAATAATAAAGGAATCTTCCAGTGTATGTTCTTGATAATGTTTTAATAAAATTCAACTTGTTTGCTTTTGTTGCTAGTTTCAGTAGAATTATTGTTGCTGGTATTGCTCTGCTAGGTGCTGTTAAAGAGACAGATTGGACGCTTGTTACAAAGTCATCAACCGAGGAGAAGTTTTTGTGCTTCCGTGGAGTTTGTGTTGGAGCCTGAGTTGTGGTGGAGGCTGGTCATTTGTTGGCGTTAGTGAACTCCATTTCTAACCAAACGTTAGCTATCATTGCACACTGTTAGCCCTGTAGATGAGCTGCTGAAGAAAGTAAAGACATTTGCGAGCACGCATGACATCACATCTGTTGGATTTTCCTGTAAAAAACGTCCCGCATTCTTCACATTAAAAGCAATCTACAGAATGATAGAAGAAACCCAGAAAGTCGTGGAAGGTCTCATATTTTAGGTTAGGTTACAACCTGTTCACACATTGGCAATAAAAAAACAAATAAAAACGTTTAAATATGTGTAAAAACTTACAGTACATACAGTCCCTTTAATGTCTTAATTTTCCCACATAAACTAAAAGTGACCAGTTGTTGGTTCAACAAATTGGCCAAAGTATTTTGGGGAAAATTCATTTTGATGCAGGGACTAATGGTTCAGCAAATGTTGACACCGCTGCCTCTCTGACTCTTCCAGGCCTGCCACCTCTTCCTGTGCAATCTCCAGCAGATTTCCCTCAATCTCCATTCCCAATACCCATCCAGACCCAAGTTTGTGTACTTACTCCCACTGCTCTCCCTCCCTGGCAGTCATCCAGGTGCATAAACCAACCGATACACAAACACTAACAGAGGTAGCCAAACTCCAGCCAGCCAGGCTAATAAGCTCCAGCTCGTACCTTGAACCATGTAATCAGAAAATTGATTCAGTCCCCTAAACAAGACTCTAGAAGGTGAGTCTTATTTATTCAGTAAGTTATATATTTAGTATTGATAGAAAGGGTGGGTCTTACTCATTCTATTATGCATAGAAAACGCCTAGAATATTCTCATTCAGTTGTTACTGTAAGAGGTGGTAGTTAGAGAGAGGATAAGTGAGAGTCTCTTGTTTCTCATAGACATAAAAATGGATGGAGAATAAGGATCAATACTCCTCGAGGACTTGTGGATGTTGTTTTTGATTTGTATCTTCAGTTTCGATGGATGCACAGCAAGCAAGGCTGTATAGGGAGAGCGAAAGAGAGGGAGAGAGCATTAGAGCATGTAAAGGAGGTGATGTAGAGGAAAAAAAATAAAGATTAACATCTTCCACTCCTTGAGGGCGCTGGGACCTTTGCCGACTTTACTTTTTTCAGAGCAAAGTGGATGTAGTCACCCTGACGTTACCCATTGGTTTGTGGACTACCATTTTGAAGCCTCAAGTTTGGCATTTTGGCAGTCGCCATCTTGGTCTTTTGCAACCAGAAATGACACGAGAGGGTGGAGCACAAGTACAACCGAATGCTGAATAAGACATTTTTAGGCGAACAAAATGTTACAATTAACTTTCAGGAACTTAAAACACACTGTGAAAGGATTAAAGTTGTAAGACAAAAATACGGACAACTCCCAGACAGGACAACACCGTGGTAGTGACCTGTCAATCACAAGGTAGCCACGCCCTAAAGCATACCCTGCTTTATGGTCTATTTGACTGTAAATGGGACCATAATTTACTAAATGAACATCATGCTGTATTGAAGAAGACTTGAAACTAGCGATTGAGACCATAAACTCATGTTTACAATGTTTACTGAGGTAATAAATCAAGTGAGAAGTAGGCTCATTTTCTCATAGACTTCTATACAATCAGACTTCTTTTTGCAACCAGAGGAGTCGCCCCCTGCTGGCTGTTAGAAAGAATGCTGGTTTAAGGCACTTCAGCATTGGCTTCACTTTTCAGACTTGGAGGTAGCCCACTGAGGCCACTTCAGCCTCTCTCAAGTCCCACAGGTGCACAAACCACATAGGCATATGGAGCCCACCACACACACAAACATGGTGCCACTCATTGTGATTTCAGCGATTTCATTTTGACCTATTTAATTCCTGTTGAACTCGTACGGTTGATAAGCATAGTGCATTTAGAGCAGAGGTCACTGATAGGTGGACTGCAGTCCGGATCTGGACCCAGATGCAATCCTATCCGAACCCCGACCTATGACCAATAAATTATTGAATTATTAAATTTTGACAGGCAATTCTATTGCGCAGCTTTTCTAGCCTTTATGGCACTGGTTCAGTGGCCCAGAAAACTCACATTCATTGTTGATGACAATCAAATCGGTGCATTCCAATAAGCATTGCAATCGAGTCAGTGAGTGGGATACACACACACACTATTGTAGCTCACTAGAGCCTCAAATCACAGTTTGTCATCTCAAATGTATACAATGTCGAATCTGGCACCCAACAACACAGCAAGAGGATATTTTCAATGTGTAACTTTAGCCCACTATTCTGAGTTGATTCATGTTTGCCTCCAGTCTTTCCTTTGTGTTGCCTAAAGCTAACACCATGACGTAATCATGCGGTTGGCTGTAAAAGGGTCTTTAGATGGACAAATAAGTGAGTTAGAGAAAAGTAATTGCATACGGAGTGCGAAAACAGCTTATAATCAAGAATGGAGAGACTCTTGTTCATTCTTCCCAAGGGCTGTTCAAAAGCTGTCACGGCCACCAGTTATTCCTTGCATCTTCCCTATCCATTGTGTGTATTTCCCTGTTTGTTTCTGTGTGTTTGTGTGTGTGTGTGGGCGTGGCGCCTCTCTCACTCTCCCGGCTCCCTGATTGCTGCCAAGTTGATCCACCTGTTCCAAGCTGCACACCTGCAACCCATCTACTCATCAACGCTGCAGTATATCAACCCCGGTTCTTCACTCACTCTTCTCCAGATCATTGCTGTGACTACGGTGGTAGTTTTTCGTTCTTGTGTTGTGCAATCAGAGTTCTTTTTTTGTGCTGTTTGATTTACCTGAACTTATGCTGTTTCCTTGTGTCTTATGACCGACTCCCCTGCCTGCCTGCCCGCCTGCCAGCAGTGTAACATAATTGTGATTGGCCCCGGTGCAAATTTTTTTCTTGGGCCCTCGCCACAAGCACGTGCTCACGTACACACACAACCACTCCAGCCTTAGATCAGCACCACGGACAGTAGCCGGAGCGTCAAATTTATCAACGCTAATTTAACCTCTCTTACCCGACGAACCCGGTACCCAGTTCGGCTGAGCTGTGTGTTAAAACACAGCCTTTAAAAACTTCATAAAATGCTGTGGTGGTCTTTTCTCCGAATTGTTTCTAAAAGACGAGGCCTTAACGCTACTAAAAAAACACTACATGAATAGTTTGTTCAAACAATATTTGTTTGGCAATGACTTCAATATTTTAGTTACAAAATCAACACATGAGAAATTGTATTTTTATTTTATAATATTTTGGACCGTTTTATATTAAATGTACATACTTGACTTTGGATTCTTTTTTGTTATTATATTTACATTAAGTAAATACAAGTTTTACTTCATCATATTTCATTATTATAATAAAACTACTCCATTTGGAGTAAAAATTATACAATTTAGTTGTTTTTTTTAATAGATTTTATATTGTGCACAATGGTAGAATCAGATGATGCACAGGGTAAATGTCATGGCCAAAGGCTCCATTGTTTGCACATAGCCTCCTGTAGTGGATATCAGTAGTATTTTATCGCCAGATTCCCTTTCAAGAGGTAGAAAACCCATTTGGCACACTTGGGTATCCAAGTGGCCAAATGGAGAGTCCGTCTGGTCCTATCCTTACTAAAACCTTTGTAGAATCTATTTGCTTTGTGTTATTTATATCTGCTTTGGCACAGTTGTAGTCAAGGAGTTGCTGAATAAATTCAGTGGCATCTCTGTGCATGGCATCATTGCTATAATGGTGTTATCCACTGTCTAATCTAGAAAACATTTTAGGTGAGGATAAAAATGTTAATTTTTCCTTTGGTTCATCACAATTTACTCAGGCATAGTAACAGTCACAATGTTACTTACACTTGGGATGAATTCTCTGAGGTCTAACCTATCCATAGAGACCAAGATCATGCATGTAGAACTGGTAGTTGTGAAGCTTTTACTGATTTATTTTTAGTCTGTCTAGGCGAACTACACCTTCCAGCATTTTAGGGCTTAAGAGGTTAACAGCCTGCCCTGGATTCAGCAGCCAAATGTTCTCACAGACACAGATTTCAGTAGGTGCACATTTTCCAACATATGAGAAGTAACAATTACAGATCTATAGATTTAAATCCCTGATCCCACTCCATAATAACAAAAAGAAACCAGTATTCACCCATTAGAGGTTTAAACTTTTGTGGTCCGCAAAGTCATTAACAACACTGCTTAACAACCATGTCCTTTTTATTGGAATGCACGCTGTTTTGAGCTGAACTTTTGTCAGACGCCAGTTGTTTCCATTTATTCCTGTCGCTCGCCTTGAAATCGTCTCAATGGACCAGGAGCGGCTGATTGGTGAGGTTGAAATGAGGAGTTATCTATACGGTACCTCCTCATTTCACTACAAAAACCTTCATAAGGTGGCAGCTGACTGGAAGGAGATCACCAGAGAGCTGAAAGTTTCCTACTGCTGCGGCTATACTGTATGTCATTTCCAGTAAATATCACAATATTAAACATGTGTTTTCTGTTTAAAAAGAACAAACGAAGGAAGATAATTGCCCATGTAATAGGGGGTTTCGGTACCCATTCCTATTCTTATGTACATGCCACCATTTAAGCGTATGCACCCTTGTGTTTGCATGTGTGTGTGTGTGTATATCAGTATAGGTGTGAGGCAACAGTCCGAATCCATGGAGTCTCATTAATGGCTTCATTAAGGCCAGGGAGATCTCATTTGTACTGAGTGAATTATTCAACCCGTGAGTCTGTCAGACCCCCGTAGACACCTGCAGACACCACCCAGGTAGAGAGAGAGAGAGAGAAAGAGAAAGAGAGGTGGAGACAGAAGGTGGGTAGAGATAGAGAAGAGAAACTGACTGAATTAGATATTTAATCTGCCAAAAACCAGACGGAGGGTATTAAAGATGCCCATTTGATATTATTACTTGACTGTGTGGTGCTGCAGGTTGATAATAGACACAGAAGGTAGACAGAAACAGGATGTAGACATATAGTGCATAAAGAACAAAGCAAAGAACGTATATTGCGAAGAAGTGAAAGTCAATTGTTAGTTCCATTGCAACATCAGCGCCCAGCAGCAAAGACACCACTCCGCCATTTTGGACTGAAAGCGACTACTGGAAGCTAAACGTCTGCCTACAAAGAGCCGTACAAAAGTAAAACTAAATTATTTCTATTCTATTGTCATATTTAATGTCTCTACTGAAATGGCCTGTGTTGAACAATAAAAATATTAGAAATATGCATACTATTATACCTATTTACTTATATATTTATTAAACTTTTTGCCTGGCCGCTTCCCAGAGGAGCATAAAGTGAGCGATGGACATAAAAGGAAGTTAGAAAAAATCCAGCACAGAGATTTTGAGAGAAATCTCAAACATTTTCATGTCATGAACCTCCAAAATGAATGTCCAATAGACCACAGACCATGGATGTATATGAGTTTGTGTCCTGTGCTTTTGCCCTGCCTGTTAGTAAATAGCCTACGACTACATTAAATTCTGTTAATGTCATGCTATTAGCACTACTAGCTACTGGTCGATAGCCGGAACAGAGACGTTAATACATCCACCACAGTACAGGCTTACAGCATACAGCCCATGGGTGTATTATAAGATAATAAAAGTGATGAATTACAGCCAATATATCCATTATTACAGCTGCATACAGCTAGCAGGAAGCTGGCAGAACCGGATATGTCATATGAGTGTGCAGGGCGGTGCAGTCCCGTGGGTCTGATGCCAGTCATTATGCCGAGAATATAACTCTGGATTCAGCTGTTAGTTCATTTTACAACTTTTAGGACATAATGATTTAAATGAGGGCTATTTAAAGGGACTGTTTTTAAGAATCAGAAATTGGTTGTAACAGCGACACTTGTGGCCGCAATGTCAACGACAGTCAGCGTCCTGTTGCTCGCGCTCGCCCGTGTGCACGCACTACCTGAATGTGAGCGAGCATCCGTCAAAACAGCGAGACGACACACGTCAGCTAAAACCACAATATCACTCTATATTTCACCTGCTTGGCAGTAATGTTAGCTAACCAGACGAAGGGGTCTCCATGAATCAATGCTGATCCTAGTGTTGGCTTTTCCTGCTTCAGCCTCCCGACCGCGGCCGGAGGGGAACGGGAGACACCGACACCCGGTCGGAGACGATAACGTAACTCGCTGCGGAGCCCCGTCACTTCACAAGACACGGGAAACCTCTGGTGGTCTGGAGGAGCGGCAGAATTTATTTCTGCACAAACGTCCACTGCACATTCACTAGATATTTTCAGAGCTAAACTAACTCTTCTGCAATGTGTAGTGTGTGCGCATGCACGTGTAGAGGTGGAGCGAGCTGAGCAGGTGAGAACGAGATGTACTGTTTATTCAGAACTTTTAACTGCATGTCACAGTCAACCAGTCAGGTGTCATGCGATCTTATTGTGGAACTCTGGCTATTTGTGTTCGTGTAGGAGGATGGTTTTAACGTGTCTTTGTCAAAACATGGTTTTGGCGTTTGATGTGAACAGCCTCTGTCCTGTTATTGTTTTCCTGTGCAATTTGAGATTATTTGCTAGATTAGGGGGGTGCTCACTTTACCTCCAAATCAAGTGATTTAGATAATCTGGCTACAACCAGTCTAATCATCTCACCGCTCATTTCTTGTCATGTCGGACCATGTTGTAGCTGTTTTCCCAAAGCTCAGCAATTACTTTAGTGAGTACAATATTATAATAACCGATAGAAATTATGGCAAAAGCTATACGAACAAGACCCAAGTTGTAATAAACAGGTGTTATCCTTTAAATGTCCAGGGTATCGGATTTAGTGGCATCTAGTGGTGAAGTTGAAGATTGTAATAAACTGAATACCCCTCCGCTCAGCCCTCCCTCTCCAAGCATGTGAACCTACGGTGGCTTCAGGTAATGTAAAAATGTGAAAGGCTCTCATGAATACCCGTGTTTGGTTTGTTCCTTCTGGGCTACTGTAGAAACAAACTCTATGTAGATACAAGGTAAGAAAAACACAACAATTCTTAGTTCCAGGTAATTATACACTAATGAAAACATAGTTATGGATATTTTATTCCATTGCTGCTAATAGATCCCCCTAAATCCTACACATTGGACCTTTTAAAGATCTTTTTATTGCCTAAAAGTTAAAAAGTGGCTTTGGATGTTTGAAATCTCAACCCACGACATCACAGGAATTACTTTGTAAAAATTGCCATTTTATATCTAATCTTTGTTGCTCTGGAACTCTCATCTGTACATCACTCGCTCCAGTGATTGGCTGATGCTTCAGGTACCTCATACCAGAGCTGATTTAGGGAGGAGAAAAAAAAACACTTTTACCATCAGTGCAGTCGACTGGAAAAATCCAAACACTTCTACCCCTCTGTAACGATAACACCATTCTAAATCGTCACCCCATGCCTGCACGTTTCAGCTGAAACTGTGATACGATATGTTTATCAGTTAGTGTCTGTTGTTAAATTATTTCTATTTCTTTTTTTTTATTTTAACTGCAAACAGGGCATTGCTGCTAATGCTCAGCTTATATATATGGTATTACCATTGCATCTCTTTTGGTGTCATCCTAGAATGAAAATATGAAATATGGCCAACATTAACAGACACTGAGAAAATGTAACAACCTACCCAATGACCTCAGTGCTTGAAATTTCAAAATAGTCTAATGTGTTACTGTGACATTCAGGATGCTGGTAAATTCTTATTATTTCATTTTTAAAAATGTGTCAGACCGATGGAAATATAAACAAATCCTACTCATTATTTCTTCCATTCTTGGTCTCATTTCTCTTCTTTCACCTTCTGTCTCTCCCTGCCATCCACTCTTCTCTCTCAGTGTTACCGTGTAGCCATGTGTGGAGAGGCTGGTGGCGTGGAGATGTGACACTTTCTTTAAGTGTGACTTTGTGCACAACCTTAAGTCACAGAGTGGCACAAGTCATCATTCAAATGTGACATTGCAACTTTAACTGTAAAGTATTGTTTGAGTCCCAAAGTAGCACAAATATGTTCTCATACAAACACACACACTTTCTACTCTCACACAAGCACACACTATGCACATGCATGTTTAAAACACACACTTTTAAACCGTGTGTACAAGAACACACACATTCACTTTATGAAACACTAACAAATGCACAGCTCCCTTCCTGCAGAAGCCATTAGGAAAAACCCACATGGAACAAATGCACACAAACACGTGTGTGCGCACACACACAAACACATACAGGGCAATCAGTATGACTAAACAGACTGTGTGGTGCAGTGAAAGCTCTATCAATCATTCCTGAAGTTGAGTGCAGGTAGGGAACCCTTAATAGCCTTTGTGAATGTGTGTGTAGCAGTGTAGAGTAAGTGTGTGTGATTTGTGTATGTTTGTGACAGAGTGCAGGAAGCTGGAGGGATTACTCATAGCCTGCAATTGTGTGTATGTTTGTGTGTGTGTGTGTGTGTGGGGAGGGGGGGGTTGACTGAGTGTATTGTGGCCACTTACAGCCTTCCTATCTTTGAATGGACTCTCTGGAATCTCCCATCTGGCCATTGGTCTTATCACATTTCTCTAAATGGGAGGCAAAGTGGTCGCCAAACCTCACTTGATTTTTTGTTTTTGATTTTTCAATTCAAATTGGGAAAAAAAGGTTTGCAAGTCAAATTATTTTTGCTGCCATGACTGCATTCTCCCTTTAAAATACAAACAAGGTGACCAAACAGGAAATTATGAAGTGAAAACACACTGTGAAAGGGTTAAAGTTCTAAGACGAAAACACGGTCTGGACAACACCGTGGTAGTGACCTGTCAATCACAAGGTAGCCACGCCCTAAAGCATCTCCTGCTTTATGGTCTATTTGACTCTAAATGGGACCATAATTTACTAAATGAACATCATGCTGTACTGAAGAAGACTTGAAACTAGCGATTGAGACCATAAACTCATGTTTACAATGTTTACTGAGGTAATAAATCAAGTGATAAGTAGGCTCATTTTTTCATAGACTTCTATACAATCAGACTTCTTTTTGCAGCCAGAGGAGTCGCCCCCTGCTGGTTATTAGAAATAATGTAAGTTTAAGGCACTTATGCATTGGCTTCATTTTTCAGACCCTAGAGTTGCCCACTGGTTATGGTGAGGTGGATCAACACTCACTTGACAGCTGATGGGGAGCAACCCGAGGAGATCAAAGTGAAGATGAGATGTTGTGGTGCAATGAGCTCTACCATACTGTACCAGTCAGAAGGGGAGAAATGGGTGTGAGAAAGCCTCCTAGGTGTGTCAGTCTGTGGAGCTGCTGAGGAGAGGTGGCTGGGAATCTCCCCGTCTGAGATCAACTCTGTCTCCTACAAAAAAAACAAACTAAACTGCATTCTCAATTACGTTTTTATCTAACAATATATATATATATATATATATATATATATATATATTTGTTGGTGTTGAGTCTTTCAGAAACTAGATCTGTACATGTATAATTAAAATCATCATAACAAACTTACTGAATAATTTATCCAAAAGTCTTTTTTGCTACTTAGTAGGCCACATTCTGTTTAAACCCATTATACTGTATCTGCACAATTGTAGATAAAGATCAGGCTGTAGTGGCTGCAAAGGATTGTTTCAGACTTGTGTGATCCAAACATTTCCAATAACTCCAGAGCATTGTACAGTCCATAAGTCAACATAGACAAAGATAGATGTAATGATTACCAAAATTCACAACATGTTTTTATCTAACTAAATATTCTGCTTCAGTCCATATTTGTTGGCGTTTAGCTTTTCAAAAACAACATTTTCACTGCGGTCAAAAGCTGTTTGCTCTCCCGTCCACCACACACAGAGGGAGGCACCGACAAGTTATATTCATTTAAGAAAGTTGATTTATTAAAAAAAAGATTTAATTTAATACACTGAATCACTTTACTCAAATTGAGGATTTTGTTTGAGGATTTGTCATTTCTTTTAGGGTGACGTCAGAAAATGGGGGGGGGGGCTCTTTTCTTAGATACAGTACAAGTAGGGGAAAATAAGTTGGCAACCACTGCTTTAGAGTATTAGTATTATATTAGTATTCATGAGGAGTACTACTCAGCCTGTGAAAACAGTTGTATGATGCTGTCTGTGGCTCTGAAGGAGCTTTATCAAGTCTGAGAAAATAACCAAACTTTACATGCAACACAAATACAATTATAGAACATACATTAATTGTAGGTTTTTGTAATAACAATCCTTCCACGTGCAACAACCCTTATTTATGCAGCTTTTTGCAAAAATTCTCATCAACTGTATTTTTTCAGTCATTACTTGTAAAGCCCACAATGCTCACGACCAACCCTCCTGCTACTACCTGGCTGCATTGCAAATATGGAAGATACCTTGGCATTTGAGGGAAATTACGACAGAGGGGAACCTGAATTGAAATGATAAGATGAGCTGGAGAGAATTTGATGTGTGCAGGTGGGGGGGCATGATATCCACATGTCTTAATGACTTTTAGAATAAGTTTGAGGACAAAATGTCTTTCCAAAACTTCCCTGCGGAGACTTTTTTCTTTGAAGGCATATGTATTTTCAACGAGTGAGTTGCTGTTCACCCAATGTGTGATGCATCGCCTTTCGCCTTTCAAACACTCGTTCAGCCAACACATAATGTCTGTGTGTTTGTGTGTCTAACGCTTCGCGAAGCTTGCTTAAAAGCCGTACAGATCTGGTGTGTGTGTTCTTTCTGCTTTCCAAAAATCACTTGGGTAACAGACATATTGAGAATGTGACATGATTTGAATTTGTGCGTTTTATCCCAACTTTCGACACTTTTTAGCAGCATAAAGCATCATGCATACTTGTGTGTGTGTGTTGCCTTTCTTCAGGAGTTCAAGTGCAATAAACAGATAGGCATCAGGCGTTTCTGCTTCAACGTTTTCTTGGCTAAAGCTGCATTAAGTTGAGACGCTACTGTTCGTCTCATTTGAAAACACATTTCTTCTAAATGGTGCTTATTAGCGGCATGTCCAATGCAGAATGAAGTCAGTCAGTCAGTTATTGGAGATCTCGCTCCAACAATTACTTCATGCACAGTTACACATGCAGTAGGAGCCATGGAAGCGTGACGAGAGACAATCATTTGAGATGCACACATAAGCACATTATGTGAGAGACGAGAGAAGGGAATCAGAAAGCTTTAGTGAAAGATAAAGATGAAAATCAAAGTATTTGTAAATCACGGATCCACACAGGTTCACTTGGCAGAGATTATAGTAATGGAGAGGCCGACGGAGAGTGACGGAAAAATGTATGATCAATTTCCTCCCTCACCGTATTCATTTATTCATGCAAACATGGCACAGTATGCATAGACACACTTGGGATGAAAAAAAAATTCCACTTTCTCTCTTTTTCCAAACTAATGCCAGACACACACTGCACGAGAATCGAGATGATTTGGGGCCGATTCCCCCCCTCCCGACAATCGTCAGCCCAGATTTTGTGATGGTTCTAAAGATTATCTTTCCAGATATTCCTGTGGTGTGAGGTATGTTAAGAGTGTTTTTTACATCGAAAGTCCATCCTGGCCGCACTGATCTCAAAACGTAAATATTGAACATGTTCAATATTTACGATGGGATATCCTGTTGTGTGTGGGGAACTCCGAGGACAGCCGATGACGCAGTCACTAGGGAAAGAATGATAGTCAATTGAAAACCAAGCCGACTGAAGAAGGAAGGACAACCACTGCCGTCACAGCGGCCGAGAACTACTGCATGAGCTAATGCAAAACGTGAAGCATATAGTAGTAGTAAGATGGAGCTCAGAAATGGAGGACCAACTTGTTGATTTGTGGCAACAACACAAGTGTTTATTTAATGTGTCTCCATGACTTCATCCATCCATCCTTTGTGAATTTTCAGTACAAAGTATAGTGCAAAAACTAACATCGCTAATTCTTCCTGTCTGTCGTCCGTCATGTCTGTTTACACGAGAGTCCCGTTTGATCGCGAGTGATGTCGCGAGATTTTCGTTATTTGTAGTCGAGACTCTTGTTGTTCAGGAATGTAATCTGTTAGTGTGTGGTGTGCTGATTTGGCCAAATCGTTGCTCACCACACACTATAGGAACAAAACAGTTAAATTTAACAACATGTCGTTATGTGTGGGCTCTCTCACATTTTCAACATCGGTTAAGATTTGATAAATCTTTTAGTGCGGGCCAGCCTTAAGATGAGCTTAATTTACTTGTCAGACACAAAACATACTTTATTCAAACCCGACAAAAAAAAGTAAAACTCACCAACCGCCTTGGTTTGTCTTCCCACTGTTTCAACAATCACAGCATTATCTTGCAACTTATTTCTATTCATTCATTATTTTATTAAGCATGTTATACTGTGTCAGCCATAATCAGCTGTGGTTTTATTGCTATTATTATACTTGGGCTATGCATCTAGTCGGCCTATAAAACTTCAATAATATTCCAACTGGAACATTATAGGGTTAAGGTGGTGTGTTTGTACATAGTGTTAATACCTCAAGTATATTATTATAATTATAGGATGTCTATAGCCTGGAGTAAACAGCAGCCAGCCAGACAGGCAGGTATACATGCAGACCTGAGCTGTGTGAGCTGTTCATTCAGGTTTTAGGAGCAGTGTCCCAGTCAGGATGCTCCTACATATTATACAGAGACACATTCTGAATTTATACACTGAATAAAAGATACTAGGAGATATTGGGTTTGGAGGTAAATGGTAAATGGACTTGCATTTTTATAGCGCTTTTCTAGTCTTCCGACCACTCAAAGCGCTTTACACTACATGTCAGCATTCACCCATTCACACACACATTCATACACTGATTGCAGAGGCTGCTAAGGTGCCAACTTCGCCCATCAGGATCTAATCTAAATACATTCACACACTGATGGCTATGCCTTCAATGCAGGGGCAATTTGGGGTTAAGTGTCTTGCTCAAGGACACTTTGACATGTGACCCGGAGCAGCCGGGGATTGAACCACATACCTTCCGATTGGTGACAACCTGCTCTACCCTCTGAGCCATAGCCGCCCCACAAGAGAGTGATATTGATTAACTGTCAGTTACAGTCAGCGTCGATTTTGACCAGTGAAAATAGGTTGGAAGTACGAAACTTTGCATACCTCAAGTCCATCTCCCCCTCAGCTCTCTCAGCCTCCCTCTCCAGTAAATTGTCTGCCTCCCCTCCCCCGCTGTCTGATAATCCCTCCGACCTCATCAACTATTATAACGACACACTCTCCTCCTGTCTTGATCATCTGGCTCCCATCAAAACCAAAACAGTCTCATTCACACACTCAGCTCCCTGGTACACTCCTGAATTCCACCACATGAAATCCCGTAAGCGCCAGCTTGAAAGACTTTGCAAGAAAACCGGTTTAACAGTTCATCACCAAGCCTACACAGACTACCTTCAAGAATACAAAGACGCTCTCTCCACAGCCCGGTCCACCTACTACTCTCACCTCATACACTCTGGCTCCTCAAACCTCAGGACTCTCTTTTCCACCATCAACAAACTCCTCAAACCCAGTGACAACATCTCCAGCTCCTTCACAGCCAACAAGTGCAACGCCTTCCTCTCATTTTTTCAAACTAAAATCGACACCATCTACAGCAACCTGACCACCTCCCCCGCCCTCCCCACCGCCCCACCAGTCTCGCCCCCCAGTACCACCCAGCACCTGTCTCAGTTCTCCCCTCTGTCCCAAGTGGAGCTATCCGACCTCATGGTCGGAATGAAAAGCTCCACCTGTGCTCTGGACCCCATCCCATCCCCTTTTGTTAAGGACTGTCTCCCAGCTATCTCCCCACTCATCACACACATCATCAACTCCTCCTTCAGTTCTGGTTCAGTCCCCCAATCACTCAAACTGGCTGCCGTCACCCCCATCCTCAAAAAACCTGGACTCAACCCTGATGTCATGGCAAATTTCCGGCCCATCTCCAATCTCCCCTTTCTGTCTAAAATACTGGAACGTGCTGTAGCCTCACAATTCAAAACCCACCTCACCTCAAACGACCTGTACGAACCATTTCAATCCGGTTTCCGCTCACAACACAGCACAGAAACAGCCCTCCTCAAAGTCACCAATGACCTCCTCCTCTCCTCAGACTCCGGTAACCTCAACATCCTCATCCTCCTCGACCTCACTGCAGCCTTCGACACCATCAACCACGCCATTCTTCTCTCCCGCCTTGAATCCTCCCTCAACATCGCCGGCACTGCCCTCTCCTGCCTAAAGTCATATCTCACAAACCGACAACAATTCATCAACATAAACAACTGCACCTCCTCCCCCGCTCCTCTGTCCCAAGGCGTCCCCCAGGGTTCGGTGCTTGGTGCCCTTCTGTTCATCCTCTACCTGCTTCCCCTCGGCAACATCATACGCCGCCACGGCCTCCACTTCCACTGCTACGCCGACGACGTCCAGCTCTACATTTCCACCAAATCCATCACCACCGCTACACACTCCACTCTGACCAACTGCCTCACAGATATTAAATCATGGATGCAAATCAACTTTCTCAAACTCAACTGTGACAAATCAGACATGATCATCATCGACCCAAAATCACTCACCAAAGCCACTCACAACTTCCGCCTCACCATCGACAACTCCACTCTGTCCCCCTCCCCTCACATCCGCAACCTTGGAGTCATCTTCGACAGCCACCTCTCCTTCGAACACCACGTCAACCACATCACCAGGACTGCCTTTTTCCACCTCAAAAATATTGCTCATCTCCGCCCATCACCCTCCTTCTCTGTTGCCAAAACGCTCATCCACGCCTTCATCACTTCCAGAATTGACTACTGCAACAGCATCCTCTACGGCTCACAATCCAAAGTCCTCAATAAACTCCAGTACATTCAGAACTCTGCTGCCCGTCTGCTCACCCATTCCCGGTCCCGTGATCACATCACCCCTGTCCTCCAGAACCTCCAATGGCTCCCTGTCCCACAACGCATCCAGTTCAAACTCCTTCTCCTCACTCACAAAGCCCTCCATAACCAGGCCCCCCCCTACCTCACAGATCTGCTCCAACATCACACTCCTTCCCGCTCCCTCCGTTCCTCTGATGCCAACCTCCTGTCCACATCACTCAGAACCAAGCACCGGACCTGGGGACACAGAGCATTTGCCATTGCCGCCCCCTCCCTCTGGAACTCACTCCCCAAACCCATCAGTGACTGCACCAACCTGTCCACATTCAAATCACAAATCAAAACTCAACTTTTTAGAACTGCTTTTAATGTGTGATTAATACTGTGTGTTTTATATTTATGATGTCTTTGTTTTATGATCCTTTTATCTTTTATCTGTGTAAAGTGTCTTTGAGTTTTTAGAAAAGCGCTATAGAAATAAAATGTATTATTATTATTATTATTATAAATAGAGCCACGACGAGCGTTTTTTTTAAGCAAGTGACACGTCGCTCAGCATGTTCGCTGAAGCACAGAGCAGGTTAGGACGTCTTCATTGGGAAAAAACGGAAACAATCTGATGCTCATTTGGATCAAGTCCAGTTAGGAAGAGGTACTTTGAGGGGCGGCACAAATATGCTGGCGCTGCGCTGTTATGAATCATCATTATCAGTCCCAGAGAACCTGATATGGAGAGGGCAGAGAAGAGTACCGGCGGTTTGAGAGAAGTTCCGGTAGGCAAGAAAAAGTCACGGTACGCCAAGGAGTAAAATGAAAAAGTGCCGGTACTGTGTACCGGTGAGTACTGACCGGATGTAGACTGTGTGTATACAGTAAATCTGCAATTGGCTGCATATCTCTCACGACATTCTCCTCTTCTTCTTCTTTGCAAGGGCTCCGTCACTGCATCCTGTGCTTAGTGCCGCTCAAGATGATCGTATTTCTTAAACCCAATCCCAAACAAGCCAGTGGATTTTCTTTTTCCCTATACCATGAATGATAATGTGTGGAGCCAGACCTTTCTCCTTTTCCTGTGGAGACTAGGTGGGAATAAACACTTAATTCATCGAGTTAGATGTGATAGTTTGTCTGCTGCCTCTCTCTGCTGCTGCTTGTAACCTGGGTTTTAGTAGCCTCACCTCAGGACATTTCTCAGGACACAACACTGGGGCTGAGAGGGCATTTAATGACTGCAGGCAGTGTGCGAAATTAACTTTTTGACTCACCGGCCAAGGGGACTGGTAGATGAAAAAATCCACCGGCCAAGAATATTTTGTACCTGCCAAAATAATAAATCGCCTTTTTGTGTCACATATACTGTACATTTGTGTCAGTACATTTCATTGAAATGATAAGGTATTATGTTGAATATATGTTGGGTATCTATTTTTTTCATACCTTCCTGAAATTTCACTGGGTATAAGCTACAATACGGTAAAAAAAAAGGGAAAAAAAGCTGAGCAAAACTACGAGGAGTGGCTTGTCACTAAAATGAGAATAGTTGGTCCACCTTAAAGGTCAGCCCACCTGGGCTGTTACTGTCGCTAGCTTTGAGGCCAACCCCCTTCACTTTAATCAGCAGGTTGGCTGAGGCTCAGATTTTGTTAAACCTGTTTTCTGAAACAGGCCCAGGAGAGAAAACACTTTAGATCAGACTTAGAAAATGGATAACTAGATTTTTTTTTGTTTTTTCGAACTTCTCAAGTGTCAGGGCTTCCATATTTTCCCCTTTAAAATACATCTGTATTCAACTCCACAAGAAACGTCTCCAGCTGTGTAGAATTTTTTCTACTAAATCAAAGAACCATCAACATGGTTATTAATTGTATTTATTTACAGTGAGGGATCGCTAAATGATCATTGAACTTTACTCAGCCATGATAGATTTTGTCACCAAGGAGAAGAAAAATAAAACGTGAAAAACACATTGATCACAATTATAGCAGCCAGACATCCGCTGACTGCTGCTCAGAATATCTCTGTGAGGTCAATGGGCTCAAGAAAGAAATGATAATGATCGCCAAGCACAATCCTGTGACGCAACAAAGACGCAAATAAATGCACATGAACGAGTTCACTGGCAGTGGAATTGAAACTGATGTTAGCAGATGACGCAGCCTGAAATAATTACAAATTAAAGAAGGCATCATATCAGGTGGAACCGCAGATTTGAAGGAATACAGAACACAAGCTGTCTCTAGTATGAAGACAACATTACAAAGGGCCAGTGCATAGAAGGGTTGCTTTTTCAATAAGCTGATAGCCTTGGTGCTGCAGATTGTGTTATTATGATAATAAAGTGCTTTGAAAAAGATGGTTGAGAACATTGAACCACCGTTGTTTGCTAAAGCAGTGGTGACATTGCTGTTACACGTGGCAAGCACTCGGATGTTTCTGGTAAACGGTACGTTTAAATGTTCTAAACCTAGAAGTTGTACAATAGTAAGTGTCAAGCTTGTCCTTGAGCATATTGCTTCTTTGGACATCATCAGAAATCATCAGATATATGTGCAGTGACGCGACTTTAAAGCAGCACTTTTTTTTGTCACTTGGGGGACGAACTCACAACAAGCTAGGGTACACATTTGAGAAATTGTGTATATAAAAATATTGATCAGTGCAGCTCTGAAGGTATAATATGTAACATTTGTCGGGTCCTCCTTGGCTCAATGAGAGAGCGAGGGAGAGAGAGAGAGCAGCAATGGTAGATCAAGCTATAGGGTGAATGAAAAGAGGGAACGGCATTGGTGAAAACAAAACAGTGAATCAGAGAAATAAAGCGTTATTGCTGAAGCCCAGAAACGTCTTGAACACAGCAAAATAAGAAGAAAAAAGAAAATACAGGCAGAGGGAACTCGTTCTCACACCCTACTTGTCAAATACTGATTGGACAGCGCCTCTCGGCATCAGAAACTAACGCATGGAGGTATGGAGGTTAGCGACACTTTGAGACTAACAGGGTTTTCAACTAACTCCAAAGTAAACCCACCCGTGGCGTTATTCGACGGTCGGAGCAAGTGACGTCGTATCAATGGGCGGGAGGAAGGGGTGGTGGATGGGACAAACAAACACAAGACTTTCAACCAGGAGACCTGTGTTTGTGTCCCGTGTAAAACCAAAAGTAACTTTGACTTATTTTGTCACGTACGTCGTCAGTCACGTGACTCGTTGGTATCGTCAGTCCCATGAGGCGTTAGTCACGAAAGTCAAGTCAGTGAAGTTAACGTCAACCACGACCGTTTCATAACCCTACCTAAGTGGTCTTGTTGCCTAAACCTATCTTTCTGTGAAAACAGAAGTTTATTTTGAAAGGGCACTATGAATGTAATGAGCGTATATTGACACACCATGCCCGGCCCGTCCAAAAGTAACGCAAGAGGGGTAACCCGTGCGTCGGTCTTCGATGCCGAGGGGCACTGACCAAGCGGCGGTATTTGACGAGTTGGGAGTGAGAATGTGTTGGCAGAGGGCAGGGTCTCCGTAAATACAGACACCACCACACACTTCTAGTGGGTCATAAGTGATGATTGAGAGGGATTATTTTTGTATCAGTCTATACATTGTTTTTTTTTTAAGAAAATTCCTGCATATTATACCTTTAAAGTCAGAAGCTGTAAACTATATCTAAGGCCATACCTTAGTCTTACATTGAAAACCACATATTCAAAGCACAAGAGATCAATATCTGCTTTCCTTCACACAAATATAACTGACATTTAAACAGCTAGACCTCTTCTCCCCACTGTATTGAAATGTGACATTCCAGATTAAGATTTTTAGATACGTGCAGCATTTCCGAAGGTTCCACATGACGTGTGACCTTCACCTCGTCTCTGGGGGTGAGTCGGACAGAAAAAAAAGGAAGAAAAGAAGCTGTTAACAGGACAGAAATCTGTCTGGATCATTTGGTGGCCATCATGGACTAGAACATGGAAATTTAGCGCTGTGTCATTACATGGGCACAAAAAGTGTCAGCCCCTCCATTTCTGTTTCCACCATGTTTCTACAGTAGTCCAGAGAGGACAAACCAAACACTGTTAACTCTTCCTGTCTGGGCCGGAGTCAATAATGTTACTTGCTGCCGTCGCCACTGCTCGCTTCACCACTCACTTCCCACATACACACACACACTCTTAGCACTGGCTCTGCTCCAGATGGCTTTAGAGAGGGCCACTTGCGTTTTCGTGTCGGCCACCGTAGCTCTTTGAGACACTTGGCACACAGGAGAGGCTTCAGTTGGTTGCAATCTGCAACCTAACCGCTAGATATCGCCAGATCCTACACACTACTCCTTTAAACATTCAATGTCAATTATAGTTTTAGAGAGAAAACCTATGCACCATATTCTCCCTTTCAGCATTGCTAAGGGCTCCACATGACCTCGAAGCCTCACCTTGTCCCTGCGGGTCAGACAAATGGCCGAGGAGAAAGACAGACTTCGACAAAGAGACAGAAAGACGCAAGAGGCTGAGAGAACAGCTCACTGTAATCATCTACCAGGATGGCAGCAGCACGTCTCTACTTGTCTGTTTGTCTGCATGACTGTTCCAGTGTTATCTGAGTGACATCCGTTGTTTTTCTGTCAATACCGATACATTTCGTGAGTTGTTCGGATAATACCACCACTTGGTATCGGTTTTAACGTGTGTGAAGTCAGGAGTGGCTTACATTCTCGGCGTTTCTTGAGGATCGCTCCGTCCGTTTGGACCACGGAACCTGTTCACCTCTCGGAGCGTGATGCCGAAACGCCGCTTGATTTTGATGGGCTCATACTTCTCAGGATAAAGGAAAGTGCTTCTTTCTTGGCTCTGATGGTGGTGCTTGAAATAATATTCCCATTATTTTTAGACGCCGCTTGGTCCTAATTTTAATTCATTTATCCACTGTGCTGCTTTGCCGGGTTTGATTTCCTGTTTACGTGAGACGTCACGCAACGTCATCATCTGACTCAGGGAGACGGAAAACCCGGATCGGATTCTTACTGCACTGACTTTGATTTTTGCTTCAGTATCCCAGCTCTCAGCTACATGCCGATCAGCATGTTTCTTTCAGCACCTCTTTTGTTTTAACTGACTGCTGTATCCACGTGAGGTACATGAAAGGTGTGGGGACCAAAATGTGCCTCATCTTTTCCCCCGAAAAGACACAAACTGGGATTTTATTTCTTTTAGGAGCTCTCCAAATTGGATCAAAGAGATTACTGAGGATCTCAAGACTCTACCTTATCTTATTCACTTATTTAGTACATATGACTGGTTGTTCACATTCCACTCTTATCCCCCAAGTAGTCCGAGGGTTGTAAATAAACACTCTGTGCCAACACAAAACTCGGTGAAAAGGAAATGTTTTATTGTTCTCTTGCTTTTAATATCAGGGAATATTCAACCTAACCCTGGCCCAGATTTTAACTGTTTGAGTACCCCTAGTGATTTCAATGCTAGATCTGGGCTTGGCATTATTCACCTAAATGTCAGAAGTCTACTTCCAAAATTGGATCTAGTGAAAATCTGGGCCAAATCGTCTGATACTGATGTTCTGGTTTTGTCTGAAACATGGCTAAACAAATCCATCACAGACAAGGACATTGCAGTTAAGGGTTACAAGGTCTTTCGTTGTGACCGTCCCAGAAAAGGTGGTGGCGTGGCCATTTATGTGAAAAACAAATTTCATGCCACCATTGTATCATCTGTATCTCTCAGTAGAGTGTTTGAACTTCTTGCTTTGAAACTGGAACTTCTAAAGGGCCATTTTATCACTGTTTTAGGCTGTTATAGACCCCCCTCAGCAAGCACTGAGGCTTTATCATCATTGAATACACAGCTATCAACTTTAGATTTTAATGAGATACTCCTTGCTGGAGATTTTAACTGGGACTGGTTTTCCTCTGTCTCTGACAGATTTAAATCTACATGTGACTCATTTAATCTCAATCAACTAATCAATAGCTCAACTCGTCCAAATCTTAAATGCCCAGAGAAATCCTCTCTTCTTGATTTATTTTTAACAAATGCCCCTCACAAATTTTCACATATTGGTATTTTTGCCAATGATATTAGCGATCACTGTGCTATTGCTACAGTCAGACGAGCTAAGCTCCCAAAGTCAAGACCACAAATTGTTTTTAAACGAGATTTTAAGCATTTCTGTGGGCAAGCTTTTACTCATGATTTGTGGAACTTTGACTAGAACAGAATCTCTCTTATTAATGATGTAGAACTGGCATGGAAATTCTTTTATGATGCTTTTATGGAAATTATAAATAAACATGCCCCTTTCCGCAAATTTAGAGTGAAAGGCCGAAACAATCCCTGGTTTTCACCTCAGCTGTCCAGTCTTTTAAAAGAAAGGGATGTTGCCTGGGCTAAGGCCAGAAGATCAAAATCCCAGGCTGACTGGCTGATTTTTAGACAGCTCCGAAATCATTTTACCGCTCTTGTTAAAAAGGCTAAATCTGTCTACTACCTTTCTAAAACTACAACTAATTTAAATGACCCTAAAAATTTTTGGAAAACAATAAAATCTTCATTTGGACACACAACTACAAACGAGTTGCCAGCCTGCATTGTGAGAGAGTCAGATACTATAACTGACGTATCTGCCATTTTAAACTGTTTTAATGAACATTTTGTTTCTTCAGGCTCCTTATTTGATTCTGTACATCCGGGTCAAAAACATCCAAAGAAGCAGAGGGCTAAATCTTCACCACCCCCAATTAACTCTGGGGCTCAACCGTTCACTTGTTCTCATTTTAATGTGACAGAAGTCCATAAAGCATTACTGACACTGGACACAAACAAATCTGCAGGTCCTGACAAGCTTGATCCCAACTTTCTCAAGCTAGGTGTAGATTTTATAGCAGAACCACTGACTCATATTTTTAATCTTACCCTTTCCAGCAATGAGATTCCTAACATATGGAAATCTGCCCATGTTCTCCCTTTGCTGAAAGGAGGGGATCCCTCAGTAGTTAATAACTATAGGCCGATCTCGAAACTGTGTGTTTTAGCCAGAGTCCTTGTAAAATTAGTAAGTGAACAGCTTAAAGATTTCTTGGACGTAAATGGTATTTTATCACAACATCAGTCAGGTTTTAGAAAACCACACAGCACAACAACAGCCGCTATTAAAGTGGTGAATGACATCATTGAAGCACTGGACTGCAAAAAAGATTGTGCAGCTCTTTTTATTGATTTATCAAACGCTTTTGACACAGTTGACCATGTGACTCTGGCAGATAGACTCTACAGCATTGGCTTGCCTGGGCATGCTGTAGGTTGGTTTTCTAATTACTTGTCGGCCAGAACACAATGTGTCCAGTTTGCTGGGTCATTTTCTTCCTTTCTCCCTGTGTCAAAAGGTGTCCCCCAGGGTTTCATATCAGGACCATTGCTGTTCTCCATATATGTAAATAATATTTGTGATAACTTATCAAATGCTGCTTACCATTTTATGCAGACGATACAGTTATCTATTGTTAATTCCCTTCAGTAGTACAGACCCTTGAATTTCTGCAGTCTGCCTTTGATGTGGTTCAATCACACTTAACTCAACTTAAGTTGGTGTTAAATGCAGACAAATCCAAAATCATGCTATTTTCAAATGGCAAAAAATGACCATCTGATCTTCCTAAGGTCTCAACTGCTCAAGGCTTTGATATTGAAATGGTCTGCTCTATATGAATGCACCTGACCAGTGCCTAAAGAAGCTGGACACTGTATACACTTGTGCTTTACGTTTTATTACTGGCTGTGGAAATCTGGTTCACAACTGTACCCTGTATGCGGCTGCTAAATGGCCATCTCTGTATGTCCGCAGACTTTCACATTGGTTGGCTCTTATATATAAATCACTCCTTGGACTGGTTCCTACGTATCTGTGAACATACATGTGCACTAACCGCAATCAATATGGCCTGCGCTCTCACAATGTTCTACAGATGTTGGTCCCAAAGGTTAGAACGGAGCTAGGCAAAAAGCTTTTAAATACGCTGCTCCTTCTTCCTGGAATAATGTACAGAAGGACCTGAAACTGCCAGAGCTGATTACTATGGGGGAATTTAAGTCCATTTTAAAGGATCGAGAAAGTGGCACTATAGGTCGATGTGATTTCTCTTGATTTTCTCACTGAATTGTTTTTGATTGCTTACAAACTGGATGTCATGCTCGTTGACTTGTGGTGTGTGACTGTTGTATTTGTCTGCTTGTATTGTTTGTTCTCATTGTTGTAACAAGGTCTGTGCTGCCCTCTTGGCCAGGTCACTCTTGGAAAAGAGATTTTTTATCTCAATGAGTTTTTTACCTGGTTAAATAAAGGATATATAACAGGAATAAAGCATGGTAATGTATTTAACTCCCTGCTGAGTTATGTATATTCCTATACAGCCTCTTCAGTCATCTTTGGTCATTATCTTTTTCCATGTCTGTACCATCTCTCTGCCAAAGAGAAGGCAATTCCATGTGGGCATGGATATACATTTCAAAGACCATTAGTAAGTGGTTTCAAATGAAGTAGGTTATTGAAGCACATATCTATTAAAGACGGTGCAAGCAATTTCTGCACTGTGGAGGCTGAATCCCTTAAAGGGCAGATATTCATCAATATTTATTGTCAAATTATATATGTTGTATTTCACCATGAATATGTCTCTGCAATTAAGTGCGAATAATATATTTATGTAATTAATTTTGAGATATGAGATAGGAAGTTAAATGTTAATTGAAAGATATGTAAAGTGTTCTCATATTCGGTCTCTTAGGCAGATATAACCTTGAATGACACTCGTTAAACACATTGTTTTTATGCAACAGCTGGAAATGTTGAGGCACCATCTGCCTTTCAAGCAAAAAAAGAAAGAAAGAAGCTGCTGGTGTCCAGCGGAGGACTTACAGAGGATTGTTTGAGCACAGCTGGAAAGGTCCCGCAGAGAGACGAAAGCTGTTTTGATTGTGCTGAGGTAGACGGCGACTCCAGGCTGCCACCGATCTGGGATGTTGAGTGAAGATAGCCCACAGCCTGGTGTGAGGGCCGTGGAGTTTTGGCCTTGGAGGTGCTATCATGCCTGGAGGGGAGCGCAACAGGAGGTGCAATAGTGCTGTGTTCTGAGAATGAACCTAAAAGCTGCAAGTTGCCCTTTTCACATTTTTCAGAAAATATGTTATTGTGCTGGCTGGAATCTGTGTTAAATAGGATCTTTGCAGCAAAAATGGAGGGTAGTTGGCATCTTTGCCTTTAGGTGATAGTCGAAAGAGATGAGAAAGAGAGAGGCCATGCAACAATGATGCAGAGATGAATTCAAACGTAAAATCTAACAGTCGTGGTCTGTGGGTGAATTTACTATTTAAGCTGCCCAAAAATTGTGTGCTTTGCCACCACATGCTCACTCCCAACTCGTCAAATACCGCTGCTTGGTCAGTGCCCCTTGGCATTGGAGACCGACGCATGGGGTACCCCTCATGCGTTACTTTTGGACGGACCAGGGACGGCGTGTCAATATACGCTCGTTATATGCATAGTGTCCTTTCAAAATAAACTTCCGTTTTCAAAGGAAGTATAGGTTTAGGCAACAGAACCACTTAGGTAGGGTTAGGAAATGGTCGTGGATGACGTTAACTTTACTGTGACATTCCCGGCCTCCCTGAATGGACTCTCACGCTATTAATACTATGTCACTTGCTCTGACTGTCGAATAAAGCCACGGGTGGGTTTAAATTGGAGTTATTTGAAAGCCTGGTTCGTCACTGTGAAGCTGCCACCCCATGTAAAGGCAGATGAGGTGGTTAGGCACTGGAAAACTTTAAAAAGGGATGTTGGAAAAAAACAGGTTGATAAGCCGGAGTAATGCAAAAAAGGTGAAGTTTATTAACAAAAGTTCACTGAAGCAAAATACAAAAATGAAACCCGGGAAATTCAATGATCCTTCATTTAAACTAAATCAAAAGAACACCAAACAAAAGAAAACTACAGCCTCACAGCAAGCTGTTCACTCTTCTCCCGCCCTTACCTATCTCATCCTGCTACTTAACAGTGCTCAGTCCCTCCCCTCTAAGGACATAACGAGGCAAACCTGACTGCACCCTCCCTGATTGAGCTGCTGAGCAGCTGATCCACCACAACATCCCAGGCAGAACATCAAAATCCCATGAACCCACAGAACAAATAAACTATACAGGCTTGTGTCATACATCTTAGCTGATAATGTATCAAATGAACTTAACATTGAATAACAATTAAGCAGACACAAAAACACTGTTTACCCTGGGAAACAGGGCCCAGTGAAAAGGAAGACAGGCAGCCTTTTCACAGTCACATACGGTTGCTAAAGAGTGTCTCTGTGCGTTGGTTTCCGATGCCGAGGGGCACTGACCAAAGGGCGGTATTGGAGTTGCGTCGCAATGTCACGATATCACGCAAGAATCGCGGGATCACATATCACACGGAAATCCTTCTAGTCAGGCTTCAAGAAAGAATAGCAAAGAACGGTATGAAGGAGATTTTTTCGCTCTTCTCCCGACTGGCTTCGGCAAGAGTTTGGTTGACAGATAGTTTGATCCACTCACCTGCCAAGTATTATTTGAAAGCGCCCGCCTTTTTCCAAACAGTTTCCAATGAGGACTTGTCAGATGGTTTTGTGTAACAAACTATCTGGCGGGATAAGGTTGGCTTTTTTTTATCCTGTTTTGTGTCATTGCCTATATGGAAAAAACTTAGTCAGGGACTTTGGTGTCAAAAAAATATATAGTTTAGAGGCTATTATTTGAAGCATATTTCATAATTATAAAATGTCTGATGACAGTGTGTGAAGCAATGAGAAAATAATGTTTGAGGTTTACACAAACATATCTATATGATGTTCTAAAGATTTGCAATAGGCTATAATGGAGGCTTACTTACTTATATTATATGGGAATACAGTATATAATACAGTATTAGAATAGTATATGAATTACAGTAAATTAAGGGAATGTCTTGTTCACTTATTAGTGGTTCTGGGATCTTGAGCTTGAGCAGAGCTGAGCCATGAGCATATTCTATCACACTGTACCATTGTAAACATAATAAGTTGTAGTTATAATTGTAAACCAGAAGGGCACTCGGAGAGCACAGACCTCCACCAAGGCCATTTCCAGCAGTGAAATATAATGTATGTATCTGCCCTGTCATTGGGATCTGCAATGTAATGTAATCAAAATGTAATGGGTTCTTCCTTGGCCAATGCTAAACCCTTCCACCAAGTTTCATGAAAATATAGGCAGTAGTTTATCCACAATCCTGCTGACAAACAGACAAACTGAAAACATAACCTCCTTGGCGGAGGTAATAGAATGTCAACAAATTAGGGGAAAAATGTTTGTTTTTTTGATTCACTATAATTTTTTATTTAACTGCAATTATAAAATAGAGTTTTGTTCAGCCTTGACTCCAAGTTACACACATGTGACATAGGTTATGGGGCACAAACTTTTAATTGGCACTACCTGAAACTATTTTTCTTTTAATGAGCTCCAGTTTGCTAAACGTGAACTTCCACACTGGCAGTTCAGTTTGTGCAAGTTGAGTCCTTCTCAGAAAGATTCCTCATTTAGTGAAGCCTGGAAATGTGAGTTGGACCTTCCCCTGGCACAATACGCCTAGTGATGTGAAGTCATGGTCAGCCAGGCCAGTTTAGGGTGTATATGACCACACTGCTACTGCTTTAAACAATCCCCTCCAGACATGTTTAAAGACATATAAAAACAATCTGCTTTGAACAATAATTAAATAATTGAAACGAGTGAATAATACAAAACTGATATGGTCTTTTTGGCCTGGTAGTCAACACTGCAGGGACCGGTACCAGGTCACAGCCCAACCGTTGAGAATCAGTGGCCTAAATAGCTGTCTGTGGAAAGGTGATACATTCCACTCTTTGCTTTAAATAGTACATTCATTTTCTGTGTTGGCTGGAATTAAGCTGGCATGTATGAAAATACTAAAACAGAATTACTTTAATGTCATGCATCTGTGAAAACAGCTGTATAGCCTTTCAGAAAAAAGGACAGCAAGCTAATTAAAAACTGACTGCCGCTCAGGTGTATCAGGTACAGTAAAGCTAGTGATGCATTAGACTGCTGGTGATGAGAACTGGGCTCTAAAAAAAGCTCTCAGGTTTTGACAGAAAAACAACACTATTGATCATTTGTTCAAATGGTTAAATGATTTTCACGTGCTTTCTTACAAGCGTCCTCTTGAGATACCACGTTTACACTGATGGAATAACAAATGACCTATTTTATCAGTAGATATGAGGACTTATACAGTAAGTAAGAAAAAAAAAGAATTAAGGTGGTTTCTGGCGGGGATCTGGTACTGGACCTGTTCGAGATGCCCCCTTCCTTCCTCTCTTTGTTCTAGACACAGCAAGCTGGGAGGAAATCCTGTGGAGGACCCTGGATATATTGGAGGACATTTAACAAGTGGTTGAAACATTCAGTATGTGTTAAGGTCAAATCAGCAGATTATCTTAAAATAAAGATAAACAAGACCAAGAGTCTACAGCCATGCTAGCGACACCGTGGAAATGTAGGCACGGTGGGGCTATGAATTAAATGCTAACATCAGCATGCTAACATTCAACATGCTGACGTTTATCAGGTATAATGTGTATCATGGTCACCATGTCAATTTCAGCATCTCAACATTTGCTAATTAGCCCTGAAGGCTGAAATTTTGCAGGTGTTTCAGCCTGGTCTCACTCCCAGGGCGTCAAATACCAACGCTTGCAGTGGCCCTCGGCGTCTTGATACCGACGCACAAAGCACCCTTTAGCGTCTGTATGAGATGCACTGGGCTTTCAACTAACTCCAATGTAAACCCATCCGCGTCATTATTAGATGCTGATAGAAACGGACCAATTAGGAGCGCAAAGACCTCTAAGGACGGATGGGTCAAACAAACAAAGGAATTTTCTCAAGGGACCAGCATTCATGTCCGGTGTTGAAAATTTGAGTGATGTTTACAGACGACGTCATGTCCCGTGACGCTACGCCACTGAGTCACATGACAATACATCCGTAGCTTATGTTATGTTGCAAGCATACTTATTTTAAGCCAAACCATGATTTTTTTTTTCTAGCCCTAACTAAGTGGTTTTGTTACCTTAACCTAACCGCCACCATTTCAAACGTGCGAACCTTCAACGTCAAGATGCTACAGAAAAAGGCTTCCCCTGGCAGCGTCTGCCCAAGCAACAAAATATGACAAGTACGTAGTGATGCACAGGTCCTGTTTTTTTATTACCTCCCCCACCCAAACCGTTATAAGAGCCAATCCGCACCGCTCCAACCACAAAAATATGCGTTAATCAACCACCCGAACCCAACTCGCAAAATGCCAAATTTATGCATTACAGTTGCACAATAAATATCAGGACTGAGATCTGAGACAAAGACATAGAGAAGCAGACTCGAGCGCCGCGGGCTGCACTCTGTGTGTACCGTGATCTCACAGAAATACGTGAAATGACCACAACCTCTTGACAGCGCATTAAGTAATTTTAACACATAATTTTAACATGGCTAGTGTGTGTGTGACAGAGACAGGGGAAGAGAAGGTGGACTATTGCACGCAATGTTTCTCTAAGTTATTAATAACTTGGGGCAAGTCATAGTCAAGTCAGCACACTGACACACTGACAGCTGTTGTTGGCTTCAGTTTGCCTTGTTATGATCTGAGTATATTTTTTATACTAAATGCAGTACCTGTGAGGGTTTCTGGACAATATTTGTCATTGCTTTGTGTTGTTAATTGATTTCCAATAATAAATATATGCTTACATTTGCATAAAGCAGCATATTTGTCCACTCCCATGTAGATCAGAGTATTAAATACTTGACAAATCTCCCTAAAAGGTACATTTTGAACAGATAAAAAAAACGTGCGATTAATTGTGATCAAATATTTTACTCAAATGACAGCCTTAATATTTAGTCATAACCAAAGTATTAGACAAACTGAAATTCTGACTTTCGTTTCTTTGAATATTTTAGCGTTGTGAATCGTTGATCATCAGAATTGCTGGAGCAACTTTGGTCTCATTGATGGAGCTCTAGCCTCATGCAGTCAGGGCTGTTGACTTTCTAGTATGCTGGGGCCAAGATTAGACGATTCACTGCGGCAATCCTTTCTTTCTTCAATGCCAACTGCTAACAGCAGCCACAGACAGCTGCTGGCTGGGAGTCTGAGGAGCAGCAGCACATTTCTGATCCTGGGCCAATCAAATCAAACCCAAATAATGGCTCTGAATCAAACAGGCCTTTAATTGGCTGCCTGTTATGCTGATGTACACAAAGCGGTATCGTTGAACTTTGTGCAAATTGTCGCCCCTGTTTGCTTGTTCTTCTGGATGGATAAATAGTATATTCACTTTGAAGTCTTCATTTCAGTGAGTTCTCATCCTTTTTAAGGACCAAGTGCCCAGCAAATTCATGAGTCTACAGTAGGGCTGGACCACATGTAGCTGACTGCCTGAAGTGTCAGCTTTCTCTATAAAGGCTGGGTCTACACAAGATGCATTCAAGCACAATATTAAGATCCAGCTTTTGAATTCTTCTTATTGATTTAGAATAATACAATTGAAACCACTAATAGTGATCACGGTTACAGTGATCAAGCGCTTATATGGATCAAAAAGCTTGAGACAGAATCATTCCTAAACAGACACAGTTTACATAATTGGGTAATCACGTAGTCCGCTTTCAGTGTTCATTTTGGGTCTTTTCATACATGACAACATATGGAAAAAAAATGTATGTTAGACTAACGTCAATTCAATTTATGTTAAGTTTTCGGTAACACTTATTATAACCATCATTTATAAATAGTAAATTGATAGTTAATTAAACTTAGTTAATAGTTATTTTACTGTTAACAAACAACAAAATGATTATAATTGACAATTGATAATAATTAATCATGTTTACTAATTTATTGTTGTACACATTATAACATGCTATACACTATATACTATATATATGTATATAATTATTTGTTAATGATTAAAATATTAGTTGTAAATCTTAAAGAAATTGTTTGTAAAACATATATAAACATTACATAGGTACATATTTGTAACATTTTGTTATTGGTTAGTAACTGATTTGTAAACTGTCAATAAACATGAATTTGGTTGCTGTTAAAAAGTTGCAACTGATGATTATAATACATTGTTAAATTATTAATAAATACTTTATAAAGCATCTATAAACATTATTTAGATAGATAGTTAATACTTTGTCAGTGGTTAATGATTGATTCCGGGTCCATTTATCTATGTAATCTGTTTATTTATGTAATGTTTATAGATGTTTTATAAATGATTTCTTAAAGGTTTACAAATCATTTGGTGATCATTAACAAATAATTGAATATAGTATATAAAATAATACATAAAAGTATATATGTAAGGGATAATGTACAGCAAGCTGGTCATTGTTATGAAAGAAACCCCGACAGGGCGATGCCGATAAACTCCTTTAACATCATCAACTGATCAAATCTTAACACAACCTGGAAAATGTTATTTTTTGTTTTGTTACAAACAGCCATTCAGTTACAATAACATGGTTTGCTAAAGTCAAACCATTCTTCTATACAACAATCCAGGTCCAAGTGACCTTTCATGACCTCATCATGGCTTTTTTAAAAGGTCTGACCCAGATATGTTGTAGTGGAAAAACACCATTAAAAAGCCTCTCTCCTTTGATGCTAGTTTTTTTTTTTTTTACTATGTTGGCCTGTGTTTTTTCTAGAAAAGTAATAGTTATTGTCTCTGAAGTTAACATAGCTATAGTTTTTTTCTTCTGTTTTTTTTTATGGAAATATATTGGACCCCAACAAGCATGTCAAGTACATAACCTTGAATCTCAAGAGTGCTACTTGAATTATGGCAAACAAAAGGGCTCCAGTCTTTCTTATAAATGTCTGTTTTTTGGAAAGAGAAGTTCATCATCTCTACGTCATTTGGTTTGTGTTTCAGCTGCATCTGAAGAACTGTGAAGATTATGCAAATTTGTCCAAATATGTATTTTAAAATGATGGCAGCATTTAACGTATCCATCACCAAAGTGGTGGCGAGATGTTTTATGGACATTTATTTCTGATTTAGAACATAACCACAATGAAACACAGCAAACGCGTTTTCACTCTTGATAGTACCTGGGTCATCAGAAAGAACTGACCCCAGAGCAGCAACTTTTGTGCCATTACAAAAGTGTTCACAGCAAAATATACTTAAAGTGGCAATGGACAATTTTTCATGTTCCTGGGAGATTGTACCAAACAGACAGAATTGCATAGTGAAAGCGATGCTTATAGGAAACCAATCCAAACGCTGATGGTGTCGTTATTCTACATTGTGCAATCAACAATTATTTCACAATGAGAAGTTAAAGGTGCTATTGATAACATTAAGCCACTAGATGTCACATTCTCCCTCCCCCGTTCAATTGAATTTACTTCACAACAAGTCTTTGCCTGGCACTTACCGCCAATCTCAGCCATTTATCCGTTTTTTTCCACAGTAACTGACAGCCCAGGCAAAGCATGTGATACCAACGTCGTTTTACTATTGGCTCACAAGCCTTGTTAGAAGTTGGAACCAAACGTCAGATATATTCCACAGAGATAAACAAAACATTCATTTTGGACCCACCAACATTTTTAAAACAATTAATTCACAATCATTTTTTTTTTTCTGGAAAAGCTATACTTTTATTCGGCACTTTTCTAAAGGCTCTGTAGATGTATTATTTATAAAAAAAAGTATTCTTCTACATAAAAATGTCATCAATAAGACCTTTAAAGCATACTTGTCTCTTGCCACTTTAAAGTACTAAATGTAAAAGTACTCATTATGCTGAGTGACTAATACTAATATTTGCCTCTGAAATGAAAGTAGTATAAAATGGAAATAGTCAATTAAAATACAAGTACCTCAAAACTGTACTTGAGTAAATTTATATATATTATATTATATTCCACCACTGTTTTTTTAGAGCTTTTTCACTGAAAACAGCTTCCTGGTGTGGCCGAAAACAACCTGATGAGAGCGGTAAGAGTGAACCAAACAGCTAAACAATGAGTTGATACTCACTATAAAGCTCCGTAAAGCTGAGGGGAGCATCACATTCAGCTGATAATTATCTGTAGGTTTGTCACTATCCACATTTTATAAAAATACTGATTATAGCCATTGACAGAAAAGAGAGCGACCAATGAACAAAATGCAGAGTCCCACAGGCGAGAAAGCAAGAGACAAGCAAAGAAGTCCTCACTGGTCCTCAGCATCTGCTTCATCATTACTGTGATGCTCTAAACAGGTTAATGTTTTCTTTTGGAGTTTAGCCTCATTTGCAGTCATTAGTTTACCATGAATTAAACATCTGCGTGTGTCTACCACTTATTCTTGTAAATGAGATGGTGGCATTAGCATAGCAGATGGCTTGATACTTGTGTGTGAAACACTTGTGTGTGAATACACTTAAGGGGCAATGATCTCTAGCTCTGAGTCTCTTTATCACTTGTTGCTCCTTCCTCCTCCTCTCCCTCCTCTCTGCCTGCCTCATCCAGTCTACATCCTTTACAGTGAAAATGTTTCGCACATGTTCCTTGCAGAAGTTTTTTTTTCAATGGACCAAAACATTTTTTTTACACCTTTTTTTTCACACAAATATTTTCCACATCCCGCAAAAACACGCCCTTTTGTTAAGTTTACATCAAAGTTCTAATCAACCTAGAGGGGTTTAAAGTTTCTCTCGCTGTGTGATTGGCAGAAAAAAAAAGTTGTCATAAAATTAATCCCACCAAATGTCTACGCCTGATGGTTTGGATGTATTACTCATTTGTATCATTGGTGTACTCCTCAGTCTAATCATCCAGAACACGTCCCAAATGTTATTCAGTGTGCTCCAAATCAATTTTTTATCAGCTCTGGGATTCTGGGATGCTGTTCATTTTGATTCCTGATGTTACTTCATCTTGTAATAGTTGTATCTCTTAAAATTGAAAAGTAAACCTCTCGCCTTGTTTGTTCCCCAGTCAGGGGTATCGTGTAAATCCATTATTGGTAAGCGTGTCCTGATCAAAGCTGCACATTGGTCCTTCTATTTGTGTTGGTGGGTGTCGACATATTGCACAACACTGAGGTACTAGAGGAAACCCAGAAAGTCGAGGAAGGTCTCATTTTTTAGGTTAATTTACAATCCGTTCACACATTGGCAAGAAAAAACAATTAAAACATGTTTACATGTGTAAAAACCTACATGCAGGCCCTTTAAGTATTTTAAATCCAACATTGTTTACTAGTTTGCAGTCTTCTCTGCCTTTATTGACGCTTTGCTGCATATCTTTGGCATGCTACAGCCACCTGTAGATCAGCAGTGTGGAGTGGCTGCTTAGCTGTTACGAGGAACACCCTAAAATGATACCCTAAGATGACACATAAATGAATAATTGCACTCATGATGAATTTCAAGTCTTTATTGAATTCATTTAGCATTTTATACATTCATGATTTACTGTTTGCAGATTTGCAGATGGTGACTGAGGAAGCAGAGGAGGACTGGCCATCCAACCCGGTCTCACAGGAAGGCGTATTAATACCACAACACTGCACAGACATCCCCGCGTGTCATGAGTACACAATTTAGCCTTTTTGCGTGTGTGCTGGAAAAATACAGACATGCAGCACATTCCTAAAGTCCTGACAGGTGTCTCTCATTGCCCTTTCATTTGTACGCCACCCACTGAAAAAACAAAGTTTATTCAAGTATGCTATTAGTATACTTCTTTTAAAACTTATAATAAGAGAGATGCTTTCAGATTTCTTTTTATATACTTATCAGGGATGAACTTAACAAAATTATATTTAAGTATACTTGGCTTATTCCGACAAGTATACAGAAAGGTCTAAGTGTACTTGGCAAGTATACAGAAAAGTCCAAGTATACTTGGCTTATACTAAGAAGTTTACAGAAAAGTGTAAGCATTTTTGGCTAAGTACTATAAGTTAACTTAAAGAAAACTTACAAGTATACATGCAGTAAAAAAAACTGAACTAGTAGTTTGAGACATTGACTTCTTCAAAGTATACTTTCATAAACTAAAAAGTGGACTACAAGTACGTAACTAGCAAACTAACAGTATACCTATAAGTTCACTTGTAGTATAGTTCATATTACAGTTGCAGTACAAAATACAACTAGGATGTAAACTAGTTGTGTACTCAAAGTGTACTACTCTTACATTTAAAGTATACCTAAAAGTATACTTTTATAAACTAAAAAACTGGGGAAATTTAGTCCCAAGAAATATTGAAGTAGTACACTTACAAGTATACTACTAGTACATTGATATTAGTATATTACATAAAGTATACTTGGGATTATACTTGAACTATACATCATAAAATTAACTTGAAGTATACTTGTAAGGGACTAAATCTTCTGCAGTTAGGTTCAGACAAGAAAACCACCAGTTAGGATAAGGAAGTCATGGTTGGGCTTAAAATAAGTAAGTAAACTAAGTAAAACTTGTACCGAAACAACTACGGAAAACACGTCACAAACGTCAATAAAAAAGGGAACTATCGTCACGCGACAAACGCACTATCGTAACTTACAAAACAAAGCACCGGTCAACAATGGTCTTGAACACGGGTCTCCTGGTTAAAAGTCCGGTGTTTGTTGGACTGGGCAATCCAACCCTATCTGACTAAAAATAAACCCTGATGAGTTGTGTACACAGTTCATTTCAGTTCAGTTCAGTTCAGTTCAGTTTAGTTTAGTTCAGTTCAGTTCAAGTCTTTTCTTTCTGCCGTTTACCAACAGTAAACAGACGTGTACTAAGCTAATAAACTGATGTAGTAGTCACCTCGTCCTTGTTGTCTTCTCAGCAGGATGTTATGGCCTTCTTCTTCTCCTGGATTTCTGGTTCCAAAGATATAAACCTGTTGTAGTGATGAAAAGAGTCTCACAGGCCCAAACACCTGCCTGAGAGCTCCAGCAGCAGAGTATTGTAATGAGGAGGTAGTGGAGGCAGAAGTAGTACTGATTTTTGTAATTATAGTGATTTCAGTGTGTTATTGAATTATTTATAGGAATATGTACTTAAATATTCTTTCTTTGCATTCTGATTATCTTTCGTGTAGATTTATGTAAATATTTATTATTGTATACCGTCTTCTCGGTTGCACCCAGTTGGTATGTTCAGCATCTATAAAAGAGCTAGTTGCTTTCAGGGGGCGTTGGTGTCAGTGCATCTCTGTTGTTGGCATGTACGCAAGTCAATAAATGTCACAGCTGGTGCTTTGCATTTTAACACACTCTCCTGCCTCTGTGTTACGAATTTGTGGCCACCGTTGGTCAAAATGACACCTAGGAGTGAAGTAATTGTGTGTGTGTGTGTGTGTGTGTGTGTGTGTGTGTGTGTGTGTGTGTGTGTGTGTGAGAGAGAGAGAGCATAATATTACATGCATGTGTTGGGATTATAGAACCTTTGGGAAGAGGCAACCAGCCACACAGCAAACTTCAACTTCACACAGGACCTGCATGAGCAGTTGAGCAAATAGCACACATGAGTGTGCACTTGAAGCACAATGCCACTCACGCATAAATATGGAGGACGCAGTCAGCCAAATGAGTAAATATCACAACAATACACACCTCTGCATTCACTCGCACAGACAGCCATGCCAAATGAGTAAATATCAGCTGTGAAAAAAATATTTTTGATGGGCAGGAGGCTGCAAATAGCCGACAGGAAGTCCAGAGGGTGCAAATAGGCCTCCAGCACTCACCGAGGTGCTAAGGAAATTCATTTGTGGGAATAAATCAAGGCATGAGCAAACATATCAGACCTCTTAACACTGTAGACACAGCAACCATTACAGGCCTTTCACAGTATATACATGGAAAAGCACAGGTGTTGACAGTGTTTCTACAAAATCGAAATGTGTTACATGAAATATCCCCTCCACTAAAAAAAATGTTTTTTTCTTATGTTTTGTCCCCTAAAATGTCTTGACTGCACAGTGCTACAGAGACAACCTGGTCTCACGGGAAGGCATATAAATACCATATTACACGGACATTCTGCGTGTCATGAGTACGCATTTTAGGCTTTTCGCATGTCATTTGTACGCTATGCAAATGTCCACAGATAGGTTTAGGCAAGAAAATTACTAACTTAGTCAAAGAGCACTTAGGGTAAGGGAAAACGTAATGGTTGGGCTTAAAATAAGTACGTAAACGAAGTAAAACACGTACGGAAACAACGTAACACAACTACGGAAAATAAGTCACAAACATCAATAAAGAACACGTGAAAATCGCCACGTGACAGACATCACTAACGTTACTTATAAAACGAAACACCGGTCAACAACGGCCTTGAACACGGGTCTTCTGGTTAAAAGCCCGGTCTTTCTCGCTTTTTATACTACGTCACTAACTCTTACTGTAGGATTAATACACTGGATGCGTTCACATTGCAGTCAGTACAGGATACATGGCGTACAAATGACACACGGAAATAAAAAAAAGGCACATTTATTGCACGCCAAACGTCTTGCGCATGATTGTGGCATTTATACGCCTTTTCCTGCGAACGGGCTGGCAGGGATGACGTATTTTTGTAGGCGATGCAGGAAGTTAGCATCGCCCTAGTTCCCTCGTCAAGAAGCCAATGAGATTTTTCCATTGGGTTTTGGATTATTGCAGAAAATAAGTAATGTAGTGTATAATCACCTGAAATAAGAATTAGAATTGTTGTTTTTTTGTTACCTTAGAATGAGCCGTTTATATCTACATACGGAGCGGGTCCTCTTCACGGAGCCGGCCAACATGTTTCTACAGTAGCCCAGAACGGACAAACCAAACACTGGCTCTAGATAGGGCCTTTCGCAATTTCGCATCGGCCCACCGTGTTCTCCTATACACTTGGCACACGGGAGAGGCTTCAGTTGGTTGCAATCTGCAACCTTGCAATTAGATGCCTCCAAATCCTACACACGGCACCATTAAACACGGTAAATGATCAGTCACACAACCACAGATCTGCACTCAGTTTTTATGAGTGTCGTCATGCTTTAGACATCCCCATTGTTAGCCCATTGGCTGATTCATCAGACCAGTAGGCAGCATGGCTCAGTTTTATTGCTCTAAATTAATTACCAAGATGGCAGGGTAAAGAATATTACCGTCGGACAAAGTCATCTGTTTTCAAATTACTTATTATTACAAAATTAAATTAGTTGGCTGTGTCAGAGAGCTGCAGTCAGTCAGGGTGAAACACAGGCAGAAACAGATGAGGGACACAGAGGCAGAGGTCCAACAATATGGTGCTAGTTGGTAGTGTTGTCAGTATGCAAAGAAACATGATGCTGATGTTGCAAATCAGTATTGTACGATGACATTAATGCAGAAGGCCATGTATTAAACAAAAGCCTCCTCATTTTTAAACTTTTAGCACTAAAAACAAGCAATTTAAGAATCTTGTTGGATGCCAGTGCTCTTGTGCTACAACAAAAAAAAGTATTTTTTTTGTCTGTATTTTTGTGCAAGCTGTTATAAACCAGCCCAGTCGCACAGCTGTTCATGAAATAGTAACGAAATTTAATGTATTGATTTGTGTAGATAGACACGAATTTAACGTTTTTTCGTGATGGTACGAAATCAATTTGTATGTAATCCACATAATTGTGAACCAGGAAGTATAAAGAGCTGCGTGTAGGGAGGAGGTCGGAGTGGATGGGTGGGTCAAAAAACACAAGACTTTCGTCCAGGAGACCGGTGTTCATGTCCCGTGTGAAACCAGTCAAAGTCAACATTGATTTATTTGTCACACAACTTCCGTACTTAAGTTACAACACTTCCGGTGTTATTTAAACCCAAACCCCGATCTTTTCCTAAACCTAACGAAGTAGTTTGTTGCCTAAGCCTAACCAAGTCGATCTTTTCCTAGACCTAAGTAGTTTTGTTACTTAAGCCTAACCAAGTTGATCTATTCCTAAGCCTAACTAAGTAGTTTGTTGCCTAAGCCTAAAAAAGTCGATCTATTCCTAAATCTAACTAAGTAGTTTGTTGCCTAAGCCTAACCAAGTCTATCTTTTCCTAAACCTAACTAAGTAGTTTTATTTTGAAAAGACTGGAGCGGAAATTGACTCATGCATCAAGTGTTGCTGGACATTTGTAGGAAAACGCACGAAAGGTACGTTGTTGAAAGTCGTGCTGTGCGTCACGAAAAAAAGGGAAATTTGTGTCTATGTACACAAAAATCAAATAGATTAAATTTCGTGACTATTTCACGAACCATGAGACTGTGTTGTTATAAACCAGCTGCAGATGTGCACAATCCAAACAGACAGGGAAATCCTGGAGAGGCTGACATGCTGTACACTCCATACGGAGACCATCCTCCTCACTTGAGTGTGTCACCTAAATGAACTTTAGCTGCATGAGAGGCATGAAGCTGAATTTCATTAAGGCGGCAAGCATGAAGGATAAATCTCTCTCATATCTCTGTTTTAATTGCTGCCTCTCCTTCATAATCAGATTAGCTGGAGAGAGCAGTGAAGAGCCAGATAAGACAAAAGGAGTAATTGAATTAGAAGCAAGGCAAGAGGGAGCAGAGGCAGAAGAGGCTGTTGGTGTGAGAGAGAGAAACAATATTACTGGTTGTGAGCGAGAAATCAAAAGTATTGGAGGTTCAGAGACAGAAAAAAAGTCAAGTGGGTGAGAGATGTTCACTAATAGTCTCTCCTCCGATAACCACGGTGTATCGGCCAACTCGTAGTCGTGCCAGGTTTGCGTGACAGCGTTGGCTGGAGTTTGGGCATCATTATTCTGTTTATTATAGGGTTATCGTTATGGCAACAGCTCTGTTCCCCTCTTGAGAAGATAGTGGTTATCAAACCCACTCATCATGCTGACAGAAGAATGGAGATGTCTGTTATGGTGTGATCAGCAAGCCAAATAAAAGTGGCTCTGTTCTATCTGTATGGATGCAGGATGAGTATACAGGCTCAGACAGAGAAGGTGCTATGGAGGCATGCTATACACAAGGATCAGTGCATGTGTAGTATTCAAGTGGGTATATTCAACACAGTCTCACGGCAGTTTGTGAAATAGTTACAACATTTTATCTATTTGATTTGTGTACATAGACACATTTTTCGTGATGCATAGCATCTTTCAACAATGTATTTTTCGTGCATTTTCTTACAAATGTCGAGCGACACGTGTCAATTTCTGCCCCAGCCTTTTCAAAATAAAACAACTTAGTTAGGTTTAGGAAAAGATCGACTTGGTTAGGCTTAGGCAACCAACTACCTAGTTAGGCTCAAACAAAGACTGACTTGGCTAGGCTTAGGCAACAAACTACTTAGTTAGGCTTAAGATAAGATCGACTTGGTTAGTCTTAGGCAACAAACTACTTAGTTAGGCTTAAGATAAGATCGACTTGGTTAGGCTTAGGCAACAAACTACTTAGTTAGGCTTAAACAAAGACTGACTTGGTTAGGTTTAGGCAACAAACTCCTTAGTTAGGTTTAGGAAAAGATCCACCTGGTTAGGCTTAGGCAACAAACTACTTAGTTAGGCTTAAGAAAAGATCGACTTGGTTAGGCTTAGGCAACAAAACTACTTAGTTAGGTTTAGGAAAAGATCCACTTGGTTAGGCTTAGGCAACAAACTTCTTAGTTAGGCTTAAGATAAGATAGACTTGGTTAGGCTTAGGCAACAAACTACTTAGTTAGGCTTAAGAAAAGATCCTCTTGGTTAGGCTTAGGCAACAAACTTCTTAATTAGGCTTAAGAAAAGATTGACTTGGTTAGGCTTAGGCAACAAACTAATTAGTTAGGCTTTAAAAAAGATCGACTTGGTTAGGCTTAGGCAACAAACTACTTTGTTAGGCTTAAGAAAAGAACGACTTGGTTAGGCTTAAGCAACAGAACTACTTACTTAGGTTTAGGAAAAGATCGACTTGGTTAGGCTTAGGCAACAAACTACTCAGTGAGGCTTAAGAAAAGATCAACTTTGTTAGGCTTAGGCAACAAAACTGCTTAGTAAGGTTTAGGAAAAGATCGACTTGGTTAGGCTAAGGCAACAAACGACTTAGTTAGGTTTAGGAAAAGATGGTTTCACATGGGACACGAACATCGGTCTCCTGGGTAAAAGTCCTGTGTTTTTTATGTCTATGTACATGAATCAATACATTCAATTTTGTGACTATTTCACAAACTGCTGTGCGACTGGGCTGGTACATGTGGACCTTGTGAACACACATGACTGATGTAGATAATAGCAGCCATCTTTTTTTTTTTTTATCACAGAGGGTTTCAACTATGGTTGTGACCGAATGTGAATACACTGTTAGCATATGCACAGATAATGTTTATTGAGCAGATACGGAAAAAAAAATTCCAAATTGTTGCAACAATATTGCAGTAACTTTTCATTCCTTTTCACCAGTTCATTAGTTGTTCAGTGCAGAATAAAGCTGACTGGTGTTCCACAGGTGTTCATTTTACCTCATGATCCCATATTGAAGCCCGGTGGCTCCTTGCAAGACTTGACAGAAGGTGAGAAACCAAAGAGCTGAAATTAGGGACCGTCTCAAAAAAGTGCTTGCTAATGGGCCAAGGGAGCTTTACAAATTGTTATCAATAGCATTCAATTTTTCTTTTTCATGGACATTTCAAACAAAATTGTATCTCATCCAGACCTATTGCAAGCACAATTTCTTTTTTCAAAAAAAGCTTTTTTATCACAGAACATAGACTGTATATAAAGATGGACGACATGACAGCTCCCCAAAAGTGAAGCCAAAACATCTGGATCGCCATCTGGTGGCTGGCTGCAGAATAGCTCATAAATCCCGCCCCCTCCATGTTAGCGGATGGGACATGGGCCAAACTAAAAAGTCAAAGTACACGTCAAATAAATTTTTCCCAAAGGTGGTTTCTGTCATTTTAGGTAGTTCTTATCACTCTGATGTGTGTTTAAGTGTTTCTTTGTCTGATAGGTTTTGTTTTATTTAGTTATTTGAAGCTATAAAAATGGGGTGAGACGTCATGATTGGCAGTGACCGTGCTCGGCTCGCGATGGTTCGGGCGGTTGACCTCAATAGCGTGGCTCCACCGCCCGATCACTACTGCGCAGACTCTGACTCCAAATGACAAAATCTCAAGATGGCAGCTCCTATATCCGGGATATTTTGGCTTCACTTCTATACAGTGGGAGGAAGTGGAGATGTGTTTTCCATCTTTATATACAGTCTATGCTTCAGGCCAACTTGTTTTTTCTCCCATTATAAACACACCCTCCACTTTTTCAGAAAACAATGCAATTTCTACTGGCATTTTTCCATTAAAGCCTAGGTAGGTAATATTGGAGAAACTTGCAAGAGTACGCTAGATTTTTTAAATCATCCCACCGAAAAACCCAGCCCAGTGTTGCCAACTCTTTTCCAATGAAAGTAGCTAGCAGCACTAGCTCCAAAAGAGTGGCCAAGTCGGCAAAACGTCCATCCCTTCAGGCCTCCCTCCAAAGCCACTCCCCAAAATTATCATAATGAACGTAAACAAAGATCATGGCTATTGATAGTACTCACAGCTGTCAATCTAGCAGCTTCTGGAAGACTCCGGTGACACGCAATGAGAGCATGCATGCATGCAGGTAGGTAGCTAGGTAAACAGGCAGGCAGGCCATCCAATCATTTCATTCGGGCCAAATGAACTGATTGGCTTATTACAGTCCTGCAACAGCCACAGATACCGGATGTTTTTCCTTTTTTTTCGTAAGAGCATTTGATTTATTGATTGCTGTCAGGATGTAATGAGAATTTCAACATTTTTTTTTTTTTAAAATTCATTACCTACCCTAGCTTGAACCTCACGTTATATTTTCACTGTTCATTTCCAACCAGACATTTAATAGTTACACAGCTTTGATTTAGACTTTTTTGAAGGTGGGGTTTATTAAATAGAAATCATGTTTTACTATTTGGTTATTTCAGGTACATGCTAAACTATTGTACACTTTCACTAAACCTGTATGACGTGTGTTAATTGCAGTAGAAAACAATTTAATGCAGAAATTAAGCATTTCTAACAACTTCCACTTCCACTCAATTTTCTGCCATTCAGTGCTGATAAGACAGTGTACAGTGGGTTTAACAGAAGTTTGTTACTGAAAAAAAAGCTACTGCTGGAAACAAGGTTGATGAGAGCAGAGTTGTGGGCCAGAAAACCAATTAGCTAAAAGATGCTAAAATGGTCCTTAAAGTTGATGAGAGCTGCAGAGCCAGGTGATAATTCTCTGAGTTTGTCAGTACAAGCGACCCCTTTCACATTAAACATAGTTATTTGAGCCACTGTTTATATTAAAATATTGATTAGTGCAGCTTTAAATTTTACATTTACTTATTAATAAACACAATAAAATATAGACAAACATAATCCATTTGTCTTCATACATTTACAGCATACCATTCCACCCTCTTCTTTTAGAGGTGGGGGACAGGGGATGTTCAGGTGTAGATAAATAGTCAAAAGTAGATGTCACATAGAAGTGGTATACATCATCTGAAAGCTGGGAACCTGAAGATTAATTTGAGATCCATCTGTGTGTCAAGTTGTTCTAGTCATTAATATGAAATACAAATGAATTAATACATTTATTAATCAATTAAAAGAAATTGTGAAAGTGTATAAGAGCATGATGATATAAGTATGTGATGGTCATCCCCATGCTCTATTATGTCTCATATATTGTTGCAGCAATTTTTGGGTTGATACCATTTGTTACACCGATTTGGTGCTTAATTTAAACATTTTTTACCAGTCGAGAATTGATAGAAATTTTCAATAATTTCTCCAAAATACCACATTAAGACACCAAGACCTTGAGGAACACCATAGAAAAAGCCATGCTGTGATTTGGTATCAAAAACTTTTGACATTTGGAGATTTCTGCAAGAATTGCATTTTTCGGCGATTGGATGGTGAGCACTTCTGTTGTGTAAACTGCTCAGAAACCCCCTTATTGTCAATCTACCTAGGAAAGCCATCCATCCTCTGAATCCTCTAGGTCTCTGGATTGTGGCTGGAAAGTTTCATGAGGCTGTGATTATCCTAGAGGTCACCACAGGTCATTTTATACAGTGACGTCAAGTTTAAAAAAAATGGTCTCACTACAATGAAATGGCTACTATCGGGACTTACATCTTAACGCATGAATACAGTTGGGCTCATTGGATCCACAAGAGTCTCAGCTTTTCAGTGATACACAATTTATGTAATTCCAAAACTGTTTAGGGACCCCAGAATGCAGAAATATTCAAATACACCATTTTAGAATAGGCAAAAATAACACATGTATACTGCATTCAAAAAACTGCATGTGATTATCATAAAGTGGGCATTTCTGTAAAAGGGAGACTCGTGGGTACCCATAGAAACCATTTTCATTCACATATCTTGAGGTCAGAGGTCAAGGGACACCATTGAAAATCGCCATGCCAGTTTTTCCTTGCCAAAATTTAGCGTAACTTCTTAACGTTATTTAGCGTTCTTCTCGACAAGCTGGCATGACATGGTTGGTACCAATGGATTCCTTAGGTTTCATATGATTCCAGGATCTTCACTCTAAAAACTCAGCCCGCAACAACCTCTGAAAGACAGAATAGCAGCTGGGCCCGCCGGCAGGCCATTGGAGTATTAAAGCACGGTAGGCAGATTGGAGCAAATATGATTAAAAAAAGTTATTTTTATAAAACTAGTCACTATATCCTGACAGTAGTGCATGAGACAGGTAATCTGAAAATAGTCATGTGCCCCTGTGGCATCTGCAAGATTTCACAAACCGGAGTAAAACAACCAATCAGAGTCGAGCTGGAGCCTTGGTGTCTCTGAGCAGCTGTCAATCACTCGAGAACTCCGATCAAACGGTCAAGGCATAAAATGACAAAGTTTGTGACCCGGCAGCCATGTTGAGATCAGTTGAGGAAATACCAAGCACCGCCCACCAGCCGGAGCGAACTTTCTCATTTTACAGCTAAATAGTACACTACAAGATGTTTCTGAAAACATTTGAGGTGAGAAATAGGCATTACAGTAACAGAATATTGATTCATATTTGATCAGCGCTGCCTAGTTTGACCGTTTGATCGGAGTTCGCAGTGATTGACAGCTGCCTCCGCTAAATGAACAGCCAATACGAACGCTCTCTCTCTCTCTGAAATTACCTGTGATTGGCCAACATCTCCTTTCACGGGCTAGATATTTTAAAGCCTGAAAACAGAGCCATGAGGAGGTGCAGAAGTCTTGTTTTCTCTCAGAACACTTGAATAATAATATGCTGAAAGGTTATATGGAATTTTTGCCTAATGATACCAAAAACATTCTGCCTACTGCAGGTTTGAAGGGTTAAAAGAATCCAAGCAGACGTCTGAGCACATTAAAAGCAGAAGAAAGTCGACAGCGGGTGATAGACAAGATAGAAAAAAAGCAGAACGAGAAAATGTATGGAAGGCATTGACAAAGGTCAAACTCAGCACAGTGTATTTAACCTATGGCACGCTCTTTCACCCGCTGAGCCACCGGGGAGACCCCATCATTGTCAAGAGCTGCTTCAAAGAGAGCAGTCAGCGGGGCACAGAGGCTGCCCATGGGCAAGCCCTGGCATAAAGACTCAAACGCACCCCAGCAGCGTGAGTAATCTCACGGCTAATGTCTGATATCTAATGGCCTTAATCAAAAGCCCCCGCTACGATCCTCTCAGAACTGTGTTGATAAATCACAGTGTTAATGAAAAATGGGCCGTATCACAGCACAGCGCTGGTAGGCTGCAGCACAGCCCCATTTGTTAAAGCAGCTTCCTGCGGTTTCTGTGTCAGTTTAGTTTCCTCTCCACCTCTCTCTTCCTCCATCTTCCATTTGTATGAGCGTCTCCATCTCATTTGATTTAACCTCTGTTTGTCATCCGTTTTAACTTCTCGTCATTTTGTTTTCACCTCTCATTTATTCTCCAGCTTCCTGCGGTTGTCTTTCTTTTTCTTTTACATCTTCCCCATTATTCTCCTCCTCCTTCTTCTTCTTCCTCTCCCCCTTCCCTCGCCTTCATTTGCCGCCTCGCAGCATCCAGTTCTTTAATCTCATCTCTCCTTTTCCCCATCTTTTCCTTCTCTCATTTGTTCCCCAACACTGTTCCGGTCGCTTCGGCGTCTCCGTCTCCCTGCCTCTCTGTTTGCCTCTGTTTAATTTGTTAAGCAGAGGTGTCGTGTTGTGTTCTGTTCTGTGGTCTTGGTGGGTAGGCTGCATGGTGAACAGAGCTGCTGTGAGGAGGTAATTAACCGCTCCTCATTTAGACAACAGGCTCAATCAGCGAGACAGAATGACTACATGTGGGCTGGAATGCCGATTGCAGAGGCCCCAGGCACACACATACACAAATACACACACACACACACACACACACACAAACACACACTCAAACACCCTTCACAGAAAAAATGCAACAGATAATTTAGAGTCTACATTCCTGCTGATGATGCATAGTTTTTTCTGAATATATTTTTTCAAAATCAGAATCAAAACTACACTTGGCATGCAAAAACATTAGCGGCTCCACATGGCAGCAGCTGGTAACTGTTTGAAATTGAACTACAATTCCAAAACATGTTCTAACACAGCCCCATTATTATAGAAAACAATGCTGCACAACATCTGTCAGCACACACAGTTTTATTAGGTTTTCTGGTTTATATTCTGTTTTGTATATTAATATGTAGAGTATATGTTTACTTCTAATGTAACATATTTTGTTTGGTGTAGGGCTGTCAATCAATTAAAATAGTAAATTGCGATTAATCACAAATTAATCGTACATTTTTTATCTGTTCAAAATGTACCTTAAAGGGAGATTTTTAATACTCTTATCAACATGGGAGTGGGCAAATATGCTGCTTTATGCACATGTATGTATATATTTATTATTGGAAATCAATTAACAACACAAAACAATGACAGATATTGTCCAGAAACCCTCACATATACTGCATTTAGCATAAAAAATATGCTCAAATCATAACATGGCAAACTCAAGCCCAACAGGCAACAACAGCTGTCCGTGTGTCAGTGTGCTGACTTGACTATGACTTGCCCTAAACTGCATGTGATTATCACAAAGTGGGCATGTCTGTAAAGGGGAGACTCGTGGGTACCCATAGAACCCATTTACATTCACATATCTTGAGGTCAGAGGTCAAGGGACCCCTTTAAAAATGGCCATGCCAGTTTTTCCTCAATAAAATGTAGCGTAAGTTTGGAGCGTTATTTAGCCTCTTTCTTGACAAGTTAGTGTGACATGGTTGGTACCAATGGATTCCTTAGTTGTTTTTAGTTTCATATGATACCAGTATCTTCACTCTAGAAAAAACTGAGCCTGCTACACTCGTAAAATTGCAGGTTGTGTTAATGCGTTAAACAAATTTTCATTAACGAGTTATTATCGTGTTAAAGTGGCAGTAGGCAAAAAAATGTTGGCATAATTTGGCAAAAATTCCATAATAACCTTTCAGCATATTGTAATTCAAGTGTTCTGAGAGATAACTAGACTTCTGTTTTCAGGCTTTAGAAAAATCTAGCCCGTGACGGCAGATTTTGACCAATCACAGGTCATTTCAGAGAGAGAGAGCGTTCCTATTGGCTGTGCTCCGGTCATGTGACCAGAACTTGGCTTCCTTCAACAGACTTTACAATGGCCACCGCGTCACAAACTTTCTCATTTTACAGCTAAACAGTACACTACAAGATGATTCTGAAAACATTTGAGGTGAGAAATAGGCATTACAGTAACAGAATATTGATTCATATTTGATCAGCACTGCCTAGTTTGACCGTTTGGTCGGAGTTCGCGAGTGATTGACAGCTGGCTCTCATAGACGGCAGCTGGACAGCGGACCTTGTTTTCCTCCGGTAAGTGAAATCCTTCAGATGCCGTTAGGAGCACCGGAGGACACAGTAGGACACAGAGGAACATGACTTTTTTCAGGTTACCTGTTTCATGTACTACTGTCACGATATAGCGGCCGTTTTCTAAAATTAACTTTTTTTAATATTTGGTTACAAAACATAATAACAAATGATGTTTAAAGAATCGGTTTTATTGATGCATCTAAGGCTTTTGAGCAAGTAAATCACCAAAAGTTGTTTCTGAAATTGAGTCAAAGGGGCGTGCCTGACAGCATTATAAGAATCTTGTCATATTGGTATGCGAACCAGAATATGCAGGTCAAATGGGGCAATAGAGTCTCCGATCCCTTTGGTGTTGGTAATGGAGTAAGACAAGGGGGGTTACTTTCACCAGCCCTCTTTAATGTGTACATGAATGAGTTATCTGACCAACTAAGAGGCTGTATAACAAGCTGTATGATTGGTAACACCATGGTACACCATTTTATGTATGCTGACGATCTGGCTATTGTCTCTCCTAGCAGTGCTGGGTTTCAACAGCTGCTGAATATATGCTCCGAGTATCGGGTCAAATATGATTTGCAATACAATGCAAAAAAGAGTGTTGTCATGATCTGTAGAACAAAAGAAGATAGGGACCTCAACTTTCCAGTCTGATGATGACGACATGTACAGGCAGTGCCGTATATTATATGCTCAAGCTAACATGTTGGCAAGAAAATTCTACATGTGTTCAGACCATGTCAAGATAGGTCTCTTTAGATCCTATTGCACTCCCCTCTATACTGCCCCCTGTGGGCCAAGTTTAAAAAGGCCAGCATGCATAAGCTTCAGGTTGCCTACAATGACTGCATGCGGATATTACTTAAAAAACCCAGGTGGTGTAGTGCAAGCGAGCTGTTCTGTAATGCAGGTGTCAACACTTTCCAGGCTCTGTTGAGAAACCTAATGTATAAATTTATATGTCGGCTAAATGATTCTCAGAACGCCATCATCATGCTACTGTCAAATCCTTGTTTTAGTGTTATACAATACCAGTCACCCCTGTGGAAACATTAGTATAACTGTCTTTTATAAAAAGTGGCAGTTCCTATTTTAATGTATGTATTGTTGTTTGTGTTGTATGTTTTTTAATGGATGTTGAGTCTGTCAATAAAGATGAATTGAATTGAATTGAATAATAAATAAATAATTTAGTTTAGATTATTATTTTTTTCAATATTATTATTTTTTTGCTTATTTCTTCTTTTCATACATGTTGGAGTTTGAATGTCAATCGATGCTATCCAAGAGGGAACTCGTGTCCTTATATACCAGCCAACAGTGGACTCCTATTGTTCCATGCAGTACAAGTGTGGACCATTTTTTCTGCAATGTGCATCAACAAACACATTTTTAAAGATCCAGTCTGATGTCAAATCAGTTTTTATCGATGAATTATCACTGAAAAGAAAAGATCTTACTGCTGATCTTTTTATTTCTAATTTTATCCTGGTTGTTTGTTTATTTTTCTTCCCTTATTTCAGATTCTAAAATACTTATTACTCTCCTGCTTTCTGGGTAGCCCTTTACTTTAATACAGTGTCAAGCTTGAATTTAAGACATCCACTAAATCTGAGCCTTTATATTTTGTTGCAAAAACATAACAAATCATGTTTCAATAGACTGGTTTCTTCACCAAGTAGCCTGTTTAATAGCTCCACTACAGTCTGAAACACTGCCTGGGGCCTAAGCCATTCACACTATGGAGGAGTGTTAAAAACAGCGTGTGTGACTGAGTCGTTAAAATCCCTGGTCCAGCCAGCAGGAGTAGCGCTGAGCATGGGCTTGAACAGTCACACACCTGCAAGCCCCCTCTTGGTTAAAATAAAAAGAAAATAATAATCACAGCAGGATTTAAAACATAATATTAGCATGAATTAAAGCATGACCAACAGGGGACTTACGAAATGTCCCCTGTTGGCTAAGGAGTCCCCTGTTGGTGAATGTGTACTGATGCCAAAGTCCACTGTTGGAAGGAAGGTAATAACACACACACACACACACACACACACACACACACGCACACAAACTAATGCAATATTGCCCATCCAAGCACTATAAACATAATCTTTAAGGTGATTCCACAAAGTTAACCGTAGCTTGGTTTCTAAAGAAATCATTAACTCATTAACACACACACACAATGTTGTTCCACTAAGAAAATCAGCCGAACACATGAACCTTTGAGTTTTAGATTGGATGATAAAGGTATGAAAAGCACAACAAAGATCTTATTTAATTTAACGACTTGTGCAAATTTGCTCTCACTTTGACCAATAACAGGATCTACTCTATGTGTCTAGAAGTGGTGTTGTTCCTTTCACTCAAGCATGCAGATTGGAGCTGTATGATTTAGGTGATATGAAAAATATATGAAAAATGTGACAAAAATATGAAAAAAATGACATTTACAAGAACTAACAAACTTAAGAGTAGCAGTGAATTGGACAGAAAAGATAGACAAAATAATGTGAACCATTATCATCTATCCATTTCAGATATGGCGGAAAAATGGCTTTAATGTTAAGGTGCAATAATTCAATATGGTCTTCTACAATGCATAAATAGAGTAAGGATACCACTGCAATGTAAATGCATGATATAACACTGCTTTGTGTTTTGTAGTGCAAATACTGCAGTAAATGTTACTCTAAGATGTATCGGCAAAGACATAATACACATTAAAACATGTTGATCCAGCCTGCTCTCATTCCCAGGGTGTTAAATACCGAGGCTTTGTCGAGGCCGTCGGCGTTCGGTACTGCCGCACAAGGCACACTTTAGCACCAGTATGAAACGGACAGGGCGTTCCATTAACTATAATGTAAACCCATCCGCGGCAACAGGAAATGCTCCGATAAAGTGTGCCAGGAGTGTATTGACGTAGTTTTAATAGTGAAAAGACACACACTGGATGGGTATGAGGGGAGGTGGATGGGTCCAACAAACACATGGCTTTCATCCAGGAGGCTGCTGTTTGTGTCTTGTGTTCACAACTTTCAGTGTCATTTTCACTGTACAAACGTAGTAGTTTGAAGCCCAACCATGTAGTTCTTTCCTGAACCTAACTATAGTGGTTTTATTGTCTAATCCTAAAGTGACGCCAAGGGTAAGTATGGTGGTTTTGATGCCGGAAATAAAGTGACAGCAAGGGGTGTGACAAAGCGTCAGTATGTGACGAGTTGGGATGAAAACATGTTGGCTGATAATCCCCTCCACAGAATCCTTCTAGAATCAAAAGCCTCCTAAACTGTGGACTGGCCATTCCTACTGGCCACACACTGTTCTGTGGATGAACTGACAAATGCAAAATTATGCTGTCAAGTCTTCGCAGAGCAGAAAATACAAGGCCATCTGTGCCAACAGCTAAGAGGGAAGAAACGAATAGGTAAATTCAGTCCAAGCAATTAAACATTGAGGCTTCCAACAGAATGTCTGCACTGAAAAAAGTACAATTTAATGTTAAAGGCAGCATATGACCATTACCCTCCAATTCCAGAGCAATCTTTAGATCAGACCTTTTTTGTTAGCTGCTCTCAAACTGATCGGCCACAGGGCCAAGTGCTGTTTCCCCAGCACGACCCCCTTAAATGAAATTCCCTGATGTACTGATTAGAGATACACAGCACAATAGAGGGTCACAGATGTTATAAACTAGCTGATCTGAGCTCATTCTGCCTTCCAATAACACCAAGATCTCCAGAGAATGTGGTATATTTCATATCTGATGCCCTTAAAGGACCAATCCAATACAGAAAAGAAATATTAGTGGCATCTGTTTATCTCCATGTTCAACCCGTTCTCACTCCCAACTCGTCAAACACCGCCACTTGGTCAGTTCCCCTTGGGGTCTGATACCGAAACACCGAAACACCGAGGCAGCCTTAGCGTCTTTGTGAGACACATCAGGCTTTTAATTAACTTCAATGTAAACCCATCCACATCATTATTAGTTGGTCAGAGCAACTGACGTGGTATAAAGAGTGAAAAACTCCACTTAGGATCGATGGGAGGGGAGGTTGGACCCAGGTCAACCAGGAGACTGCTGTTTGTGTCCCGTGTGAAACCAAGTCAACATTGAGGTTTTACCCTAGTTTTGTTAGGTAACTTCTGTATTATACTAACGGCAGTTAAGTAACAAGCATAGTTATTTTACGTAAGAAACATACTTATTTTAATCCCAACCACGATCTTTTCCCAAGCCTAAGCAAGCAGGTTTTTTTTGCTGAAAATTAAAGCAAGTAGTTTTGTTGCCTAAACTTAAAACAAGTAGTTTTGTTGCCTAAACCTAACCAATTACTTTTGTCGCATAAACATACCTAATAAGTAAGTAAACCAATGTTGGAAGTTTATTGTGAAAAAAGACTGTATGCATGTAACAAGCGGAAACTATACATTTCCTCTGAACACGTAAGTTTATTTTGAAAAGACAATATGCATGTGCACTGACTCACCATTCCTGACATCTCCAAAACTGACGCAAGAGGGGTATAGAGCATCATAGCTCAAAGTAAATGGCCAGGGTCTGAAATTAGCACCCGCCACCCATCAAATGCAGGTAAATGTTGGCAGTGGCGGGTAAAATTGTCAGGCCATCCGGCACTTTGGCAGGCAAGGAAAACGCTGGGGATGGGAATAGAGAATCAGTTCCCGCTGAGAACCGGTTCCTAGTTGTCCTATTCCCTAGCATGTCATGCCTCCCTGTCTTTCAATTTCTCTATATTGATGCTTTCCGACAGTTACACATACAAATAACGCAGGCTTTATCATGTTTCAGTTTGTTTGGAACCGGAGCCATGGCGTGGCACTATTACTACTAAACCTAAGGGACACATTTCCTGATCATGTTTCCCTTGATTTTACCTGATAGTTACATTAAATTATGGTGTGTTCAATCTCTGTTCAGTAAAAATGAGTATTGGGACTAAAATGGCAACACGTTCTCACTCCCAGCTGTCAAATACAGCTGGGAGCATATGGCTGCTTGGTCAGTAGCCATATGCAGGGTCTGAAATTAACTTTTTTTCACTTCCGGCCACTGTGGCAGGCAAGTATATTTTTTTATCTGCCACTTTTGAAATCTCTGCGCAAAATTAAGGAATAACATTTTAGGTCTGATGTCATTCAATGTTCGATATAATTTACACAAAAAACATTGTATGCATGGTAAATTACAGTGTTGGAATTACATTGTAGCTTCTGGGGGAGCCTTCTTTTCGGGGGTGGGAGGATACCGTACACATTACTGTACTGAACTTTGTTATTGTCATCTATAAAGGTTATTTGCAAAAAAACACAATTCAAATGACGTAATTTTAATTATGTAATATATGTTGCTTAGAGGTAGTGTTAGGAAGTCAAACAGGTCATAATTCCCTCTTTATTATTATCTATTTTATATTGCTGTGAAAACATCTCCTTCAAACAACTGGATTTATTCAAGTTTCTCTCCAAGAACTACGTTTTTCGATATTCCATTTGAACACATCATGATAAAGTTAGAATTTACCTTTGCCGTTGAAACTCCACTTAATTTGTGATTGCTTAATGTGACAGACAAACGAGTGTAAGATTAATCACCTTCTCCGACATTATCTTATTTACAAATGTCATTATTATGAATCTTAACAATTTACTATTCAAAAGTCTTAAAATGACCTAATAATGCAGCATTGCCATAGGAAATGGCCCACCCTTGATTGGCAGTTTAAGTATGGCAACAACAGGTTCAGTCATAGACAAATGTTGATTGGCAGCGGAGGGATTTGAACCCACACCTCCTGAGAGACTGGAGCCAGCGCCTTAGACGAATCGGCCACTCTACCAAACAGGGGTTGGCCTTTAACAGCTGTTTACGGTTCTGTCAAATCGTTACCCATAAAACATGTCGCAGCCATAATGAAAACTTAGACACAGTGCATGTAAGGAAGGAGAATAGGCAGAATAGTTTTCATTCAGAAAATGCGAATGGAGAAGCACTGACGTGAAAAGTCAGGAATTCATTGCCTTCCAGATCACAGAATATACAGTTAAGCCATTACATGAGGTCTTTTTTGGAATTTTTAATGACATTTGTTCAGACGGGTTTTCCCAGTTTCCCGCCGTAATCCCGAGCTTGTGGCCAGACATTCCAAGTACCAGGTTAGCAGGTGTGGAGTTAGTCATGACAAGGCTGTAAGGCTTAAGGAATTAGGTGCTCCAAATTTGAAGAAAACTGGTATTAAATAGCAAAAAAGTCAAGCCAAGTTTTAAAATGTGAAGTGGAGGCTGAAGTGCACTAACTGCTACAGTATAGAGCCTGGTAAATGTGTATAAGGGGAGCAGGATGGTTTTCAGCCTGGCTCTGACCAAAGACACTGATTTCCATCTGTAGCTTCTAGCACATTCATCATATCTGTTTGTCTCAATTTAAACCTAACAGAGTCACCTTGTGTCTTTTTTTTGTGCGTAGGGTCCAGAGTCATTTCTGTCTAAACAATGGCCTTATTGTAGGCCAGTGTAGCTGTAAGTGTAGAACATGGGACTTTAACAGTTTGGTTTTGGGGTGCCATTCCCACTCTAAACCCCCTTGACAAAGAATATACTGTATGTTACTATATATCATTAAAGGGATAGTTTGGGTGTTTTGAAGTGTGGTTGTATGAGGTACCTGTCCATAGTAGGTGTATTACTTACAGTAGAAGACGGTCGGCGTGCCCCTAACATCGAGAAACAGACAGGAGCACCGGAGCAAAGCAATTCAGTGCTCTGGATGGGGACGGCAGAAAAACATATTTCTGCCACCTAATTGAAAGGCTCACCTAGAAAAAATTACATCCGAAGCGGATATCATTTTATCGCTATATTAAGAATATTTTCCGATGGCAAACTGAACTTAAAGTGAAACATATCTATACTGTGTTTGTCCTCTGAGCCTGCTGGCTTTGGAGAGAGCATAGATAAGTTTCACTTTCAGTTCATTTACCTGTCGGGAAGAAGAAGGCAAGGGCTGTCTGACAGCACTTTAAACGGATATCGATTTTTTTAGGTGAGCCTTTCTTTTAGGTGGCTAAAATAAGTTTTTCTGCCGTCCCCATCCACAGCACTTTATTGCTTTGCTCCGGTGTCGGTGCTCCTGTCTGTTTCTCCAAACTGGGGGCACGCCGACAATCATCTACTGTAAGTAATACACCTACTATGGATAAGCACCTCATACAACCCCACTTCAAAGCAGTTTACAATTTTTCTCAATCGCTTTGGCTCATTTTTTGAAACATTCTTAACATTCTCTAGACTGTAAGTGCAATTGTCACAACTGTTTGAGGGGACATTACAACTATATTGCATGTTTGCAAAAAGGTAGTAACTCACCCAAAACACTTCATTCATGCTTCAAAACCTAGTTATTGTGTCAGTAAACTGGTCAACACCACCAAAATGAAAAGCTGTTTTGTCATCATGTGAGCCGTACTGGTCAAAATGTTACCTGTTTTTTCACCATGTCAACATTGGCAATGTTTCTTATATGCAAAACTCTGTTTTGTTCAGCTTGTTTGTTGACCCTGACAAACTTACTGTACTATACAAGAATGTCTGTAGCTGAATGCTGTTTTGTATCTCAATGAGCTTTTTAGATTTTGACACAGGTCAAACTGTACTGAAAGTCAATAGGCCTACTGTAATACACAGAAACAGAATATGCACATTTGTATACAGTAAATGTACTTGTGTAGCAATGTGTTACATGTATTACAAATAGAAAATTCACTTTTGACCTTTTATGTAAGGACACAGTGAAGAGAAGATTTGCCACAAAATGACATCCATGCCAAAAAACAAACCCCGCAACAATAAATGAACCTGCGGTAGGTCAGTAAAACAGAACAAATTGTACCTCCTCACAGTACATAACACCATCTCATAGATATTTATGAAATATACATGTATGTCTGACAGATTTTGATAACTGAACGGATCAGTTTGCATGTGATGGCTCAATTGATGAAAGAATGTTTAGAAGTTGTGAAGAGTATGACAATTTTATATTTTATATTTTAGAATCAACTCATCGGTTTTGAACAGCAAGACGTCCAAGTGGTTCTTGTGCAAACTGTTGAAAATTGAACTTAGTCTCTTGCACACACGTGCCAAAACAAGCAATTTCCTTGAATGGATGATAAATTATAATCTGTTGTGAACAACAAACTAACTGTTCAGAGATTTGAAGATATTGTTTTGAAAAAAGAATTCTCATTCAAGAATTGAGTCAAAGTGAATGAGAAAAACTGTAATTGTGATTAATCGCATGATTGTCCATGATTAATCCGGATTAATAGCAAATTAATCACACATTTTTTTTATCTGCTCAAAATGTACCTTAAAATGAGATTTATCAAGTATTTAAAACTCTTATCGACATGGGAGTGGAAAAAAAATGCTTGCTTTATGAAAATGTGTGTATATATATATATATATATATATATATATATATATATATATATGGGCCATTCTACCAAATTGGTTCAAAGTCAGAGTTGTAAACATTTTGAAATTTGTATCTTTTCTTCCCAAAACTGTGTCCGTATATATGTTGTAAACAAATCTAATCAAAGTACAGTCAATTTTGGTATTGTATTTTCAGTCTGGTTTGGAATGTTTTTCTTCTCCCAAAATTTGCGCTACCGAAACCTAGTAATACACTATAATAAAAGGTTTTATATTAACCTGTTAAGATTGTGTTTCCATTCCTCCTCTAAAGAATATTTTTAATTTTATTTTCTAGAAGTTTTTCACATCTAAATCAATTAAAATTACAATTTTAACATTTTTTTAAGTTGAATTGATAAGATTCATCAAAATCTAAATGCAATCTTTCTTTGTTAAATGCATAACGCTGATCATATTGATTCCAGAGTTAAGGATTGATTAAATTGAACATACATTTAACCAATCAGTATCATAACATTTTAGATGATAACTCAATATACCTTATTTTTGACAAAATACCCAGTGACTGCACTGTTTCAGTAGTGACTGCACTGTTTTGGTAGTGACAGCACTGTTTTGTTCGCAAGATTATATCATATTCCGAAAGACGAATATTACTAATCAATCGTCATTGAAGTTTCCATACAGATGAGGAAGAGTGTCTTGAAATTAATAACCCAAGTGGTTTCAGTTAAAAAAAAAAAAAAAAAAAAAAATCTCAACAATAATACTGATATTAAGCCGTTGCTGTCAGGCTTCTGAACACTTCAACTCATGTATCCTTGGAAGGTCTGTAACAAATAGATTAAACATCCTTAAGAAGAATACACACACTTGTAAGTGTTATGCAGTTGAATCTGAATGAATGAACTGATCATGAACTTGAGACACACACCTGAGTGTTTGGATCTGGTGCAAAGGTGCTACAATAGAGGCAAAGCACAACACTACAGTTCCCAACATTGTAACAGAGAACCTTCAGGACTTCATTAAAACAGCAACTGGTCTTTATGTTGCTTCAAACATTACTATTATGTTTGACATTATTGCTGGTAGTGAGCACCTGCTTATTGTAAAGCCACCATAAAAAGGGTCATGAGTGGTTAAGCTATTTTCATGCAGTCTTAAAAGACGCTATCGCTCTGGACGGTCTTTACAGCCAGGCTAATGGAATGACAGTGGACACACAAACACACACACACATACAGAGAGGGAGTGAGAGAGACATTTGTTGTATGTTTAGGAGGGTTCAATGTCCCCTATGAGCTTTTGTCCAAATCTTTAAAACCACACACTGAACCTTTTGGTCTCCTGACATTTCACCCTGAGCAGAAGAGCTTCAGAAAGAGAAAAACAAACGACGGACACCTTCACAAATCTATTCACAGATTTAGTTTTTTACTTATTGCAGTGAATACTCTTGGGCTGATCTTAACATGCCTCTGCGTAACATTTTCTGGTGGAGGGATTAAAGTGATGACCTTTTCCACTGTGTACCAGATCTCGTCTTCTATTCACAGCCAAAAAAAGCGGTTTCGCCCAATGTTGTGCATGACTTTGACCTCCAGGGCACCTGCAGACAGATGAGGGGTAAAATAAAGGGACATGGGGTGAAACATGGTAAATATTGTTTGTATTGAAATCTTACATAAAATACTATGAAATAGTTTGATTCAAAGGAAATGGGAATTTGAGAATGAAAGATGGTCAAATGAGAATAAATGGAATGTTTGAATTAGAAATATCATGCATTGTAAACTAAATTAAAATATGTGAGAAAACAAAGGAAAGACAAATCCCCTTCTTCCACGTCTTCAATGATTCCAGGATATGGCTCATTGTCATAAGTGACAACACACCACTTTCCAACAAGGTCTTCAGTGATGTCATCAACTGGACGGAGAGTCCCTTCACACCCAGAGCTTGAGGTGGAATGGCTTCCATCTCCTGGGGCTGTTGCTTCAGGTGTACTATGACTTGTCCCAAACTGCATGTGCACAGTAGGTCATTTTATACAGTGAGGTCAAGTTTCAAAAAATGAAATGGGGACTAACATCATCACACATTAATACAATTGGGCTCACTGGATCCAGAAGAGTCTCAGCTTTACAGTGATAATCAATTTATGTAATTCCAAGACTGTTTAGAAACCCCAGTACGCAGACCTTTTCTTCACTCTAGCTTTAAAACTGCGCCTGCGACAACCTCCAAAAGATTGATTGCATTATTGCATTAAAGAAATTAGTGGCGTTAAAACGAATTTGCTAATGCATTATTAACGAATATGAATATATTAATATCGGTATACTCTGGCTCAAATAAATATGGGCGGCCATCAAAGACCTCATCCACATTGTGGAAATCATCTAAATATTCATCTATGACATTGAAAATCTTTTAGATAACGCTAAGCTACGCTTTCTGTACTCCTACTTCTCCTTGAGCGAGACTCTTTCCATAATGTCAGACACTTATAATAACAACCAGAGCCTGTCATGACAGCACTTTTAGTGGACGTAAATGACAGTGCCAGCTTGCCCCAATAGCACCATATTGCAGCCTGTGAGCGACTGCCGTCTACAGTGCTGTCCCTCAATACTGGACTAATTTCAGAAATTGTTGTCCCTATTAATGAGTTAAACACAAACGCATGGAATAGGGTCCAGGTTGAAAAATGATGAAGTTACCCTTTAACATGTGCATATAAAACAATGCAAGTCAGTTGTAGCCTTAGTATATAACTATCTTATATGTTATGGGAAAACCGTCAATGACATCTTTACCATTATGCTGTCTTTCTCAGCCCTGTGATAGACCGGCAACCCGTCCATGCTCCACCCAATGCATCACCCAGTGCATGCTGGGATAGGCTCCATCTGCCTGCACTTTTGAATAAGATAGTGGTTTCAAAATTGGATGGATAGAAGTTTCTGATAGAAAAAGTTTGGGAAACTCCTGCATCTGCATTTAAAGCTCCTTTATACTTCCACTGTAGAGAGATGGACATAAGAGAAAGTAGGAGGTCTGAGCTCCGTGGTCTTAAATGTGGAGTCTCACTTGTGAGACAGATTTTCATTGACAATTGTCGGAAGGGGAATAATAACTCTTCCACTTCCTCTAAAGCTCAGCTCGCATGGCTCTGCTAAACTCCACATAGGCTGTGAGAAGCTGCAAAGGGCACTCCAGGGAGGAGATTAGTCATTGTCAAAGATCTGTGATTTAAAACGCTGAAGTGGGATATTTTCTTGAATATAAAGCAGGGGCCATCCTACTCAAAACAATACCATTAATATTGGTTCCAAAGGTGAGCGGTCTTAATGCACTTTCATAGGCTTTTCTCCCACACTGTGAGAAGTACAGTATATGGGGGAAACACTGCAGGCATCTGTTTGTTTCAAAGCTGCTGAATGGAAAGGTTGTCCATATAATAAAGATGTATGAGCATCATTGCAAAATTATTGAAATTGTGCTTGTCAAACCTATGTTCTTTCTGTCAAACCTTCTTTTAATGGTAAAGAATGGCAGATCTAAGCCAGGGATTAATGGTACACTGACATTGCCTTATCACCTTTTACCTGGTGTTCAGTCTTTTCAAACATTAGAGGAACCAATGGGTCATTTCATCTAAAACATATTAATCAATTGGAATTATCGATGCCAGAACTAGGCAGCCTGCTCAAAAGGGCTTACCCACATCTACTGAAGTACTGGTTCTTTCATTTCCATTTGGCATTTACTGTATGTACATGTAGGCTACATGTACAATATTGGCATAAGAGGCATGCCGTCAAAATTTGGAACCTCACTGCATCTAAGTGGTATGAGTTGTGTGTGTCCCTGACAAACTGTAAGTAGAAACTACCATTAAGGACTTTTATGGCCTCTTGGTTTATTTTACTGATAGCTTTTTCACATTTGCTAAGCTAATCTACATTCAATGTGGAACGTTTATGCTAACGCTAGTTTGACTGCAGCTATCTGCCAACACTGTTGGATAATGATGTAAATGGAACGGAAGTGTGTTTGTTTTTCGCAAATTAAAGTGAGATTTTAATCTTTTGTAATTTTTATTATAAGGGCTTACAACATTATGATGGAAGTATATGATAGCCATTTCCGTGCTCACTTATGTCTCATAAGTTGTTGCAGCAGCTTTTGGGTTGATATCATTTGTTACACATTAAGTGCTAAATTTAACCTTTTTTAACCACTCGAGAATTAATAGAAATTAAAAATACCAAAATACCACATTAAGACACCAAGACCTTGAGGAACACCACAGAAAAAGCCATGCTGTGATTTGGTATCAAAAACTTTTGACATTTGGAGATTTCTGCAAGAATTGCATTTTTCGGCGATTGGATGGCGAGCACTTCTGTTGTGTAAACTACTCAGAAAAACCATCCATCCTCTGAATGCCCTAGGTCTTTAGTTAGTGGCTGTTAAGTTTCGTGAGGCTGTGATTATCCTAGAGGTCACCACAGGTCATTTTATACAGTGAGGCCAAGTTTTAAAAAATGGTCTCAATACAATGAAATGGCTACTATGGGGACTAACATCATCACACATGAGTACAATCGGGCTCATTGGATCCACAAGAGTCTCAGCCTTAAAGTCATATCTAATTTATGTAATTCTAAGACTGTTTAGGGACCCCCATATGCAGAAATATTCAAATACACCATTTTAGATTAGGCGAAAATAACACATTTGTAAGGCATGTAAACAAATGCATAGAACCCATTTTCATTCACATATCTTGAGGTCAGAGTTCAAGGGACCTCTTTGAAAATGGCCATGCCAGTTTTTCCTCACCAAAATTTAATGCAACTTTGTAGCGTTATTTATCGTTCTTCTGACATGCTAGCATGACATGGTAGGTACCAATGGATTCCCATTTTGGCCAGGGACAACCTCTGAAAGACGCCGGCGGGCTGTCCAAGTGTTAAGGGGTTGCTGGTATATCTTCTTTAGTTTTAGCATTTTGGAACTAAAAGTATCCTTGTGTCCTTTGTGTTCAGACTGACACCCCAAGGCGAACATTACTTACTGAACATTACTAACATATATTCAGTCCTGAATGAATACACCACTGTTTTTCTATGCCAAGATGATTCCAATTGTCCCAGGTCTAAAAAATAATTACTAGTCAGCACTTGTCTAATTTCCATTAAATCCAACTGTTTCCTCTCTCACCTCCAGAAGCAAATATTAATATCTGGGGTTTACATGCACAAATAAACAGGTAGCCCCTGACCATAATGTGATTGTCTACCTAATAACGCCATCACTCTACTTGTTGTTCAATTCAGACACATAATCCATCCACAGTGTTTTAAATCCTCTTTGAAAGTAATAAAATCAGTCATTGTTTTGCAGAATTCACTTAAAAGTCACTCGCCTCCCTGTTATTATTCTCCAAAAATCAACATAAAATAATTTAAAGAAAACTAATTAATCCACCTCACCTGCCTCATCACTGATTTTCTGTGTATGTATCTTGTTTGGCTGACTTTTGCATTTATTGACTTTGTGTTCACTTTGGAAGATTGTTGTCACAGCAGTGATTTATAATCTGTAAAATCTCTAAGAGTAAAGATCATTTTCAGCTGGGGATCACAAAAAAGACACTAATCTGTGTCTGTAGCTGCTGGAGCAAGCATTGATTCGCTCTCCCTGTAATCTACAGAGGCCTGTCAGCATCATCACTATGCTTCTGTTGAATTCAAAGTCTTTAACAGAAAGAATTTGTTAAAAAATTAAAACTATCACCAGTGACTAAAAGTACTGAGCATCAGTAACAGAAAACTGCACTAACCAGACTCTCCATCAATGGCTCTGACTCATTTATTACCATCTGTAGACATTGGCACTGATTCCCTTTCTCTTTTCTCTGGCCTGACCAGAATTATTCCTCTGTATGACTTTGTTGCCTTGTCCAAATGGGAAATCTCTCCCTCTTCTTTCTCTCTCCCACTTTCTCTCTGTAGTAGTGTCCAGTGATTTTTCTCTGTAGACAATCGTGCATTAGCAAGCGCCAGCACCAAAATAACTCCGAGACAGATTTTCAGTGCGTCATTAACCTCAAATAAGCATCAATGTGGTATAATTATGGAAACATGCAAAAGCTAAAGTTAAACATTGGCATTTCCAGAAACATCTCACGTACCAGTAGCCATAAATACCCAGAAAGCAGTTCTGTTTTTAATATAGTTACATAGGAGATCTGCTACTATTACATCCCAGCTTTATCATAGTAACGACTGCACCCAAGTTGGCCAGATAAAATGATATCACTAAAAGGGTAGGTTCAGATATTTTCAAGTCTAATTTAATACTTTATTAACTTGCCCATGTGCGTTGAAAGAGTTATTGATGTAATTGTTTCTCCTGTTTGACCTGATCTGACTTGATCTTTCCCAGTCGCCGGGCTAGCGCTGCCGCCATATTGGACTGAAAACGCAGAGTCTGCGGCTATGGATGTATAAAGAGATGTTTGTAAATCAGAGGATCTATTTTTTTTTTTAGGTAAATCAACTTTCCAGTACGAACACTTAAATAGCCCTCATTTAAACCATTATGTCCTAAAAATTGTTAAATTCACTAATAGCTGAATCCAGAGTTATTTTTCTCGTCATAATGAACGTGCATCAGACCCACGGGACTGCACCGCCCTGCACGCTTATATAACATATCCGGTTCTGCCAGCTTCCTGCTAGCTGTATGCAGCTGTAATAATGGATATATTGGCTGTAATTCATCCCTTTTATTTTCTTATAATCCACCCATGGGCTGTATGCTGTGAGCCTGTACCGTGGTGGATGTATTAAGGTATCTGTTCCCAAACAACTGGCTATCAGCCAGTAGCTAGTAGTGCTAGTAGCATGACATAAACAGAATTTAATGTAGTTGTAGGCTATTTACTAACACAACTAACACTCTATTTTGGAGCTCCTTGACATGAAAAAGTTTGAGATTGCTCTCAAAATCTGTGTGCTGGATTTTTCTAACTTCCATTTATGTCCATCGCTCACTTTATGCTCCTCCGGGAAGCAGCCGGGCAAAACAAAATTAATGAATAAATAAGTAGCTAAGTAAGTAAATAGTTATAATAATATGCATATTAATACTATTTGTATTGTTCAACACAGGCCATTTCGGTAGAGACATTAAATATGACGATAGAACAGAAATAATTTTGTTTTACTTTTGTACGGCATTTTGTAGGCGGACGTTTTACTGGCGTCCGGTAGTCGGTTTCAGTCCAAAATGGCGGAAGCGTAGCTCTGCTGCTGGGTGCTGATGTTGCAATGGAATGACCAATTGGTTTTCACTTCTTATCAATATATGTTCTATGCTGTAACTTTGGGAGATAGCCACTTGACTTGGCAAATTCAGATTGAACCCTAGCATTAGTTTCAACTGGGCTGTTTTGTCACAAAACAAGGACTGTGAATTTTGTCACTCATCTCTTCATGCACAGTATGAGCAGGAGAAAAAATTGCAGCATCCAATAACACTTTTGACCTACATATAGGCATGCAAGTTTTGTATTAAGATTTTCTTGAAAAAATCTGAATGTATATATGTATGAGTATTCAAATAAAAGTGCTCTCTTGTTCAGTAAAATTGTGAGTATTTGAGGCGATCACGGACACTGGATCAAGGCTAGTTTCTAGCCGCACTAGCATTTATGGGGATGGTAATGGTGATCTTAAAGGTCCAGTGTGTAGGATTTAGGGGGATCTATTGGCAGAAATGGAATATAATCTTCATAACTATGTTTTTCATAATCACATGGAACTAAGAATCCTGTTTTAGTGCTTAGAATGAGCCCTTCATATCTACATAGGGAGAGGGTCCTCTTCCTGGAGTCTGCCATGTTTCTACAGTAGCTCAGAACTGACAAACCAAATGCTGGCTCTAGAGAGAGCCTTATACGTATTAACGTTACCTGAAGGCCACTGTAGGTTTTCCTAAACCAGCCCGGTCTCACCAAATGGTGTATGAATGACACATCAATTTGTAAGTCATTTTGCGTGCAATAAGAATGCCTTTCTTGCTTTTAACGTGTCATTTCATGCCATGTAGTCTGTATTGACTGCAATGTAAACAGATTCACATGAATATGCTACGCTCAGAGCTAGTGAAATAAAAAGTGAGAAAGACTGCTTATGGTGGGCGGGTCAAACAAAAGAAACAAATCACCGGCACTCACAGATAAAGAGTCTTTTAGGTTTATTCTAGGCAATTGAAACAAACGTGTTTCAGCTATAAGCCGTCAACAGCTTGATCTCTCAAGATGTTATGCCAGTTTAAATATAACAGGGGCATGTTTCACAAAACCAAGATAACGGATTAAGCCGGGGTTTTCCAGTTATCCTGGCTCAGTTTAGCCTTGACTCGGTTTCACGAAAGCAGTGGCACATAAGTTACCATGGAGATTTATTCTGTGCAGCTAGCCTGCTCCAGACCAGGCTAACAGCCAGGCTTAATTTATTCTGGTGCCTTATCTGTTATCAGTCAGCAATCACTCTGATCAGAATCCAGTGTGTTTTTTACAGTTAGTCCATGATCTTATGCATGTATTTTATCTTATTTTTATCAGCCTGCATTAAAATACCATATTTGAATGCAGGCTAATAAAAATAGGTACTTAACTGAATACATACCACTATTCGGTTCAGTACTGTTATTTAAACATTGTGATCAACTTCTCTTTCTGATACCCTCAGTATGTATTGTTAAGTGTGTGCTGTACAGACATCTGACAGTTTGTGAATTCTGTAAAACACATTCAGTTCTTAATTCTGCATGGTGTGTGGATGTCCTACACTCACTACGATGTCAGGCTGCTTTCAGGCTGTACAGTATCTGGGTCCTGTTAAAATGATGTTTTCCATGAGCACCACATCACTGACTTCGTATCCATTATGGACTAAATAAGTATTTCCACTAGACTGGCATGTAGGCTGCATCTAGCCTTCTTTCTTTCTTTCTTTCTTTCTTTCTTTATTTCTATATAAATAATGGTCATAATAGGGCACACCATGCACAATTCCTGCTGTGCAGATTAATGTGTTTTAAAGAATTCACAAACTGTCAGATGTCTGTAGGCATACAGCACACACTTAAAAAAGCAAATATAGTTTGCAGAGGTGCAAATATCAATGAAACAAGTGATTTATTTAAAAAGAGTCGACTTTTAAAACCACAAAAAAACCTGCAGGACTTGGACCTGGATATGGAGATAAAAAGAAAGACATTGAAGAAATTAGACAGAGAAGTAGTGATCATTCCAGTGCACACTGTAAGCATGTATGTAACATAATGTGTTAATCATTGTTATATATATATGGTATCGTCGTATTCTATCATTGTGGATTAGTAGTTGTAATTAATCTTCATGGTAAATTTCCTAAATAATATATTTACTTCCACCGCTCACTTTTAAGGCTAAGTGACAGTAACTCCTTCAATGGTTTAATTATGTTTCAGTTAACAGCAGTGGTGGGTGAAAGTAACTTTATAGGTTATTTTTAGACTACTAACGCATTGAGTCGCTCTGCTATTGTCTGCCACGTTTTTTTCTCGCTGTTTCATGTCTCCTTTTCTACATATTATATGTTTTACTTCCTTGTAATCTTCCATTCAAAGCTGTTTCTCGCTGGGTTTAAAGTACACAGAACGTGTTTACTCCATTTCAGCATCAGTAAATCTGCGATCTACCTTGTGGTCTATGGAGGAAAGCAGTGAATGCGCATCTATCAGAATTACTTACACCTGGCTGAACCTAGTCGCCCCTCCTCAGCCTGGCTTGGCCTTCGTGAAACGGATTAAGCCAGGATGAATTGACTAGACTAGGTCAAGCCTCGCCTTCTCTCTTATCCTTGACATCTTTATTCTGCTTTTGTGAAACAGGCCCCTGGTGAGACACAGACACCAATCAGGAAAAAGGACTGTGATTACATAATTGGAAACATCTGTGCCTGCACCGTCAGGACACATACTCTCGTGACAACAGAGGTGTGGCCAAAATAGTCAGAGATAACTAGCAATAAAATGAAAGAAATACATATATCTTGACAAGCCCACATGGCAAAAGCCAGGGTCAAACAAACACAGGACTTTCGAACAGGAGACAAGTGTTCGAGACCGTAAGTTATGTCCATAACTATGGATCTATGAGACCGAAGGATGACCGTCACCACGGTCTTCACCTTGAATGAAGCCATCCTTCTTCCTATCTGCGAGACCATAATATCAAAAAAGTCATGTGACTGACCTAAAGAGGCTGGCCCGTAGGCTATAAAGCATCCGGAAACCATGCCTCTTCCTCCTGCCTGGAACGCCTCAGCCCGTTCCGAGCGACAAGAGATGGTGACGGTCATCCTTCGGTCTCATAGATCCATAGTTATGGACATAACTTACGATCTATTTCGACCTCACTCTGACCGTCACCACGGTCTTCACCTTGGATGACTAATATCAACGGTGTCGCGAGGAACCGAAGATTCCACCACCTCGTCAACACGCTCGGCGGCCGTCATCAGCACTGTGGAGCCGATTGCCGCAGACGTCACATTGACCCTATAAAATCTTGCAAAAGTGCATTGAGTACTCCATGACGCTGCTGCACAAATATCCCCAACAGCAACTCCCTTAAGAGCTGCCCAGGAAGTGGCCACACTGCGTGTAGAGTGGGCCACCAGACCTTCTGGGACTGGGAAATCCTGGCTGGAGTAAGCCTGAGAAATTGTCTCCACCAACCAGTGGGACAGACGCTGCTTAGACAAGGGGTGACCAAACTTCTTGCCACCATAACAAACAAACAGTTGAGTGTGTGCCGGCCTCAGCGGCCGAGTACGATCAACATAGGCCTTCAGTGCTCTGACTGGACACAATGTATGAAGAGCCGCTCCCTCTTGGGAAGATGGATCAGGTTGGAATGAGTCCATATCAATAGCCTGATTCACTGTCTGAGAACTTACTACCTTAGGGAGGAAGAACGGGTTCGGCCACAGGGACACCCCTGCATATTCTGCTTTCCACCTTAAGCACTCGCTACTTACGGACAGTGCATGTAGCTCGCTCACCCTCTTGGCAGAGCAAATGGCCAAAAGGAATGCAGTCTTATGGGACAGAAACTTCAAATCTGACTGTTCCAGTGGTTCGTATGGGGCTGTAGCCAAGGACCTCAACACCAAAGGTAGGTCCCATGATGGAGCCCGCAGATTCCTGCCTGGGCGCAGACGGTTAGCACCTTTCAGAAACTGGGACACTATGGGGTGCTTCCCTACCGAAAGACCCCCCACTGTGTCATGGAAGGTAGAAATTGCAGCGGTGTAACCCCTCAGGGTGCTAGCTGCCCTACCTGCCTCCAGCAGTGACTGGAGGAAGTCGAGTATCAAAGCCACCGGGCAGGTGACGGGATCTGCCCCCTTATTGAGGCACCATGATGAGAACAACTTCCACCTTTGCTTGTAATTATAGCGTGTAGAGGGTGCTCTGGCATTATCTATGGTCTCCCGAACAGCTTTACTCAGGTCATGAGAGATGGACTGAGAAGGGGCCAGGCCCACAGCTGCATGACAGCTGGCTTCGGATACCAAATTTTCCCCCCCGCCTGAGACAGAAGGTCCGCCCTGAGCGGCAAGGGCCCAGGTCGGCCGTGTACCAGGCGAAGGAGGGCCGGAAACCAATGTCTTCCTGGCCACCGTGGGGCTACTAACAGAACCTTGTAGTGCCCCTGGGTGACTCTGTCCAACACATGAGGAATCAATGGCAGTGGGGGAAAAGCGTAAAGTAACCCTTTCGGCCACTCGTGAGACAGAGCATCCAGGCCCAGAGGACCGCCTGGAGGCCTCAGGGAAAACCATAACTGGCAATGGGTTGTCTCCTCGGTCGCGAACAGATCTACCTGAGCTATGCCAAAACGAGTCCATAAACTCGCCACCACCTCCGGGTGTAGTCTCCATTCCCCCGGGAGAGGCCCCGATCTGGAGAGGAGGTCTGCTGCCCGATTCAGCACCCCCGGTACATAGACAGCCCTGAGCGAGGCCAGACGTGGAAAGGCCCAAGACAGAAGCCTCTGTGCAACCTGGAGACAACGCAGAGACTTCGTGCCCCCTTGATGATTGACATGGTAAACTGCGGCAGAACTGTCCGACTTTACAAGGACATGCTTGCCGCGTATGAACGGTAGAAGGGCCTTGAGAGCCAGATACACGGCCCTCAGCTCGAGCACATTGATATGTTCGGTGTCCCATGGGGGTTCCCAAACACCTCTTGCCATTCTGCCCTCCCAGACTGCTCCCCAGCCTGTCCTGGAGGCATCTGTGGACACTAACGTCCGCCTCGAAGGCAGATTGCCCAAGGGCACCCCTCTTGTGAGCATCGTGCAGTCCCTCCATGGGCGCAGAGCTCGTTGACATGATCGAGTAACTCTGAGCTTCACATGCCTGTCCCTCCATGGATGGAGGTTGAACGCATTCAGCCACCGCTGCAGAGGCCGAGCCCTGAGAAGACCCAGCGGAATCACCACCACTGCTGCTGATATCAACCCCAGCAGTCTCTGAAAGTGAACCAACTGTAAGCGTTTGCCCAGTTGAAAGATGCGCAAGACCGCCTGGATTCTTGCAACCCTCTGAGGGGTAAGGGACGCCCTCATCCCAAGTGAGTTCAGGCAAAGCCCCAAGAAGACTGTTTCCTGCCTCGGTTCGAGGTTGCTTTTCCTTAAGTTCACCCTGAAACCCAGGGATTGGACATGGGATAAGACCCTCCCGGTATGCTGCATGACCTTCTCGCGAGATGGAGCGCAGACCAGCCAGTCGTCCAGGTATGGCAGGATCTTTAAGCCTGCTCTCTGGAGTGGTGACAGAGCAGCTGCTACCACTCTGGTGAAAACTCTCGGAGAAAGGGAGAGACCAAACGGAAGGACCTTGAACTCGTAAGCTTGCCCTTGAAATGCGAACCGCAGAAACTGCCAATGTTCCCGACAAATGGGGACGTGGAAGTACGCGTCTTGTAGATCGATAGTGGTAAACCATTCCCCTTGCTCTATCGACTCCAGAATGTGACGGGTGTGCAGCATTTTGAAAGGCAGAACATTTAGATATATATTTAGGCCCCTGAGGTCTAGGATGGGACGTATCCCACCCTCCTTTTTGGGAACAAGGAAATATGTTGAATAAAAGCCAGCTCGCTGTTCGCTGGGCCTTACCTTCACAATTACGTTCTGCTGTAGGAGCCTTGCAATCTCCTCGGACAGAACTTTTGCCTGGACTGGGTCCTTGACCAACGTCATTCGGACCCTGGAAAAAGGTGGGGGCCGCCGCCGAAATTGAATTCTGTATCCCCTTGCAACAGTAGCCAATACCCAGGGGTCTGAAACTTCCTTGTCCCAGTTGGCCAGGCGTAGCTGGGAGTGAATCTCGGCGGCACCCCCACCAGTCCTATGCAGAGGCCCCCTGGGTCCCTGGACCCCTGGGGGGGCGTCTCCTTTGGGGAGCCCCTCGCGCTGTAGGCCGGGGCCGAAACCCCTGCTGCTGCAGTGGCACTCTTCCTGCAGTATCGCCAAAACCTTGTGCACCTGAGCCCTGGCGTCTGCCACGCGTCCAGGGCTCCGAACGACCCCAAGCAGCCTGATATCGTTGCTGCTGGCCCGTTGGTCTCTGCCTCGATGCTGCAGGCCGACTGAATGTGCGCTGCACGCACTCTCGAGTACGCAGAGACTGCTCCGCTTTGTCCAAGACACTCTGCGAGTCAGAGTGAAAAACTCTACCCGGCACCGCCGGCATGTTCGTAAGCTCCTTCCTGATATTCTCGGGGAGGGTTGTCTGAGCTAGCCAGATCTGCCTGCGGGCCATCATGGCTGACGACATAGTGGACCCGATGTCCCGCGTAAGCTGAGAGTGTGTGGACAGGGCCGCATCTATCAGTGTTCTGGTGTCCTGATCACCCGCGCTAGCAGTCCTTCTGAGAGCTGCTAGCAAGATAGCAAGTGCATTTCCAGCCCGCGCTGCACGGGCGGCTGCATTATAAGTCCTACAAACCAAGCGGTCTGTCTTATTGCATTCCTTACGAGGACAATGTGGGTTAGCGGTCACTCTATCTGGGCCTAGAGGGGTTAAAGCTGCCATTTCCCTCTCTACAGGCGGCATATCACCCAAGCCAGACTCAGGGGGGTACTGTGCCTTGGCTAGCCTCCTGCAGCCCGAATTAAACTGAGGGGCACCGTCAGGAGTATTCCATGACCTCCTTAACATTTGACAATAATCCTCAGCTGCAGGAATAGTCACTGAGGGACGGGACTGCGAGATGCCAGCCCAGACTCCCTCCGATGAGCTAGGGGTTTCAATTGGGATTGACAGACCCATAATCTTAGCCGCACTCAAAACTTTGTAACACAAATCACTGGGGACAGCTTCGCCAATACCATCGTCTACGGACGCAGACTCCCTTGTGTGAGATAGGCTAAGGCAAAGTGACTCCTCAGCCATCCCTGGGTGACCCTCATCCTCCAAGAGATAACCCTGTGCATAGAGCGAAAGAGAATCTGGGTGATCTGCCTGAGGTTCTCTATACACCGGCAAGTCCCTAGGGGAGGTCCCCGCCGAACAACCTGCAATCGGTGGAGCTTCTCTCTGAGCCTCCATCCTGCTCACCCTGTCTGCCAGACCACGAATGGCGGCTAGAATTTGCAATTGTGTATCCTCCTGCCCCCCTGCCCCTTCTATGGGCGGGGCTGGACCATGCAGTGGCGGAGAAGTAGTCTCTGAGGCACGTTTTTTACTATGTCCATGGGACTGCCCCTGTTTTCTCTTGCGAGAACGGCTCTCGGTGCGACGCTCACGTTCCCTACTAGGGGGAGCAGTTGCCGCAGTATGTGGGGAATGCCCCTCTAGCCTAGCTCGTCGAGCCCTCTCCTCCAGGGGCAAATCAACCGCAGCCGGACATGGACAATCCACGTCATCCTGTAAATGAGCCATACCCAAACAAGAGGGACACTCACGGTGACCGTCGCGTATGTCCATGGCTGCCCCGCAGAAACGACACGTCTGGGGAGCCATGATATTACCCGGCAGCCGTCAGTAGAAACTCAACTGCACTAAAGGTAACTGAAATTAACCCCTCCCACTGCGAACAGTAGTCAATGGGGATATATGCGCTCACTGGCTCCAAGATATAAGTAAAATACTTCTCCTGCAAACAAAAATCACCCCTTTTTTGTACGCGGACGTACAAGGGGGAACAAATAATAAATCCCACCTACTGCGTACAGAGGTTTAAGGGAAAAACAGCAATATATGCCCACAAATGAAAACGCCCTTTTAAACACAAGGGGACTACAAGGAAAATCCTTGGCTAAATGAAAAGGTGGCCCGAATGGGATTCGAACCCCGAGCTACCGTTACGAGGGCGCCCGCTCTAGCGGGTGAGCTATAACACCATTTAAGCTCCAACCGCGCCTCACTGTATAAGTTAAAGTCAATCACTTACAATCAGTTATTTAAATCACCACTCCTGTATGCGTACATACTAGGGGATAAAAAGAAACTTAACGTGCAAAACGGCTGAGAGAAGTCACTCTGTAACTGTTTTTCATAACGTCCAAGAGGAAAATAATATCGCCAGAGGCTACTCCCCAAAACACCAACAAGCTATGGGAGTAATCAACGGCAGGTGATATCACTTATCTAACCTGCAACACAGAGAAAGTTACTTACAAGTAACACAACGAAAATACGTAAGTACAGAAATCACGGGAAAACCACAGAAATCCTCAGGGACACAAGGCGCCTGCACAATAAAGTGACGGATTATTGGCATCCCGACATACTTACCGGTCTCAGATGAGGCGAGAAAGGCAAAGAGGAAGAGGCATGGTTTCCGGATGCTTTATAGCCTACGGGCCAGCCTCTTTAGGTCAGTCACATGACTTTTTTGATATTATGGTCTCGCAGATAGGAAGAAGGATGGCTTCATTCAAGGTGAAGACCGTGGTGACGGTCAGAGTGAGGTCGAAATAGATCAGTGTTCGTGTCCCTAAGTCTTGTTGAGTACTTATGTTACGTTGTTTACGTACATATTTTACTTAGTTTACATACTTATTTTAAGCCCAACCATGATGTTTTTCCTCAACCTAACTAAGTGGTTTTGTTGCCAAAACATAATCGCAACCGTTTCACGGTAACAACGTGGTGTTATACTCACCACCCCATTAGTATACTGACATTGGTGATCCCCTGACCTCTAGTACTACCAGCACAGAGGTCACAGATCAACATTTTAATGTCCAATATTATCCCCAAATAAACTGATATATTTTCCCCCATGGAATTTATCTAATCATTCCTCTACTATTATTATTATTAATATTTTTTTATTTTTCAAGATTTTAACATTGAATTGCAACATCACACATTTTAATTTGGCTATATGGATATGTTTATATGATGCTCTGGAACAGATGTGAATAAGTTTGCTGCTAACTGGCCCTGAGCTCAAAAACTCTCCGGCAGAGCCTGAGATACACAACATTAAATGAACATGAACACGTAGAGAGAAATGTCCTGAAACCACACCTACATACTAAAACTGGAGAAGGAGCAGGTTGAATTGCAAACCTGTCAGAAGTGCAGAAGTGTCGAGGAGCAGTGAAAGCATGGAGGTATGTAGAGTGAGCAAGAAACGTGTTAAATATGGAGCAACTAGCTGTATGAGATAGGTCTTGGTTATATGTAATTGGGTGGGATATGGAACCAAGACGACTTCCGTGGCTACAGTGGTCAATTTGAATCACAAGGCCAACTTCTAATGTCTAAATTTGAAAACTCACAATGTATAACAATACATCAACCCCACTCTCCAACACACTTTACTCCTTTAAATAACTCTCCTCTATTATCGCCTGCTCTGTTTTTCTCTTAACTTTTAAAACCCCTCATTAACTTGAGATGGTCTCCTAAATCCTCCTTGCTAGAAGGGAATATATTCTCTGCTTTCAACTTATCCTCAGGGATAAGACAGAGAGAATGGTTGGACAGTTGGATGAAGGGATCAGGTGAATTAGCAGAGGCCATAAAGTTTTATTTCTCTTTTGTGGACAACTGTATAAGGGAATGGAATGATGGATGGATGGATGGATGAGGAGGGATATGGAATGAAGTGAGAGGGCGGGAGTCATGTGGATGAGTGAATGGATGATAAAAGGTAGCAAAAAAAGAGGAGTAAGAGGGAAGTCATTAATGTTCCTTTTCATCTTTATCTCTGTACAGTAGGATTTTGATGTGATAATGAAAGTTAATGTACAAAAAGTAAATTATTTCTCATGGGTATGACCACTCTCTAGATATGCTGACTGACAGTACCATCAAAGCAACAAGGTGTAAACAAAGGTTCTGTGGGAAAAGCAAAGACACCAAAGACACACTCCATAGCAGTGGGTGGCCATGGTGTTTCACCTCACTGTTTGCCAGCCACCAAACAGAACAAGAAGGAAGGTGACAAACATGTTATAGGAAATGCAACAGTCACCATCCACCAGAACGCTGAGCGTTACAACTAAAATGAAGGCTCTGCAGAGGGTCAGCAGGTCAAAAATAAAAGTAACAAATTACGAAGTAAGACAAGAATAAACCCAACCCACCCAAGTCTCATGGGAAGGCGTATAAATACCATGATCATTCAGACATCACACTACACGGACATTCTGCGTGTCATGAGTATGCATTTTAGTGTTTTCGTGTGTCATTTGTACGTTGCATTTCACATGTCATTGCATTTGTATGCCATGCAAACTTTCGCAGTTAGGTTCAGGCAAGAAAACCACTTAGTTAGGGTAAGGGAAAATGTCAAGGTTGGTCCAACAATAATGGAAAAAGTGAAGTGAAGTAACAGCTGGGTTTCCAAACAGACTCGAAGATGGCGTCTCAACCAGTAATATAACTTCTACCATGAGCTTCTGCTACGCATTACTCTGGTGAAGTGGCAGTTTGGTGTAGGGATTACTTTCTTCTTTTATTACTGTTTGTGGCCATATTACAAAATCCTAACGTTAGGAAGGTGACTGTTAAAAAGTAAACTAATATTAGAGTTTGTATTTATTAAGAGGAAGCCTAGGTAGCACTAAGTTACACAAACCACCTCTTTGTCAAGCATTACATACCCAGGTGGATTTTTACTACTTAAAGTAACTGCATATTACCACACGCATCCCAATTGACCCTTCGCTAAGTCCTGCCCTCGAATGCAGACTGGCCAATCATAGCGTAGCATCAGCCAGCTTCGACCAGGGTCTAGTCATGGTTAAACGTTGTGCCTGGGGAAAGTGTAATAGTGATACTTGTTACCCAGAGAGGTTGGAAGGAGATATATGTTTCTAAAGCGTTATGTTTCGACGTAAAAACCTGTGGCGATAACATTAGCAGAGTATTATAAATTCTATATTGTATCATAGCTGATAAGAGATGATAACAATTACATTCTGATAACATTAGTAAACTATTAATAACAGTGTATTGTTACACACATTATAACATTGTATATACTATATTAAGTATTTGTTAATAATTACCAAATGATTTGTAAACCTTTAAGAAATCATTTGTAAAACATCTATAAACATTAGATAGATGGACCAGAAACCAATTATTAACCATTGACAAAGTACATTTAACAATGTATTATAATCATCAGTTGCAACTTTATAATAGCCATCCAAATAATGTTTATAGATGATTTACACTGAATTTTGTAATCAAAATTGCTATTAACTAAGTTTAATTAACTATCAATTTAGCATTTATAAATTATGGTTATTATAAAGTGTTACCAAACCACATCATAATGCAGACAGCAACATCACACAACATCACTCAGTCACACACATCTGAGATGTTTACCAGTCAGACGGTGCAGGAGGAACAAACAGTCGATATCACATACTTTTGGATGAGCAGGCATCGTATTGAGCAGATCCATGAATCAACATCTAACCTTCACCAACTCTGCACTCACAAGTACAGCATCTGTTTGGCTTCGACCGCTGTGGGAGATGCAATGAGAGAAACCAGAAGAAATCACTCCCTGTGTTCAGGGTTGGGAAAGGTTATGAAGAAATTGGCAGAGTGGTCAATTTTACAGGTAGAGGAACATTCGACCATATAATACAGTGTTATAGAACATCAATCACTGATGTTCAGTGCACTTCAATAATGATTTTGTGATGAATTGGTGCAATTTACCTTTTTGTTGAACCCACTTCTCCCTCAACATTACTTTCCGAACTCAACCGAACTTATCCTGCGGCTGCATTGGATTCTAGTTGACTCTACTTTTAGAAGAATAATTAGTATCTTTGCCTCCTCTTTAATGGATGTCTCCCTGTATTTTTCATAGAAACTTCAGTCAGTATATTCAAAGAGGCCTGCAATTAATGATTATTAATTAATCGATTAATCTGCCAATTATTTTTGGTCTATGAAATATTAGAAAATAGCAAAAAAAATGCCTGTCACAATTGAAGCATGCCCAGGGTAACATCTTCAAATTGCATGTTTTGTCTAAGAAACAGTCTGATCTTCTATTTACTATTATATAAGAAAGAAAAAAACTTTTTTTTCATTGGAAGAAGCTTGAAGAGAAAATAATTATTAGTTTATTAATCAATTGTCAAAATAGTTGCTGATTCATTTCTGTCGATCGGCAGTAGCATATTAACCAACAGCAGAAAGTGGATTATCCCATCACGGTCTCATCACAACTCATTACATACTGACGCTTTGTCAGAACCCTCGGCGTCTCTTTTCGCAAGTATACACACATGCTCCTTTGTACCAACAGCCATCCGGCTGTACAATACCAACTGCTGTGATGACCTCAGTCTCAGCCAACTCTGTGGTCTCTGACACCATCTGTTTTTGCAGTGTCCCTTTTGTCCTGTTCACGTTGTTCACGTGTATATAATTTTCACACTACTGCTATCGCACATAATTTATTTAAAATTTATTTATAATGCACATATTTATTTACCTTCTATTTACCTTTATAACATATCTTTAATAGTGTTCTTATCCCTTGGATATTTGTTATTCTTATTTATTGTATGCCCTGTCCTATTCTTATTTTATGTACTGTCTTTGTTAGAATCTGTGCTGCTGTGAAACTGCAATTTCCCCACGGGATAAATTAAGTGCTATCCTATCCTATCCTAACGTTGTGAATGAAATGAAGACACATGTTTAGGTTTAGACAACAAACCACTTAGTTAGGTTTAGAAAAAAACAACACAGTTGGGGTTAAAACTACTGCATTTGTACAGTGAAAATGTGACTGGACGTTGTGAACACGGGACACGAACGAACAGCTGATTGTAAAGTGAAAGTGAAACTTGATGCATGGGACATGAACAGCCGTCTCCTGGATGAAAGCCTTGTGTGTGTTGGACACATCCACCTCCCATCCCGCCCGCCTGGTGTCTGTCTCTTCATTCTTTAAACTACGTCACCACAGCACTTTCCCTGTGCGTTTAATATTGACGCAGATGGGTTTACATTGTAGTTAATGGAAGGCCCGGTGCGTCACCTACCGGTGCTAAAGGGTGCTTTGTGCGGCGGTATCGAACGCCGACGGCCGTGACAAAGCCTTGGTATTTGATGCCCTTGGAATGAGAATGGCCTGGTTATCCTGCAGGTATAGTTTGAGAGGGGTTGCTGAAGCTCAGAGGGAGGGAAAAGGGGGAAAACATGTTTCTTTTGTTTTTTTCTATATTACAATATTGCAGGTATTTCAACACGTTCTCGTCCCAACTCGTCACATACTGCCACTTTGTCACACCCCTTGACGTCACTTTATTTTCAGGATCAAAACGTAGAACGCAGAAAGAATTCCATTTTTGCTGACAAAAAATGAAAAGCTCCTTCTCTGCACACACACACACACAGTTCTGTGCTCTAACTTCACAGCTCCAACTACTCAGTTACGATCAGCATGCTCTCTTTACTTATGGAACAAAATAGCTGTTCTAATTATGGTCACATTGTGCTCGGGGCCAGTAAAATCCTTATCTTCCATTCAATTTACCAAGTTGCAGCTCCCTGCACTACACTACCGTGCCCCACACACATTCACAATGTTGTCTCTGGAAAGTCATGCCATGAAATTATCAAATTATAGCGAAAAGACCTAGAGGGCTTGATGGTCATTTTGGCCTTGGCTGTGTCCCTAAACATGACTTGTTTCGGCTGAAAACTCGCGTCCGCTCCACGCCGGCCTGGCTGCGCAGCATTACCTCCTACCGCAAAGCCCAAAATGGCACTCAGGTGTTTGTGTCCCAGCTGAAAACATGAGCAGACACCTGTTTAGCTCCATAAAACCAACTCCCTGTGAAAATCCTGCTGGTTCATCTTTAGGCCACTATTAGTTCTTTGCAGATTTTATGGCTAATCTATCTGATTCCTCCTTCTCTCTCTGGGATTGTCTAACAGGACATGTACATATTTGTTTTGTACTAATCTAACAGATTTCGTGGCTAATGAACCTCCCCCTTCCTCTCTGCTTACTTCCCAATCCCTCTCTGTCTGTTTTAGGGTCTTGTAGGATCTCACTGACTTATTATTGGATCAGCGTATGTTTCTGTGTCTCGGAGGTTTATAACAAAGCTTGTGCAGTATTTCCCTCAGTAATAATCCACTCGACGTTATAGTTTATGGCGTGGAGGCCAGTATACTAGGCCGCTCTTGTCGCTACGCTAAGGAGCTTTAACGCTGTTCTTTGAATTTGTTCGACAGTGATGCAGCAAAAAGTAGCAAGGAACACAAAGAACGCAGCCAAAAGTAGCAGGGATCACAATAATGCAGCAAAATATAGCAAAGGATAACATCAAAAACAGCCTGAAGTAGTAAAGGGAATACAGGGGGAAAATGGCTCAATGAGGCAGAATGGAAAACCAGCTTTTAGCCTGGATGTCCCGCTGGTTCAACAAACTGAGAAACATTATGTGTGCCTCGTAATATAAACCTCTTAGAACTAAAATGTTTTTTTCAAAAAAAAAACTAAGAAATGTAGATTCAATCCTGATTTATATTGTGCATGAAAGTTCACTCTTGACCTTTGAAAAGTATTTGACAAAAACAATCTTTACTTACGGTCTTCCTATGTGCTTGTTTCAGAGCTTTTAATTTTATCACCTATCAAGTCTTCATGAGCGGGTGTAGTATGCTCAATTGTCATGGAGATGGATGTGTTTACATGCAGCCTCAGTAGCTGGCCTTCTCTAGAGCCAGTGTTTGATTTGTCCGTTCTGGGTTACTGTAGAAACACGGCGTTGCAACATGTCGGACTCCGTGGAAGAGGGTCGTGTCTAGAAGGTAACCCGCAAATTGCAAAATCTGATCTGAGATCTACAAAACCTCTTAGGAGACTCGCTAACGTTTACGTTTACGGTCACGTTACGCCGTGTTTTTTAATTCTATTTTACACGTACAGTGTGAGCACTCAGGTTCTAGATGTAGCGTTTAACCAGTCTATATGGGGTGGCTGTAGCTCAGTGGGTAGAGCAGGTCGTCCTTTAACCACAGGGTTGGCGGTTCGATCCCCGATTCCTACCGACTGCATGTCGAAGTGTCCTTGAGCGAGACACTAAACCCCAAGATTCTGCCCGGGCGCTGACAGCAGCTCACTGCTCCTAAAATACTTAGGATTGGTCAAATGCAGAAGTCAAATTTCATGTATGTACCTGTATATACTATGACAAAGAAGGTTTCTTCTTCTTTTCTTCTACATGTAATTAAAGATTTGCACTCGTAAAATAAAGAAATACTTAATTCGGGGCACCACCACTTTTTATAGGAAAAGAGGAAACTATTTCAATATAAGTATTGATCATTAATCAATCTCAAGTCTGAAGTGTAAGTTCTGAATTCATTGATCTAAAGCTCTGCTCTGAAATACACACACAGACCACGACGCTGTGATAAAGTGAAACATTTATTTACCATAAATCGTGATAATTGAATAAATGAAGTGATGAATATACATATGACTAATTAACACTGGTAATGAATGAATGAATGAAATGAAAATTCAATGACACAATTCTAATTGGAACTTTAGTAGTGAGGGAAACTGATTATTCTCTCTCTAAGCTATAAAAGTTGCAATTAATAATTTGGAAGATTAAGAAATTTAGAAAATATTTCTGACAAACAACTCTTGTTCAAAGTCAGCCACGGAAAGTTCTTACTCTTGCTGGCGTTGGTTCCGATGTGTCCAGAGGCAGTTTCCTCAAACGTTGTCTGGATAGACAAGCCCTTTGGATGGACTTTTTGAGGAGATAGGTTCAGCTGGCTCTTTGGATACCACTGCGTGGAAGTCTTCAATTTTCTCCGTTGGCTGATTACTCGTTGAAAGAGATCAAAAAGCTGAACTCGGATTATCTTCTGAGGTTTTGAGAATTTATCTATTTCACGGAAAAACTCGAAATGCTGGCCAAACACTTATCATTTAAATCACGCGAGATAAACAAAAGATCTTTAAAAATGCTGTCCTTTAGAAGTCACTTGACTAAGAAAAATTAACATGAGGTAGATGTGTGTATCGAACGGAGACGTTTTGGAGGAAACCTCCTGGAGCGGACAACTCCTGCCGACAACTTCTCCTCCTGCGGACCTCGGGACTTTCTGTGACTCTGTGTCACCTCTTCTTTAACCCCCTCAGGGAAAAGAAGAAGGAGGGGTTTTGACCCTCTCTTTCTCAGATCGATTCATTATTGAAAAACCTTTACATGCGCAAAATTAGAATTCCCTCGTTACTAGTTTAGTTCCTTTCTTTTGCACGAGACAGACACATATCAAAAACTATATAACCACTAATATTCTGATCAAACATTAGTATCAAGATTGTCAAAACTGAATTCTAAATTCAAGTTATTACTCATTCTCAACAACTTTAAACTTAAGGTATTACATCTATTGAACATCACTGATAAAACATTAAAATGTATTACAATACCATTAATGATTATACACAAAGAAGTCAATAATCTAACACATGATGACTTCTAAACAATTTAATTATTGGTCACATTACCACAGATGAAAACTAGGTGGGGGTGACGCTTCCCCGCTGGAGTGAATCTCTGGGTCACCGAAAGGTCAAGAGGCCTAGGCTGTGGTTGGAATGCCAGGTGTGAAGGGAAGTGTGTGTGGGGGTGTTTGACCAACGGATCACTTTGAAGTCAAGAAGAGTTAACAGTTTTTTGTTGGTTTATGTGGGGAGAAAACCCTTCCCACAGTTTTAAAAGTTTATTACCTTCCTGGACAGTGTCAAAACCGACACTCGATGGTCGATAAAAGAATTCATGGCCCTTTACTCAAACAAATTGTCCCTTGCTTGTAAACTTCCATCTGTTAGTGACCAAATCTTTTTGGACACAAGAATGTGTTTTTCTCGTCCCAGTAGATGCAAGATGAGATAAGATGCTTCTCAGAGTAGCACGCACCAACTCTCGCTACATGGCTGTAAGCACATAAGTCATGAGCTTTGGCTTTAAACGATCTACTTGTACAGTAGGAGTAGGAATTTCACAACAACATTTCTAAAATTGTACAGTGTATGCACAGCTTAACTCAGTAAGCATTGATTTTGTCATTTTGCAGGACAAAAGGTCAACAACATGTAGTTAAAAGTGCAAGGATTTCAGATTTAAGAAGTCTACATAACAAATAACCATTGTTTCAACATTTTACTTACTATATTTCAATGTGTAGTGAACTGAAATATAGCCATTTAAATGCTGTTGGAACAATAGTCTACATGTGTAGGACATCTAAAACACAGGGTAGAAGTCTTCAAATTAGCAAGTAAGTCTTTGCTTCCTGGGAATGTAGCAAGGACGACATTAGGATAGCCGACTTTAGCTAGAAGAAACAAACTTTGATAATGACAATAAAGTCTATATTTTTGGACTTGTATCACACTGTTTTTTTTGCTTCAATTATCATTGTGTGATTTATTTAAAAGCACTTGATAGTCAAGTAGTGGACTTTTGACTTTGCGGACTATTGTTTATGGACAATAGAGCTGCAGTTTCATGCAGCCCTGTTGACCCGTTCCTGCATGCAGCAGCGCAGTGATTCAGACCCTTTGAGGAGTCACGTATCACAGGCCACAAAGAACTGCTCCTAGACTCTTGATTTCCTCCAGACTTGAGCCCCGAGACGCGGCACACATGATCAGCACTGTCAATACAGTCGAGGCAAAGGTTGGTCTGTGGACGTCACAACAGAGAAACAGGAGATTGACGCACTTCCCAGAGCTGGAGAGGCTGGAGCAGAATGCGAGAAAAGTTTACTTCTGTCTTTTCCAGGTAGAACAGCAACTGATTTTAGACGGAGGATGTTGTCAAACTCACCTCAAACCTGTTCAGAAAGTGGCATGAAATGACAAGTTATATAACAACTTTTGGGAATTTATAAGTAGGGAAATATTATCACTTCTCTCCTCCTGTGCACTGCAGGTCAAACTAGCTCTATAAGATAGTATTTCCACAGATCAAAATGAAATCAAGGCATGAGATCTGCCTCACCTTACTGACATACACCACGTTGGCTGTGTGAGACTTGGTGTCGTTTAACTACAGACTGAGAGATTGTGCCATAGCTGAAGTGAAATACTATGCTGTTCCTGTTTTTCCAACTTTAAATCTATTAAATGTAATGTGTTGTTGCATATGGGTCACTCTTATGCTCATCACTTATTGGGCTGTTAAAGTTAACGTGACAATAACCAGTCAACGCAAATTTGTTTAATCGGCACTAATTTCTTTAACATATTAGCACAATCGATATTTCAGAGGTTGTAGCGGGCTGGCATCATATGACTAACTTCAAACTAGAAAACCCAAGAATCCATTGGTACCAACCATGTAATGGGAAGGAGGTTGAATAATGGTGAGCAGCTGTGGCTCAGAGGGTAGAGCAGTTTGTTCACCAATCAGAAGGTCGGTGGTTCGATCCCCGGCGTCACATGTCGATGTGTCCTTGAGCAAGACACTCTCCCGCTCTCACGCTCCAGAAGTGTGTCTAAATACTCATTCACACTGATGTAGATTAGATCCTGATGGGCCAAGTTGGCACCTTGCATGGCAGCCAGTGTTGAATGTGTGTGTATGAATGCTGACATGGAGTGTAAAGTGCTTTGAGTGTTCGGAAGACTAGAAAAACGTTATATAAATGCAAGTCCATTTACCACAATGCTCCAAAGTTCAGGGGAAATATTGTGTTTTGGTATAAAATAACTCAGTTTGAAAAGCGAAAGTGAATCTTAAGGTTGTGAACACAAAGACAACTACATGTTGTTGGTTACACACGGGATGTGAACTCCTGCCTCTTGGGTGAAAGGACTGAGTTTGTGTCCCATCCATCACCCCCTGAACTTTGACGCTGTCTGAAAAACAGCGCGTGACTTTCACTCCTGTCACAATTACTACGATTGCTAGAGGTCACTTCTTTTATTCTAGCTATTCTCAACCCACTACTGGGCGAGGCCTAACTGGTGGGTCTCACAACGCCATCTAGTGGGCCGCGGAGGTACTTCCAGATGGTTAGATTAACCTCTTCAAAATCCTAGGCCGTTATTCTGTTTTTCGGAGGTTGTAGCGGACTCAGTTATAAAGCTAGAATGAAGATACTGGTATCATATGAAACTAAAAACCTAAGGAATCCATTGGTACCAACGATGTCATACTAGCTTGTCAGAAAGAGCACTAAATAACGCTCCGAACTTACGCTAAATTTTGGAAAAACTAGTATGGCCATTTTCAAAGAGGTCGCTTGACCTCTGACCTCAGGATATGTGAACGAAAATGGGTTCTATGGGTACCCAGGAGCCTCCCCTTTACAGTCATGCCCACTTTATGATAATCACATGTAGTTTAGGCCAAGTCATAGTCAAGTCAGCACACTGACACACTGACAGCTGTTGTTGCCTGTTGGGCTGCAGATAGCCATGTTATGATTTGAGCATATTTGTTATGCTAAATGCAGTACCTGTGAGGGTTTCTGGACAATATTTGTCATTGTTTTGTGTTGTTAATTGATTTACAAAAATAAATATATACATACATTTGCATAAAGCAACATATTTGCCCACTCCCATGTTGATAAGAGTATAAATACTTGAAAAATCTCCCTCTAAGGTACATTTTGAACAGTTAAATAATGTGTGATTAATTTGCAATTAATCGTCATTAACTACTGACAATTATGCGATTAATTGTGATTAAATATTTTAATTGATTGACAGCCCTAGAAAACATACTTTATATTATTTCATATTATATTCCATTGCTGGCAATAGATCCCAGTAAATGCTAGACACTGTTCCTTTAAGCAAAGCATCTGAATACTTCTATCTATCCATCTTTCTTTGCCTTACACCTTTTACTTTTCTCTCTACTGTTACCACAATTTCCTGTGTTCCTGCGGTCTGCGTCCCCCCGGCACCCTCCTCCCCTCTCACCCTCACCTAACCCACCTCCCATGTGTCGGTGTGCTCCTAAAGACGTCACTCCTTATTAAGTATGACTGGGATTAAATCCTGCTCAGCACTCTGTAATGGTATCTGGTGGAATGTGTGATGTGTATGAAATACAAAGTAATACAGAAAAAGAGAGGGGAAGAAAAAGGCACAGCGAGGAAGATGACAACAGAATGAGGAGGAGGAGAAGAATGCAAGGAACAATGAAGGCACAAAAGGGAACTAAAGAAAACAAGGAAACAGAACCTGCTCCCACCAATACATAGCAGCTACTTCTTTGTGTCTCGGTGGGCCTTTTTAAAGTGATTCATGTTCCAGGCTTTAGAAGCAATATTCACTATACCCTCAGCTCTCCTCTGTTCTCTTCTCCTTCCCAATTCACCGCTGGCTTCGGATGAAAAAGCTCCCTCGTTCCCCATAATGCAAGGCTCAAACCCAGCCAAACCATATTTGTTAGGGTGATACAAATACAGCACATTTTTCACCACAGTAAAAACACACAACAATATAATAGCGTTTTTGAAATTATTGATGGAGCCTCAAGTCCAGAGACAGTATTTATTCTGTTTTTATTCATTCATTGCTCTATGCTCTATAATGCTACGACTAGCAAAACTTTTACTCCCTCAGAGGTAGGGTGTGTTCAGACTTGTAGGCATCCCTTGTGTTCAGTAATATACTGCATATGTCTATGAGTTGGAAGGAGCTCAACCAAAGAGTTGTGTTCCTTTCTCAGATTCTGTCGTTTGAATTATTTTTAACCCCTGAGACCCACGATCCCAACTAGCTTGTAGGGAAGGAGGCTAAATAATGCTCTACATTCAGCCTAAATTTTGGCGAGGAAAAGCCGGCCTCTGCCCTTAAGATATGTGAATGAAAATGGGTTCTATTGGTACCAACGAGTCTTCCTTTTACAGACATACACACTTTATGATATCATGCAGTTTTGGACAAAAAACATGCAGTTTCTTGAATGCAGTATAAATGTGTTATTTTTGCCTATTCAAAATAGTGTGCTTGCATATTTCTGCATACTGGGGTCCCTAAACAGTCTTGGAATTGCATAAATTGGGTATCACTGTAAAGCTGAGACCCTTGTGGATACAATGAGTCCAATTGTCCAAAAAGTAAAAAAAAAAATGCAATTCTTGCAGAAATATCCAAATGTCAAATGTTTTTGATACCAAATCACAGCATGGCTTTTTCTATGGTGTTCCTCAAGGTCTTGGTGTCTTAATGTGGTGTTTTGGAGGGATTATTGATCATTTTTATCAATTCTCCAGTGGTAAAAAATGGTTACATTTAGCACCAAATCTGTGTAACAAATGGTATCAACCCAAAGATAGCTCAAACAACTTATGAGACATAATAGAGCATGGAGATGACCATCATATACTTCAATCATAATGTTCTAAACCCGTATACACTTTTACAATTTATTTTTAATTAATTAATTCATTCATTCATGGTTATTTCTGATTTATTACTAGAACAATTTGACACACAGTGCTGAGAGCTGCATCTCAAATTAATCTTCAGGTTACCAGCCTTCAGATGATGTACACCACTTCTATGTGACATCTACTGTTGACCTGCTATCTCCCCCTAAAGACCCCCTGTACGCCCCTAAAAAATACAAAAATGGGTCTATTGTGGGTCTCAGAGGGTTAAATGCCAGAAGAGGTAAAACTAGTTTTCAGAAATCACCTGTCAGAGTCCGTCAAGTCGTGTGACATCTTTTTCCTCAGATTGTTTACTGAAGAAGTTTGAGTTTGGGTCTGTAGATGGTATTCATGCAAACCACCCAAATAGCAGTTCTCCACACAGACAACCATATCTCACGGTCTTCATCAGTGAATTAGAGTTAGCTCAGTTGTCATTACCCAAGTATGGAACTCCAATCAGGGCACTCCAACACATTGTCACTCCCAGCTCGTCAAATACTGCCGCTTGGTCAGTGTCCCTCGGTATCGGAGACCGATGCAGGGATACCCCTCTTGCATTACCTTTGGACGGACCAAGGATGGCGTGTCACGATACGCTCGTTACATGTATAGTATCCTTTCAAAATAAACTTCCGTTTTCACAGGAAGTTACGTTTAGGCAACACAACCACTTAGGTTTAGGAAACGGTCATGGTTGATTTTAATTTCTTTTCATTTACGACTCACGTGACTCACACTCACAGGAATGACGATGCTAACAAATCACGTGACTAACGACTGACGTGACAAAATAAGTCAGCGTTACTTTTAGTTTCAAATGGGACACAAACACCGGTCTCGTGGTTGAAAGTCTTGTTTGTTTGACCGTTCCACCACCCCTACCGCGCGCTCTTAGCATACTCTCACACTATAAATACTATGTTACTTGCTCCGACTGTCGACGAACACCTTGGGTGGGTTTACATTGGAGTTAGCTGAAAGCCTGGTTCGTCACATACCGTCGCTAAAGGGTGCCTCCGTCCCAGTGGGACTCCCTTAAAGTGGCTGGGCTGCCACAACATCTTGCCAGAGTCTTAATGGCACAAGGAGTTAGGACTTACTACAAACCATTCAACACTCTAGGATCTCTACTTATACATCCTAAAAACAACGCCATCCCGGTGAGGAAAACCAGAGTGGTGCAACACCACACTACATCAAGAACACTACACCAGGGAAATGGCAAGGACCCTGGACAAGACCAAATGAGGACCAAAAACAGACAACATCAACAAGAGTCTGTAAGCATCAGTACAGCATTGACTAGGAAGCAGTCAAAGTCATCAACCACGAATCACTGGACGACCGGATAATGATCACATCCGAAAGACCATCTTTGAACAGAGACAGGGGTTACCATCTCTTCCCCATATACAACCACTTATTATCATCTGACGGAAGTTCCATACTTGGGCCATACAACTGAGCCAACTTTAATTTGCTGAAGAAGACAGTGAGATGTGGTTGAAAGAAAAAAGGTTGTAAATGGACCTTGAGTTAACACTATTAACTACTATTCCCAAAGTTTAGAATAAACTTTAATACTCTTGAATGTTTGTGTTTAATGCTCTTGGGTAGTCATAGGGGCTGCAGCTACATTATTTTGGCAGGTTTTTCAGAGCCAAATGCCTAAATTGCTATGCTTAGAGAGCTACAGGCACTGTGTCAGACATGGATTTGGTTTAATGTGTCACGAATGGCTTCATTCTCAGTCCTCTGAAAGTTTTCTCAAAAATTGAAATATTGAAAGGCATAAGCTCGTCACATCTAACCTATAAAGAATGAAGAGGAATAAATTTGAGTGCTGTGTTATATCAAATGGACTGGGGGTTGGAATTCAATTATAAAACTGACCTGACCCTGGAAAGTATAGAGCAAACTCTTTAGCTACTGTATGTATCAGTGTGGACTGTCATTCATCAGAGGAAAAAAAGATGATGCATGTGGTTAAAGGGTAACTTTTGGTATTTTTGAACCTGGACCATATTTTCATGGTTTTGTATCTAAATGACTAATAGGGACAACATTTTTTGAAATTGGTCCAGCATTGAGGGAGAACGCTGTGACTGGCAGCCGAGTCTGAGTGGTTAAGTGGCATATTGGCTCGTTTAGTGTTTTGTAGTCTGGTCTGCTAGTTCACTGCAGGGAGTTCAATGCATATATGTAGGATGAAGGTTGTCTTGCTGGCTGTATAAGAGATTATGTGCGTCAATTAAGATGTGAGTATGCTTTACAGAATATTTGTGCCTTCATTGAACATGTGTGATTAGTAAGTGTTTTATTGTGTGTAATTTGATATAAGTTGTGTGAGTCTTACAATTCCACACCTTACCATAGATGAATAGAGATTGCTAATTCAATTTGTATGTTGTGTTATGTTATAGTTCATTATAGTGATATGTTGTTCATTTCTGTTCTTCTAGAAACCACACATATACTGTACACTCATTCAAGTGTAAACCTGCACAGCCTTCTAGTAAATAACAAGAAACCTTGAAAGCATCTTCTCATGTATTCTGACCGATACACCACAGCGATTATAAACTCCACAACTAGTGATATTTATTAAGAGGTTCAACCTATCGAACAATTACGCTCACTAAAAGTGCTTGTTTTTGCCACTGACAGGCTCAGATTTTGCCGATAACATTATGGAAAGGACCCTACAGACAAATAAAACGCTTTCCTTAAAGTAAAGCGTCAACTTAAGGTCGCAAATGTATTTGCAAATGAGATCGCAAATACCCTTTGTAGGGTGACTGGGCTCAGCCTTAGAGAGAGGTCGAGGAGCTCAGACATCCGGAGGGAGCTCGGAGTAGAGCCGCTGCTCCTTCATGTTGAAAGCGGCCAGCTGAGGTGGTTCGGGTATCTGATCAGGATGCCTCCTGGATGCCTCCCTTAGGAGGTTTGCTGGCCACATCCAACTGGTAAGAGGCCCCGGAGTAGACCCAGATCACGCTGGAGAGATTATATATCTCGTCATGCCTGGGAACGCCTCGGGGTCCCCCAGGAAGAGCTGGAAAACGTTGCTGGGGAGAGGGACGACTGGAATTCCCTGCTAAGCCTGCTGTCCCCACGACCCGGCCCCGGATAGGCAGAAGAAAATGGATGGATGGATGGTTGGATGGATGGATGGAGGTAATGCTAAACCACAGCATGTTAGCATTGCCATTGTGACCAGCATTCTTGTACACTCTTGTACTATGTACCTTTTCATGTCCCCATAGTTTTAAAACCAATGTTAAACATAAATCATACATTGGATCAAATGTTCACTCATGTCAGAATATGCACACAGAAACTGCATTCAGACCTTTATTAAACATCAAGAAGCCTGATGGATTCTCATGAGGTCAGACTTGTCAACATAACCATGACACATAGTCTTATTATCCTCAGAGAGTGAGAGGGATTGACAGGGACAGACAGGCAGAGAATGGAGAGCTGCTCTGCATCACAGTCTTTGCTTAATGCTGGATAAGAAATGCACTTTTTGTTTACACATGCCAAAATAATTTCTCATGTCAGGTTTTTGCTTCATAAAGCTTATTTACTTTCCCCTCTTCCTTCCACTAAACCCCCTCTATATGGTAACTGGATGTCAGAGCAAAGCTTTCAAGTGTCACGCTGACATAATTTTATGAGCTATTTTCAGTCTGTGGTTAAAATGCATCTTGAGGTGATTTTTATAGTGTTGAACTTCATGTGAAATTGAAAATAACTGGCAATTTTCACAAAAAAACTCTGAGAGTCGCCTTCCACCGTCTAGTAAGTAGTAAGTAAGTAGTTTCACAGTCTAAGTGTTGTAGCTGCTCTTCCTTTTCTTTGTGGTAGTTTCCATCATATTCCAACTAAATCTGCATAGCTTGTGACTTTGCGGTGACTCACAATTTTCTCTGTTGGGTGTAGCGTAGCAAAGACGGTGAAAGGTTAACCTGCACTTGACCCACGTGTGCACAGTTTTACAGCAAACACAGTGCCGCGATGACAGCCTTCCCTGCTTTCTTCACAGTCAGTGGAAAAAAGCTAGATTTTAAAAAAGCGTCTGTCCTGCAGTGGTTTGACTTTTTAAAACTAGAGCCAATGAAAATGTGGGACATCGTCTCAATATGTGGGACATGGGACAAAGGATAAAAATGCTGTGCCGTCCCTCGTAAAGTGGGACACCTGGTCACCCTAAGTTAAGGAATTTGGCCGTCGCCATCTTGGTTTTTGGAACCAGAAGTGACACGAGTGGGTGGAGATAAGTACAACTGAATGCTGAATAAGACGTTTTTAGACGACCAAAAAGCTTATAATTAACTTTGATGAACTGAAAACACACTGTGAAAGGGTTTAAGTTGTAAAACGAAAATACGGACAACGCCGTGGTAGCAACCTGTCAATCACAAAGTAGCCACACCCTAAAGCATCTCCTGCTTTATGGTCTATTTGACTCTAAATAGGACCATAATTTACTAAATGAACATCATGCAGTATTGAAGATGACTTGAAACTAGCGATTGAGACCATAAACTCATGTTTACAATGTTTACTGAGGTAATAAATCAAGTGAGAAGTAGGATCATTTTCTCATAGACTTCTATACAATCAGACTTCTTTTTGCAACCAGAGGAGTCGCCCCCTGCTGGCTATTAGAAAGAATGCAAGTTTAAGGCACTTTCTCATTGGCTTCACTTCACTTTTTTACCGGAGGTTGCTGCCTGCTTACGTCTACGGATTTGTCCTCTGTCTCTATCTGTGTGTTCAGTAGAATAATGGAGTTTTTATTTTCTTGTTAGTGTGGGTTCTTTTGTGTGTTATTTTGGCCTTGGAGACCCTGACGCCTTATTTGCTTCTGTTTCTGTAATATTAGTAGTTTTTTCTGTTTATCATTTTCATATAAATCAAATGTCACTGATTGTTTCACCTAAAGTGCTTCAGCAGCCCTTTCTTGCTGTGTTGGTCCCATCTTTTTAGCAAAGGTTGAGACGTTTTGTTACTCCTTTCCCTCATAACAGTGTATGTTGGGGTTAGCTCCAAATACAATTTCTCTAATGCCTACGAAGAGAACGCTACACAAACAAGTATATGGGTGTTTTGAGACATTTGTTTTCTGAAAAAATTATTTGGAATACAACAGTGACCACCATCCCTCCTAGCCATTAGTTCCACTGTTCTCAATCTCAAATTTACATGAATATTATTGACCGTGAAGTGTCACTTTCACTTTCGAAAAGATGACCAAACAAAAAAAGGCATCTTATTACAGTAAATCACCACTTTAAACACATTCTTGAATCTCCAAATTAAACATTCCAGTGGCCTCTTTAAATAAAATTTGACTAAACTGTTGAACACATAGATTTATATGTAGTCCCATATAATTTAATGGTTTTCAAGTGATGTTTGAAAAAATATGTGCTTACCCAGGTCTTATATGAATGGTGAATACCATTTTTAGCCCTATTAGCGACATAGCTTAGGGATGGAAAAGTCTCTCCACCACTTTGGCCCAGACTGACATATCTCAACAACTATTAGATGGATCTCTGTGGAATTTGGTATTCACAAACATGTGACCCTCAAAGTCACTTGTAGGCTAATAACTTAGGTCATCGTCTGAGTGTTCATGAAGTGTCACCATCAGGTCAAAATTTCAATTTGTCAAATACTTTGGAAAAACTAATGGCATTCCCATCAGCCTCAACTGTACTTTGTGTTAAAGAGGACCTTTAACACACTACCCTTAAGTGTGTTATATAGTTTTTTGTGCATGTAAAAGGTCTGCAAAGTTACAAAGCCCAAAGTCCACGCCAAAGGGAATAACTCTCCCCCCACAGAAACACTGCTCCTGAACTGTCTGAAGCCTTGCTTGAAGTCTTGCCTTTTCTTCTATAATGTTGTGATGTAACCAAGTAACATATTTGCAGAACAGCTAGTTTGGCACATCCTTAAACGAAGCTAGTTTGAGCGGAGCTGGAGCGGAGTCCAAAGAGTTTGTATTCAAAATCACAACAGTTGGCCAGCTGACCAATTAGAGCAGACTGGGCTTTTCGGGAGGGGGAGGGGGAGGAGCTCAAACCGAGCGTTTCAGACAGAGCGTGACAAAAGTGGTGCTGCAGCATAAGCCGGTACGAGAAAAGTAAAGCGTTTTTGGAACATTAAAGCATGTGAGCATGTTCTAGTAGAAGCCTAGAATACAAGTATGCACCTTAAAATAAGCATAATAGGTCTTATTTAATGTTAATTTGCAAATGTTCGCATGCTAACAAACTAAGACAGCGTACATAGTAATCATTACACCTGTTTGGAATTAGCATGTTAGCATCATCACTGTGTGCATGTTAGCATGCAGACGTTAGCATTTAGCTCAAACCACTGCTGTGCTAAAGTGCAGCCTCACAGAGACGCTAGCATGACTGTAGACTCTCATTGATATTAGAGAAACAGGCGGGAAGCCTATTGAGAACAATGACAAGCCTCAAGCTTTAGTAGAAAAGAAAATGTCTGCTATTAAATGTTCAGCTCTTTTGAATGTAAAAGACAGCACAACACACACATACACATCTGTAAGCATCCCTATTTAATTGAATTGTTGTCGGTGAAAGGCACACAAACACGTGCACACAGAGAGTTAACAGGCTGCTGAGCGTTTTCTTTCTGGAATTTGTTGTGCAAGAAAATTAAAAAGTTGCTGTCCTCTCTCGGATGTCAGATTAGGTAACACAAAAACTCTGGCATCCAAGCAGATCAACAGATTGACAAGCGCAAGGCAAGTTTGGGACTTGTTCCATTTCCTTTGCTCGTGGCATCTGCCTCGGTTATTCAGCACCTTACTTGGTGTTCTATTTCAAACTTTTCCCAGGTACAACTTATCCGCCGCACTCTTCTCCCCTGCTGTCGTGCATCACCTTCCTCTCGCTGTAGTTGATAGAAAGCGAAGGGTAGCAAGCCGCCCACAGATACACCTCCACTTTACTGAGAGACAGAAACGTAGACGTTCTGGTAGTTCAACAAGCTAAAGCGCATGGCAGGTAGTTGCAATACTGTGGGTGTGAATCTGTTTCAGGATCTTATTGCATGCCATTTCTCTGCTTTTGTTTTGCTTTGCTGAAAGCTAAAACTCTATTGAATCCCTTAAAAAATTAACCCGGGGGTGTTAGCTGCAACACATTTTAGTTGTTGAATCAATCAAACAAAACTCAACAAGACCCATTCATATCCACTCTGGAAAAAGGTTTTCTTGACTAATATACAATCAAGTAATATATTGACCACTGTATGATGCCCACTATTAGTAGGTTTTAAATATAGAACAGCATTGTTACTCAAACAAAAGTTAAAGGAATAGTTTGTTGTTTTGGGAAGTTTGCTTAGTCACTTTCTTGCCTAAAGTTGCATGAGTATATTAATACTACTCTCATATTTGTCTGTTTCAGTGTGAAGCTGAAGCTAACAGCTGGTTAGCTTACATTAGCATAACGACTGGAAATGGGGGGAAAAGCTAGCGTGGCTCTGTCCGAAGGTAACTAAATTGGCCTACCTGCACTAGGGCTGGGACAATACGCATATCTCCCGATTCGATACTATCACGATACTTGGGTGTCGATTCCATATGTATTGCAATATTTTAAGTATTGCGATTCTACAAGCGTTGCGTTTCAATATTACGATTTAGATTAACTTTTTTAACACTAGACCATTGGAAAAGTTGAATCATACACTTCTAGGCTTCTTTTACATTGGAAAATATCTAAATTAAAACAGTAAAAATGTTTGATTTTCAGTATGTATGTCGTCAGAGATGTCCTGAAGTCAAATATATCAGTCATTGTCAGGCATTCTTTATTAAATGTTTTCCAGCAACCAAAAAATCAAAGAATAAAGACATTTCCCTCACAAATTAGTGGTATTTTCTTTTTAATTTATAAGGGACATGTAATGTTTTATACTTCTGGTGAATATAATCCAATCAATCTTATTTCCATATATGTATTTTGTACATACAGTTCCCTTTGTTAACACCTTATTTTTTAAAAACGGATGTAGTCACACGTATATACTTCCACTAACTTCACCAAGTCCGTCGCTAGCTCTCCCGTCAGCTCCGTTCTCTTTATACATCCATGGTCAGCTCCATCAGGGCCGTTAGAATGCATTTAACATAAATGTCAGTCTATGGGTGCTCTACAGTTGTAGCGTCGGCCGATTTGACCACGGAGATGAGAGTGACAGCCGGCTTGATCATACGTTACCACAACACGATAACCTTTCCTGTCCATGATAGAGTTAGCATGCCGCTTAAGCCGTGATGTCTAGCTCTGCTTTTCCTGGCAATGTGTGAAACCCAAAGTGTTTCCATCCTTTACTGTATGACGTCACGTTATTCAGACTATGACAACAAAAGCGGTAACTTCCTTCTACCTCTGCATAGACTCAATGGAAGCAAATACTGTTTATCGATTCTGGCATTAAAAAAATCGATTTCAGAATCTTAAAAAAAAAAATTTGCAATGCATAGGTGAATCGATATTATTTTCCATAACCAGCACCTCTAAAGGGAGCTTTCACACCTAATGTGGTCTAATCACCTAATTTGGTTTGCCCGGTTTGGGCTTGTGTGAAAGCTGTTGGTTGAAACAGACAGGCTTCTAGTGACACATTACGCACACAAGGTTCATTCAAATCCTGAGGCCACAATATTGATTTTTCAAGAAATCTTGTAAGCCATTGTTCTATTGCTTAATTTTTAATTTTACATAAGAAAGTAGAGATAAGTAGCCAACTAGTGTAATAATAACGATTCTATTTATATAGCACTTGTCAAACTTAAGCGCAAAGTTCTTTCCAGATTAAAAGATTTACAGAATAAAAATTAAAAAATCAGAATCCCATGTAAGCCCCCCTTATATGACATACAAAAATTAGGAACATGAGAGCACATACATCAAGCAGCACTGAGCCCATACATTAAATGGAGGTGCAAGTGCAAATTAAGAGAATTAACTAAATAAAATAACATGACCCCGTGTGGGTTGTTTTCCTCCTTTCCTCCCCATTTGTTTGAATCACCAGCCGCCACTGCTTCACATTGATAACCAATGTTTAGCCACAGCACAACTGCTTTGTAGGTTTCCCGCATTTCTGCACCACCTATAGCTCAATACACATTACTGTCATTACGTGTGTAAAATGGAAGAACATAGACTTGAAGCACCAAAAGATTTATTGGGTTGTGGTCTGTGTACACAGGTGTATTGATTAAAATGTTCCCTTTCACCCATGTGAGACGGACGACTAAAAAAAGTGTCTGAAACACCTGCTGTGTAGATGGCGTCATTCTAAAGATTTCAAGACCTGTCAAAACTTTCCATTTGGATTTTCTGTTGGGAGGCAGCATTGACTCCTTAGGCGTCGTGAACACAGGTGGACAGGCAGTCAGACGGGCTGGCGTGCAGGGACAGAGTCTGGGAAAAGATCCATTTGATCACTCTGCATGTGGAAACTCTGCTCGTCCGCAGACACCAAATACTCAGCAAAGGTAGTAAAGGAGCGCACAAACAACGTGGGATTTCTATACAGTATGTGTGTCTGACACAAAACTATCCAAGACTATCGCAGTGTTCATACTTTTATTTCCTGTACTTCTTTCCCTCTTACTCTCTACACAAATGTATAAAATGAAGGACACTTACTGTTACTGTTACATACTCATGTCACCAGCAACCTTGATTCATTAAACTGAACAATTTAATTCCATTTAAAACTCCATCCACTCAAAAATCCTCATTGATTAATCAATTAAATAATCAATCAAACAATCAATTAATTATTTTTAATGGATTTTATTTTCACGTTTGGTCACTTACACAACCTATTCCTCATGGTATTGTTCTGACATAATGACAGTGTTTTGCACATTAACTATCAATATCAACCCTTCCATCAGTTTTTTCTTGTCAAATCAAGAATATTGTTAAATGTAGCCTATTTATAAAAATTAAAAAAATATGATTCTATCTAATAAAACAGCAATAATAAGATTTTAATATAAATAAATAAAATGAAACCATGGAAATAATGAAGAGAAGAACTACCACAAATAAATAAAATAAAATAAAATTGTAACACAAATAAATAAAATAAAACCATGGGAATAATATAAAAAAGAATTAGCAGAAATAAAGTAAAATAATAAATACAATTTTAATACAAATAAATAAACTAATACCATGGAAATAATAAGAAAGAACTAGCAGAAATAAAGTACAAGAAAAATTATTATTTCAATACAAATAAATAAAAGAAAACCATGGAAATAATAAAAAGAAAAACTAGCAGAAATAAAGTAAAAGAATAAGACCCATCTCACTCTAAAGTGTCTACTTTCTATAGGTTTTGGAAGTGTTTCCATGGCAACACAAATGCAGCAATGACTTGGTCGCTAAGGAGGTTAACTGTGTGTGTGTGTGTGTGTGTGTGTGTGTGTGTGTGTGTGCTTTGCTTGTGACTGTGTGAGAAAAACTGCCCATGCCTGACAGAGGGAGGGGTGAAAGAGTTTCTTGGAGTATATGTAAACACTAAATAATATGCATTATACTGAACTATAACACATCAACACAACGCATTATGATGAGATTTTTTTCTACAATTACATTACAGTATTTTCAGAGCCAATATTGGTGTAGAAATAAAACAAAGATTTAAAAAATCTTTACTTGTCCACGTCACAGACTGTTGTTATATATGCCAGGTGAGAGAGAGTGTATGCCCCGCAGCCCCCGACAGCTTCAACGTCTCTCCCTCACTTTAAGCGCCGAAAGATCCTTCTCAAAACTGAAGCTATTTAAATCATATCTGGGAAGCACCATGGCACAGGAGAGACTGTCGGGGCTGGCCATCCTGAGTATTGAAAATAAACACTCTTGCAGTCTGGGAGGGTGGTTATAGGATTTTGCTCATCGATATGCCAAAAGATCTGTGCAGGTATACTGGCCTGCAAGCCTGTAAGAAAACAGATACCTACTATTGGTAAGATGAACATGTATTCACAATTGATGTAATCTTTGTTGCTCTATTTGTAAAAAGAATTTAAAATAAAAAAGAATTTGGCCATAAAGGACCAGTGTGTAACATTTAGGGGGATCTATTGGCAGAAATGGAATATAACATTAATAAATACGTTTTCTTTGTAGTAAAGTCACTTGATAATATTGTGTTTTTGTTAGCTTAGAATAGGCCGCTTATATCGACATAGGGAGCGGGTCATCTTCAAAGAGTCCGCCATGTTTCTACAGTAGCCCAGTACGGACAAACCAAACTCTGCTATAAATGACCAAATGACCTACGCTACTCTTATAACAACTGGCTCTAGAGGGCCATTTGCGTTTTTTTGCATTGGCCAGCGTTGCAATCCTACATGCTTGGCACATGGGAGAAGTTGTAATCTGCAACCTCACCACTAGATACCACCAGATCCTACACACTGTACAGTTGTGTAACAGTCTGAGTTGAGTGGGCAGGTGGGCTTTTTACAGTAACTTTGATCAGGGCTGTAGTCAAGTCCAATTTAATCGAGTCCAAGTCAAGTCCAAGACCAGGTCCAGTCGAGTCCGAGTCAAGACCAAGTCCTAAGGCAGTCGAGATCAAGTCAAGACCGAGTCCAGAGCAAATTTAGTCCTGTTCAAGACCAAAATAGGCAATACTGTACAACAACCATCCATTGATAAAGTTTAAACTTAGTGTTAAATCCATAGTGTTCAATAGTATTTTCCCCTTTCTTCCTGGGATACAGGCTATATGTGAAGTACGCAAGTAGGCTATTTGTGGTGGGAAAGAGGATTGTTTTTTATCTGTTTATTATCATATGTATCAGTCCATTATTCATTATGATGCAGTTCTGTTTTAGGACTAGGTAGTACAATCCCTTGTTGATTTGCACTCCTGAGATGTGAGGTGGGTTGATGCAGACATGTGAGGTGTTTCCAGGTAAGAGTAATGGTGTTGTCTATGGGACAGAAGGGTCAAAAGCCTCATTGGAGTCATCAGGTGGGCACCCTCCTTCTCCGGTGTTTCGATGATGATAGGCCCACGACACCTCCAGAGGGCTCATCGGCAACACCTGGCGTCCCAGATGTGCCCCCGTCTGCTTTTAACCCTTCTGCGCCACAGATGCTATTTTGGGGCCCAGGTGGCGTCTCTCCTCTTCATCCAAAGCCAACGGCTCGCCTGTTCAGCTGCGCTTGAGAGGGCTTTAATGGCTTGGCGTTGGGCTTGGCCTCGAATTCCCAAATCCTTATGCAGCCTGGTAGTTGTTTTACCCACAAAGCCTCTGCAGCCGACTTCCACTGGGCAAACCTTGGCTTTCCAGCCACGTTGCTCAGCATCAGCTGCCAGCTCAGCGTACTTAAGGCTGTTCCGTTCGTAGGCCTCCTCAACAGCGTCCTCCCAGGGCACGGTTAGCTCTATGATGTACACCTTCTGAATTGAGGAGGACCAGAGCACGAGGTCTGGTCTGAGGTTCGTAGTGGCGATATCTGGTGGAAAGCAGAGCCTTTGACTCAGATCCACCACGAACCTCCAGTCTCGCGCTCCTCCCAGCTGACCAAGGTCTGATGTTGTACTGGCCTTGGTCTTGGTTGGCTTTGCACCTTCACAGACGAACTCTCTTGCAGATGTAAGATGGGATGATGGAGGTAGGGCATTGACGGTCGTTCGTCTGGTCTCCAGCATAGCTGCAAGGCACTTCAGCACTTGGTTGTGCCGCCAGGTGTAACGGCCTTGAGTCAGGCTTGTCTTGCAGCCAACCAGGATGTGTTTAAGGTTTGCTGGAGACGGACAGAGTGGGCACGTTGGGTCTTCTCCGTACCATTGTTTAAGGTTACTGGGAGATGGCAGGACATCATACGTTGCAACTCCCTCCCACCTCATCCACTGTCCCTGTTTCGCTTGGGAGACAGCCTTCGCGCACCTTGTTGCCTGCTCTTGCCGGCGCACCTCCTCAACGACCAGACCTCTGCGCTGAGATGGAGCTGCCTTGTGCCAAGATGGTCTGCTCTCTCCAAGGCCAAAGCCTCCTCTCTGGACACAGGAAGCTCCAGAATGCCTCCTCCATACAGCCCTATGTTGCTGAAGCACCTGGGAAGACCCAGCCACTTTCTGGCAAACGAGCTGATCAACCTCTCCAGTTTTTCAACCTTTGAGATAGGGACCTCATAGATCGTAAGAGGCCACATCAGCCGGGGTAGAAGACCGAATTGAAGGCACCAGAGCTTTAATCTTGCCAGGGAGCAGGGACTTGTCGATACTCTCAAGGCCGCATATTGTGTCCTGCCTAAGCTGGTCCACTTGATCTGTGTACTTGAGGTTGGCATCGTACCAGCGCCCTAGACTCTTCACTAGCTTCTCCGACACTGTTGGTATGGGTTCCTCGCCGATGAAAAAGCGCTGCTCTGACAGCTTGCCCTTGACTATTGATATGCTCCTGGATTTGCTCTGCTTTATCTTCATTCGGGCCCACGCGATGTTCTCCTGGAGCTTTTCCAGCAGTCGTCTAGTGCATGGCATGGTTGTTTTGACTGTGGTCATGTAATCCATGTATGCTCTGATGGGAGGGAGACGAAGACCAGCTTTGAGCTGCTGACCTCCTACCACCCATCGGGAGCCTCGGATGATGACCTCCATTGCCATGGTGAAGGCCAGAGGGGAGATGGTGCATCCTGCCATGATCCCTATTTCCAAACGCTGCCATGCTGTGGTGTGCTCCTCAGTTGTGAGGCATAGCTGGACGTCCTGGAAGTAGGATTTGACAAGAGTGGTGATAGCCTGTGGGATGCTGAAAAGGTCAAACGCAGTCCACAAGAGACTATGAGGAACAGAACCAAAGGCGTTGGCGAGGTCCCAGAACACAACATGGAGATCTCTTCCCTCCTTTTGGCGGCTTGGATTTGATGCCATATCATGTTCGTGTGCTCCAAGCAACCAGAAAAGCCTGGAATCCCTGCTTTCTGCACTGTTGTGTCGATGTAATTGTTTCTTTCTAGGTAGACAGCCAGCCTATGAGCTACTACGCTGAAGAAGATCTTGCCTTCAACGTTTAAGAGGCTGATGTGATGAAACTGGCTGATGTCAGCAGCGTCCTTCTCCTTAGGGATTAGGACGCCTCCGGCCCTTCGCCAGGCTGTTGGTATCGTTTGTTTATGCCACACAACCTTCATTAGTCTCCAGAGAAAGCATAACATATCTGGTGCGTTTTTATAAAGCCTGTAACGGACTCCGTTAGGCCCAGGGGAGGATGCAGCTCTTGCTCGACGAACAGTTCTTTCCACTTCACTCCACTTAGGAGGACCTACGTCTAGCTGGTGTTCTGGAGGGTGTATTGGTCGCATATCCGGTGGAAGGGTGATCTGTTCGCACCGGTGGCTGTCAGTGTGGGTTCTTTTCAGATGAGCTTCAAGATCTTTTCTTGTTGTTGTAAGTTTGCCGCTTTTCTCTTTCGTGAAAATACTCTTTACAAACTTGAAGGGGTCTTTGAAGAAGCTTGATCTTGCGTGCTCCTTCCTTTTACGCCTCCTTCTCAGATTCTCAGCTCGCCTCAAAGTTGACAGCCTGTTCTTGATTTCTGCCTGCAGTAGGTTTATTCCCTCCTTCTCCTCGTCTGGAGCTTTCCTCCACTGCTTCTTCAGCTGTCTTCTCTCCTTGACCAGTCGCTCAATCTCCTGCTGTCTCCTGGACTTTGTTGGGATGGTTAATGCTTTCTTCCTTTTCTCTGTGATTCCAAAGCGCTCAGCACCGTAGTTGAAGATCAGCTCTCCCATCTTCTCCAGCTTCTTAATCGCAGTTCCCCTCAGTTGTTCAAGGAGTTTGCTGATGTCTGTGTTGACCGTTCCCTACTCCTTTTTCTCACTGGATTTGGGCCACTTGATTAGTGGCTTTCGCCCTGGGATCTTTGTTTCAGTTGCGGGCTGAGGTAGGCTGGGCTGAAGGGGCTCCGCTGTGCTTGGCTCCTCTTCCTCTGGAACCGGGGGATTGATGTCTTGCAGACTTTGTTTTTTGTCCTGCTGCTGAACTTCACTTGACTGACTCGACTTACTTCGTAATAAGTAGTGGTCGATGCGAGGTCCCTGTCCGACTTCCTTCAAGCACTTTTTACGACCTTGATGTATTCTCAGGCCTGCAGAGGATGTTACTTTGGCCCAGCCACAGATGCAACTCTGGAGCTTGATCCCTGGAGTAGATGTTGCAGTCTCAGGTATTGTGCCGATCATCTTTCTCGTTGTCCGTTTCGTTCCTGGGTCGATTGTCGTGTTGTCTACCGATGAGTCATCTTCCGCCCCCGCTCTCGCAGACTCTAGGGGTATTTTCTTCTTTGAACTTTTAGCAGACTCTATCACGCATAAAAACATTGAGGAGAGAGAGAGAGACAGAGAGGACAGAAGTGCAGACGTGATACAAAAACCTTCTTTGATCATGAAGCCTAATGTTACTGTCTAATTCTCAGGTGTTTCAGTGAAGTAACTACACTGCTGGACTGGACTGGAGTCTCTACTAACAGTGACAGAGTGACAGCTGACACATGAACGGGCCCAGTGTGGGTTGAATGCAAATCGGCAGGTCCGTGTTATACACTCTGGTGTATGAAACGGCTGTCTCGTCACTGCGCTGCATTTTTATAAACTATGATTATCTGGTGTCATCTGTCGTCCAGGTGCCCTCTCACTCCCTCGTCCTCTCCTTGCATTTCTCGCACTCAAAGAACTAGAGCTCCTTTTTTTGCTGTGGCGGCACAAATTGCGTTTGGGGATATTTTAAGCGGCAGCCCTGCGCTGCTGTTGAATGCATACATGTATAGGGGACAAACTGGAAGAATCAGGCAACGTTCTGTAAAGCTGATCCCAAATCAGCCGGACCAGTTCTCAATAACCGAGCACGAGTCCAAGACAAGTCAGAGTCCAACAAGGCACGAGTCCAAGACAAGTGACTTCAAAAACTCGAGTACTACAGCCCTGAATTTGATAATGAAACCCTGCACTCTGAGACAGTGAGTAATGAGGAGGAGTCAAATATGGAAGACCCTGGACAGCTCCCGCAATCGTGGCCATTGCAGGATCAGCAACTTGACAGCGGTCGTGACACCTCAAAGTTTGTAATGATAAAAAGCTCCAACAGTGTAGTGTGTATGTTGTCCGAATATGGGATCGTCACATCTCTTGAATTTAGGCCTTTCTTTTCGAGCCAACAGTCTACTCACAAGCATGTGAAGCTTCCACCAAAGGGAACAGGCCCCGGATCAGCAGCGCTGACAGTGAAACACACTGATGGGAAAACTTGTTGATGCAGCTGCAGTTTTTCAAAGTGAAAGCTGTCAGCGCCTCATCCCACAGCCAGTCAAAACGTAGCAATGGCTGATGCCTTTCCCCACTGTAGCACGTAACAACTGGCTGCGTGTGATGTCTAGTATTCCTCACATCGCTACGGTAACTTGGCTCACATGCCCTCTGGTTCCCCGAATCCCTCGCCTGCCCCCGTGTATTAAGCATTTCCTCTGGAGTAGAAGTGCCCTGAGAACACTTTCACAACGTCTGTTACTTGCACTGAAAGCATCTTTATTTTTTCAGTGCGTCCTTGCGTTCTTCAATCTCTTTCCTTGTCTGTATTTTACACAGTACAGTTAGTTCCACGGGCTTGTGAGTAAGACTCTCCTGACCTGAACAGCTCTCCTGGTGTCTTTCACAGATTTCACTTGTTAATTTGTGTCTTTTCCTTTCGATTTATTTCTCTCCCTGATGTGTGGTCATCATAACAACCCTCATTTAGTTTCACCAGCGGGGAAATCAAAGCTTTCCTACTGCTTTTCACATTTATGTCATTTCTCTCTCTCTCTCACCACAGTGGGGTACATACTCATTACAGAATGAGAAACACATTATTAGAAACTAGACAAAATAAAACCAGCGCCAGCTCTTTGCCCTTTGAATATTTTAGTGCTGTAGTTCTGCATGAGGAAGGGCATAGTATGTTATCAGGCAATCAAATCAGTTGCTACAAGCACCATAGATATGGGTCAATAGGGGCCTACTACGTCGTAAAAGTGAAAGTGAAACTTAAAAGCTAAACATTCTAACATGTGAAACCGAATGAAATGTAACGTTTTGAACAAACAAAAAGGCTTCTTTAGGTTTCGGGAACAAAACTACATCTTTAGGTTTAGGCAACAAAACTACAACTTCTTTAGGTTTAGGCAACAAAACTACAACTTATTTAGGTTGAGGCAATAAAACTACAACTTCTTTAGGTTTAGGAAACAAAACTACAACTTCGTAAGGTTTAGGAAATAAAACTATAACTTCTTTAGGTTTAGGCAATAGAACTACAACTTCTTTAGATTTAAGCAATAAAACTACAACTTCTTTAGGGTTATTTGCAAAAAGTTTGGTCTAGGCTACTTGTCTATTATACTTTATGCTAAACCTAACTAAATAGTTTTATTTTGAAAAGACTGGAGTGGAAATTTACACGTGCGTAACGTGTTGCTGGACATTTGTAGGAACGCATGAAAAATATGTTGTTGAAAGTTGTGCTGAGCACGAAAAAAAAGGGAAATTTGTGTCTATGCACACAAATCAAATAGATTACATTTTGTGACTATTTTACAAACTGAATTGGTATTTAATAGTGCCTCGCAAGAATTAAGTGAACCGGACTCATTGCCTGTTTGTGGCCCCGTATTATAAGGCAACTTAGCACTTTAAAAACACTGACTGAAATATCCAACCGTGATCTCATGCGAAGGCGTATAAATAGCACAAAATTTTAAGGACATTCCGTGCATCACCAGGACGCATTTGAGGCTTTTCTCTTCTCATGTAATGTCATTACCGTGACATGGTCGCGGTAATGTTTAGGCAACAAAACTACGGTAACGGCTGCAGTTAGGTTTAGGCAACAAAACCACTTCGTTAGGTTTAGGAAAAACATCATGGTTGGGCGTAAAATAAGTACGTAAACTAAGTAAAATATGTATGGAAACAATATGAGTATGGAAAACATGTCACTAATATACTTTTGAAATAACCAGTGTTTTCAGATTTGGCTAATTTCCGCCCAATTGGGTAACTTTTGATTAATGCCGGGTACACACTACACGAGAATCAAGCCGATTTTGGGACCAATTCCCCCCCTCCCATAAGCCATCTGGTGAGACCGGCTGCTACTACAATAGCTTGAGTTGAGATGATTTGCTCAAAGGTATCTGAACTGCAGACACTGAGCTGCAAGTGAGTGGAATGTGAGTTGAAAGAGATTGACCCCACTTTACTCTGGTGAATCAGGATGAGCAATCCTAAGGATTGTATCGTAGACCTTTTAATCATTAAGAGCAGTCAGCATTTCTAGCCTTTAGTTTTACACTTTTGACCTGCATGGCTTTTTTGCTGACAACACTGGGAATAAAGCTTTTGTATCTTTCAGTCAAGCTTCTCTTCACCACTCTCAACTTTTCATCTTTTGCTGAGCTTTGATGGGGGTTTTAAATTGTCAGCACCGGGCAGGTACCTCCTACATATTTAATATTCCTCTTTGAAGGGAACATCCATTTTCCCCCCATTGACACTGACAATTATTACAATGGACATCAATTTTGTTGAGCTAGGTCATTTTCTGTGTTATTATAAACATCAAATTTTGGGAACATTTGTGATTTGTGTACAGATCATTTCATGTTAATTTGAATTAGCTACATGAAAATCATGACTCATTCATTCATAATTAGGTTGTGGTCTTACTGTTCAAGAGCTTCATTGTTGCTCTTTAGCTATGTTATGATAAACATAATGATTCTGTGATTTTAATCTGTCAAAAGTGACTGGAAATGACAGCCTTTTGTTAGTTATTGGTCGTTTTAAATAAGGGCTGTCAAAGTTAACCCGATAACGCATTAACGCAAATATGTTTCAACGCCACTAATTTCTTTAACATTAACGCAACTTGCAATTTTTAGGTTGTAACAGGCTCAGTTATAAAGCTAGAGTGAAGATACTGGCATAACATTAAACTAGAAAACCTACAGAATCCATTGGTATCAACCACCACTAGTTTGCTAAATAACGCTCCAAACTTATGGCCATGGCATGGCCATTTTCAAAGGGGTCCCTTGACCTCTGACCTCAAGATATGTGAATGAAAATGGGTTCTATGGGTACCCACGAGTCTCCCCTTTACAGACATGCCCACTTTATGATAATCACATGTAGTTCGGGGCAAGTCATAGTCAAGTCAGCACACTGACACACTGACAGCTGTTGTTTCCTGTTGGGCTTGAGTTTGCCATGTTATGATTTGAGCATATATGTTATGCTAAATGCAGTACCTGTGAGGGTTTCTGGACAATATTTGTTTTGTGTTGTTAATTGATTTCCAATTACATACATACATTTGCATAAAGAAAGCATATTTGCCCACTACCATGTTGATATTAACTATGGACAATCATGCAATTAATCACGATTAAATATTTGAATCGATTGACAGCCCTATTTTAAACACATAGTGTTCTAGCTGATTGATTTGGTACTGATATTATTGTGTATTTTAGGTTGTGTAGATGGTTAACTGTTTTCTGTACAACATTGATCTCTAGAGTAAGTGCTGGTTCTGAGGTAACTGGGATCAATCCTTGAATCTTGCTGGACTTTGACTCAGGCCGTTATTCTGCATAAGTTATTGCAGTTATGAACAGTTTTATTGTACAAGTTCACATCTTTGTGTTAATATGCCCACTCAGTCTCTCTCTCTCTCTCTCTCACTTTTGCTATCTCTCTCCTACTCCTGTGTCTTTCTCTATTTCTCTGATAAGAGTGACCTCTACATTAAGTACTACACTTTAAGAAAAGTCCGTAAAAATACGGGCAAATGTAATGTGTTGTTACAAATGTGTTATTATGAATGAATTTTCTGTATCAATTTTTCACAGGTATTTTACCCGTATTTTTAAATGATGCATTGCATTGTGGGAACAAGAACCTCCGCTACTAGCGCGTAAAGTGTCAGAGAGCAGAGGGACAGAGGCCATCACAGGTCAACTTTCGCTGGACTTTGGGATTTCAAGTAACCTTACACACTTTGTGGTAAAAAAAACTCAGCTATTAATGGCTGACTGAAATGATTTGTGTTAACTGACTTCACGTAGTATTGTTACAATTGGAAAGAGTTGTTGCTTTTGTATATGATACGTTAGGTTAGCCCTTGTCTACTGTTCAGGTGTATCAGCCGTTAGCTGATACGCCGGGGATATTTGCATACTCGTTCGGGGACTATAGCGCAAGTTTGGTATTGTAATTTAAGATGACCAATGTTTTATTTTAGACTTAAATTGATGTCCGATAGAGTTAGCCTCAGTTTTAGCCCCAGGCGGCCCGTTAAGAGTAGGTAACGTACTGCTAACGTAACACAATGCCATCGTTAGTGTCAGTTTCCCTCCGAAATGGAGTGCTAGTTGGCTACCCAGCAAACATGCCCCTCTGGGGTCCGTGTGGGGCCACTGCGGGCAGAGAATTGGGCCCCACTGTGGGCCCCACTACCTTCATGAAATGCGGGGCACATGTGGGCCCCACACTTTGGGGCCCAGGTGGGGCCCCAGTGGGTCAGCCCACACCCAGCCCAAAGTGTGGGCTAGGTGTGGGCTGCCCACACTAGGCAGAGTGGGCCTCCATTGGGGCCCAGTGAGAGCCCGCACCCTGGGCACTCTGTGGGCCCCAGTGGGTCAGCCCACACCCAGCCCGCACTTTGGAGATAGTTGAACTTGTCTGTGCGCCTAGCCTTTCAGAGTCACAGATTGCTTACATGAAGGTACAGATCGAAGAGTATGTGTAAATGAGGCAAGAGTTATTCCCACATGTAAATCTTCGACCAAAACACCACTATCTTCTTCACTACGTTGACTTGAGTTTACAGTTTGGTCCACATACTTGGACCATGCGCTTTGAAAGTAAGCATAGCTATTTCAAAAGATGCATCAGGTCAAGTAAAAACTTCAGAAATGGGACTAAGTCACTTGCAGAGAGACATCAGTTGTTTCAGGCTTATCAGAGTCACGGCAGTTTATTTAGCCCTCAGGTTCAGGTTTCAGAGTCCACTAGCTTTTGTCCAGAGCTCTATGATGGTGGCATAAGGGCAGCAGTTGCAGATTTTGGACTTACCTCATGTAACGCTGTTTTTGCAGATAAAGTCCAAGTTAGAGGCACTTCATATGCAAAATAGTATGCTTGTCTTACTGACATATACCAAAAGACAACTACAGTTGGGGCAAATAGCGAGCATTGTTATCAAAGGTGAAACAACTGTCCTACTTTTGCTGCGGGGGAAAACTGCCAGCTGGGTGCCTGAGCTTGGAGTCTGTGAAATCTATAAACATAGTTCCAATAAGCTCATTTGCAAAAATCTTGACGAGCTTAATGATTATGCTCCACTTTCTTTTTACCACAGAGGTGCAAGGTTACTCATCCCACTTAAGCATATACCACTATGGAGCTTGTGAAAGAATTAGTTCTGAAAGCTATGCCATCACTCAGAAATGATCTGATGGACTCACTCATGGCTAGACTGGAGATGGTTGGAGGAAACAGTGTGGAATACCTTAACTTTGTCAAGACTGAGGACGTCAATGGAATTCTGCCACCCATTCAGTGTAGAAGACTAATTCAAGCGTTCAGTGCAAGTACGTTTTTAGATTTCTAACCCATATCATCCTCATCACTCATGCACTGTACTTAATGAATATTTTATAGGCTAATTCATGGGTTACCGTTATGGAGGACCACAAATAGTAATAGAGCATTTGATAAATTAATAATTAATTATACCATAAAAATAGGCATTAATAAATGTGTTTATAAATTCATGTTTTAATTGTATAATAAAAACAGGTATTTATAAATGTATTCCATTATTTGACGTTGTAATGGGCAATAAAAAGATGAATTGTGAAAAGATTTTACAAATGAAATATTAATCCATCAATAAATACTTATTTACTAGAAAACAGGAAACCAGGATTCATTCAAGACTTATTTCTTGAATCTTTAGTTTTCTCATAATTTTGGAATATGTAGAATTGTGTGTGTATTTAATTTTAATTCTGGTGATGTATGTTATCCATAGATTCACAAGCTGCACTTTGCTCCACTTCAACACCTCTGGCAGAGAATGTCCATCTGCCCCAAACACAACCTCCGACACCTGGTCCAATGGAGTATTCCTCATCCCGTGAGGCATATGCTATACCATGGCACAAAATGCCCCCAAACCTCATGCTTGCCTTGAGTGAAAACAAAAGACCAAAGCCTAAAGAGAGAAGAGAGCTGGGTCGTCTCGTCATTGATGATGTAATCGGTAAAGAGCATGGAAGTCCTGGAAGAGCAAAGCTGCGGGGGATTGCCAAGCAGACTGTAGAGCGATATCCCTGCTCTTTTCAAGACAGAGAGCTCAATGGAACTAAAGTCATTGGGACAGGATATGAAGCTCTCTTTATACAGCTAGAGAACAGACTCGAAAATGTTCGGAGGCCATTAAACATCAGCTCTGCAAAGAGGCCAGCAGAGGATGAAGATGCAGAGAGGAAAAAATCCACGCATTCAGATCGTTACGGATGTGGGGAGTGGCAGCCTGCTATTGAGGGCACAGCAGAACTAGAATCCAAACGAGATGAATTGAAAAGTGCCTTCAAAACCAATCATCTCCAGGAGTCAGGTGTTCGAAAGTTGATGACTGACACATATTGCATCCAGCGTGCAACTATCAACGAAAGGAAGCACTGTAAACACAGTAATGGAAGAGTGGCCCTTCCTTTTTGAAGCTGGTCACCTGTTTGATTATCATGATCATGATCTCAATATTGATCAAATAATATTGTAATAATAATATTGACCCTTAACAAAAAAAATATTAATTTCCACGCATGGCCTACTTTTTGTCTAGATGGCACTCTCAGTAATTATTTTTCATAATTTGACCACTTTGCACTGCTGGTGCTCTTTACTGGATCTTTCTCACCTTGTTAACCAATGTTTCCCTGAAACCAAGATATTCTTGGTTCATTATATAACTGGTGATGCAAATTACACTATGGTGGGCCCCCATCAATCTAGTTAATTAATGAGAAACACTGGTTTCAGCCCTATTTTTGACATTCATGGTGTTTCTTTGATGTTTTTTTGTTGTTGTCAACAACAGGACTCTACTGCTGCTGGACTGATCATCCCAAGCACCCTCTGCATCTTTATCATGGGTTTGTAGTCTGTTGTGTCATATTAACATATTTTTTCATTTTGTGTTTTTCATTTGTTTTTAGTTTTGCTAAATTGGATAATTTGAGACATGAGTTTGATTCGAAATGGTGCTCAGGACTATGTAGATTGGCAAGGACAAAATGTTAAAAAGTCTGTAAAATTTAGAGTCTGAGAAAACAAAATGTAGAGAGAAAAAATGTTAGTTGCTGAATACCTTTTCAAGGCATTTGGTGTTTGAGTATTGAGATTTAAACAACTATGTTTGGAGTGGTTTTCTGACGTGGACATGTAATGTTTTTCTTTTTGTGATGTCTTATATGTTTAAGGTGATGGGCGATTCACGATTGCTGTAGATCAGTCGGTGGTTAACGACCACATCAACTCCCTGTGGTGGCCCTGAGCTACACTTTCTCTTTGTTTTATGTTTTAAACATAAAATACCCAAAAGAGATGTCGCTTACCCTGGAGTTCATACAAAGGTAAGCAACACATTGTTTCTTTTGAACTCTGTTTTGCTCTCTGTTCTCATATAGTCTGATTGTATGTCAGTGCACTGCACCGAGTGAGCTGCGGTGGCGGCGCTCTCACGTTTGAGCGAGTCTTCCATACATCTACACCGACAACAGTGGATTTGAGGGTGTAAAAATTGTGGCCTGTGTCCGAGCCCTAACTCTACAGTTCCTTTTTGGCTGTCAAAGTGGCGGAACGAGTTAATTCCTTAAGGAAATTAAATAATGTAATGGAAAAATACTTAAATATACTCAAAAAGTCTTTGAGTATTGAGTATTTTTCCACCTGAACTTGGTCTGCATGTTGCCCTCTAGTTCAGTTTCATTCATTTCATTACTTGTGTAGCTAAAAAAACATTCATTTCCTTCAGAGTTTTCCTGGTAATAAATCCTGAACGAGGGTCAAAGGCTGAGATGAAGGGAACGAAGCAGCTACACATTCCTCCTAGACTGCTGAAGTTCCTGTGTGAACTGAACAACTTTGAAAATCCCTGGAAAATTTTAGCTTTTCAAAGCTCAAAATGGAACTCGTTGGGACTGAGCATGCAGACTAAATGAAAAACTGGAGGCTGTATTTAGTAGCTTGCTCACACTGGCATATGGAGAGAGGTACCAAGCGTGCACACACACACACTCACGGAACCCTGCCTCTCGCTTCACAATTGCTCTTCCCTCAACCTCTGATTAAACCCTTTCTTGCTGTTTTAAAGCCAAAAAAGCCTTCTACAAAACAAGCATTTAATGATGCTTTCGATGTTTAAAACTTTGTGACCATCTTTTGGTGCAACACCATTATTGTTCAGGTACATTGGTCATTATTGAATGCATCTTTTGTATGTTTTATTTTGTTGTTTTATTCTCTTTGTTGCTGTTTTAAAGCAATTTTACAAAACAAGCACTTTTTAACCCTCTGAGACCCAAAATAGAGCTGTTTTAGTCTTTTTTAGGGGGGTACTATGGGGTCTTTAGGGGGAGATAGCAGGTCAACAGATGTCACATAGAAGAGGTGTACATCATCGAAAAGCTGGGAACCTGAAGATTCATTTGAGATGCTGCTCAGCACTGTCAAATTGTGCTAGTCATAAATCAGAAATAAAAGTGTATAAGGATTAACAACATTATGATTGAAGTATATGATGGTCATCCCCATGCTCTATTATGTCACATAAGTTGTTGCAGCAATTTTTGGGTTAATACCATTTGTTACACAGATTTGGTGCTAAATTTAACCTTTTTTTTTTTTACCACTCGAGTAACACATTGTTAAATTCATTAATTTCAATGTTTCAGTCTGTTAAACTGTTTAAAGCAAACGAAACGAATGCACTTTTATGAATGTTAACATGAGCAAAAAGTAAATTACTGCTCTTTAATGAATTCATGTTTACAAGAGGGGAACAAAATTACTTGAAGGAAAAATAAACATGTTCAACTTGTATATATTGTGGTGGATTTATTTGATTGCGTTGCTGTAGCCTATTAGCTGTTTATCACAGAACAGTGCGTTGTGATGGATACCAGTCATTATTGTATTATATGGGCTATGCTGTAATTTTACAGAAATGTCTTCTTTAGGATTTACAGAAGTGTCCGTGAATGGTACGGAGAATATACTGTTAATGTACGGAATTTTCCGTTTTAGGATTAACGGAAGTGTCCGTGAATGGTACGGAGGACATACTGTAAATCAACAGAAATTTCCGTTTTAGGATTGAAGGAAATGTCAGTAAATTTAACGGAAAATGTCCTGGTAATTTTCTGCCAGGACATTATCCGTTTTTCTACGGATTTTTTTCTTAGAATGTATTTATTAGAGATGTCAGTCAAAAACAGCTTGGGAGCATGATAACCTAATGAAGGTCTCTTTCTTTTTTTCTGCAAATGTGACAGATTTTGACCCTTTGGTCAGAACTTTTTTTTTTCACATAATAGTAGTGCAGTCAGTCCTAATTTTTTACATAATAGTATTGCAGTCAGTCCTAATTATCTAGGTTGAGCATGTTGGCTGCATGACAAGATAACTCTTACTTCAGCTGAACAAGGATGGCTACCAAAAACGACTTTTTGTGCCCGACGCAGCAGAAAAAAATGAGGGCAGCACTGCCAGTGTTAGGAAGAAATAGTGCTGTTTTGTAAAAGGAACTCCGTAAACTTCAAATATACAATATGTGTATTTTGTAATTTTATTTTTAGAAAAATATATATATTAATTTATCAAATGACAGAAAATAATAATACCGTAAATGGACCACAGTACATATTAACCCCTTACAAAGTTTAAACTCCAATGATTGACCTTTCCCCTCATCTGTCAAATTAAATACATTGATATATAAATATTTTCTATTTTCAGGAGATGGAAAAATTAGTGATTGTGAGCTTGTTTGGTCTTTCATCTGTTGTATCTAAGTTAAGTTGATAGGGATGTGTAGTCTATGAATGATCCATGGAGGTTGCCTTAATTTGGTGGGAGGAAGGGGAGGCTCATATATTATCAGTATAGGCATAAATGTCTGGAGGCATAAATTGCACATAGCCTTTTAGTGACAATGTCACTTACACAATGCACTTGTATGGCTTGTAATGTCAAACAACAATGTGTTGATCATTAAGATTGATGGCCAAGATAAAGACTGGCTACATGCTCCAAAAAAAAAGGGGGCAGCATTTCATCTACTCCTCCTCTACCCACCCGCAAAATTAGACCAAACTGCCGAAACTCTGAGAACTAGTCAAAATAACACTGCCATCTTATAATTATAATAGTTTCGGTCACAGCTTGCTTAGCTCAGTCTTAGAAACACTAAAGTAGCAATAAAACCAACCAGTTCTCACTCCCAACTCATCAAATACCGCCGTTTGGTAAGTGCCCCTCGGCATCGGAAACCGACGCACGGAGGCACCCTTTAGCAACAGCATGTGACAAACAGGGCTTTCACCTAACTCCAATGTAGACCCACCTGAGTCCGCTAAGGGCGGGAAGGAGGGGTAGAGGACCAGGAGACTGGTGTTCGTGTCCGTTGTCAAACTAAAAGTAATGTTGACTTATTTTGTTACGTCAGTCTTTAGTCACGTGACTGGTCAGGATCGTCACTCCCGTGAGTGATATAGGTGGCTAGTCACGTGACACTATGCATGTAATGAGGGTGTATTGACACGCCGTCCCTGGTCTGTCCAAAAGTAACGCAAGAGGGCACCGTGCGTCTGTCTCTGAATGCCGAGGGGAACTGACCAAGCGGCGGTATCTAACGAGTTGGTAGTGAGAATGTGTTGAGAAAACAGACACATCAGAACCATAGAATGACGCCAATTGGAATGTTTTTCGGTACGGTTTTTGTTGTACGTTTTGTTGATACGTTTTGCTCAAAAGCTAACGTTAGATGTTACTTATCAGTCTAAAAGAAACGTTGTGAGTTCACCATCAAACGACAATGTCTACTCTTGTTGTGCTTCTTTCCATATTACGTCTTTTACGTACATATATATATTTACATATTACGCCGCTGAACGTGGTTCTTAAAAGTGGCTTGTCATCTTTGTGTTTACTGTGCCACTAACAGGGGGCTGTACCTTCAACATGATTGACAAGCCCTTGGGCAGCTCTACTTCTCTGTCCAACATGACACGTTTCCATCGCAGTCAGTACATGGCGTAGAAAAATGACACGCGGAAAACAAGGAAGGCATACTTATTGCATGCTAAACGCCTTGCGCATTATCATGGCATTTTTCGTGCGAACTGGCTGGATTTTGATAAGCCTTTTTTGTCACTTGTTTCAGTACTGAAGTTACACATTTAAAATTAATCTATGATAAGTTTGAAATTCTACAGTTACTGGAGATATCTTTGAGGAACAGCCTATCATTGCCTGAAACTATTGGAGATAAAGTCACACTTGACAGGTAATCATCACTAATGTGAAAACTAATAATTTAATGGAACACATATAAGCAATAAACAACAAAACACCTGTTTTGTTGTTTATTGCTTACCTGTGCCCCTGCAGATGTTTATATTTTGTCAAAACAAAATGGAAGCATAAGGAGAGACTTGCTGAACATGAATATACTCCTCTGTCCAGAGGACAGACATTAAAAAAATGCTTCAGATGGAAACAGATTTTGATGCTTTAAGCAGCAGTTTTTCCTTGGGCTAATGATTCCATTTTTTGCTTTATTGGCTCTCTCAACATCTATTCCTTGATTCCAATTTACTGGGCCATGTGTTCTTCTTTCTTTGGGAGGTAGGGGTGGCATTTAACTTGGGCTTGTAGAGCTTAGTATGTTACTTCTCTTGTATATGTGGATAGAGAGGAAGTTGGTTTACATTGATTAGGGCGTATCATTTGGCTTGCAATGTCTCTCCTTTTAGCCACAATCTGATTAATAGTACAGTCCACTATGGAGATATATAGGCAATCTATATAAGGTGGGTTCTTATAATAACTCCTCATGTATCTTTGTGATTTGTGTTGCCATTCCTTCCTCCTTAAAGGGTAACTTTGGTATTTTTCAACCTGGACCATATTTCCCCATGTTTTTGTGTCTAACTGACTAATAGGAACAACAATTCCTGAAATAGGTCCAGTATTGATGGAGAGTGTTGCAGACGGCAGCCGCTCACGGGATGCAATATGCTGCTATTGGGGCAAGCTGGCACCTTCATTTACATCCACTAACAGTGCTTGTTTTTGCCATGACAGGCTCTGATTGTTATTATATGTGTCTGAGATAGGGCTGTCAACCGATTAAAATATTTAATCACGATTAATCGCATGATTGTCCATAGTTAATCGCAATTAATTACACATTTTTTTTATCCATTCAAAATGTATCTTAAAGGGAGATTTGTCAAGTATGTAATACTCTTATCAACATGGGAGTGGGCAAATATGCTGCTTTATGCAAATGTATTTAGCATATAAAAAATGTGCTCAAATCATAACATGGCAAACTGCAGCCCAACAGGCAACAACAGCTGTCAGTGTGTCAGTGTGCTGACTAGGGGTACCCATAGAACCCATTTTAATTCACATATCTTGAGGTTAGAGGTCAAGGGACCCCTTTGAAAATTACCATTTGAATTTGAATTTAAATTTAAATTTAGTTTGTTCAAGTTTGGAGGGTTATTTAGGCTCCTTTGCTAGTATGGCATGGTTGGTACCAATGGAATCTTTAGGTTTTCTAGTTTCATATGATGCCAGTATCTTCGCTCTAGTTTTAAAACTGAGCCCGCTACAACGTAAATATTACAAGTTGCGTTAATGCGTTAAAGAAATTAGTGGCGTTAAAATGACTTTGCGTTAACGTGTTATTATCGCGTTACTACAACTTTGACAGCCCTAGTCTGACATTATTGAAATTATTTCCGAAATCTGGTGCAGTGACGTGTTGCTGGAAGACAACGGTAGAATTGTGGAATTAGTGGACGTAATGTTATATTGACGCTGCTCACTTGCCCTCGCTGCTCATTTTGTGGCTGCCTGTTACAGCGCCCTCCCTCAATACTGGAGCACACAAAGTTACCCTTTAATATTTAAGTACGTTTGTCAAGCAAAGACAAACACTAACCCTTTTTTTTTTTGAGACATCAAATTTGTGTTCTCTTCCTATTTATCCAAGCAGAATACTTTGAAAAGGCTGTTAAAAAAAATGCTCCCAAGCATACTGAAAGAAGTCCTCATTCACCAAAACTTCCAACTCTCAAGGAGTACAACTTTATTATATACAGTGAAGTAATGTTGGATCCATTAGACACAGAGGGAAACCACTCAGACCTAGACCATTGGCAAAAATGCACAACCACTTGGCCAAAAGTAATTACACATCTGTCTTACTAGAGCTCCTTAAAATTCTTAGTGTGAGAGTTGTCATTATGAAGTGTATCATTGAGGAGGTAGGATATTTTCTTCTCATTTATAATAATAATACTAGAGATATTATTGCCTACCCCCTCAGGAGCTTGGGTTGTAATATATAATATTTACTGCTTGCCAATTTGAAAAAAAAAATATATAATTCAGCTAAGTACAGCACACTTACAGACTTCAATTTAATGTGTATATATACCATGTTGGACTTTAATGGGGCAATACTGTCCAGAGAGGGCAGGGGACAAGCATAATTTCCTCTGGTTAAGAAACACAATACATAAAAATGTGTCAAGGAAGGGGGAGGCATGCTTGAGCAGAAAGGATTGCAATGGTCCCCACCATAGCTACTTTTACTTGCAGCTACAGAAAGACTATTTGTGTATAAGCATTTCTTAGTGTGCACATGTGGAAGCAAAGCTGTTGAACTCAACAGTTTTAGGATCAGCCAGTCTGTTTTGTTGACTATAGAGTAGGGCTGTCAATCGATTCAAATATTTAATCGCGATAAATCACATGATTGTCCAAAGTTAATTGCGATTAAACGCAAATTAATCGAACGAAGGTACATTTTAAACGTGATGCCAAGGGGCGGTATGTGTCGAGTTGGATGTGCATGATTGCAGTTCCAAAATATGTTGGTTTCTTCAACCAGCATTTAAGCAAAGAAGTGACACTTTTCCTCTGTATTCTGTTGCTTTCCAGGACACACCTACATATACATACAATCCTACAGAGGAGTAATAGTAAAGTTGAAGACTAAAATGTGTAGCCATACATTTTCTCCTACAAAACATGCTGCAGTTGCAGAAGTCTCTCTTCTCTTTCATTCTCTGTGTTTTTGTCATTCCTAATAAACTAAATCTAAGGAGGCACACTGGGGAAACACGATGTTCTATGTTGCAGATGATGAAACTCTAATGTAAGTAGGAAATGGTGCTTTCCCTGCCACATAAAGACTCAAACCAAGGTGTCAATGACATGGATTTATCTTCAATCAGCTGCCAGTAGGCTTTAAATCACTTACAGTATTAGATGCTAGCTAGGTGGGAGGTTCGGGAACTGATAGAAGCATAACATCAAAGTAGAACGTTGCCTTAATATAAAAACAGCCGAACACAGAGCTGCATATTAATGTATGTATAGATTCTGCAGCTCTTTATACTCCAAGACAGTGGGGTGAAATTAGATCAAAATGGTAACTAATACAGTGGATATAGCAGTGACAAATGCCATTGTGTGTCAATGTCAATAGCTGTAGGGAAAGCGCATCAAAGACATCTGAGGTAATGAGGAACTGTACTGCAATGAATTAATGTTTACTTGCTAAATCAAACAGGAGATAAGAAAGAGATGAGAAAAGAGAGATATATGTATGTAAGGTATCTCCAGTCACAGCCTTTGTGCTTGTGCTGACTAGCTATCTCTAGTCATCTCTGACCCGGTTCGTCATACCGACACTTTAAGAGATCCATCATCGTCCCAATGGCCAATAAATCTCAACAAGGCTGCCAAAATGACTACCACCCAGTTGTACTCACCCCTTTTGGTAATTGAATGTACTCCTATTTAGCATGTCACTCCTACAACATTGTCTGACCCAGGATGGACAGTTAAAAAAAGGATCAAAATTGATGCAGCAGAACCAGATATAGTCATTTTTTATTCCACACATTCAAATTCTTTGTCAAAACCTGACACCTACATTACCCATACTGCAACTTGACAACCAACAGTTGGATACAGATTCACCAATGATGCCATTGCACCTCCATGTATAGTTAGGGCTTTGACTTTCTGACCGGCAGACCCCAGATGCTGTAGGTGGCCAGTCACACCTAATCAACCAGCCTGTTCCCATGAAAAGGCGTATAAATACCACGATAATGTGCGAGGTGTTTAGCGTACAATAAGTACACCTTTCTTGATTTCCGCGTGTCATTTGTACGCCATGTATCCTGTATTGACTGCAATGTAAACATACCTGCGTATAAATGCTACGGTAAGAGTTAGTGATGTAGTATAAAATGCGAGAAAGCCCACTTATAGGTGTATGGGTCCAACAAACACCAGACTTTTAACCAGGAGACCGGTGTTGAGACTGTTGTTGACCGGTGCTTTGTTTTGTAAGTTAGTGATGTTTGTCAAGTGACGATTGTCGTTTTTGGCTGGACCGCCCTACAAACGCAAAAGTCTGTCACTGAGTGAGTGAGTGAGTGAGTGAGTGATGAAGTTACAGGATTGGTCGGCCGACTGTTGGAGTTTCCTCATTGGTCGTTGCTTTTTCAAAATGAAGAGGCGGGAACAGTTCTGTGTTTACGTTTTCTGGGGAGCATGTCAGCGGTCTAATGTATCATTACATAGTGCTGTTGTTGTGCATGTGCTATTGTTTATGTTCGTTTAAGTTACTCAAACCAAGCGCGAAAGAAATTTTCGCCTCGTTTTCCTCCATTTCCGCCATGAACTGACTATCTAGCAGCCACACGTCGCTACTGCGGTATGAACCCAAAATAAACAGACTGTGCTGTGATTTAATTGCAATAAACGGATCAAAATGATGCCGAAATAACAACATAATGATGTTGATTTGTAAAAAGACTGAATTCATGCTTTGTCAAGTCTGTCCGCAACACAACAGGCAAACAACTTTTAAAATGCTTGTTTTCTGAACGGAGTTTGGATCGATCAATGCCAGGCTATGCTAACATTGTAGCTGCTCCATAAACACTCAACATAACGTCATCTAGGCATAAATAGGGCAGCGACGTTGTTGTAAACAGATCAAAGTGTGCCGAAATAACTACATAATGATGCTGATTAGTAAAAAGTCTGAATTCATGCTTTGTCGGGTCTGTCCGCAAGACAACAAGCAAACACCTTTTAAAATGCTTGTTTTCTGAATGGAGTTCGGATCGATCAGTGGCAGGCTACGTTAACATTGCAGCTGCTCCATTAACACTCCATCTAGGAATAAATACGGCAGCAACAACGTCAGTGATGACAGCTGGAATATCTCTTTCGCAACGTATGTATATATTGTTACACACCACTTATATGATGAATGCTTTTGATACACATGCTTTAATAAAAAAACTGAAATACTTTTAACCTTGCATACTGTATGTCATGCTAATACATTTTCACCTTGTATAAAATGTATAATGTACTGACTAGTAAATGTTACCATTTACTATTACTGAATGTCATTTGCTTCATTATAAGTTGTCTTTTAATCAAACATTAATATATGATTGGAAAAAAACTGTTCACAAAACTATAGACATGACCACTGACTATTTGTGTAACAATTTAGCCACAAATTGACATACTGACCAAATACGGTCCAGCCATATACTCGGTTTTGACCGAGTCTTGTTTATTGACGTTTGTGAGGTGTTTTCTCTAGTTGTGTTACGTTGTTTCCATACGTGTTTTACTTAGTTTACTTACTTATTTTAAGGCCAACCATGCTGTTTTTACCTTACCCTAATTAAGTGGTTTTCTTGTCTGACCTTAGTTAGTGTTTTTCTTGCCTGATAGTGGTATTTATACGCCTTTCTGTGAAACCGGATTGAATCAACCCTCATTTTCAACAGAAGGACTCCCCAGGGTTGTATCCTGACTCCCCAGCTGTACTGCCTGTACACATATGTATGCAGGACCCAACACAAATACAACACCATCATTAACATCATCATCTGGTCTCCACAATGACCAGATGATGGTCCCCCTGGGGGGGGTTTCTCCTACTGGGGCCAGGACAATAACCTCCTCCTGAACATCGGCAAGGAAAAAATGTATTTATTTTTTGGGGAAGAAGGAGATGAGCTGCCTCTCCTTCAGAATCAACAATGCCCTAATTGAGAGTGTGAACCACTTGCTCTGTGTCTACCATTACAAAGGGCCTAACTTTGACCCTGTTACTGACCCATGGAAACCAATGCTTTTATCTTGCTTCTAGGAACTTAAAGCTGCACTCCCAAATTCAAAGGAACTTCTATGCACCACTGAATGTATCCCTACCAGGGGGCATCAACATCTGGTTTGGAAGTGGCTTCAAGGCCCAGCAGAGGATGCTGCAGTCATCTGAACGTACCTCTAGTCTGCTGGAGATCAGGTTGTACCAACCCGTTTTCACTCCCAACACACCAAGACACCTTTTAGGGGCTGTCTGAGACGCACCAGGCATTCAACTAACTCCAATGTCAACCCATCCGCCTCATTTTTAGACAGTCTGAGCAACTGACGTAGTATAAAGAGCGAGAAAGTCTGCATAAGACTGGTGGGAGTGGAGGATGGATGTGTCCCGTGTGAACCTAAGTCAACGTTGAGTTATTTTACCTTACTTTTGTTACGTAACTTGCTACGTACTTTTGTTGCCAAACCTAACCAAGTAGTTTTGTAGTACAAGTAATCCAAAAAACGAAGTAAACCTACGTTGGAATTTTATTTTGAAAAGAGACTTTGCATTTAACAAGCGGAAACTGACACTCCGTCCAAAACTGACGCTAGAGGGGTACCTAGGGCATCATAGTTTGAAGCGTATGGCCACTGACAAGCGTCGGCATTTGACGAGTTGGGATTAAGAATATGTTGGTGGTATAGGCACAAGACAAAGAAAATCATCAAGGACCCCAGCCACCCTAACAATGGCCTTTTCCTCCAACTGTGGTGCAGCCTGAAGACCAGAGAGTCTCAGGAAGAGCTTCTTTCCTCAGGCCATCAGAATTCTTAATGATGACAACGCCTAGGGCCTGCATGGTGGCCATGACCATAACAGGGTAAATACTGTACACCTGGTTTACTGTCTGCATTTCCTTGAATAATGAACGGACCATTACTGCTGCCCTTATGTCATGAGTGTCTACCACAAGTACTGTACATCTGTATATACCCTATCTGGCCATACATATTTAAATACACATGGTGTCACACTTTTCTCTATTATTTACCTTCTGTATATACTGTATTTGCTCATTTCTAATGTATTTTTTCTATTTCTATTTCTATGTTGTGATTATTCTAATCTTCTATTGTGACTACATTTTATATTTGCTCCTCTATGTTATTGGTTTTTTTTCTACACAAATGTTTGCTCTTTGCACTTGGCACAATCAGTAGAGAAAAGGGGACATATTATGCTTATTTTTAGGTTCATACTTGTACTTTGGGTTTCTAGTAGAACATGTTAACATGCTTCAATGTTCAAAACATAAATTAAAATGATTATACTGTCTGTCTGAATATACCTGTATTCACCCTCTGTCTGAAACACTCCATTTTAGCGCCTGTCTCTTTGAGACATCCTCCTGAAAAAGCCCAGTCTGCTCTGATTGGCTTGCGAGAAAAATATGGTGCAGCTTTGCAAAGGTAGTTATCAAGACGTGGGCGGAGATACTCAGATGGGGGGTGGTATATTCTAATGAGCCTGCATGTGACATAGGAAGGGGAGCCAAATCAGAGTGGCTCGTTGAATCACATTTCTAGGCAGCTAACAAAAAACTGACTTATTTCACAGTTTTTGGGTTGGTAGGCACTCCAGATACCCAAATCTATGTGTAGAAACACTGAAAAAAATAGTTTTTCCTAATATGTTCCTGTTAACATTTGGTTGCACAGTGTACTGGCAGTATTGTGTTGTGATGTTTTCCACTAACTTTCCATAAAAAAAGTTGCTAAACTCGTTTCTATGTCAATGTGGTGCCCATTTGAGTGTGTCAGTTGGATGAAGTGCAAACGTTGTTTGATTAGATTAGGCTGGGAAGCGATAATTAGACCAACCAGTCTTTGAAAATATTATACATCACACACTCAGCAAGCCAAATTGTTGCAGCAGTGGACTCAAAAATTGTGTGCTCTGTCACCAGCTTGGGATGAAACTAATGATTCCTGTGAGCATATACTGTATAACTGCTGCAGCAGTAGAGGAAAAAAGGATATTGGCAAAAGTAAAAGCGGTAACACTTTACTTTGAGTTACTAAGAGCGTAGAGAGCCAGTTCCAGGCACATTTGCATCTTGTTTTTACTGTCTATGAAGCCCTTATTGGAGAGGGCAATTAAGACAGTAAAACTACTCTGTGTTCTCATCAGTGTGTTACAGCCTAGGAATTAAACAGAAATTATATAGGTCCACACACACACATGTACATGTACTGCTGTCTTTGAGAGGACACTCATTGACATAATGCAGTCCAAAGGTGAGGACCGGCCAAATTGTCTTCACTTTCCAAAAATGTCCTCACTCTGAAGGTCTAAAGCTCAAATTGGTCCTCACAAAGATAGCTAGACAAGTACACACACACGCACAGACACAACCGTGTACATCTATCTTTGTGAGGACACTCATTGACATAATGCATTCCCTAGCTCCTTACCCTAACCGTAACCATCACAACTAAATGCCTGACCCAACCCTTACCCTAACCTAAACCTAATTCTAACCCGACCTTAAAACAGTCCTTTGAAGGTCTGTCCCTAAGTGAGGACCATAACAAAAAGTGGACCAAACAGACCAATGAGTGTGTTACCAATTTTATTAAAGTAATGAAATATTAACTGGAGGAAGTACAGTCAGCAAATGAGCAGAGACCAGAGGCTTTTAAGGCATGCTCACAGGTACCTTTAAAATAATCACTGATGAAGACCGAAAACTAGAACTACAACATATATTTTAGATAGTGGACAAAAGTAGGAGTGATGATGCTGTTGCTGTTGCCTCCAATCCCAGGAGAAGAGGCAACCATATCACGCCAGTGAGACATTTGGTGTCACTGTGCTTGTGAAGAGAAATAAAAAACTTGTTTGATGATCACAACCAAACTCCATGTTGGATATGATGAAACCTTCTCGTAAGCAGGATGCAGTCCCTTCCCTGTCACAGTCAAAACCAAGGTGACAGTGACAGATTTAATCTGCAGCCAGCCGCTATCATGGCTTTTATCTCAATCCTCAGGGGTCCTGTGACGAAACTGGCCTCAATGTTGTCCTCGGTTTCAGTCGTCTCTCCACCCTGTTTGTACTTCTCTTCCCCCCTCCACTCTTCCCCTTTCTTGTTCTTTCCTTCCCTTCTTTTCCCTTCACCTGTTTACTCCATTCTCTCACTGTCTCCTTCCTCCTTCCCTCACATCCGTCTGACTGCAGTCCTTTTTTATTTATCATTACAGCCTTGTTTGTCTCACTTTGTCATATTATCTTCTCTTCTTCTTCCCCTTTTCACCTTCTGTTTTCTGGCCTCACTCTCTGCCAGCTCTGCACTTTTTCTCATCCTTTGCCTATTCTTCTGTTTGACCTCCTCCTTTTTCCTTTTCCACTTCTGGAATCCTATTTTCTCCACTTTTTCTTCCTCTTCCCCCTTTTCTTTACAATCTTGTCTTTCCTTCAACGTCTTATCATCACTTCATTTTCCTTCTCTTTCCTCTTACCCTTCCTTTCACTCACCCTCCTTGCTCTTTCCAGTTCCCCCCTTTCCTACATTGCTCATCGTCTTTCCTCCATCTCTTTACCATCTTCTCCTCTTCGTCTTTTTCCTTACCATACCCAACCCAGTCTCATAGGAAAGCGAATAAATAGCACTTCATTTCACTGACATTACACGTGTCATGAGGACGCATTTTCACCTTTTCGCATGTCGTTTGTACGCCACGCAACAAAACTACGGTAACGTCCGCAGTTAGGTTGAGGCAACAAAACCACTCACTTGTACATCACATTTTTTTTGTGATGGTCAGCACAAAATCAATTTGTATGCAATCCCCGTGATTGTGAACTGAGAAGTATAACAACGGCGAACGCCGCGTAGGGAGGTCAAGGTGGATGGATGGGTCAATAAACACAGGACTTTCGCCCTGGAAACCAGTGTACGTGTCCCATGTAACACCACAAGTCAAAGTTGATTTATTTGTCACGTAACTACCGTACTTAAGTTACAGCACTTGCGGAGTTTTTTTAACCAAAACTGCGATCTTTTCCTAAACCAAACTAAGTAGTTTTTGTCACATAACTTCTGTACTTAAGTTACAGCACTTTCGGTGTTATTTTAATCCAAACCACAATCTTTTCCTAAACCTAACTAAGTACTTTGTTGCCTAGGCCTAACCAAGTCGATCTATTCGTAAACCTAACTGAGTAGTTTTCTTTTGACTGGAGCGGACATTCAAAGGAAAGCGCACGAGAAATACGTTGTTGAATGTCGTGCTGAGCGTTAGGACGAAAAAGGGAAATTTGTGTCTATGTACACGAATCGAATAGATTAAATGTTGTGACTGTTTCACATACTGCTGTGAGACTGTGTTGGATATATCCATCTTACCTCTACCCCATCACCATCTTCTCGTCTTCTCTGCTTCCCCTCACCCTCTCTGTGTTTTTTTATGCACAAAGTGAAAATGCGCATAAAAACAGGTGGACAGAAACACATTTACTCTCCCATCCTCCCTACCTCTTTTTCTCTTTTTCCCCTCTCGTGCTTCTCTTCCCTCATCCTGAGCGCTATCCTCTCTCTCTTCCTCCTCCCTGTTTTTTCCCTCCTTCCAGTTAGTCTTCAGCAGACTTGATCAAACAGCCTCCCTACTCTTTAACCAATCTACGCTGTCACTCCTGCGCACTCACCCCTCCTCAGGCACAGTGAGTTTTGTGTGCGAGTTTGAACGAGTGAGTTGGGACATGATGATGATTTAATGACACAACAAGATTTGACATCCACTTCATTTTGTTTGCGAGTGTGTGTTTGTGTGTGTGTGTAAATGAGTATGCATGTTGCCAGTGTGAGCGAGTGAGATGCTTCCTGACATTTCAGCAAAGGTTAATAGAGTCCTGCTTCACACCTTCATTCTACACATCAGAGAGAGAGAGAGGGAGTCGGTAGGAAGAGATGTGAAGACAAAGAAAGGTTAAAAAGAAAGAAAATCAAATGTGAGTGTGAATACACAGCCCATTAAATTCCTCCTGGTGGAATCCCACCATCTCTGTGTGTGTTTGTTTATTTCACACACGGGCCACTTATGCTGCAGAGAAGGCACACAGGCTACCTCAGATACAACTTACAGTAATATTTGCAGACACTAATGATTTGAGTTTTAATAATCATATTTACAAATCACATTTACATGGGCTCAGTGGGGAAGTTTTAGTAGGAAAAAGTGTGAAAAATTGATTGCAATTGAAATCATTAGCCTTTATTTATTGTTGCATTAATTCAATATTGTTATTCCAACAGTTTCCATTAGGATCCGACGCTTACAAAATTGCACCAATTTTCCTCAAGAGATTATAATAGCAGTTAATTATAACCTAATTAAAGTCCCTGAATTAAAGCTGCTGAATAAAATGGTGCCTACTGACCTTTCTAAGAAGAAATCCACCTTACATATCAGTTACAGACACAGGAAAACACCCAACAGGCCTTTTTCCAGCAGCCTCCACCTGTGGCACTCAACGACACAGCAAATTCAGTCACATTGCAGCACCATGTAGGCGCCGAAATAGGGGGGAGAACGAGACTTTTTGTCGCCTCACTTTCAGGTGTTATGGTAATAAAGTGTTAATGTCTAAGCCACGTCTAAGGAATGTTGGTGATGATGTCGACATGTTGGACCTTTATCCAATCATAATCAACCATTGTGTTGCCCTATTCACATGAAATCAAAGTGATCCAACATCCAGCCTGCCATTGTCTAGGTAAGCCTGCCGTTTCATAATGAGCTGAAAGTATTTTTATACTTCTCAACGGGTAAGGTCCACGCAGTCTGATGGGGGATTCAACTCGGCGGGTCAAGATGTCTCCTTGGCGCTGGCTGTCCATCGCATTACGTTTCTTCTGGTGCACCGGCTCTAGGTTGGCTTGGAAAGGCCCAGGATGAAGGTGGCTCGCGGCTCCAGCCATTAATTCCCTCGCCGCTTCCCGGGGCCTTGGAGTGCTCATTGCGCAGGACCCAGTCTCGTTTACCATGCTTTGTGGGTGGGGCTTTTTGCCTTGTCATCATTCATATACAACTAATATGTTTATGATTAAATTGTTTACTAGAGCACAAAGGTCTCTTCATCTTGCTTTCAAAGTGGACCACATTGATGCATTCTTCTTTAAAATGTACAAAACTTTCTTCTGGGGGCGCATGCCCCCAGACCCCGCTTAGAGGATCCAAGGTCACCTTCCACAGAATCACAAAATCTGGTGGGAAAAACTGTATTATATCATCCAAAACTGGATGTCCCCCCACTTCAAAACTGGTGACCATAACCAACACAAGAAATCACACTGGCCAACATCAGTACAGAAAGAACATCTCTTCTGGTTATCTCCTTGAGTGAACAGTCATATTGAATATTTTATTACCTCCGCCAAGGCTGAAGGCCTATGAAAGAGGTCATGTTTTCACCAGCGTTGGTTTGTTGGTTTGTTGTTTTTTTTTGTTGGTTTGTCAGTTTGCAGGATAACTCAAAAAGTCTGCGATGGATTTGAATGAAATTTTTTTGGAGGGGTGGGGGTGTGGCACAATGATCAATCCATTAGATTTTGGTGGTGATCCGGATCATGATCCGGATTCAGGAATATTTTTAAGATTTCCGATCAGCCTGAGCATTAAGACCACAGGGTATAACATATGCGCAGTGTAGCTGATGACGCGTTGTTGACGTCTTGACGCGTTGATGACGCACGCGTGACCCCGCCTTCTTCTTCTGAGAGCAGAGGGACGTGTGTGGATGTGTGTGCGGAAGCTGCTGGACGTCCGCGGTGAGAAAGAAAAAAGCTGTAGATGACGGGATGAGAGACAACGTAGTGTAACGTTATACAGACATAACAAGGCTGCTGAATGAGAGAGGCATCCGCCGATACGTTACACGTAAACACACCGTGTTAATAATAAGCCGACCACTTCCCGGCACCACCAGCTGTGAGCTGTGATTTTTAAACTCCTGCGTTGGCGGAGGTCCTGAGCTTTCCGAGTGCAATTCTAGTTGGTATATGGGGTGAAAATTGTTTTTTTTGTTTTTTGTTGTGAAAGAAAATGTTCAAAGAGTTTATGAATGCCTTCACATGGCCTGGAACCAGAAAATATGGAAATAAAAATAGAAGGGGTGTTTAGGCTACTAATTACAAAACAACAGTACCAATTATAAATTTCTAATTTCGCATATTTGTAGATGATAAGTCAATGGTAATTTTGCGACTCACATACGTATGATATAGACCTTTGTTTTGGTTAATAAGTAAACTTTAGACGCCACCGCCCACAAACCAGGGGACAGTGCAGAAACGGGTTAATGCCATTACTAAATGAAACTTGGTCATTGTTTGGTTAAAGTTCTCAAGATCATTTGTCAGGTACAAGAAACACCACTTTGTTAGTTATACAGTATATACATACTGTATATATTAGGTGTGGGGGAAAAAACGGTTCTTGTAAGAATCACGATTTTTATCTTGTAAGATTCTGAATCAAAATGACTTACAATATAGCCAACAGCAAGTAGGAAACACAGCTGCACAGTACTGTGTCGCTCTTGGCTGCGTGTGGTAAAAATTACACAATATACCAGTTTTACAGGTTTATTTTGTCTACAATTTATTTTTGAAATTGTTTAGTTTTTCAGAAATAAAAAGGCAGCAAACAATTTTATACGTGATGTCTGTCTGTAAAAGAATAAAAACTCCATAATCTTTAGTCTGCTTCCATGCCATAATTTGCCACACCACCTTTATTAGCGCACAGCGGACTGGAGGAGATCCTGAAATAGCACTTGTATGTACTGAATATAGAATCGATTTTGAATCAGGAATCTTTTTGAATCGAGAATCGAATTGTGACCCCAAGAATCCAAATCAAATTGAATCTAATCTTGAAATACCGAAAGATTCACACTCCTAATATACTGTACATAGCCAACCAACAGTGGTGTGTTGTTTCTGGTGAAACGATCTATATGCGTCACATCAATTGTCAGAAACTCCCAATTAAACTTTCTTTCATATTATATCAATAGTTTAAGCTCATCATCTCAGTAGCTGTGAATCAGGACCTCGGTCTTGATGGGTTTTGATTGGGGATTTGTTGGTCTTGACGTGGGACTTGACTCTGGTCTTGTTGGTCTTGATGGGCTATAATTGGGGACTTGTTGGTCTTGACACTGACTCACGATTTGTTGGTCTTGACGGGAGACTTTGACTCAGGACTTGTTGGTCTTTACAGGTTTTGATTGGGGACTTACTGGTCTTGACACTGACTCAGGACTTGTTGGTCTTTACGGGTTTTGATTGGGGACTTGTTGTTCTCGACTTGGGACTGACTCAGAACTTGTTGGTCTTGAATCAGTGCCTCACAGTCAATATTTGACACGTGTGACGTGCAAAACAATGACTTTGTTCCACCTCTAGGAAGCATTCAGTCCTTAAACGAACTATTCCGCCAAAGGTTGGAGCTTGGTTTCAACTGGATCACAGACATTTTCTGGTTATTTCTATAAAATATTGAATGCATAAGTGAAACTAAAAAAAAACCTTGAACTGACTTCCTCCAAGTTTTTGAGTGCAACAGCAAAATTCTTTCAACTGCTTTTGATTGCATCATTTTGAAGTAATTAGTGCCTGTGTAGGAGGTTGAGTTTTTAAATCGATAATATTGGACAGATTTTTGCAATACATGTCCCGACAAAATCATTTTGGTTGCTTTCAACAGTTCATCTTCCAGCTCATTGGCAGCTTAGCAACCAAAATGTGTCCTACCTGTGTTAGAGATTATCACATCAAACCACTAGAACAAATTGGCCATGAAACTCTAGATTCCTTTTAATATATTTTCAGCTGGTGTCAGCTCATATATAACTCATTTGAGACCCAAGGTTACATCAGCCACTGTAACATATTCCAGCATCATTTTGAGCCTTGATGCATTATTGAGAAAAAATAACTGATTGAACTCACTGACCCTTTTCTTTCTCTCTTTTTTAAAGTAGAAGCAAAATGTTCTTTACTCTTAAGAATATTATCAAATGAAGGGGCACTGTAGTTTGGAGATATAGGACATTTACCATGTATTTATGGAGTTTTGATTCAGATTACATTTGTTTTCCATGATCAGTGGATTTTGAAGTGCTTACAGGGTAGATGGGAAATGTGGACATTAGGACCACAACATCATGAAGCTAAAGTCCAGTTAGTGCTCGAAGAGTTGTTTTAAACTGATCCAGTGGATTTAAATCCTTTGCCATTGGCAAGTCAAAAGCATCTCCTTTTAATCTAGTTGTCTCGTTGTGCGGGTTTTGCATTTTAAACGTGTTAATTATATAAACTGGTTGTCCTGGTTCTACTCACTTTCAGCTGGATGGCTCAGGTTCAAGGTCAAGACACTCAATCGGACTGCTTTTTTTTTTCTCCGAACCGGACCTCTTTGTAGGCTAAGGGAGAGAAAAGAGAAGTTCCTGTACAGTATATATGCCCAGATTTGATCTAAACACACACAAATTAACAATATTTGCGGACATCATTAATGTTTTCCTGGTTCCAAAATGTTTGTAGGTAAGAACAAAATTTACCAGTAGTGGGACCGCTCAACGAATGGTTGGGGCCACTCATATTTTAAACTGATACGCACACATCCTTGTTATGGTTTGTGACAAGTTCTAGGCCATGAAATAACATACTCCAACAGAGTTAGTATTTCAACATGTTTTATTCATCTTGTTTCCAAAATGTTTGGTTCTACTGTAGAACAAAACCAGCCTAGTATTTTGCTTGATAAGAGATTTTCTATAGGGGAATATCGTATGTTGACATGTTTGCTGCCCTCTGTGGTTGAACATTTCAAGCCTGACTACACCCAGCATCCCTAATGGGTGTGGTCAGAAGTGTGCTTTGTTGCACCTGTAACCACCACCAACAGTGAAGTCACAGGGTCCTGGAGTACACCTGTACACCACTGCAGCGAGGTGAGAAGTTGAACCACTAGAGGTTAGCAAAGACAAGCTTCTCAGGGGTTGTTAAGGTTCTCTTTAAGTTGCGAAATAGCTGTCCGTCAGGTGTCTTTTCAAACACAGGGAAATGAGTTCTGCATTCAGTCAAATCTTTTTAGGAAGTACATCTTACAGTTAAGCCTCGAACATACTTTTAGCGTTCCGCGTCTGCGGACATCCACACTCCATTCCAGTTGGTGGAGTTCAACACCATTTGGCTGCCTTTGTATTCCTTCATTGACAAATTCTATAAATGTGGGTAAGGGTGGATCTCCTCGCACAACCTCTCTTCAAAGCAAGCATCCATTTGGTTATCTACTTCTTCTTTGAGTTTTTTGGCGGTTTGTTATCTTCTTCCTCTTCCTCTTGGCAAACCAGCTAGAGGTGCAAGCATACAAAACCAGCTGGACTGGAGTGTAGAACAACTGGAGCATGCAGAGTGGTTGCTATGCGTACAGTCTGCGCCATCACAATTTTTGGACTGCACGCGGACGTCCACTGGGGGTCCGCGGATCCTCGCGGACATGAGCGAATGACAGATATACAGATATTCTTTTTTATTTTTTCCACCTCTGTTTTCACTTTCTCACACGCACAGTATGTATGGATGCAGCAGTAATTACGACACTGATGCACCTGTGCCAGTGCCCTGCCAGGACCGCCATTTTTTGGGGCTCCTCACCCGGTTGTTTCCCCTTAAAATGATCCATTGTCACTTACCTTCATCGTGCGATAATGGTTGCAATAGAGCAGCATAACTGCCAAAATCAGCTTATCCTTAGAAATGTTCTCCAACTTTTTCTGATTCCTTTCTTCATGTGCTCCCAGGCCATCTGACTCTTTTCTTCTTCTTTGCAAAATTGCGAAATTTGTCAAAAATCGCCCAACGACCTATCTTAACCTCAGCTATTCGAGATCAATGCCTAACCTTAACCATCTCGCGAGTTTCCCAACTCGTGGGTTACCTTCTAGACCCTGTCGGTATACACAAAGGAAATGCTGTTTCCTCATCAGAGGGAGGAATGGAACTCAAGTATGCTTATATTCTCGTTCAGTCAAACTTGATACCAGGTATTCTAAATGTTGAGGGATGCTAAAAGCCTACAATTTCAAAATGTTTGAGATCCAATACAGAAACCCTTTGGATAGAGTTGTGTGTAGTTGGCATAATAGACACTGTACCTTTAAGAAGATTAAAGGTTGATAATAGTGTATGCCATGATGTCTATTTAAAATCAACCTCAGAACAGTGACAACAATTGGATATTTAATTCCTGATAAGTTTTAATAAACAGGGACAGTTTATGGAGAGATGCCCATCTCCCATTGAGGCATGATAGCTGTCTGAGATTTGCAGAATGCACAAAGGGAAAGCTGGAGAATGGAACTTTAAGCTGTTTAATTGAATCAGGCAACAAAGCAATTGTTTACCATTGTTGAAGCTTAAGAAGATCTGAGAGGCTGAGTTGGAGAAAGACACATGGAGGGGGGGGGGGGGAGTGCAGCAGGAGGAAATTGAAAAGGGACAGAGAGGTAAGAAGTGGTGACAAACAGGTAAAATAGAAATTGCAGGGAGGGAGATGTTGATGAGGGGAAAGAAAACTACAAAAGGAACACTTCTACAAAAATACAGAAATGGTTAAGAGAGACATCAACCAGGAATGAGAGAGAGGAAAGAGAGAAATGGAACCTGAGTGAATAGAATAAATACGATTGTTTCTTGTGCTCTGAGCCCCTCAGGCGAATTAGAGCCAGTCCTGGTGCAGAGAAACCTGACTGCCTCGCTTTGATCTTCCCTCTAATCAGATTGGAGCTCAGGGTTTAGGGAAAAGGCGTAACACTGCATTGCCTCTTTTCTTTTTGAAAACTGTGTGTGCGTGTGTGCGATTATGCATATCTGTTTGTGTATGCATTTGGCGAGGGTCATGTGTACAATACAGCTTGGTGTGTGTGTGTGTGTGTGTGTGTGTGGCAGCGTTGTTCTGTTTGAGCGTTTTTAGGTGATGAATTGGAAAGGCCCCAAAACTATAACCGCCCCAAAGGCATGCATAATAAGAATTAAATGAATGTGTATGCAATGTAATGTTAGTTGTTTCATTTTATCGGCATTGAATTTTGTATGACCACCAAAAACACCACGGGCCAGATGCCCAATGCCGGGTACACACTACACGAGAATCAAGCCGATTTTGGGCCCGATTCCCCCCTCCCGACTATGGTCTGCAAAGCCCTGATTTTTTGATGGTTCTAAACATTATCTTTCCAGATATTCCTGTGGTGTGAGGTATGTTAAGACAAAATCAGTCTCCCATTCATTGTCTATGGAGCAGCTCCAGACTTTATACCCTCTGACATCACAAGTTTGAGACTTACTTCTCTGGTTTCTGGCTTTGAGAGAGAGGAGCTCCTGTTCACAAATATTGATTGAACTATACTAGGCCATGGAAATAACATGTTGGAATTCCTAATTTAGGTGGTGTTCCCCTTTAAAGCTTCAGAAGGCAACAATTTTCTGGCATCATTGGGCAAAAATGTAATAATTACCTTTCAGCATATCGTAATTCAAGTGTTCTGAGAGAAAACTAGACTTCTGCACCTCACCATGGCTCTGTTTTCAGGCTTTAAAACATCTAGCCCGTGACGGAACATTTTGACCAATCACAGGTCATTTCAGAGACACAGCGTTCCTATTGGCTGTGCTCCGGTCATGTGAGTGGTGCTTGGTATTCCCTTAAGAGATCTCAACAGGGCTTCCGGGTCACAAACTTTCTCATTTTACAGCTAAACAGGACACTACAAGATGATTCTGAAAACATTTGAGGCGAGAAATAGGCATTACAGTAACAGAATATTGATTCATATTTGATCTGCGCTGCCTGGTTTGACTGTTTTATCAGAGTTTTCAAGTGATTGACAGCTGCCTCCATTGAATGAACAGCCAATAGGAACGCTCTCTCTCTGAAATGACCTGTGATTGGCCAAAGTCTCCCGTCACGGGCTAAATTTTTTAGGAGGAGGTGCAGAAGTCTAGTTTTCTCTCAGACTACTTGAATTGCAATATGCTGAAAGGTTATTATGGAGTTTTTGCCCAATGATGCCAAAAAAATTCTGCCTACTGAAGCTTTAAGTTCAACTTTAATATCACTTTGGTCTGATGGTAAAATGTGAGAAAAGTGAAGCACTGATACTAATATACATTTCTCTATATAACTTAGAAAACAATGTCCAAAACGGTGTGCCCCCTACAGTGCTGTGTATTGTTATTAAAGGAAGGTGTTGTTATTCTGGTGTAGATATTCTGTGACTTCTACATTCAAATAAAGCAAGGTAACAAACAGGGCAGCAAGAAAGGAAAGGGACTTGTTTGGATACATGCTGCAGGAGATTTGTCTGTTTCGGAAACGTAAACACAAAAGTCCCCATGCTGGGGTGAAACTATATCTATCTTATCGTGTTTTTATCGGTTGTGCACACTTGACCGGAGTTTCAACTTCGCAGATACTTACAGGTTTTTATCCAGAGATGAACTATTGCTTCAGTTGAACACCTGGCACATCATCAACTTTAATTCCAAGAGTTTGACATGTGGCATGCTTGTATTACACAATTTCACTTGTCAGTTTTCTCTGTGCCTCCTAGAAAGGGTTTGTTCACCGCGCCAAATCCTATCTGATGATGCAAGCACAGGCCAAGTGATGGCAAGACTCATTACAGCCACAAGACCTTTAATCACTCTGTGAGATTAAAAACTCTGAAAGCAGAGGGACTTCATTTGAACTTTACAACAAGGAAAATCCAATGTGAAGTGAATTCATACACAGTATTCAGACCCTTTCACTATTTTAGAATGTTTTGTAAATGTATTAAAAAACTGAACTATCACAGTCATATCACACAGGAAGGAAATGCATTCAGCTTGTTACCAGATATACACACAATGCATCTTTGTGAGAAACACTTAATGTAAACATAACTGTGTTTTTTTACAAGACAACTCCATGGGGCACCTTTCATTAATTCCAGTTAATTCCTAGCATAACCTGCAGTGTCTTTTTGTCAGTCCACAGCAGGTTGGCTGAACATGCAAAAATATGAAATTTGTCTAAACATACAAAGGAAGACTCTGATAGGAATAATTATTTAATACTTACTTGGATTTAAATGAGGCAGTCCTATTCAAGGAAATGTCTTCTGGAAGTAAACAACTGTTTAAAGGAGCATTGGCATCTAGTGATGTGGTTGCAGATTGCAACCAACTGAATACCCCTCCCCTCGCTCCTCCCTTTCCAAGCATGTAGAGAACCTATGGTTGCCTTCAGGTAATGTAAAAACCATAGACTGTATATAAGATGTGTACGTAGTCACAGTGACGTCACCCATTGGTTTGTGGACTGCCGTTTTGAAGCCTCGAGTTTGGCATTTTGGCCGTCGTCATGTTGGTTTTTGGTGGTGGAGCTAAGTACAACTTAACGCTGAATAACACATGTTCAGGTGACCAAAGTGTTGCAATTAACTGTCATGAGCTGGAAACACACTGTGAAAGGGTTAAAACTCACGGATGAAAACACGGACAACTCCCAGACCGGACAACGCTGTGGTAGTGACCTGTCAATCACAAGGTAGCCACGCCGTAATGCATCACCTGCCTTATTGTCTATTTGACTCTAAATGGGACCATAATTTACTAAATGAACATCATGCTGTATTGAAGAAGACTTGAAACTAGCGATTGAGACCATAAACTCATGTTTACAATGTTTACTGAGGTAATAAATCAAGTGAGAAGTAGGCTCATTTTCTCATAGACTTCTATACAATCAGACTTCTTTTTGCAACCATAGGAGTCGCCCCCTGCTGGCTATTAGAAAGAATCCAAGTTTAAGACACTTCTGCATTGGCTTCAATTTTCAGACCTGGAGGTCAACCTCTGGTAAAAATGTGAAAGGCCCTAGCTAGAGCCAGTGTTTGGTTTGTCCATTCTGTGCTGTAGAAACATGGCAGTGCAAGACAGCAGACTCAAAGAGGACCCGCTCCCTATGTAGATATAAATGGCTCATTCTAAGTTAACGAAAACACAACGATTCTTAGTTTCAGGTGATTATACACTAATGAAAACATAGTTATGGATATTATATTCCATTTCTGCAAATAGATCCCCCTAAACCCAACACAACTATCTAAACTCAAATAATTGTCAGAGAACGTTGTCTCTATCCCTTTAACTGGTACTTAAGTGCCTCGAAATTAAGCTTTAATAAAGCTTCAACATACAATATATATATAAAAAAATGCAGCAGTTAGCCTGCCTTGAACCCTAAAATTGCTCAAGATTTCCGATCAGTTATGAATGTAAACAGTCTGCTTTATAAAGGTTTAGCAAAGAATGGGATTTATGCTTGAGTAACACAGAGAGAAAGATAAGAATATGATTAAATTATTTTCTTTATGAGAAAAGCTTTATCAATCAAATTGTTTCTTTTATTATCGCACATGGAGCCCTCTCCATTAGCATATAAAGAGATGGAATCAACATAGAATACGTTTCTGCATTTGCGAATGGTTGTGTGTGAGTGTGTGTGTTTGTGTGTGTGTGTGTGTGTGTGCGTGTGTGTGCGTGTGTGTGCGTGTGGCATTTAGATCCATAAGAGGCTTTATTCAAGGGAGCTATTTCTGTAGATTGTCATCAGAGTGATCATAAAGATTTATGCATTTCCTGTTTCACGTGAACTCAACACACATACAGACACACACTCACAAACAGACTAAATTGGTCCTCACTTCCTGTATAAAGTGTGAAACACACACAGCGGCAAACACACAATAGCTATACATATACGTGCACTCACATTTTCAGGCACACACACTCTGACATGTTCTATCACTTTGTGACAAGGCCAATCTGTAAGCCTGACACTTTTTGATAAGTCTATGATTGATCTGTGAGGGTCTATTTCCTGCCTTCACCTGTGATAAATCACCATTACACTGTCAGTGTGTGTGTGTGTGACTTAAAAGTCTGTGCAAGGATTAAAGGGGACATATCATGAAAAACTCATGTTTTTAGTGCTTCTGCACATACATTCTATATCTGGAGTGCCTATCACAAACACAAACGCTGCGTATGGAGGATGGGCAGGTTAAAAAACACAGGACTGTTGCCCAGGAGACCGGTGTTCATGTCATGTGTAAAACCACAAGTAAATGTTGAGTTATTTGTCACGTGACTTCCGTACTTAAGTTACACTACTAACGTTGTTATTTTAACCCAAACCAGGATCTTTTCCTTAACCCAACTAAGTAGTTTGTTGCCTAAGCAAGTCGATCTTTTCTTAAGCCTAACTAAGTAGTTTGTTACTTTAGCCTAACTAAATCGATCTATTCCTAAACCTAACTAAGTCAGTTCATTTTGAAAAGACTGGAGCGGAAATGGACACGTGTGTCACGTTACTGGACATTCCTAGGAAAACGCGCGAAAAATACATTTTTGAAAGTCGTGCTGAGCGGCACGACAAAAGGAAGGAAATTTGAGTCTATTTACACGAATCAATTTCGTGACTATTTCATGAACTGTGTTGGATTCAACAAGCCATTCAGATTTGACTCCCCTTCATATGTCACATGCAGGCTCATTAGAATATACCGCCCACAGCTTGAGAACTACCTTTGCAAAGGTGCTCCATATTTTTAAGCCAATCAGAGAAGACTGGGCTTTTTCAGGAGGGGCTCTTAAAGAGACAGGCACTAAAACGGAGCGTTTCAAACAGAGGGTGAATACAGGTATATTCAGACACACAGTATGAGAAAAATAAAGTTGTTGTTTTGTTTTTTTTACATTAAAGCATATAAAAACATGTTGTAGCAGAAACCCAAAATACAAGTATGAACCTGGAAATTGAGCATGATATGTCCCCTTTAATGCCACCTGTAGAGTGAATCTACAGTATGTATTTCTCAACATTGTTAACATCTAAAGTATACAGGTATATGTCGTTAATTCAGTTTATGCTACTGTTTTCCATCCACGTAGTAAATTATTTTTTATTTTTGTGTAATGCCAAACATTTGGCCCATCCCACATTGGATTACAAGACACCCAGCACATGCTCCTGGCACCCGGCTCTGCTCATCATACTCACCTGGCTCCCGGCTCTGCTCATCATACTCACCTGTCTGCAATCAGCTCATCAAGCTCACCTGTCCCTCATCAGCTCATAAACCTGGAGTATATCTACCCCGGCTCCTCAACCACTGCTCGCCAGATTACTGTCGCAACCTCTGTGGTAGATACCCTTCAGGCCAACACTTGGAATTATTCTCCCTGTCTGTCCTGTGCTTTAGGATCATCGCTCACCTGATTGCCTTACATCACCCTGCTTGTCTACCACTAACCACTTAGATTCCAAGTTACCTCTGCTCGCCATGCTCTTCCCCCATTCCATGCTCCCGTCAGTCCGGTCTCTATTATCTGCAAAATGAAAACTCTTTTTACCACCACCACCACCGCAGTCTGTGTCCTGCGTTTGGTTTGAGTTTAGGACCAGCTTAAAGGCAGCAGTGGGAAGAATTGGAGCAAATATGATTTAAAAAAAGTAATTTTTATAAAATGGTTACTATATACTGACAGTAGTACATGACACAGGTAATCTGAAAAAAATCATATACATCTGTGTTCTCCGGTGCTCCTCATGGCATCTGCAAGTTTTCACAGACTGGAGGGAAACAACCAATCAGAGCCGAGCTGGAGCCTTGCCGTCTCCGATCAGCTGTCAATCACTCGCAAACTCTGATCAAACGGTCAAACTAGGCAGCGCTGATCACATATGAGTCAATATTCTGTTGCTGTAATGCCCATTTCTCTGCTCAAACGTTTTCAAAAACATCTTGTTGTGTACTGTTTAGCTGTAAAATGAGAAAGTTTGTGACCCGGCAGCCATGTTGAGATCAGTTGAGGAAATAACAAGCACCGCCCACCAGCCGGAGCTGTTGTTGTTCTGTCTGGGAGTTGCCGTGTTTTCGTCTTACAACTTTAACCCTTTCACAGTATGTTTTCATTTCATGAAAGTTAATTGGTCACCTAAAATGTCTTATTCAGCGGTCGGTTGTACTTAGCTCCACCCTCTCGTGTCACTTGTAGTTCCAAAAAAACAAGATGGCGACGGCCGAAAACCAAGAAGGCGACTGCCAAAATGTCGATCTCGACAGTCAATGTTGTTTTAATCAGTGGGTCCATTTCTTTTGGAGAGGAGGAGACCTCTGTGGATAATTTGGCTGCCGGCTCCTGAAGATCTGGATCTCAAGTTATTAGAGAAACAAGCTGAGCAAAGGATAGTGGCCGCTTTGCTGTGCATTAAACAGCTTATGACATATGTTTCCATTATCCTTTTAGAGAATAATCACTTTGCATTAATTGATTTATTGCTAACAGTAGTTCATTTTAACTCAATCCAAGCAAGTTGTGGATTCTCAAAATGAATGCATACATTTGGTGAAAAAAATGCATGAAGTCTGACATACTGTAAAAATGTGATCTGTTGATTTATTTTTTCTCCAGAGTGAATATATTTTTGACATTACTTTTGCACGGCTATTGTGCGATATGTGTTAGTTCACGTCCAAATCACAACCTTTTCGATCATACAACATAATATTATTAGTACAAAAGTGTTGTCACACCTATGTTTTACTGTATGAATACAATACAAAAGTACCACTTTCACAAACTTTAATGACATCACTTGTTTTTAGTGTATTTATATGTAGCCTGTACAGAAGTACCAGATCAAAAGTCTTGTGTAATGGTGCTACCAGACAAATCCAAGTCATTTTCATTCTGAATATTCTTCCTCCTTGTTAATACGGTCTGCTCCATCTGCCCATCCATCTGTTCTGATGAGATGAAATTATGAGAGATCCTCTACAAGCATATTTCCGGCCTTCAACTATGATACATTATTTCCTTGCCAAGCCCTCTGATCAGCCAAGGTGGGACAGTTAGGCCTCAGATGCTACACAGAACACTGAAGACATAGCACCACCTGTCTCATATGGAGTTCCCTTTTCCTCCTTCTCGTTTTACTTTTCTAATTAAACTGTAGCCTACCTTGTTTCACATCTGCCTTCAAGGTTCAGTAGGTAACTTTTATAAAAAATAATGTCATATTTGCTGAAACTTCAAGGAGAGGAAAACATGCACATTCTCAAAATTGTTTGTGGTGCTGGGAGTAGATCCCCTCCAAAAAGTACTTTTTCAAATAAAAAATGACTTGCTCCCGCACACACTTTTCTCTGCTTTATTAGTCAACGTTTCGGTCAACAAGGACCTTCATCAGGACATGAATGTCCAAGTCATATTTTATATTTGCTGAAACTGTCATTATATTCAGTATATAGACAGTAGTAAATGAGATTGATAATTTGTGAAAAAAATCAGCTTCCTCTGGCTCTTCCCTCACTGCTTCCCTGTTTGACATAACAAACAAAACAGAATTCCCACCGTAGATACCTAGGTTTTGATTTATAGTTCAACATCAAAATTCTTATAACGCATGTTGTTTTGCTTATCTATGAATTGCAGAACCAAGGAAATGGTTTGCAGTCGAGATGACATTGCTAGATGGGTGTTACCGTAGGAGAAAGACTATTTAGGGTGCTTTCACAACTAACCTTTCTTTTTATCTCTCTCGTTCACACACAGCGTCTCTGACTGTAATTGTTCTCAGTCTTCAGTCCAAAAGTCAACATTTATTGGAAAAAATATGGATGTAATCATTTGCAAAATTCACAACATGCTTCCATCTTACGAAACACTCAGCTTTAATCCATATTTGTTGGTGTTTATCCTTTCAAGAACAACATTTGCGGTCAAAAACACAAAGGGAGGCACGCACCTAACGGGGCGGTCTAGCAGCAATCAACAGCACCAGAAATCTGAAGGAATTATACTCTGGTGCTCATGGTTTCTGTAAAATGAACTGGACAATTGAATTATGGAGAATCTAACGATGTGTAGCATGTCTATATTGACAAAAGTTATCCGGAGTTTAATTGAGACCTGCGTTTATTTGTCAAAACGTGTAGCCATACCCGGCGAGTGAAAGAGACTTGTTGTCTAATTGGGGCTCAGCTTTTAATTTAAGTTTTATGGTAAGTGGTTTTGTTGCCTAAACCTAACTGTCGCCGGTACCGTAGTTTTGTTGCCTAAACATTACCAAAACCGTTACGCGACCAGACGCGAAGACGTTTCACAGCATTAACCACATGGCGTGAAATGAGCCTACGTGTTTTCATGACAAGCGGAATGTCCTTAAAATACCGCGCTATTTATACGCCTTCCCATGAGATTTGGTTGCTATGCCGTAACATACGACCATAAATCAAGCGTTACCTACATTCTGTTTTGCCTCCATAGTGATGGGGAGACTCGGGATGTGTCATTAAACAGGAGACAAGGTTTTGGATGTACTGACACTGGACTGGATAGGAAACCAATGCCAATCGGGAGTATGATATGTAATCTGCATACTCCCGATACTGCTAAATGTAATTAACATCAGTGCTGTTGTATTTGATTTCTTTGTCTACAGCAAAAACAAGACAGGGGTTAAAGCACACCCTTGTGGTTTACCTTAAAAGTCACTTATTATGCAAAATACACTTTTCCATGTCTTTTAAACATCAAGATATGTCCCCAGTGTGTCCACAGACCACCATAGTGTCATAAAAGGCCATCATCTCTCTTTTTCTCCTGCTCCATCTCTCTGAAAATATGTCTGAAAAAACGCTGATCAGTACTTCCTGAAACTGGTGACGTCAGTGATTTTTTTTTTCAGGCCATATAAGGGTTCCCTGGTGGAACAGTAGAACTAGGAAGAACAACCTCCAGCTAGGTGACCCCGCCCACAGAGTTGCTCTTGAATTTCTCGCTGTCCGCCATTGTTCTCCTCGCTATAATCACGGACCTGCTAACAGGACAAGCAAAGCATGCTACTAGTTCTGTTAGTCTGCAAGAACCAGCAGAAAAGTCTTCATGTACTCCCATCATCTGCGGACGTGAAGACCCAGTGGATTCCCTTTAATTTTTAGGTGTTTTAGGTGATTTTTGACTGAAATGTCCTCACAGCAACAGTAAAACACACGGGTCAGTAGGCTACAGGATTCACTGCAAACTGAAGCTCAGGATGGATCTGTACCGGCTGTCTGGGACCCACCTTCAAACCTGGACCCACCTTCAAACCTGGACCCACCTTCAAACCTGGAAGCTGTAATTTTTATCATGTTTATGTTGTTTTAGCTTCTGTTTATTTAGCAGACTGTTTGCCTGTTAACGTTAGCATGTTGCGCGGCTAACGCCACTAGCTTTCAATGTGGCTCCACCGGGGCTTTGTTTACATGCAAACTTTCTGCTCTGGTGTGTCTGTATGCGTAACAGCTATGTTGAGAGTGTGTAGATTCACTCCACAGACTGTCCTGAATGAGCTCATGTGAGAAAAAAAAACTGTTGAGAGTGTGTAGATTCACTCCACAGACTGTCCTGAATGAGCTCATGTGAGAAAAAAAAACAGTCAAACTGTACGAATTTGTGTAGTATTGAGTACTGGAGTGAGTGACTGGGCAAGCGAGCAGGGAGAGAGAGAGAGATGCCGTGAGCTCAGGGCAGAAATTAACGTCTTCTCTGTAACGTTACGTCCCGATCTCGTAGAGCGATTAAAAGACATTACAACGTGAATACTGGCAGCTTCTTTGTTGTTGTTGACTAATGTAATGGAAATCTGTCGATTTCCCTAGATGAGTACTGATGAACGTTGAAAAAACGATCTCAAACAGCTGACATGTCTTTGTTGTATTTTATTCTTATAAGAAGAGCCACTGGTTATACAGAGTCACATCGAGTCTGCAGAAGAGTGCCTCGACTCATTAGAAAGCGGATCTTCTCGCAGCCGGCCTCCCTCCCCTCTATCCACGTGATTTTGTCCCCTCGGATGTCTTTGGTGGAGTCGCTCTTTTGACTCACCAGCTGTCCGTCCGTGAACTTGCCCGTTTCGTGCAGCGCTTTGACGTTACCCAAAATGCCCAGCCCGGTTTCTGTTCCTAAAAAGTTGTCCACCACGCAGATACCGTGCTTGTTCATACACGGTACTATGCACTCCGTGGCGAGTTTCTGAGGGGACGAGCTAGTTTGTCCATTACACGTGGCGGCGGCGGTGTTGTTGGACCGGTCCTCTCCCGGTCCGTCACCGTCCCCCGGTGCGTCTGTGTTTGTGTGTTGTGGAAGAGACGCGCTCTCCGCCGGCACAGGACTTATCTTTTCCCGGTTTTTCTCCCCCGGTGCCTTGTCGTCGTCCCCCGGCGGCGGAGGCAGCTCCGGCTTCTGCTCGGGCACCTTCTCCGTCTCCTTGCAGATGAGCTTGTGTTTCTTCCAGTGCTCTTTCTGGTGCTCCTTGCTGCAGTAGAAGGAGCTCCGGCACCGGCCGCACTTCAGCAGGTTCTCCATTTTCCCACAAAGTTCACAGTACTGCCGGTCCCGGTCCAAGTCGCTCTGCTGCTGCTGCTGCTGCTGCTCCTCCATGTTTTGGAGACGGGGTGCACTGCGCCTTTAATTCCGATCCTTCACTAAGTGACAACTTTGGAGACGATCCACCGCCTCTGCCACGTCGCGCCGAGCGAGATGAAGGAGTAAAGACTCAAAACCTCGCCATTTTATCACACTCGCTCTCTCTTCACATCTTGTATCAGTGAGATAACACAACAACGCGCGCCCTGGACCGAGCATTTCGGTCTGGGGGTCGAGAGGTTGTTCAGCGGGGGGCTAGCTGTCGGTCCGAGGGTTAGTGCATGGCGCCGCTCCGTGTTTTTTGGAAAGCGGAGGTTCTCCAGAGTGTTGAGGAGAAGCGGGGGGCTGTAGTAAAGTGCAGCGATAGCCACCTGCAGGCACATCGTCCTCAGCTCGCTGGTCTTCACCTCCCGCGTCAAACGCTCCAATGCTGCAGCCACAAACAAGGGCACGACCTGATCAATGCCACGACCTTTGCACTGCAAAGGTCGTGGCAGCTTGGCTGCATGGATCCTGTTTGTGACGCCAAGTTTGTAATGGAAATCTGTCGATTTCCCTAGATGAGTACTGATGAACGTTGAAATAACGATCTCAAACAGCTGACATGTCTTTGTTGTATTTTATTCTTATAAGAAGAGCCACTGGTTATACAGAGTCACATCGAGTCTGCAGAAGAGTGCCTCACAGGCGAAAGTTACAATATCATAAGTAGGAAACTACAATGGGGAGCTATGGGAAAAAGAATTGTTTTAACACAGATAAGGAGTTGTTTTTACACAGTGTCCCGGTGAAAGTCAACATTCAGTACTTTCCCACTACATGAGACAAAGATTACACATTAGACAGAGTAGACAGTAATTTTCCACTGTTGCATAAAGAGACATCGCTACCTACATAGTAATTTTCCATCACAGTTCCCCCCTTTTTGATCGACAGATCAACACTAATTACCCCCCAGTGTGTCCTATTAATTTGACAATTGAGCACCAGAGCATTGTCACGGTTGATCCACTTCACGCAGTAATGCCTAATTTTACAGTCTAAATCCAAAACCGTAACATAACATGATATTTATGCTAAATGTCAGATGGAACAAGTGGAATACCATACAAACATATGATGAATTTAATTCAAATCGAAAACCCTTCCCTTTAGGCATTTGTTAAGTATTATTTTAGTTGCATATAATGATGATAATAAAACATGAATCATACATAATTATCAAAAGGTTCACCCTTAACCTCTAGCAATGACCTATGAGTTCCATCCTCAAGCCCACTAAGGTCTACCCAGGAAAATTACCTGTAGACCTCCAAAACCCTGTAAAGGTTTAGAGAGCTTTGACAGAGGTCGCAGGTCACATGCCTCTACTGACAACTGGCCAAAAACTTCGCCTCCGTTTTACAGGAGATAGAGCAAAAAGACCAGATGCGCTAACTGCTCTATCTGGACAGGACAAAGGTAAAACCTCAGATGACAAAAGAGGGAAAACCCACATTGTCCGATCCGTCAACCCGATTATCTTCAGGGTGATGTAAGGTGATTTACCTGATTAAGTTTCAAATATAATCCAACACACTTGATTAAATGACATCACACACTAAATTTTAAACTTAATATAAAGTCAATCTTCATTCTTAAACAAGATAGATAATAGAACAAGAAATAAATGGAACAAAATTTAAGTAAAGAAGTAAATCATAAATCATAAATCATTTCATTGTTCATCTTAAAGAGTAAACACTTTTACTATTAATCCCTCCTTCCCCCCTTTTGATCATTCTATTGATCAACATTAAAGTATATACATATGATGTATCAGTATAAGTACTTCATCAGACATAATAATTCATCGAGATTTAAATTATATCATCATAGTAATATACATCATAGAAAGTATTGTGCCAAAGTACTGCCAAAATCGTGTATCTCTGGCCAAATGTGCCTTTTACTTACAGGGTGGGTTGTGTTCTCCAGGGGAGTGATCATCAAAGCATAAGAAAACAACCACCATAGCGGTGGTGATAACATTAATGTATCACCAAAAATTAAATACAAGATTGACAAGATGTACCCGCGGTAACCTCACGGCTTCTGCGTTCCATCGTAGTCCAACGAAGATGGGTGTCGTCTGTAGAATGTTATCTCAGGAACAAATCAGTATGTGTTATCAACGTGGCAGGAACAAGGTGGCGCTTGGCTCACACCTTCCCTGTGCTGTATCAACGCAGCCTTACTCAGGGGTGTGTCTGAGTAAGTGTGTTTTTTAATCACAGATATGACTTTATTATGGTCATATATGTGTCTTACTTGTCAGAGTCTATTCTCTCTGCTAAGACAGGTGGTTGAGGAGGGAAGGCCCTCCTGGTGGTTCAACTCCAACGTGAGGGGGAGCTGAAAAGAGACATTCACAGGGTGTTATTTCATCCTCAAAGGAATCCTCCATTGATAAACAAAAAGAGGAATTTGCCCTCTTTTTCTTTTTCTTCTTTTTCTGTCTTTGTTGGGGACTGTATTTCACCATGGAGTCCTCGACCAAGGGCGTTCTTGTTATCTTAAGCCCATTTGGTGTTGAAATGAGATTAATTCCTAAGGTGCACATCAAATCTCTACCCATAAGGTTAATGGGACAGCATGGGGATAAAAGGAAAGCATGCTTTACTTGTACTTCTCCCACTTTATCGGAATAATGACATGTCATTGGAGTGGTAAAATTTGTTGCTCCGGAGTCTACTAAGAAACTTAATTTGGTACCATTAATCACAACATCAGCCATAGGCATGTTTTTATAGGCTTCATGATTGTATTTGGCATATGTTTCTACAAGAGATGCCCTGGCTGTTCTCCCTTCTAGGAATTCAATGCTATCTTGAATAATCTGAGCTAAATCACGGTTAGTAGGCAAAGCATCTTCTTCATTGCGTACAGCATATGTGTGTGTATGCAAAGCATCTTCTTCATTGCGTACAGCATATGTGTGTGTATGAGTGCATGTCATACTTCCCTGTTCAGTTGTTATTGATGAGTGGGTGTCCTTCTCCGTACACTCCATCCCCTCCTCCAGCCCAGAGTCCGGATCTCAGTCTGCTATCTGCTGGCGACCACCTGCATGTCCGCCTCCCACATGTTGATTTTGTGGGCACTGAAAAGCCAAGTGTCCAAATCTTCCACAGATGCCGCACTGGGGTCCGCCACCCGCATGTTGATTTTGTCATGTCGACTTGCACTGGGAAGGCTGTTGTCAATTTCTTGACAAGGTCATCCAGTAGCTGGAGGTAAGGATCATTTCCAGCCTCTTCCCAATCGGCCTCTTTAAGGCGTCGATCATCATTACCAAATGCGTTTTTTATCTTGGTAAAATTGGCAGCACCCAGATATTTCAGGAGCAGTCTTTTCAGTTCGTTTTCAGTGGGTTGCCATTCTTTGCAGAAAATGTAGAGTCCTTCTGCCATCTTTAAACCTCCTGCTGACAGTGGAGGGAGTTCACCTCGTGCATTCTGAATGTCTGTGGAAGTCCATGCGCGGTGAACAAGGGAGGGGCCCCGTGGGCCTGCCACTTGTATCATTGGCAGATTGGCAATATCAGGTTTATTCTCTGGCAGGCTGGAAATCTTTTCCTCATCTGCTAATTCTGCTTCTGATGATGCCTCAGCCTGGACGTCTCTCTTGCTTCCCATCTTTGTCTGAGACCTCGTTGTCACGTGCTGGCCTCCTCCGACGGTCCCATCCACCCCTGCAGAGGAAGTTGAGCTTCCTCCTTGGGCGGATGAGCTGGAGGGGCCTGCTATGGGTGCGGTGGCTTCTATGGGTGCGGTAGCTGTCTTAGACGGCTCGCTCTCCTTCTTTTTGAGCTTGAATTTACTGTCTTCTTCCGGGTTGTAAGGGGGAGGATAGGTGTCCAGATCAGGGTCCACTTTCGTCCTTCCATTTATCGTGTAGTTTCCCAGTTTGCCGTTACAATGTCTAACCAGGTCGTCCATGCGACTCATTAGAAAGCGGATCTTCTCGCAGCCGGCCTCCCTCCCCTCTATCCACGTGATTTTGTCCCCTCGGATGTCTTTGGTGGAGTCGCTCTTTTGACTCACCAGCTGTCCGTCCGTGAACTTGCCCGTTTCGTGCAGCGCTTTGACGTTACCCAAAATGCCCAGCCCGGTTTCTGTTCCTAAAAAGTTGTCCACCACGCAGATACCGTGCTTGTTCATACACGGTACTATGCACTCCGTGGCGAGTTTCTGAGGGGACGAGCTAGTTTGTCCATTACGCGTGGCGGCGGCGGTGTTGTTGGACCGGTCATCTCCCGGTCCGTCACCGTCCCCCGGTGCGTCTGTGTTTGTGTGTTGTGGAAGAGACGCGCTCTCCGCCGGCACAGGACTTATCTTTTCCCGGTTTTTCTCCCCCGGTGCCTTGTCGTCGTCCCCCGGCGGCGGAGGCAGCTCCGGCTTCTGCTCGGGCACCTTCTCCGTCTCCTTGCAGATGAGCTTGTGTTTCTTCCAGTGCTCTTTCTGGTGCTCCTTGCTGCAGTAGAAGGAGCTCCGGCACCGGCCGCACTTCAGCAGGTTCTCCATTTTCCCACAAAGTTCACAGTACTGCCGGTCCCGGTCCAAGTCGCTCTGCTGCTGCTGCTGCTGCTGCTGCTCCTCCATGTTTTGGAGACGGGGTGCACTGCGCCTTTAATTCCGATCCTTCACTAAGCGACAACTTTGGAGACGATCCACCGCCTCTGCCACGCCGCGCCGAGCCCACAGAGTTGCTCTTGAATTTCTCGCTGTCCGCCATTGTTCTCCTCGCTATAATCACGGACCTGCTAACAGGACAAGCAAAGCATGCTACTAGTTCTGTTAGTCTGCAAGAACCAGCAGAAAAGTCTTCATGTACTCCCATCATCTGCGGACGTGAAGACCCAGTGGATTCCCTTTAATTTTTAGGTGATTTTTGACTGAAATGTCCTCACAGCAACAGTAAAACACACGGGTCAGTAGGCTACAGGATTCACTGCAAACTGAAGCTCAGGATGGATCTGTACCGGCTGTCTGGGACCCACCTTCAAACCTGGACCCACCTTCAAACCTGGACCCACCTTCAAACCTGGAAGCTGTAATTTTTATCATGTTTATGTTGTTTTAGCTTCTGTTTATTTAGCAGACTGTTTGCCTGTTAACGTTAGCATGTTGCGCGGCTAACGCCACTAGCTTTCAATGTGGCTCCACCGGGGCTTTGTTTACATGCAAACCTTCTGCTCTGGTGTGTCTGTATGCGTAACAGCTATGTTGAGAGTGTGTAGATTCACTCCACAGACTGTCCTGAATGAGCTCATGTGAGAAAAAAAAACTGTTGAGAGTGTGTAGATTCACTCCACAGACTGTCCTGAATGAGCTCATGTGAGAAAAAAAAACAGTCAAACTGTACGAATTTGTGTAGTATTGAGTTCTGGAGTGAGTGACTGGGCAAGCGAGCAGGGAGAGAGAGAGAGATGCCGTGAGCTCAGAGCAGAAATTAACGTCTTCTCTGTAACGTTACGTCCCGATCTCGTAGAGCGATTAAAAGACATTACAACGTGAATACTGGCAGCTTCTTTGTTGTTGTTGACTAATGTAATGGAAATCTGTCGATTTCCCTAGATGAGTACTGATGAACATTGAAATAACGATCTCAAACAGCTGACATGTCTTTGTTGTATTTTATTCTTATAAGAAGAGCCACTGGTTATACAGAGTCACATCGAGTCTGCAGAAGAGTGCCTCGACTCATTAGAAAGCGGATCTTCTCGCAGCCGGCCTCCCTCCCCTCTATCCACGTGATTTTGTCCCCTCGGATGTCTTTGGTGGAGTCGCTCTTTTGACTCACCAGCTGTCCGTCCGTGAACTTGCCCGTTTCGTGCAGCGCTTTGACGTTACCCAAAATGCCCAGCCCGGTTTCTGTTCCTAAAAAGTTGTCCACCACGCAGATACCGTGCTTGTTCATACACGGTACTATGCACTCCGTGGCGAGTTTCTGAGGGGACGAGCTAGTTTGTCCATTACACGTGGCGGCGGCGGTGTTGTTGGACCGGTCCTCTCCCGGTCCGTCACCGTCCCCCGGTGCGTCTGTGTTTGTGTGTTGTGGAAGAGACGCGCTCTCCGCCGGCACAGGACTTATCTTTTCCCGGTTTTTCTCCCCCGGTGCCTTGTCGTCGTCCCCCGGCGGCGGAGGCAGCTCCGGCTTCTGCTCGGGCACCTTCTCCGTCTCCTTGCAGATGAGCTTGTGTTTCTTCCAGTGCTCTTTCTGGTGCTCCTTGCTGCAGTAGAAGGAGCTCCGGCACCGGCCGCACTTCAGCAGGTTCTCCATTTTCCCACAAAGTTCACAGTACTGCCGGTCCCCGTCCAAGTCGCTCTGCTGCTGCTGCTGCTGCTCCTCCATGTTTTGGAGACGGGGTGCACTGCGCCTTTAATTCCGATCCTTCACTAAGCGACAACTTTGGAGACGATCCACCGCCTCTGCCACGTCGCGCCGAGCGAGATGAAGGAGTAAAGACTCAAAACCTCGCCATTTTATCACACTCGCTCTCTCTTCACATCTTGTATCAGTGAGATAACACAACAACGCGCGCCCTGGACTGAGCATTTCGGTCTGGGGGTCGAGAGGTTGTTCAGCGGGGGGCTAGCTGTCGGTCCGAGGGTTAGTGCATGGCGCCGCTCCGTGTTTTTTGGAAAGCGGAGGTTCTCCAGAGTGTTGAGGAGAAGCGGGGGGCTGTAGTAAAGTGCAGCGATAGCCACCTGCAGGCACATCGTCCTCAGCTCGCTGGTCTTCACCTCCCGCGTCAAACGCTCCAATGCTGCAGCCACAAACAAGGGCACGACCTGATCAATGCCACGACCTTTGCACTGCAAAGGTCGTGGCAGCTTGGCTGTATGGATCCTGTTTGTGACGCCATGTTTGTAATGGAAATCTGTCGATTTCCCTAGATGAGTACTGATGAACGTTGAAATAACGATCTCAAACAGCTGACATGTCTTTGTTGTATTTTATTCTTATAAGAAGAGCCACTGGTTATACAGAGTCACATCGAGTCTGCAGAAGAGTGCCTCACAGGCGAAAGTTACAATATCATAAGTAGGAAACTACAATGGGGAGCTATGGGAAAAAGAATTGTTTTAACACAGATAAGGAGTTGTTTTTACACAGTGTCCCGGTGAAAGTCAACATTCAGTACTTTCCCACTACATGAGACAAAGATTACACATTAGACAGAGTAGACAGTAATTTTCCACTATTGCATAAAGAGACATCGCTACCTACATAGTAATTTTCCATCACAGTTCCCCCCTTTTTGATCGACAGATCAACACTAATTACCCCCCAGTGTGTCCTATTAATTTGACAATTGAGCACCAGAGCATTGTCACGGTTGATCCACTTCACGCAGTAATGCCTAATTTTACAGTCTAAATCCAAAACCGTAACATAACATGATATTTATGCTAAATGTCAGATGGAACAAGTGGAATACCATACAAACATATGATGTATTTAATTCAAATCGAAAACCCTTCCCTTTAGGCATTTGTTAAGTATTAGTTTAGTTGCATATAATGATGATAATAAAACATGAATCATACATAATTATCAAAAGGTTCACCCTTAACCTCTAGCAATGACCTATGAGTTCCATCCTCAAGCCCACTAAGGTCTACCCAGGAAAATTACCTGTAGACCTCCAAAACCCTGTAAAGGTTTAGAGAGCTTTGACAGAGGTCGCAGGTCACATGCCTCTACTGACAACTGGCCAAAAACTCCGCCTCCGTTTTACAGGAGATAGAGCAAAAAGACCAGATGCGCTAACTGCTCTATCTGGACAGGACAAAGGTAAAACCTCAGATGACAAAAGAGGGAAAACCCACATTGTCCGATCCGTCAACCCGATTATCTTCAGGGTGATGTAAGGTGATTTACCTGATTAAGTTTCAAATATAATCCAACACACTTGATTAAATGACATCACACACTAAATTTTAAACTTAATATAAAGTCAATCTTCATTCTTAAACAAGATAGATAATAGAACAAGAAATAAATGGAACAAAATTTAAGTAAAGAAGTAAATCATAAATCATAAATCATTTCATTGTTCATCTTAAAGAGTAAACACTTTTACTATTAATCCCTCCTTCCCCCCTTTTGATCATTCTATTGATCAACATTAAAGTATATACATATGATGTATCAGTATAAGTACTTCATCAGACATAATAATTCATCGAGATTTAAATTATATCATCATAGTAATATACATCATAGAAAGTATTGTGCCAAAGTACTGCCAAAATCGTGTATCTCTGGCCAAATGTGCCTTTTACTTACAGGGTGGGTTGTGTTCTCCAGGGGAGTGATCATCAAAGCATAAGAAAACAACCACCATAGCGGTGGTGATAACATTAATGTATCACCAAAAATTAAATACAAGATTGACAAGATGTACCCGCGGTAACCTCACGGCGTCTGCGTTCCATCGTAGTCCAACGAAGATGGGTGTCGTCTGTAGAATGTTATCTCAGGAACAAATCAGTATGTGTTATCAACGTGGCAGGAACAAGGTGGCGCTTGGCTCACACCTTCCCTGTACTGTATCAACGCAGCCTTACTCAGGGGTGTGTCTGAGTAAGTGTGTTTTTTAATCACAGATATGACTTTATTATGGTCATATATGTGTCTTACTTGTCAGAGTCTATTCTCTCTGCTAAGACAGGTGGTTGAGGAGGGAAGGCCCTCCTGGTGGTTCAACTCCAACGTGAGGGGGAGCTGAAAAGAGACATTCACAGGGTGTTATTTCATCCTCAAAGGAATCCTCCATTGATAAACAAAAAGAGGAATTTGCCCTCTTTTTCTTTTTCTTCTTTTCTGTCTTTGTTGGGGACTGTTTTTCACCATGGAGTCCTCGACCAAGGGCGTTCTTGTTATCTTAAGCCCATTTGGTGTTGAAATGAGATTAATTCCTAAGGTGCACATCAAATCTCTACCCATAAGGTTAATGGGACAGCATGGGGATAAAAGGAAAGCATGCTTTACTTGTACTTCTCCCACTTTATCGGAATAATGACATGTCATTGGAGTGGTAAAATTTGTTGCTCCGGAGTCTACTAAGAAACTTAATTTGGTACCATTAATCACAACATCAGCCATAGGCATGTTTTTATAGGCTTCATGATTGTATTTGGCATATGTTTCTACAAGAGATGCCCTGGCTGTTCTCCCTTCTAGGAATTCAATGCTATCTTGAATAATCTGAGCTAAATCACGGTTAGTAGGCAAAGCATCTTCTTCATTGCGTACAGCATATGTGTGTGTATGCAAAGCATCTTCTTCATTGCGTACAGCATATGTGTGTGTATGAGTGCATGTCATACTTCCCTGTTCAGTTGTTATTGATGAGTGGGTGTCCTTCTCCGTACACTCCATCCCCTCCTCCAGCCCAGAGTCCGGATCTCAGTCTGCTATCTGCTGGCGACCACCTGCATGTCCGCCTCCCACATGTTGATTTTGTGGGCACTGAAAAGCCAAGTGTCCAAATCTTCCACAGATGCCGCACTGGGGTCCGCCACCCGCATGTTGATTTTGTCATGTCGACTTGCACTGGGAAGGCTGTTGTCAATTTCTTGACAAGGTCATCAGTAGCTGGAGGTAAGGATCATTTCCAGCCTCTTCCCAATCGGCCTCTTTAAGGCGTCGATCATCATTACCAAATGCGTTTTTTATCTTGGTAAAATTGGCAGCACCCAGATATTTCAGGAGCAGTCTTTTCAGTTCGTTTTCAGTGGGTTGCCATTCTTTGCAGAAAATGTAGAGTCCTTCTGCCATCTTTAAACCTCCTGCTGACAGTGGAGGGAGTTCACCTCGTGCATTCTGAATGTCTGTGGAAGTCCATGCGCGGTGAACAAGGGAGGGGCCCCGTGGGCCTGCCACTTGTATCATTGGCAGATTGGCAATATCAGGTTTATTCTCTGGCAGGCTGGAAATCTTTTCCTCATCTGCTAATTCTGCTTCTGATGATGCCTCAGCCTGGACGTCTCTCTTGCTTCCCATCTTTGTCTGAGACCTCGTTGTCACGTGCTGGCCTCCTCCGACGGTCCCATCCACCCCTGCAGAGGAAGTTGAGCTTCCTCCTTGGGCGGATGAGCTGGAGGGGCCTGCTATGGGTGCGGTGGCTTCTATGGGTGCGGTAGCTGTCTTAGACGGCTCGCTCTCCTTCTTTTTGAGCTTGAATTTACTGTCTTCTTCCGGGTTGTAAGGGGGAGGATAGGTGTCCAGATCAGGGTCCACTTTCGTCCTTCCATTTATCGTGTAGTTTCCCAGTTTGCCGTTACAATGTCTAACCAGGTCGTCCATGCGACTCATTAGAAAGCGGATCTTCTCGCAGCCGGCCTCCCTCCCCTCTATCCACGTGATTTTGTCCCCTCGGATGTCTTTGGTGGAGTCGCTCTTTTGACTCACCAGCTGTCCGTCCGTGAACTTGCCCGTTTCGTGCAGCGCTTTGACGTTACCCAAAATGCCCAGCCCGGTTTCTGTTCCTAAAAAGTTGTCCACCACGCAGATACCGTGCTTGTTCATACACGGTACTATGCACTCCGTGGCGAGTTTCTGAGGGGACGAGCTAGTTTGTCCATTACGCGTGGCGGCGGCGGTGTTGTTGGACCGGTCCTCTCCCGGTCCGTCACCGTCCCCCGGTGCGTCTGTGTTTGTGTGTTGTGGAAGAGACGCGCTCTCCGCCGGCACAGGACTTATCTTTTCCCGGTTTTTCTCCCCCGGTGCCTTGTCGTCGTCCCCCGGCGGCGGAGGCAGCTCCGGCTTCTGCTCGGGCACCTTCTCCGTCTCCTTGCAGATGAGCTTGTGTTTCTTCCAGTGCTCTTTCTGGTGCTCCTTGCTGCAGTAGAAGGAGCTCCGGCACCGGCCGCACTTCAGCAGGTTCTCCATTTTCCCACAAAGTTCACAGTACTGCCGGTCCCGGTCCAAGTCGCTCTGCTGCTGCTGCTGCTGCTCCTCCATGTTTTGGAGACGGGGTGCACTGCGCCTTTAATTCCGATCCTTCACTAAGCGACAACTTTGGAGACGATCCACCGCCTCTGCCACGCCGCGCCGAGCCCACAGAGTTGCTCTTGAATTTCTCGCTGTCCGCCATTGTTCTCCTCGCTATAATCACGGACCTGCTAACAGGACAAGCAAAGCATGCTACTAGTTCTGTTAGTCTGCAAGAACCAGCAGAAAAGTCTTCATGTACTCCCATCATCTGCGGACGTGAAGACCCAGTGGATTCCCTTTAATTTTTAGGTGTTTTAGGTGATTTTTGACTGAAATGTCCTCACAGCAACAGTAAAACACATGGGTCAGTAGGCTACAGGATTCACTGCAAACTGAAGCTCAGGATGGATCTGTACCGGCTGTCTGGGACCCACCTTCAAACCTGGACCCACCTTCAAACCTGGAAGCTGTAATTTTTATCATGTTTATGTTGTTTTAGCTTCTGTTTATTTAGCAGACTGTTTGCCTGTTAACGTTAGCATGTTGCGCGGCTAACGCCACTAGCTTTCAATGTGGCTCCACCGGGGCTTTGTTTACATGCAAACCTTCTGCTCTGGTGTGTCTGTATGCGTAACAGCTATGTTGAGAGTGTGTAGATTCACTCCACAGACTGTCCTGAATGAGCTCATGTGAGAAAAAAAAACTGTTGAGAGTGTGTAGATTCACTCCACAGACTGTCCTGAATGAGCTCATGTGAGAAAAAAAAACAGTCAAACTGTACGAATTTGTGTAGTATTGAGTTCTGGAGTGAGTGACTGGGCAAGCGAGCAGGGAGAGAGAGAGAGATGCCGTGAGCTCAGAGCAGAAATTAACGTCTTCTCTGTAACGTTACGTCCCGATCTCGTAGAGCGATTAAAAGACATTACAACGTGAATACTGGCAGCTTCTTTGTTGTTGTTGACTAATGTAATGGAAATCTGTCGATTTCCCTAGATGAGTACTGATGAACGTTGAAATAACGATCTCAAACAGCTGACATGTCTTTGTTGTATTTTATTCTAATAAGAAGAGCCACTGGTTATACAGAGTCACATCGAGTCTGCAGAAGAGTGCCTCGACTCATTAGAAAGCGGATCTTCTCGCAGCCGGCCTCCCTCCCCTCTATCCACGTGATTTTGTCCCCTCGGATGTCTTTGGTGGAGTCGCTCTTTTGACTCACCAGCTGTCCGTCCGTGAACTTGCCCGTTTCGTGCAGCGCTTTGACGTTACCCAAAATGCCCAGCCCGGTTTCTGTTCCTAAAAAGTTGTCCACCACGCAGATACCGTGCTTGTTCATACACGGTACTATGCACTCCGTGGCGAGTTTCTGAGGGGACGAGCTAGTTTGTCCATTACGCGTGGCGGCGGCGGTGTTGTTGGACCGGTCCTCTCCCGGTCCGTCACCGTCCCCCGGTGCGTCTGTGTTTGTGTGTTGTGGAAGAGACGCGCTCTCCGCCGGCACAGGACTTATCTTTTCCCGGTTTTTCTCCCCCGGTGCCTTGTCGTCGTCCCCCGGCGGCGGAGGCAGCTCCGGCTTCTGCTCGGGCACCTTCTCCGTCTCCTTGCAGATGAGCTTGTGTTTCTTCCAGTGCTCTTTCTGGTGCTCCTTGCTGCAGTAGAAGGAGCTCCGGCACCGGCCGCACTTCAGCAGGTTCTCCATTTTCCCACAAAGTTCACAGTACTGCCGGTCCCGGTCCAAGTCGCTCTGCTGCTGCTGCTGCTGCTCCTCCATGTTTTGGAGACGGGGTGCACTGCGCCTTTAATTCCGATCCTTCACTAAGCGACAACTTTGGAGACGATCCACCGCCTCTGCCACGCCGCGCCGAGCGAGATGAAGGAGTAAAGACTCAAAACCTCGCCATTTTATCACACTCGCTCTCTCTTCACATCTTGTATCAGTGAGATAACACAACAACGCGCGCCCTGGACCGAGCATTTCGGTCTGGGGGTCGAGAGGTTGTTCAGCGGGGGGTTAGCTGTCGGTCCGAGGGTTAGTGCATGGCGCCGCTCCGTGTTTTTTGGAAAGCGGAGGTTCTCCAGAGTGTTGAGGAGAAGCGGGGGGCTGTAGTAAAGTGCAGCGATAGCCACCTGCAGGCACATCGTCCTCAGCTCGCTGGTCTTCACCTCCCGCGTCAAACGCTCCAATGCTGCAGCCACAAACAAGGGCACGACCTGATCAATGCCACGACCTTTGCACTGCAGAATGATCAGCAGCTTGGCTGCATGGATCCTGTTTGTGACGCCAAGTTTGTAATGGAAATCTGTCGATTTCCCTAGATGAGTACTGATGAACGTTGAAATAACGATCTCAAACAGCTGATATGTCTTTGTTGTATTTTATTCTTATAAGAAGAGCCACTGGTTATACAGAGTCACATCGAGTCTGCAGAAGAGTGCCTCACAGGCGAAAGTTACAATATCATAAGTAGGAAACTACAATGGGGAGCTATGGGAAAAAGAATTGTTTTAACACAGATAAGGAGTTGTTTTTACACAGTGTCCCGGTGAAAGTCAACATTCAGTACTTTCCCACTACATGAGACAAAGATTACACATTAGACAGAGTAGACAGTAATTTTCCACTGTTGCATAAAGAGACATCGCTACCTACATAGTAATTTTCCATCACTAAATAATATGTAAAAGTTTACTAAAGTATAAGCTTCTAGGTCTAGCTTTTGATACAGACAACACAAGTTACACTCCAAGTCAAAAGTTCTGTGTAATCCATTTCTTCCTCAATACTTGATCAAAATGATTTATCATTTTACACTGTTTGTAGCTGTTGCCATAACTACATATGTTAGAAGATGATGTTACTGTTATGCACCTTGGTGTCATTACATGACAGTATATTCTAACACTGAATCTGTCATGTTTTACAGGTCATCTGAGTGACCTGATCCACATGGAGATGCACCAGGATGAACTATTACCAGCTGACACAACTTCACTCTACAAGAAACCCTTCACTCTGAAGGAGGACATGATGTGGACAGTTTACATTCAAGTCATGGCTTTGCTACTTTTGGAATTATGTGTACCCAATTTATAATTCAGTGTTATTATTGTGAATAAAGAGCTGTATTTTTAAGGAGGGTTTGTGTCATTTTTAAATTTACAATTAATGATCTTGTGGTATTAGATAAATATAACATGTTCTTTCACAAAGTAATATAATTACAGTTTAAACAGGTGATATGAAAAATTCATTTTATGTCATGACAGGTAGTAAATAGTGACTGTAAGCAACACAACACATTTCTGTTTCACAGTCAAACTTTATTTGAGTAGACAGATGAAAATATAAATTATACACAGTATTTTGAACCTGAACAGATAACCTGCAGCTTTGACAAACATTTCACAGCATAAATATGACAATAACTGTCTGACAAGTAAAACTGTTTCATGTGAAACAATCAAAGTTACTCTGAAACACAGACACAGTACCCTATAAGGTTAGTCCTCCCAGTAGTTGCTGATACTGTGGTTACTGAGCAGTTTTTATATATAAGATCAGTAATTCCACCTTCAGTTATGTTGACACTACAGGATAAAGTCTATTTCAGCATGGTAACTTCTAGCGAATCAATCTGCACAACGTATGACCCTCTCAGGGGGGAAAAACATAATATTCACACAAAGGGAGAAGAGGCAGAGAATATTGTAGGGAGCACATGCTTTTATGTTCACAATATATGCATCCATTTTTAACATATGAATTGTCCATGTTATATTTTCATTATGTTGTTACTCTGTACACACGACATCTATTGCATGTCTGTCCATCCTGGAAGGGGGATCCCTTCTCTGTTGCTCTTCCTGAGGTTTCTAACATTTTTTCCCTGTTCAAAGGCTTTTTTTCCCTCATTTGAGTAGAGGGTCGTACTGTAAAAGACAGAGGGTGTCGGATCCTGTACCGATTGTAAAGCCACCTGAGGCAAATTTGTAATTTTGGGCTACAAATCAAATTGATTTGACCTCTCAGTGAGACTATATTATTCTATAATATTCTGCTCCGATTTGAGGGTGATGATTGAGCCCAGGAAGCAGAAGGTCTCCAGTGTCAGATTGCTTTTACACATCATGGTGGTTTACTGGAACAAAACAAACATTTATCCTGGTTTGCAGGCCGGACACAAAAACTCATCATGCCTGTTGGGTTTTCCAACACACACCCAGTGGAACCACAGGCTGCATGTTGTGCATTCAATCTGAAAGTAGATAGATAAATTAGATTTGTTATAAATTAAGAATGCACTCTCCATGTAAAGAACTTTAAAGCCTTCCTACCCAATGATCGACATGTCCCCCAGAGCCATGCCCTCCTCATCGACAGCAAAGTCCATGCTGGATCCGGTTAAGAGCAACTCGGCTCCCTTAAAATACAGGTCAGTGTTATTTGAGTCCTTTTAAAAAGTGTTTAAATGCTTACTAGGGTACATAATCTTACTTTGCAAACAAATACTCCGCAAGATGTTGAGTCCTGCTGGCGTGGATGTGACACCGTCTCACACAGCCATCTGGATATATTCAAATTCTTTTTACGCATGAAAGTCCTAGAGCAAAAAAATAACATTATGTATGTATGTAAATAAACATTTTGTTAGGTTTGTTATTTACAAATCAGAAACTGAAACTCATGAGAATAAATCATGGATTTGCTTACCTTTTTGAATCCCTTCATTGTTTTAATTGATCAGAAGTGGCTCCAAATGGGTCGATAAACACAGCCCGTCCTTCATTTGGATACATGCCCTTTTACAGATAGGATACTTTAACATACAAGATTCTCAGAGTTGTATATTTAGTTGCATAGATTGCATTAATTTAAGTGCACTTACTACTAGAGTCCAATGATGTTTTTTACAGACAGTCCCAACCAGGGTGTCCCACTTCCTTGCATCGAGCTGCAAGTGATCATTTTAGTTTTTAAGATTGCATAGTTGTAACTAACACCTTTACAAACAACTATTAACCTTACCTTTCTCATCCCCCTTGATGTACCATTAAATATTGCAGTCATTTCAAAGGTGTCAATGATTTTTATCGGCCTTTGAATTCTTTTTGCCACCCAGAGCAGGTAAGCATTTACCACCTACACAAAGAAAATATTCAAATTAACTTTCATGTTAAAGAGGAAAAATCAGAAGAAGTTTAGCAAACAATACTTACCTCACTCTCCAATTCCTTTCCAGGTGCCAGCCTCTGGAGATCTGCCGTAAAAAGTTTATAGGGTCCGACTTTTGTCCACAGTATCTCCCCTGTGTTTTTCAATATATCCTCGAGAGCTGGAAATTCAGAACATTTCAGTCATTTAAATTATTAATGAAATTATGTATATAGAGTATGTCGCCTTATACTTGATGTCACATTACTGAATGGGACGTATACTTTTACTATGGGTGGTTTTACTCTCTCCTGATGATGTGGCTGGTTGAGGATCAGAGGAGTGAATGTCAGATGTAAAGATGGCAGCGTGGGTTTGGCAGTTTGATGGGTTTGAAGGAGGAGCAATAGGTTTAGAAGGGCTGGAGGGGCTGGACGGTGGTTGTGGGGGGGGGGCAAGCCAAAGGGGACTTGTTAACTTTTGCCTGCTTTGCCGGAATCCTCTCCTCTGGCTCTGTAAATAGAGTGAGCTGGTCTGTGTTTGCGATGGTTTTGGTAGAGTTGTTACTCAAATTAACAACTTTTCCTTGAATTGAATTGATTGTAAATGGTCCTAGCATATCACTTTCCAGTTTCCCTCCTTTTCTCTGCTGTTCTCGAATGTTTTTTTTCAGGACAACATCTCCCACTTGAAAATTATCCTGCCAACCTCGGTCTTGCTTCCGCTTACGGATTTTGTCTGGGATTTAAGCACATTATCTTGGACTTCCTTGTAGACCGTTTTTTGAAGGCCAAGTCCCTGAAACAGCTCCTCCTTTATCATCAAATGTTCGACTTTGTCAGTTGTCACCTAAAGTACAAAAATGCCAAGTGGTGTTAGAGTCCGAGCTATTTATCCAAGTAATCATGACCATAACCCCTTGACTCCAAACCAAAAAGAGGCACTTACATCATACTCTTTGGGCACCTCTGATGGGTATCTGGCCTCTCTGCCGAACATTAAATAATAAGGACTGTACTGAGTTGTCAGCTGCTTTGGTCCTTAGTCCAAACATCGTTGCCTGCAGGTACTCATCCCATTTTTTAGGTTTATTTCTCGCCAGTTTACCAAGCGACCTGAAAAATAACAGCAGGCATTTTTATATCAGTCATTTATTCTATAGCATTCATGTTGTGTAGGTGTATGATCTGCCAATTTAAAAATATGCAACTTACCTCTGGATGGTGCTGTTAAGTTTCTCCACCAAACCTTTGTCTTGCTTCCCCTTACGGATTTCATCTTGGGATTTTCGTAGATTATCTTGGACTTCTTTGTAGACAATTTTTTGAAGGCCAAGTTGTTAGGGCTTGGTTTAAGTGAGGACCCAGATGCAGAGAATTGAGGAGGAGATGGCAGCAGGCTAAGTTCAAATTATTTAATGAAACTTACTGAAACAAAAAAAAGGCAGCTGGTCCGGCATGCATGTTCACAAAAACACTCCAACAGAACAAACTTGAAAATCCCAAAACGAATACTAGAATAACTCACTGGGGACACGCAACACATGGAAACGAAGACGAACTGACAAAGACAGAGGGAAACACACAGACTTAAATACACAAGGAGGGCAGGAAGACTACACACAGGTGGAACTAATCAGGGCGGGGTAGACAATCACAAAAAGGCGGGATAACAAACAAAGGCAGGAAGTAAAACTAGACATGACACAGGAGGATTGAATTTTAAAATAAAACAGGAAACACTAGAATGAATATAAATGAAAACCCAAATCCAAGAAACCGAAATCACAAATAACAGAACTAATAAACCACTACAAGGATAAACAAAAGATCTTAACAAAAAGGAAAAAGTCACAAGTCGTCTGGCATAGCCAAACCATGACAGAACCCCCCACCTCAAGGGACGGATCCAAGAGACAGAGCCGGGAAACTCGAGCGGACGGCCCGGGGACAGAGCAGGGACAGAGACAGAGTCTTGGGACTGCGGCCCAGCAGTAAAAGAGACAGGGTTTGGCTGAAGCCCAGGTAGAACCGGGCGTGGCTGAATCCCAGGCGGAACCGGGCGTGAGTGAAGCCCGGGCGGAACCGGGCGTGACTGAAGCCCAGGCGGAACAGGTCATGGCTGCGGAGGCGGCGGCGACCCACCCGGAACAGGTGATGGATGCGGAGGCGGCGGCGACCCAGCCGGAACAGGTGATGGCTGCGGAGGAGGCGGCGACCCAGCCGGAACAGGTGATGGATGCGGAGGCGGCGGCGACCCAGCCGGAACAGGTGATGGCTGCGGAGGCGGCGGCGACCCAGCCGGAACAGGTGATGGCTGCGGAGGCGGCGGCGACCCAGCCGGAACAGGTGATGGCTGCGGAGGCGGCAACGACCCAGCCGGAGCAGGTGATGGCTGCGACCCAACCGGAACAGCAGGTGATGGCTGCGACCCAACCGGAACAGCAGGTGGTTGCGGCCCAACCGGAACAGCAGGTGATGTCTGCGACCCAACCGGATAAACAAAAGATCTTAACAAAAAGGAAAAAGCCACAAGTCTGCTGGCTGAGCCATACCATGACACAAGTCCCTGAAACAGCTCCTCTCTGATCATCAAATCTTTGACTTTGTCAGTTGTCACCTAAAGTACAAAAATGCCAAGTGGTGCGAGCTATTTATCCAAGTAATCATGACCATAACCCCTTGACTCCAAACCAAATAGAGGCACTTACATCATAGTCCTTTGGCACCTATGATGGGTATCTGGCCTCTCTGCCGAACATTGAAAAACAGGGACTGTACTGAGTTGTCAACTGTTTTTTTGTCCTGAGTCCAAACATTTTTACCTGCAGGTACTCATCCCATTTTTGGGGTTTGTTTCTCGCCAGTTTACCGAGAGACCTGAAAAATAACAGCAGGCATTTTTATATCAGTCATTTATTCTATAGAATTCATGTTGTGTAGGTGTATGATCTGCCAATTTAAAAACATGCAACTTACCTCTGGATGGTGCTATTAAGTTTCTCCACCAAACCATTAGTTTGTGGATGGTAGGGGGCACAGAAGGACCGCTGAATGCCAATGGCCTCACAGAGTCTGGCATTCACCTTAAATTCTATTTTACAGAAAAAAAGTGAGCATTTACACAATGGCTAAATAATAAGTGACGTTTCCCATGAGTGTTCTACCTGGTTTTTAAACTCTGTTCCCTGGTCTGTAAGCAGTCTCTGAGGTGCACCAAATTTGTATACAAAATCAAGAATACAATTGGTCACCTGCTCTGCAGTCTTATTCTTCAGAGGGTAGGCCTCTGCCCACTTTGTGAAATAATCAACCATTACACAAATGTTTTGATTACCACCCTCAGTCACAGTTAACCTCAATAGGTCCATTCCGACGAGTTCAAATGGCTCGGTTACCTGAAAAAGTTGAATGACAATTAGAGATCTGTATGAAGTAGCACATTTAGCTACATGGGACATTCAGTCGCACAAATAACCTCACCTCTATTGGGTTGTACTGGGTCTTTTCCTTTAGACTGGCCCTCTTTGCCTGGCAATCTGGACACTGAGCAACCTGAAACCAAATAATATTCAAATTAAATGTACTTAGGCCTTTGGTCAAGCAGTAACAGTAGACCTAAATGGAGGGGATATCACAAATGAATGTTTTAATAGAATTAATTTAGTTATTGCTTTTGCATTTGACAAGATTGTTAATTAGGTCTTCATGTAAAAAAATTTAAGTAAATTTGGGTAACCCTTATAACTTACCCATTTGCGGAGGTCCACTTCCATTCCAGGCCAATAATAACGGCTTATGACTGCATGGTGGGTTTTCTCAACACCACAATGCGTGCCAATAGTTCTGCAATGTAGCTCCTCAAAAATGTGGTTGGCCTCGGCAGCTGACAGTACTACCTTGGCCAAATGCTCCTTTTCTTTGCGCCGTCTGCATATGTAGTGCAGAACTCCATCTGGTCAAAAAAAGTTCTATTTAATCTTAATATAACAGAACAAAATTACTTATTTTGATTGATGGTATATAACATTGATACTTACCCTTGAGCACAAATGTTAAAGCTCTTCTTTTTCTTGTGTACTTCCGCTGTTTAGTGAGGCCCTCAGGAAAGCTGGAATGGACTTTGAAGTCCATAATTTCCTTCACAAGTTTTTCTTCCATTTTTTTTCCGTTTTCTTTCTTTCTTTCTTTTCTTTCTCCGTACTTCCAACACAGTTCAAACTTCTCCACAACCTTATATATGTTTCCATAAATTGGTGGTAATGGCCTGATTGGCCAAAGGCTTGGTTTGATGGGCTCAGCCATTTTGAACCTGGCAACTTCATGTGGTTAATGCCCATGTATGGTCAACAATCATATGGGTGTATGTTTGGGTATTCATATAGTTCTGGTCATATATTATAGGCTGGTGTATGTTTTAACTGATAATCTTAACTCTTAAATTAAATAGCTACTAACATAAATATATAATTTATCTTAGAAAGAACCTGTGTTAAATGGCTGCTTTGTGTGAATATTATGTTTTTCCCCCTGAGAGGCTCATACGTTGTGCAGATTGATTCGCTAGAAGTTAAATTTGTTGGCATCTCCTGAATAAAATTAACTTGAGTGTTTGACTTCTGTGTTTTTGACTGGGTCAATTCTCAATCCAATGCATTTTTGGTCTGAAAACATTTTCTTTATCGTGCAGCTGATGCAAGATCTTCAAACTTCATTATTTCCACGTGAATACAACAACATAAACATATGCTCCATTGATTTGCAGCACTACAATGACATTTTCTGTGATGGTCTGAAGTACACGGATATTGTGGTCACAAATTAATCTGGCTGCCTTCTGCGTCTCAGAGCGACTACTTACCGTATGGTGTTGAGTTAAATATGACATTCATCTGCAAGTATCTCAGAATTGGTGGCGCAGTGGAGGAATCTTCCGCCTGTTTTTATTTATTTATTAATTAATTTATTTATTTTTTATTTTAAAGGAATCAAGAGTTCTTCTACGTGACACATGTTTACTGAAACAGGCTCCAACGACGAATATGTGTATTTAGAAACTTGTATTACGTTACAGGAAGAGCAACGCTGCTCTTCCTGTTTTAAACATATTCATCATAACAAACAACGTTCCAAACGCGAGCGGAATATAGCTGACACGTTTCCCCAAACAAGACTCCAAAGCTCCAAAGACGAATCCGGTATGTTTAAACATTGTAATGAAATACTAAACAAAAAGGCATTCGCGAGGACAGCTACGTATTCTCTTCCTGCTTTTAACAGCTGCCGTAACTACGACTACCTCAGACTCATTCGGCTGAAAGTCGCCAGTTAACAGGGTCGCCTGATAAACCGTAACACCGGTCTGTAGTCATGATAACACACAGAGATAGCTCCTACAGTAAATAATATGCCATTACTCTGATTACTTTTGTACGTTTATCAGGTGTCTTTTACCAGAAATAATTAACTGACTACTGTTTCACATCTTCTATTTTCTACACTGATGTTTGCTGTGCACCGTTACATGTAGCTACATGCTAACATGTTACCTCTGTATCTCCCATGTAAATAAAACTATCTGCTCACAGCAAATGTTTTCTTCTTCACTAGGATGATTCTGTCGGTCATTTCGCACAAATGGACCTGTAAAGACAAACGTAAAACAGAGTGCATGTTTACGGTTTACAGAGTTTATGCATAACGTAAATACTGAGCTAACGTGACAGAGCTAAAAAAAAAAGCATATTTACCAGAGAAAAACCGTCAGGAAAACCCGGAATCTTGGCCGCAGATGTTGTTAATTTCTCGCCGACTTCGGATCAGATTTTTCCGGGAACGTGCGCTGTGTGAAGTTTCTGGTTTATATACTTTTAATTAGTCTATTATTGATGGTAGAAAAATGCTGATAAACTCAGTGAATCTGTCTTCCTGCTGTTCTCCGGATGCAGTGGGGAAGGCAGTGACGCTGTGTTGAAGGCGTTTGATTGACAGCAGAGACCCGGAAACGCTGACCAATCAAAGCAGAGTGGGAGGAGACAGGCTCTGAATCAGATTTTTTTCAGAGAGAGGCTGAAATAGGCTCTATGCAGGCAGACAGTATGAGAAGAATAAAGGTTTTTTTGAACATTACAGCATGTTAACATGTTCTAGTAGAACATTAAAATATATATATGAACCTGGAAATGAGCATAATATGAGACCTTTAAGTCATTAAACACCTACTGGGGAAACTTTGAAACTTGACAGAACAAGGCACAAGGCTGCATTGTATTGAAGGCTATGGAGGAGGGGGTGAAACTAGTGCAGAGATGATCAAATTTGTCATTAAACCATGTTTATTTAATCAGGAAGAAAAACTATTTTCTATTCAACTGTAGAAAAACATGTTTACATCTCCTACTCTCAAATCACTCCACTATCTCCCACAATACACTTGGCTATCTTCTTCTGTTCTCATCATCTCTTCAAGAAAGTTAGATTTTCTCAGCCGTTGCTCTCCATTGTTCCGCGATGAATGCAAATTCTACAATTCGGAGCCTCTACTGGGATTGGGAAATGGCCTCAGAAAATTACTTTACACACCTCACTGACTGTCAGACAGAGAGGAGGAGGGATGAGAGGAGAGGGAGAGAATAGAGAGGGAGGTAGGGGTCAGCGGGAAAGAAGGGGAGATGAGAAGGAGGGAAGGGGAAAAGGGAAGACAGCAATTGAGAAACATAAAGAGGAAAGAGAAGACAACGGCGGAAGCAGAGGTAGCTTGCGTACTAATGCCGTATGTTCTTTAGCCTTACCTGACCCTTCGTCCAGGCCTTCTAACCTGAGAGCGGGCCGTGTCAGCCTCCTCATTAGAATAGTTTTAGGGATGCTGTGAAGGTACAACCACTGGGTCAGCTTTTAATAAGACGGCAGGGCAGGAGGGCCAAACGTGTTTTGAGGGCTATTGACTCTGTTTGATTTCTACAGTCTAAAATTGTGTAAAGGTAGCTAGTAAGGAAAAAATAAAGCGTACCAGAACATGTTTCACAAGTATTCACACCATTTGAGGCCATGTTTTATCCAGCCATTGTCTACAGTAAATCAAACTTTCATTTGCCTCTTATTTATGGAGCCTATTATAATATATTTCTACCCTAGTTGTGCCAGGCATATTGAAATCATGTTGCCCTTTTCTTCCTTTGATAATAGCAGTTAATTAACCTTATGTTTCACTGCCACACTTATACATATTGTCATATTATTTTCATCTTTTAGCTCGATATGTCATGTGTTTTCATGTGAGCGTCTTCAAGGAGACGAACGCAAACTCCATCAGTGAATACATGAATATGGCAATATATCTGGTAATATACAGTATATACACATTTACATGGTTTAAATGGCAAAATAAGGTCTGAATATGAGATAAAGCTGCAAGCAGCGATGATCAGGCCCTCGCACCTTTGCGCACGTCAGGGATACTGGCGGGACATTGGTTGAAGCAAATATGCATTTCCGTTACCATCCGACATTGCACGCACAAGTTAGACATTGTTTCCTGTGTAGATTGAGTGGCACAGGAAATGACGGATTGCAAATTTTGCAGCACTTCCCGTGTCCACTATGTGGCGCTCATGCTAAACATGCTTTATGTTGTTCTATATCAAGTGTAGATCACACAATATCATTTTCAAGTAAATCGGATGATTTTTGTCACATAACGCTGACTTCCTGTTGCCAGTAGGCGACGCTATGACTATGAGTCAATATTGTCATGTAGATGTCCTCAGGCCTGGACTGCTATGAAGTAGGTCAAGTTTGGAGCAGATTTGACCAAGTACAATCGAGTTACAACAGTTTGTTGTTTGTTGAGTTTGCTGTTTAATGGCGAATCATGTAAGTTCTCCACCACGCGACGGCAACGCCGTTTTATCAAAGCTCAAACTTTTAACAACTTTTCATCACAAAGGTCTTCAGATTGTACTGACCAAATTTGAAGTTGATCAGGTTAAATCACTAGGAGTTTTTTAAGGCACATAGCCTGGAAATAGCCAAAAATACACGAAAAATGCACACAAAATTCAAAATGTCCGACTTCCTGTTGGGTTTTGAGCATGGCCCCAAGTGACTTTTTTTTTTAAAGTCTATATGTGATACAAATATCAAATAAAAATGCTTTGTCCACCCAAAATACTAAATTTATGTTACTTTTTTTTAGTTGAGGGATTTTTAATAATAAATAATAAAACCACATGCTCTCTCTGGCTTTGGCTGAGTGAGAGTCAAAAGAAATTGAGGGCAGCAATTATCAATGATAGCATAATTTTATTTTATTTTATTCATAATTTGCTCTTTTTAGTGCTGCTCTGGAAACTCTCATGGCAGTACACAGCCTTTGTTCTCCGTCATCTTTAATTTATGAGAGCCGAAATTATTTATCTATTTTTCAACTGCGTGCCTGAACGTCATAGCGCAGTACAACTGTTATCTCGTTTTATTTTCAGGAAGATGTCTATTTACAGAGCAGATCTTCGGGGACTGGTGACGATAGACCTGCTCTACTTGTCTCGAAAACTCTTAAATCCCAGTCTGTGTGTTTCTTTCAATTCATTTTTTGTGGTTCTTCTGTTGTAGTTGACATTTTTTCAAATATTCCTGGTTGTCACTCAGAAACATTTTTTAAAGACGTGATTATATCTGAGAAGCCAAACATGAGCTAACTTCACTGCAGATGTGAAATTTGCTGTCATGCTGTTCAATATTTAATCCATCACTCTTTAATTGAGTCTTAAATTGAGTCAGAATACTTGATCAGTCTCCTATGGTGAGGCTGTCCCCCCTCATGTTTGTTTTTAATCTCACACAGTGGTTTTTATATTCTCATATCACATCTATTTACAGAATACTTCTCTGAAGAGACAACAAGAACATTGTTTAGGTCGCAAGAGGCTCTCCGCTTTGGTCTGGTGACAATTTTAAACACGGCACAATTAGAACAGAACAAAACTCCATAACTCCCCTGCTCTTCTCTTGTATTTCTTAGTATGGAAATAAAACTTTTAAGTACTTGAGTGCATAATGTATCCACCATGATGGGGAAGCAAAGAAAAATAACTATTTGAATATTTTTAGATATGAAAAAACAAGCGATAACACGTTAACACAAATTAGTTTTAATGCCACTAATTTCTCTAACGCATTAACACGATCAACTTTTCAGAGGCTGTAGTGGGCTCAGTTTTAAAGCTAAGATATTCCTATCATATGAAACTGGAAAACCTAAGGAATCCATTGGTACCAACCATCTCATACTAGCTTGTCATGAAGGCGGCTAAATAACACTCCAAACTTACGCTTAATGTTGGTGAGGAAAAACTGTCATGGCCATTTTCGAAGGTGTCCCTTGACCTTTGACCTCAAGAACTAATTAATGCTCTAGCTATTATGTTTTTCTTTTTTTAGATTGGCAGGTCTGTTTTTAAAAGGGTCAAGCTGATATTGGTGAACTCATTAACAAACAGTTGCTTATTTATACATCCAGCAGATACAGAGCAACATGATCATACATTTGGTGTCATGTTTCTGTCCATCTGATGAATGTAAGTCCAATATTCACTCTCTTTTAGCTCTGCTTGTGGTCTCCACCAGCTCCAAATATCTGGCCCTTTAGCTACGAAGTGCTCCACTATGCTCACCCAATCCGGTCTCACTGGAAGGCGTATAAATACCACGACATTAGTGTGTCATGAGTACACATTTTAGCATTTTCATGTGTCATCTGTACGCCATGCAAACGTCCGCAGTTAGGTTCAGGCAAGAAAACCACTTAGTTAGAATAAGGGAAAATGTCAAGGTTGGGCATTTTTATCACATAAATCCTCTTCACATAATTGCCAAGGACAAACATTGCATAGGAACAAGGACAGGTTCGGACCTTCCCCGGAGTCTTTGTGCTTTCTCATCTCGCATGTATCCATGGATCAGGGTTACACCTGGATCATGGTTGCATCAACTGCCTGCTGCGTATGCAGACCACTGCTACTATCATTAATATCATCAGCCTTTTTATTAGTTATAGTAGTAATATTTCGATTATTATTACAGCTATCATTAATGATATTTCTATTATCACTCTATTACATCCACTGCTATCGCTTATTGTTGTGAATTACACATTTTTCTTCTTTTTAGGAACTCCTGCCTTCTACAAGATGGAGAAAGTGCTGACCAACAAGAGAATATTGAAGGATGTTGCCAAACTGAGCCCCCACCACCAGACTTCATCTTTGGAGGCTTTCCATAGCGTCATCCTCCATTTTGCTCCAAAGAATGTTGTCTTTCCATTTCTTAGAATGCTGTGCAGGTAAATTTAACTTTAGTTACTTAGAACAAGTGACATTGTGTACAGCTTCTGCTATTATTTACATTTTTGTCCAAACCATGCTTCAAGACTCTACCTGGCGTGCCTCTGTTTCAAAGAAAATGAAAACCGTGTACAAGCAAAATCATCTGCTAGAGACCCACTCTTCAGACTGCAGTTCCCAAATGAGCAAAACCTGTAAAGACTGACCCGACATTCTGTAAGTGTTACATTTCTTTATTTGTAATATTGCACTTTAAATTCGTAACACTTGACATACGCAAAAAACACAGTAAAAGCAAACATAAACTTCAGAAAATGTCAATATTGTATAAAGTAGAGCATAAAGAACAATTATAAAAGAAAATAGTAAATTATTTCAGTCATTTTTTTTGACACATGAAATTGTAATAATAATCTTTCTGTTTGTCAATATTGCACAGGGTATGTGGATGACCTGATGGACCTGGTCTTTGACAAAGTCTTTGTGGACCCGGCACCATACACGGAGGTGGTATTGAAGACCCCCATCCCAGAGGACCTGTGTGCACAGTATGAGCGGCCGGACAAAGAGGCAGTCATCAACACCTGTGTGTCCCGATTCAATTCAGCGGCGGTCTGAATCCCTCATAGCTGCCTCGTGTCAAGTTTTCAGTTTAAGTAGTGGTGGACCCAAACGCAGAGAGGGTGAAGAGGCAGCAGTCAAAGTTCAATGATTTAATTAAGGCAACTTACTAAGAACAAAAAGGCAGCTGGTCCGACAGGCAGGTTAACATAAGATAATCCAATGGAAGAAACTTGAAATACAAAGAAACACTGGAAGAACTCTCACTCAGAAAACACACTCCACATGAGGATTGACGACGAACTGACAAAGACACAGGGAAACACACAGGCTTAAATACACAAGGAGTGCAGGAAATCAGGGCGGGGCAGACAATCACAAAAAGGCGCGAAAACAAACAAAGGCAGGAAGTACAACTGGACACGACACAGGAGGCTTGAATTTCAAAATAAAACAGGAAACACTAGAATGAATGAATATAAATGAAAACCCAATTCCAAGAAACCAAAATTACAAATAACAGAACTAATAAACCACTAGAAGGATAAACACAAGATCTTAACAAAAAGCAAAAAAATTCATATGTCCTCTGGCACAGTGCCAGACCGTGACACCTAGGGCGTCAGGAAACTCCCTGCGAATCAGAAGCACCACACAGGCTGGAATGACGACTCGGATCCTGCGTCCAAGGAAGCCCCAGCACCAGCTCACAAAGCTCCTGTATGCTAGATACCTGTAACGGCTGCAAGATTGGACAATATATTCAGTCAACTTGTCATGAGAACACTAATCTATGGTGTGTCGCAAATTTTCTTTTTTATTTATGGGTTCAGTGAATCCTTTGTTTTTCTATTCTTATGTTATGGTAATGTTGTTCTATTGATTGAACATAACAATAAAGGCTTTACATTATCTGTAAAGTGCGATAGTGAAATCATGTTTAATACGAACAGTATCTGCTGATGTCGAACAGCAGCTGCCTCTCCGTCTGTAGTCACCTCTCTGCAGGCTCACTCAATGTCCCGCCCACAGCACTATCTGATTGGTTACACGTCACGAGTAATAGCCTATCAACACTGAAGGCTGCTACAAAGCTGCTCCAGTGAGCGAGCGGAGCTGTGTGTTGAACGTAAAACAGCAGATATTGATGAAGTTGCAATAAACATCACAGAATGTCACAGAAATATACACAGTAAGAGTAAAACAAACACCCAGTGTTTCCGCTGGTACCGGTTTGCTGTCACAGCAACAAAAAAACAATCCTAAAAGTAAAATAGTAGTTAGTGGATGTTCAGCGCTATGAGGCGGCCTATGAGAACACGACCGAGAGATGTGACCCATGACCAGAGTATTTTATGTTTATAAAAATGCACGGCAGTGAGGATAGAGACATTTCATACATCAGACGTATTGAACGCGGACCCGACCTGCTGATGCGCATTCAACCCGCTCTGGACCGGTTCAGAGAGGCCAGTCTGCAGTGTAGTTCATACACTTCACTGATAAACCAGAGAACTGTGCAGTAACAATGAGCTTCATGATCAGAGAAAGTTTTTCATCACATCTACACTTTAGTCCACTCGCACTCTCCCTCGACAAAATTTAAAAACGGTCAAAATGACTGCCTTGGTAGTTCTAGTGTTAAATTAATTAAACGGTATAACTGACTATTTTTTTAAGGAGACAGGGTTGCTCCCACGTTAAGTTCCCTACTGTAGTGTACTGTATGTTGACTATTGTACTGCATGAGGAGCAGAAATGCAGGGTTCAGCTTCTCTCACAGCTGTTGCATTCTAGACTGCTCACATGTGCCACCTGGTGGTGGTTGGTGCACACTGCAGCTAGTGCAGGAAACAACAGAGGAGAATAAAAGTCCCCCCTCCATTTCTGTCACAGCGAGGCACCCTTACCGCCGCAGCAACCCGGCAAAATGAGATGCATCCTATCTGTACAGGTATTTATTTTCATGAACAGCATTAGCTTTTAATTGTACTTTTTGATTAAAATTATGATGATCAAATAAGTAAGAAACCACTTACTGCTCTATTGCCCTTTGCTGTAAAGCACCAGAATCGGCTCTGTAAATATTGTGTGCATTCTGTAGTGACAACACATTCAAACATACAGGGTTCAACACAGGATGTTCAACTATGCAGGAGATGTCGTCCTCCAGCTGCTGCATCCATCTTGTAACCTAGAGTGAATTACATATGGTAAGTCTCATGAAAAATATAATGTCTAAACGCACAACTCAGTATAGCTAACAAAAATGTTACCTGAGGTGTCTCCATTCAGCATATATTTTCTGCTTCGGTTGGCATTGTTGCACAATTTCCGCATGTTCACCTGAACAAATAAATGGAAAAATGAGCATTTCAACAACATGTGAAGCTAATGAGACTATAAACCTGACAGAAGATGCAAAAAAGCTGAGGTGAATGAGCAGTAAGCTTTTTTTCACATTTTTATCGCGCATCATGATAGAATTTAGTAACAGTAAGTCATTGCAAGTAATGTTGAGATGGAGCAAAACACTGCACACAGCTTAGAATTCAGGTAGAGGACGATAATGATACTGACTTGTGTTGTAGCGGAATGTAAAGTAAACAAAAGAAACTGGCCGTATAAAGGAAGCTATGTTTCATCGCCTAACGTTACTACTGCACCATTATTTTTTTTTAACCTTTATTTAACCAGGTTAGACCCATTGAGATTAAAATCTCTTTTTCAAGAGCGACCTGGCCAAGAATGGCGGCAGTACAAACAGTTTCATACACACACATTAAAAAAAAAAATAGATCAGCTCAAAGATGCCATACCGTAAAAGTGCAGGGAAGCCATATAATCCTATTTCAAACAAAACAAGTACAATTATCAATAGAGCCCGTTTCTACAGATTTCACCATGCCTTTAAATTCATTTAGAGTGACTAGGTCCTGGAGTTTAGAATGGCAAGAATGGCAAAAACGAGTTTGTAAAGTGCATCATAGAGCAACTTGCTACAGAAGCACATTTGTGTTAACCAGGCAATTAAAAATCCATTTGAAAATGCAAGCATGCCAACTCCGTCGGGACTTGGAGAATGGAAAGGGGAGGGGTTGTGTGATTGCTTTAGACAGCGATCACAACAAAAGATTTCCATGGACTGTATTGAACACCATTCCCCTGGTATGCAGTGGTCTCATCTGTATCTGTGTGGGGTAATTTAAGAAATAAGCTAATTTAGTAAAATAGGACACAGTTGTACTCATGGTGCCTGTCATCAGTTGCTATATTACAACATTGGTGGCCATCAGCCCCTTTATATCCAGAAGAGATGATGTTTTTGGTGATGAGCAGAGAGGGGGGGTTGCCTTTGTGTGTGTGTGTGTGTGTGTGTGTGTGTATGTGTGTGTGTGTGTGTGTGTGTGTGTTTGTAGTGATATCAGTATCTTCCCTCTACCTTGAAAACTGAGCCTGCTACAACCTCTGAAAGACAGAATAGCGTCTGGGCCCTCCGGCAGACCAGCAGAGTTGTAAGGGGTTAACATCACACTTTAAAACCTCCGGTACATAAATCACTATGAGGTTGTTTCTCTGCTGAATTACTGTTATATTGATGTCAGGTTACTTCATAGAAGAACGGACGAAACTTAAAAAGAAAAGTTCAGTTTACTGATGTGACCAAAATTCCATCAGCATGAAGGAAATGTAAAGTTTTGCTTGAGGACTGATTCAACCCTTCATTAAGTTGTAATTACTATGAAAACGTACTCAGGGATGACTCCTGACTTCAGTGATTGCACAGGTGCCTCTGTGAGAGTGTGTGTGAGTTTCTGTACTTGCAGGTGGCTAATTACCCCTCTCTGTGTCTTTCTCTCTTCTGTATGTTCTTTTCTCTCTCTTTTCTTTCCCGTCTCATTAAGAGGTGTTCAAACCGTTTGTGTGAGAACAAAGTGAGTTGAGGATCGTAAAGCTAATCTTCCTGACTCATTATCTAGGAGACGATTACACTCTACTGTTACTTTGTTCATTTGTTCACCTATGCGCGTATGTCACGTGCGTCAATCTGGCTTGGCGAGGTACACGCTCAAACATATAAACTACAACCCCAAAATCTGAACTTCAATCAATCAACCATTTAATTCCTCTGAAGCCAAAACCAAAACCTCCCTTGTGTGCAAAGTGTGTAATAGACCCGCTTGTCCACCGGAAGAAAGCGTGTCAGTGTCACGTTTTGTGTCGCCGAAACGTGAATATTACATGCCTCCATGAAGGTGCGGTGTTTTGTGGTGACGTTTGTCACGTGTTGTGAAGTGATGGAAGTCACAGGTGCAGTTTGAGTTGGTTCAGGGGGCTCACTGAACCCCCCTAGTGGCCTTAGCTAAAAATGCATGGAGGGATTTAATCTTATTATCTATACTTTTTATAATGACACAACTAATAATTTATTGTAATGATGAATAAAATCAACCTTGTTTTGTCTTAAGAAACCAACAAGATAACCTTTGTGGTCTTTTCATTTACTTGGATGGTGTGAAGGATGCTCTCTGTCCACACTGAATCCGTTAAAATTATGAACTTCTGTTACGTCATGTAAACAAACAATGCACGTATCAGCTGTGCGCTGGAGATCAGACTGGAGACATAACCACTTAAGATGAGAGATACTTACTATCTTGTAGTCTACTTTTTAAACAGAAAACACACATTTTGTATTGTGGAAATGACACACAATATAGCCAACAGCAGTAGGAAACTTTCAGGTGATCTCCCTCCAGCCAGCTGCCACCTTATTTAGGTTTTTTGTAGTGAAATGAGGAGGTGTCTTATAGGTAACTCCTCATTTCAACTTCACCAATCAGCCGTTCCTCGTCATTGCGACGCTTTCAACATGAGCGACAGGAATAAATAGAAACAGCATCTGACACAAGTTCAGCTCCACATGGCGCTGCGCAGCACTGCGTCGATCATGGCTAGTTAGGACATTCCAGTAGAAAACAATGGAATCAATGTGATTTTGTCGCTGACGCTTGCTCAGGTCGCATTCAGTTAGGACACGGTGTAATATGTACACACAGTTAGACCTCTCTGTGTTTTAATATGCTAAGGTTCATATTAGACGCCACGGGGTAGCCTACTGAAGGTTGATCAACAAGCCTGCAAGGCTCATCTCTGGTTTACTGTCGGGTTTTTCGGTTTGTGCGACTTCGGTTTCTATGGTAATTCTCGCAATATTCTATATTAGTCAGGATATGAAAATGCATCTGCTGGTGCCTGATTATTAATTTTTGTATAAACGACGCCTCTGTTGTACGTATTACATTCCCTCTAGATTTATTTTTTGGTGAACCCCCAACCTTAAAGTTTAAACTGCGCCTATGACGGACGTCTGACTTCAGAGCTAGTTACGTAGTATATAAAGGGAAAAAGACCACTTATGGTGGGAGGGTGGGGACGTGGGTGGGTCCAACAAACACAAGACTACCAAGCGGGAGACTCGTGTTCGAGACCGGTGTTTTGTTTTGCAAGTTACGTTAATGACATTTGTCACGTGTTTTCTATACTGACGTTACGTTGTTTCTCTTTGTGTTTTACTTTGTTTACATACTTATTTTTAGCCAAACCATGACGTTTTCCCTTACCCTCACTAAGAGGATCATCTACTGTAAGTCAGTGACCATGACGTTTTCCCAACTCAGTGGCTTTGTTGCCCCCTGCTGGTACTGCACGTTACTACTGGCGTGTAATATTCACGTCTCTGTGAGGCAAAACGTGACACTGACACGCTATCCTCTGGTGGACAGACGGGTCACTCACCTTCCCATAAGTCCCCATAACGTAAATCAGTACATTCTAGGGCGAAGACTTGGTTTAGTGTTAGGGGATTAGGCAAGTAGTGGTTGTGGTTATGGTTAGGGTAAGTCTCCAGGAAATTAATGTAAGTCAATGTAATGTCCTCTAAAGTGATGGAAACGCCACTTGTGTGTGTGTATGTTTGTAAGCTTGTAGCGTAATTACCGAGCTGTTTAATGCTAACTGTGTGTGTGATTCTCTGTATGTGTGTGTGTGTGTGTGTGTGTGTGTGTGTGTGTGTGTGTGTGTGTGTGTGTAAGTGATTACTGACACCGCCAACAGCCCATATCGGCATTTGGTAGTGTGCGCTGTTGGCAAAACACCTGTTAACAGAGAGGCAGAAGTGTAAAGCCTTTCAGCACACACACACACACACACACACACACACACACACACACTTAAACTGTGTAGTAAACAAAGCCATCTAGGCGGGAGCAGCTGGGAACTTTATTGGGGCTCTTACTCAGCAGGATCTGCGTATGAAAACATCCTGAGTAGTTCAACTAGCTTCATTAATCCAGAGAGAAACAGAGTGTGTGTGCATGTATATGTGTGTGTGGTGATCTCAGCCTGAACCTATCTATCTATCTGGCATTGCTTGTCAACTGTGTAAATATTGTGTGTGTGTGCGTGTGCGTGTGTGTGTGTGTTTAAAGTTCAGGAAGCTGTTCTGAATCACTTGTGCCTTTTAAACATTGACCCAGTCAATATATTCAGATTGGAAATCACGCTCTAATCAGCCTTATCAAAGGGGGTGGCGAGTAAATGCTGCATCGTTGACACGTATACGGCAAGGTTGAGCTTTAATTATGGGATGGATTAGCATGCAGTGCTAATGAGCATGCTTGTGCATTCCATCGCAACGGAAATGAGTTAATAGTTGTTTTGCATTATTGTAATACTGATTAAACTGTAGAATAAATTGTGCAAAAATTCAACAGTGCAATACTCTGTCATATATACTGCATTTGTACTGTACATTTCAATAAATATTCTTATTTAATTTGTATTCATACAATTCTTGCATTTATTTTTAACACACTTAAAGGGACTCAATGTAAGAATCAGAAATTGCTTGTTAACAGCGACACCTGTGGCCGTTAAGTCAACGAAAGTCAGCGTCCTGTTGCTCGCGCTTGTGCTCGCTCTACATAGACATGAACGAGCATCGGTCAAAACATGCGAGGCGACACACGTCAGCTAACAAACAATATCACTCTATATTTCACCTGCTTGGCAGTAATGTTAGCTGACCAGACAAAGGTCTCTCCATGAATCAATGCTGATCCTTGAGTTGGCTTTTCCTGCTTCAGCCTCCTGACCGTGGTCGGAGGGAACGGGAGACACCGGAGTTTTGGTCGGAGACGATAACGTTACTCGCTCCAGAGCCCCGTCACTTCAGGAAATAAGACACTGGAAACCTCTTTTGGTCTGGAGGAGCTGCAGCATTTATTTCTGCACAAACTTCCACTGTATATTCACTATATCCGATATTCTCAGAGCTAAACTAACTCTTCTGCAGTGTGTAGTGTGCGCGCATGCACGTGAGAGGTGGAGGGAGAGAGCAAGTGAGAACAAGCGCGGTGTGTGAGTGAAGGCAAGTAGGCAGGCAGAGGAGCAGAGTACAGCATCGACTCCGGCCCTGGAGACCAAAGCTACGGTCTCCCCTGTGCAAGACGGGCTTCACTAGATATAACTTTTCGGTTTTGGTGCTTCCGTGTAGTTTGTGTTGGAGTAGAACAGCGTAGCCACAAACGAGCGCGCATGGGACACCGACCCGCAATGATTTATGCGTGTAAGAAGTAACAAACAGTATCTTTAATAGATCTACGCTTTTTTTTTCATACTTACTGTAATTTGTGGTTAAATATTGTATGTGTTTGATGCAAATTTCTGTACATATTTCTAATTTTTATTATTTATTTATATTTCTCTAAATATAGATTATATATATATATATATAGATATATATATTGTTATATATTGTAGCATTATGTACATGATTTACATGTTACATACTCCTTTATTTGCTTTTATATAGGAGGAACTGTATGTAATAAAGCATTTCTGATACTGATTATTCAAAAATATGTAGCATAACATTGTTTAAGATTTGTGAAACGGGTCGTCACTGTAATCTGTATGTTATGCAAGTCGTTACAAGCTTAACACTTGCTATACTGACAAAAAAAATAACTTAATGATTGTCAAATTAAGTGTGACAACTCCGTGTAATGGCTGCAAGCAATGAGACTGTGGTGAAATGCAGCTTCTATATCATCTGAATGCCCAAGTTCTCTAGTTTGTGGCTGTAAAGTTTCATGACTGTGATTATCCTAGAGGTCACCACAGGTCATTTTATACAGTGAGGTCAAGTTTAAAAAAATGGTCTCACTGCAATGAAATAGCTACTATGGGGAATAACATCATCACACATGAATACAGTTGGGCTCATTGGATCCACAAGAGTTTCACCTTTACAGTGATACCCAATGTATGCAATTCTAAGACTGTTTAGGGACCCCAGTATGCAGAAATATTCAAATACACCATTTTAGAATAGGCGAAAATAACACGCATGTTTTTTGCCCCAAACTGCATGTGATTATCATAAAGTGGGCATGTCTGTAAAGGGGAGACTCATGGGTACCCATTCATTTATCTTGAGATGAGAGGTCAGGGGACTCCTTCCTTGCTAAAATGTTGCCCAAATTCACCTTAGCTCTAAAACTGAGCCTGCTACAGCCTCTGAAAGACAGTAAAGTCGGTCGGGTCTCAGAGGGTTACAATTCATCCTTTGGGAACCTTGAGTATCTGTAGCAAATTTAATGGCAATCTATATAGTATTTTCCAAAATATTTTAGCTGCACCAAAGTAGTGGACCAACCAACCAATTGCCATGGCAAAAACAATCCACACAATCTCAAGAAGAACATGAAACTGTCCCTATTATTTTATATGTTCATTTTACATCTTGAGGTTCGGTTTTAGGCAGAAAAAAAGTTTTGTATGCAAGAGGTTAAGAACCCTGCGCTGGACCAGAGTCAGGTAGTATTAGGTAGAAACTCTAAACTCTACCATAGCTGCTATGGTAATGTATCATGACGTTTGAAGGCATCTTGAACACAGGGTCAAGTAGACTGGGTTGAAGCTCTCTCTAAATTATACAGAGATTTTCTGCTTGGCCGCACTCATTCCAGCAAATTTGCTGAGACATCCAAGCTCCAGGATTAAACTTGTTCTAATTGACTTAATGTTAAGGAACCAATTCACAAGTCAAATAGAAACAAGAATTACTTCGCTGCTTGAATTTATAACACGAGGAAAGAGACATTCAGCTGACATCTAATCAATTTATAGTGCTTGCAAAGGCTCAGAGATTTCACATGCCAGTTATGCTATTTAGGAAACAAAATATTTTTTCCCACGTTTGCATGAATTTAAGTAAAATTGCAGACTGTGACTTTAAAGGATTGACTCAGTTAAGCCCTTCAGTTGTTGACACTTAGGCCATAATTAAGTCACACTGCCAGATAACTATGCTGCGTGTTAATGTGTGTGTGTTGGATGTGTGTGTGCACTGTTGGATTCACCACCGTGACATTAAGCCCTGAGTCAAATGTGTCAAGTTAAATCTTGTTTGGATGTCATGTTTCATAAAGTTTAATGCGCAGATCAAGCCTTATTTAAGGAATAAATAGGCGAGAAAAAAGGCCCATTAAATGGAAAATGCTTCCGAAAACAGAATCTCCTTATTTAGAGGAAATAAGCCAGTTAAGTGTGATGATGCATCAACTCCACCGGCACTAAAAGGCAGTAGCACTTTAGGAGATAATTCACATCAGTACAGCATCGCTAGTTTTCAGCACAGTTGGAGTGTGATGACTCACAAATTCATTTAGATTTTTGAGGTCTGAATTCAACTTTATAAAAAATGTTCTCTGTGCAATGGGAACACGTTTGTGTCATTTTGAATCTGCTGTACTTGAAGGAGAATTTAAGGTTAATATTGGCACCACTGAGTATTAAGTGGTTATGGTTCCCTTGTGGTTGCAGAGGTTGACATGGGCCAAGCCCCTATGCTAAGAAAATCCCTCCTGCTGAACTGTCCAAAGGCAAGACTCTGCTGTGCCACTACTGTGGCTAAATGTTAAGTTAGGGATAATGTACAGCTAGCGGGTTATTGTTGAAATAAACTCCGATAGGGCGATGCGGTGGACCCTGAAGCATCGCCCTGAAGGGGCTAGCTGTACATTATCCCGCTTATTACATGGCTACTTACTAAAAACGGTCTGCCAGACTCTGACATCAGAACTGCGCCCACAGCAATGGTCTGTTATACATAGAAACGGTCTTTTATACATAGCAACGGTCTGCTATAAAGAAATAACAGACCGTAGAACGCCGTGATTGACCAATCAGAATCGAGTAGCCAACAAAGCTGTATAATAAAGCTAATGAAGCACTATTGTGATGGCACTGTGCTGTGAAGTGTGTGTTACGTTCATGTCCATGGCAAGTGTTGGGCAAGTTACTTTCAAAATGTAATATATTAAATATTACTAGTTACTTTCATTTGAAAGTAATAAGTTACTTTCAAATATTACTGTCTGTGTAGAGTATGTGTTACTGATCACAGGGGTGAAAGTAGGCTGGTACGGTCCGGTACTCGGTACCACTAAAAGACTCTGTGCCGGTACCCAGTACCGGGAAGAGGGAACGGCAGCTGCCTGCCAAAACCCATATACAACTCGTCACTCACGATCGTATTTCCAACAAAAAACATATCTGCTAACATCAGGTCAACATACAGTTAATTACTGCTGCCAAGGAGGTCATGTTTCAGTTCAGTTTGTCTGTTTGTTTGTATACTCATTAAGGTCTTTTCAGACGGGAAGCGACACTCCGCCTGCGTACTCGCTTGGATCCGCAGGGTCCGACTGCGCTCCAAGTGCGAGTAAACACCAGGCGCTATGCGTGGCAACCATGGAAACGGCATCTATGCACTACTGTGTATGTATCCCTGCTGGTACAACTGCGTGATGTATCAAATATCCTTAATCACAGCTCAATTTGTTGACACGTGCCAATTCTGTTTCATACACTTTCATTAACACTGCAAGATTTGTGCTGCATTCATGTGGTGTCTTAATAATCGGAAATACGAGTTCCCGACTGGTAAAATTCGGAGCTCAAAGTCGGAACTCAAAACTTGAAAAGTTTTGTTAACATTTACAAATTACTCTGCAACACTTTCACCATTTAACCTCTTAAGCCTTAGGTTTCTAGAAGATGTGGTTCCCCCAGACAGACATACCCAAAATAAATCAAGAATAGCTCCACAACTACCAGGTTTATATGCATTATCTTTGTCTCTATGGATAGGTAAGACCTCAGAGAATCCATCCCCAGTGTAAGTAACATTGTGACTGTTACTATGCCTGAGTAAATTGTGATCAACCAAAGGAACATTTTTCATTTTTATTCTCGCCTAAAATGCTTTCTAGATTAAACAGTGGATAACACCATTATAGCAATGATGCCATGCAAAGAGATACCACTGAATTCATTCAGCAACTCCTTGACTATAACTGCGCCAAAGCAGATATAAATAACACAAAGCACATAGATTCTACAAAAGTTTTAGTCAGGATAGGACCAGGCGGACTCTCCATTGGGCCACTTGGACACCCAAAGTGTGCCAAGTGTCTTTCTCTACCTCTTGAAAAGAAATCTGGCTATAAAATATGATATCCACTACAGGAGGCTATGTGCACAAAAAAAATGTGCATCATCGGAATCTACCACTGTGCACAGTATAAAATCAATAAAAAAAACAAGTAAATTGTATAATTTTGACCCCAAATGGAGTAGTTTTATTATAATATTGAAATATGATCAAGTAAAACTAGATAATAAAAAATAATATCAATAATAATGTAAATAGAATAACAAAAAAGAATCCCAAGTCAAGTATGTACATTCAATATAAAAACAGTCAAAAATATTATAAAGTAAAAACACAATTTCTTGTGCGTTCATTTTATAACTAAAATATTGAAATCATTGCCAAACAAACATTGTTTAGACAAAATACACTTGGAGTGTTGTTTTAGTAACGTTAAGGCCTCGTTTTTTAGAAACAATTCGGAAAAAAACACACCACAGCATTTCATGAAGTTTTTTAAGGCAGTGCTTTAACACACAGCTCAGCTGAACCCGGTACCGGGTTCCTCGGTAAAAGAGGTTAAATAAATGAATTTGCTATACATGATGTCAAGTGTTTCTAATTTCTTTCTCCACCATACAGACATTGAATGGTGTGTTCAGGGATGCATGGAGCTGAGAGGAGGACAATATCAAGCGATGACGGTTGGGCAAGAACTTCAATTTACTTTCACCCCTGCTGATTCCCCTGCTCAGTCAAGGATGATTCCACAACAAGAGCAACTGAACTACGACTTTATCATTAGATTGCATTCACTGAGTCATGAATTATGATGCCTTGAAAGGGGAAGAAGCCTCATTTAGTCCTCAATGTCCTAAATGTACGGTGTAATTACTGTAAACAAATGAGTAGGCGGTGGAGATGATTGAGCGTCCAACTTACACCAGAGGTATTGTAATGCAAAGACCACATTTATGATGAACCCCCTTGATTTCTGTTCCACCTCCCCTTTCTCTAAAGAAGACAATAATGTTTAAAGTGATTTTTCTGTGGACATTTCTCTCATTTCATCATCTATCATTGGCAGAAAGTCTGCAATCTTTAGCTCTCTGTACTGTACTGTCCTTGCCGACGGACCTCTGTTATTACAGTAATTAACCCATCTCAAAATACATGTGGAAATAGTTTATTAGTGTTACATGACTACTGACAAGAACAAACAGCCTAGCGACTCCAAATAGGATGTGTGCGTGACTGAGGCAGATAGTACAGAAGATCAAAGGATGAGAGTGTGCACAATGTATAATAACCCACTGACACTTTTATTAGATCATAAAACAATATTTTGATCCACAAAGAGATCTTCATCAGATCAAACCGGACGAAGATCCTTCTGTAAATCAAAACATTGGTTTGTGGTCAAATACAAACATCCGTGGGGAATTATACAAAGATTTCATCTTGTCTTACACGACTACGGTAATATATCAAACATGTACATTCTTATTATCCCCTAACATGAAGCAAATTATTAGTCTTAATGGACCTACTTTCAGTTTCTTAGTAGGATCAGACTTGTCATTAGCATTAAAGCTTCAGTAGGCAGAATATTTTTGGCATAATTGGGCAAAAATTCCATAATAATCTGTACGCATATTGTAATTTAGTGTTCTGAGAGAAAAATAAACTTCTGCACTTCTTCATTGCTCTGTATTCAGGCTTTAAAAAATCTAGCCCGTGACGGCAGACTTTGGCCAATCAAAGGTCATTTCAAAGAGAGAGCGTTCCTATTGGCTTTTCATTCAAGGAAGGCAGCTGTCAATCACTCGCAAACTCCGATCAAATGGTCAAACTGGGCAGCGCTGATCAAAGAAAGTTTGCTCCGGCTGGTTATCCTAAACTGTTCTCAACTTGGCTGCCGGGTCACAAACTTTCTCATTTTACAGCTAAACAGTACACTACAAGATGTTTCTGAAAACATTTGAGGAGAGAAATAGGCATTACAGTAACAGAATATTGATCCGTATTTGATCAGCACTGCCAAGTTTGACCATTTGATCTGAGTTCGCGAGAGATCAACAGCTGCTCAGAGACGGCAAGGCTCCAGCTCGGCTCCGATTGGTTTTTATCCATTTCATGCACTACCGTCAGAATATAGTGACCGTTTTATAAAAATATTTTTTTAATCACATTTGCTCCAACCTTGCCCACTACTGCTTTGATGAAAGTTGAATAAGGAGAGATCAATTGGAAGAGAATAACAACATTTATTGAGGTTAACAACAGAGAAGGGCTTTGGTGTAGTACATCTACAATACGCACAGGCCCATGAATACAGGAGGTAGGCAGAATCCCCCCAAAATGTGGAAGAGAATTCTTATCATTGTGCTTATGATCAACATGTTCTCATCCCAACTCGTCACATACTTATGCTTTGTCAGACCCCCTCAACTTTCCAGTCACAGTAAACACATGCTCAATGTTGTGCATTAAACAAAAAGACTTGTTTAGGATTTGGCAACAAAAACCCTTAGTTTAGGGAAAAACAAATGATTGGGTTTAAAATGACTATGTTTGTAAAGTAAAAATGTGACTTGATGTTGTGAACACGGGACACAAATGAACAGCTGATTGTAACGTGAAAGTGAAACTTAACACATGGGACACAAATAGCGATCTCCTGGATGAAATCCTTAGCAACAAAATAATATAAACTTTAGGATTACAATGGAGCAAGGCCAGAAATGTGAAAAGATGAAGGTTAAAGTTAGGGCTGGTAATGTTAAGAAACTTGAAAGAGTATGCTAGATTTAAAAAAAAATATCCAACCAAAAAACCCAGCCCAGTGTTGCCATCTCTTTTTCAATGAAAGTAGCTAGCAGCTCTAGCTCCAAATGTCCCAAAATCTATCGAGAAAGTCGCCAAGTCTGCAACATTGACAGTCCGTCCCTTCAGGGCCTCCCTCCAAAGCCACTCCCCGAAAATTATCATTATGAACGTATACAACGCACATGGCTACTGTTAGTACTCACAGCTGTCAAGCTAGCAGCTTGTAAAAGACAGGCAGGCAGCCCGTTTAATCATTTAATTCTAATGAAATGATTGGACAGGCTTATTACAGTTTTGCGACAGCCACAGATACTGGATTTTTTCTCTTTTTTTGTCAGAGCATTTGATTTATTGATTGCTGTAAGGATATAATGAGAATTTCAACAAACTACCATAGCACCACCAACTAGATGCAGCAATTACCAGGTGGGACTCAGGGAGCAAATTGCATTGGAATTGGATCGAACTATGCCGGAGATAACTATTTGTTGCAGAGAGAAGGCAGAAAGTCCCTGTGCTGCTGCAGACGTAGCAACACCTGGCTGATCCTAAATGAGTGGCCTGAGTACTGCTGAGGGCAGAGATCACATTTAAGAAGCACTTCCCTGAGGTTATGAATAAACCAGGATTTAGACATGGGATTATTATTGGGTATTCGTAAGAGAGGAGGCAGAAGGCCAGTTGCTTTTCGGAGCCTTACGCCGGGGACACACAGGCCGCTTGGCGGCTGTGTGGCGGCTGTGTTACCTGTTGTTTTTTATTTCGGCGTCCGTGTTAACAGGTTAGAGCAGCCACACTGCCCTTGACATCATACCAGCAAGATTACTACAGTTTACATGTCTAGACATCTGTAGAATATGTCAGACAGTGAAGGTGATCTATTGACTGTATATTGACATCTTACCAGCAACATTACTACAGTTTCGATGTCTGTATCTGTAGAAAATATTACAGAGATGAAACAAAGTAAAGACTTGTTTTTAAATCAACACTTCCTGCTTTCATTTCAAAATAAAAGCCCTCAAGCGTTTTTTCTGTGGACAGAATTCCTTCATTTGTTAACATGAGGCTTTTATTCTGAAATATGTGCAGATAGTGCTGTGGAACATGCAGTGACTTGGAGAGCTCCATGAATGAATATAGTACGGGTTTTAATTGTGGATTATTACTATTATTTACAAATTACCACACGTTTCTTAACCTTTCTCTGTCTAAAATAAATATAAATTACATTTATAATGAAATGAAATAGCCATTATGAAAGGCAAAAACTCTATGTAGAAAGAAAGGGCTGGCAGAAGCAGCTGCAGCAGCAGAAACGCAGCAGACACGCAGCTGACATGCAGCTGGTGTGAACACCCTACGAGTGAATCACGCAGCCGCCACGCCACGCAGCCGCCACGCAGCTGCCAAGCGCCCTGTGTGTCCCTGGCGTTAGGAATTTCATCCTTAAATGTAGCATCCTGCTAAATGGGCATCTGGAGAAAACTGTCAATCAGCAAAGTTCCTTTTATTCAGTCAAAAGTGTTTGTATGGGGCACATGCTGTTATAGCTGCATGGACAGAAATTAATTTGCAAACATGAATTAGTTTTGTAATATGTGTAATTTAGTTAATTTAGGCTACTTATGTGTACATCAAACATGTTGTTTTGTTTCATTATTCTGCAGTTTCTTCTGCACATCAACAGGTGTGTTTCCCAAACTGTTATCTGTCATGAGGGGGAGAGTTCTAATAATGCGTTTGTTCTGATCCCACCCTGTTCCCAAGTACATCATAGGTGCGTCAAGTTAGCCTGACCACAAAATTACTAAAAGTGCATTTGGCACGCTCCCACGACGCTTAGCAGGGCGCACCTGACTGTAATCTAGCCGCACCGTGTTCACGGGACCTAGTGTCCTCTTGTGCGCACATAATCACGTAGTTTTGTTTGCTTAACCTAACTTTAAATTGTTTAACCTAACGTTAAATTGTTTAACCTAATGATGTAGTTTTGTTGCCTAAAGCTAACGTTAAGTGGTTTAACCTAACAACGTAGTTTTGTTGCCTAAACCTAGCGTCAAATTGTTTAACCTAATGATGTAGTTTTTTTGCCTAAAGCTAACGTTAAATTGTATAGCCTATAATGGCATAGTTTTGTTGCCTAAACCTAACATTAAATTGCTTAACCTGATGATGTAGTTTTGCTGCCTAACCTAACAAAGTAGATTTTTGCCTAAACCTAACATTAAATTGTTTAACCTAATGACAATTTTCTTGCCTACAAAACACCAGACTTTTATCCAGGAAACCCGTGTTCGAGACCGTTGTTGACCGGTGTTTTTTTTTATGTACGTTTTTATGTAAGTTATGTTAGTAACTTCCAGTGAGACTGGGTTGAGTTCTTTCCTAAACCTAACTATACTGGATTTGTTGCCTAATCTTGAAGTGAGGCTAAGGGTAACTATAGTGGTTTTGACACCAGAAATAAAGTGACGCCATGGGGCGTCGATGAGTATGTGTTGAATTTTCACAAATTCCGTGCCACCACCATGTAATGCACTGTTAAGAGGTCGTGGTCATTTCACGTATTTCTGGGAGATCAATTTGGCCTTGATAGTGGTCCCCCCGCAAAAACCCATGGATGAGAGATCAGAGGAATGGACATATCATCATAGAAAAATGACAGGGCATTCCAGTTGGGACCAAAATGTTAAACCTGAACAGCATCCTTCATGTAGTGTCTAAGGTTGGGCACTGAGGAGACAAGCTTGAGTAAACGGGAGATGAAAGAGTGGCCTTGGAGAACTCCGCGATCAGCTTGAACAGGCATGGTGGGAGTCATGTTAGGAGTAGATTGAAAGCAGAAAAAGAAAAAAAAAACTCCCAATAGAACAGATCTTCCTCATTTAACTTTTGCCAGAGCTTCATAAGTATGAAAATGCTGCAAGCTGCAGCTCTAATGACCGGGCTGAATCTCCCGCTGCAGTCGGGGAGGAAAGAAAAACTTTGGTGTTACTTTCCCTTATGATGTCAGACTTTCAGGCAAGTTGTACATCGGGGGTGACTATGCCTTCATTAGTCCGGTTGCATAAGGGTGAGTCACACTTCCACAGTCCTTTGCTAATACAGAATCTCTATGAATATGAAGTATATTTCACCCATTAAATTGGCCTCTCTGAGTGTTTATATTTTCTGTAAATTGCTATCTTTGCTATTTTAAGATTTCGCTTGATAACTTATGCAGTGCGCTGGCTGAATTGTCCTCTCTGAATGTGTTTCTGTGGTGAGTGTATAGCCTCTTATCAGCAGGAGAAGCACTTGTGTCTGTGGGGGCATGTGTGTGTGTGTATGTGTGTGTGACTATGTGTTTGTGAGTGGGGTGTGAAATATTGCATGAATATGAAAATTGCTCCCATAAATAGGCTTTACTTTAAGTTCTGTGAAACTTTAATTTCGACCCCCCGTGGCATATGAATCTCATCTCCTCATCTTCCCCCCAGAGGACTCTCTCCGTGATGCTTGCTCTCTGTCGTTCTCTCTATTTTTGTTTTTCTGCCTCTGTTTCTTTTCTCTGTTCATCCATCTTGTCTGTAACTCGACCTTTTCCCTCCTCCTTCTTAAGTCGCCCCATCTCTCTCATGTCTCCAAACTTTCTTTTTGCCATCATAAATAAGCTGCACAAAGATCAAACAAACACACACACAGTGGTGTGATGAAGATGCACCAGCCAAAGGAGAGAATAGTCCAAAGTTGGAAATCAATCCACACAGGAAGTAGTCTAACGGTCGGGCTAGACCGCCCACATGAGCAGTGCCTGTGCGTCACGGAACCTCTTGCTATTCATTTCGGCATCCATGTTAACAGGTTAGAGCAGACACTCAGCCTACATGAACAATGCGGCTCGGCTGCGTGTCAGCTACGTCTCTTCTAGAGATTCGAGGTCTCGCCTATTTTTACCGCGAGCCTTGTGCGGTTCACAGCAACAACAGACAGTGAAAATGTTCTTTTGACAGTATATTGACATCACACCAGCAACATTACTACAGTTTCAATGTCTATATCAATAGAATATGTCTCAGACAAAATAAATATTTTACACTTCCTGTCTTCATGTCAAAGTAAAAGCCCTGTAGTGTTTTTTTGGTGGAAAGAATCAATTAATTCGTTAACACAATGCTTTTATTCTGAAATATTGCAGGAAAGGGTTGTGAAAAGCAGTTACTTGCAGGTCTCCATAAATTAGCACTGGCAGTACTTAGAGTACTGGCTTTCAATTTTGTAAACACAGTAGTCATAGCAGAAACCCCACGTATGCTATACATATAATAGGCTATGTTAATAAGTTAAAAGGACATCAGGTGAAGTCATGGAGTCATCGAGTCATCATGGAGGTAGAGAAACACACAGAGCTGTATGATCTTAACCTTTTCTGTCTTAAATAAATATAAGTCACATGTATAATTAAGTGAAATGGCCATTATGAAAGGCAAAGTCTATGTAGAAAGAAAGGGCTGGCAGCAGCAGAGAAGCTGCTGGTGTGGACACCACACACATGAGACACGCAGTAGTTCAGCAAGGCAGCCGCCACGCGCTGATGACGAGCCCAGTCAGGCCCCTGCGTAAGATGTGTATGACTTTTTGCGTGCAATTGTGTCTGTGTGTGTGTGTATGTGTGTGTGTGTGTGTGTGTGTGCGCGTGTGCGTGTGCGTGTGCTTTTGAGGATCATAGTCAGTGTATGAGAGGTGAGTGGTCTGTTAATATCATAAACCATGATCAAATCAGCTTGCTTTAAATGGAGCCAATACAGACAAGTCGATGAGAGAGAGGAGGAATGCAATGCAGAGATGGAGGGTAAAGACAGATAGAGAGGGCGGGAGAGAGAGAGAATTTGAGAAAAGGCAGACAAAGAAAATGAGACAGAACGATGACGAGAAAAAAATGGTTCCCAAAGCTTCAGATGATCACATCCACAGCCCTAATATCTGACTGGGTAAGGTTCACAGCAGACTGCGGAGTTTTTGTGGATAAAAATAAACTTTTTTTGAGGAACACAGCAAAAGAAAGAGTGAATGGAGAGAGATAAAGAGGTGGTCACAATTATAGAATTATAACACTATAGCGCTCAGCGAACACAAATCTCTTCCAGTGATAGGGATCTTTCTCAAGAGATCAGTCTTCTCAGTGCAGTACAATCCAGGGTTGAATGTTTTCCTGTCATTTTAAAATGAGTACTTCCTGGAAATGTTTCGCTCTTTTCCTGGGATTCTCTGGATATCTCTACAGCTCCAGCTGTATATTGAAATTTGTTTGTGTTTTGTGTGAGAGTGTCTCTGTCTTTGTCTCCAATTTAGGTGCCTGTCTCTGACTGGCTGGAGTCGTGGGTTTGGTCTGGGGTGTGTCTGCTGCTGATTGGTCCATCCATCATCTCCTGCTGTTTAAAAATGCACAGGTGCCCAGCAGTCTGGTGCTGTCTTCAGCCTCCAAACCTTTGTGTGGAAATCTGTGATCTAGCTTTGAATTTGTGGACGTAAAGCCCTAGCTGGCTTTGAAACTGTGTAACTTGTTGTAGTTTTTTTGCTTGAGATAGCACTTCAGTGGTAGGAGAGAACTGCTTTTCTTTTATAATCTTTTCTCCTGTTTTCTGCTGTATCCTAGGGAGCCAGTAACTGTCTTTTTGTTTGCTTGTTTATTTTGTTTAGGGTTAGCCAGCTTGTTTGAGCAGACAGATTATTTTTTTGGTTGTTTTGGCCTTTGTTCACCCTGAGTTATATTGTTTCAGTTTATCGTTGGTTTAACTTGAGTTGGCGGAATAAATCTTTTATACTTAACTTCAATTTATGGTAAATGGTAAATGGACTTGCATTTATATAGCGCTTTTCTAGTCTTCTGACCACTCAAAGCGCTTTACACTACTATGTCAGCATTCACCCATTCACACACACATTCATACACTGATGGCAGAGGCTGCTATACAAGGTGCCAACCTCCCCATCAGGATCTAATCTAAATACTCATTCACACACCAATGGCTCAGCCTTCCGAAGCAATTTGGGGTTAAGTGTCTTGCTCAAGGACACATCGACATGTGACAGGAGCAGCCGGGGATCGAACCACCGACCTTCCGATTGGCGGACGATCTGCTCTACCCCTTGAGCCACAGTCGCCCCAATTTAGTCCTGAGACTTTGGTTTGGGGACGAACTTTGTACTTTAATGTTGCACTCCTACCCCGCTAGACGGGGATGTAACACTCGCCAAAAATGAAGTTTGATTTTAGGAACAGATCTGCAAATAATCATACAAGGATAGTTTATAGTTTACAGATAGTTTTGATTTTTTTATATTTGTTATGTGACTGAATATACTGTGTAATAGAACAATACCTCTTTAAAGATCTTGTCCTGAAGCATTAATGGTTTGGAAATGGCATATGATACTCTTCACAAGCACAGTTCTGAATTTTACAACGGCATATTATGGCGATTGTGGGTTGCAGGTTCAAACCCGGCTTGGGGTCCTTCTGTGTGGAGTTTGCATGTCCTCCCCATGTTAGCGTGGGTTTTTCGGGTTCTCCGGCTTCCTCCCACAGTCGAAAGACATGCAGGTTAGGTTAAATGTTGACTCTAAATTGCCCTTAGGTTTGAATGTAAGTGTGAATGGTTGTCTGTCTCTATGTCTCAGCCCTGTGATAGTCTGGCGACCTGGCCAGGGTGTATTCCGCCTTCGCCCAATGTCAGCTACGATCGGCTCCAGCCCCCCCGCAACCCTGAATTAGATAAGCGGTTACAGATAATGGATGGATAAATATATATAATATATATTTATCCATCCATTATCCTTGTAAAATAAAGCAATGTGGTTCCTCAACAAAAAAATAAAAATCTGAATTTTTTTTCTTGCAAATTTCTTACTTTATAATTTCAGAGAATATGTTGTTTTCTTGTTAAATTTTTTTTCCATAATTTTACCACTTAAATCTCAGAAATTCTGTGTTTTTTCTCTCAATATTACCCACCTCCCCTGGCTCCATAATAATTATTTTTTTACCTACAATAGCCCTAATACGCCGTCGTAGGTACTTGTCTAATTCTTATATTTAAAAAACATTTAGTAAGTAAGTAAGAAAGTACCATTTACAAAATGAAAGTGGCATCTTAGGCCACAACATATAACATTTTAATATTGTTAATTAACTAAGAAGGCTATAGAGACATTATTACCTGGAAATGGTGAAAAAAGAAATTTAAAAAAGCAGCGAAAATGTTTGTGAAAATGTGGAAACGTGTGCTGATATTTTGTGTTAGTGTTGCATATGCCTGCCCCTATATCATAATTTGAAGATTTAAATCAATAAATTAAAACAGACCAACAGTACAGAATGATAGCATCATACATTGATTGTGGCATATTTTCTTAATAAACTTGAAACATGCTTAAGAAAATAAGATCAAACTTGATGGACAATACATGGACAAAAATGGACAGAGAGAGGTGAACTCCCGCCCACTCTGGCAAGAGACAAATATTTTTTTGATCCTGTTTGAATTGAAGTGTCCTGAAAGTGTGGACACTCACCATCTGTGTTAAGTGGTTAACACAGATGGCTTAAATAAAGTTCAATAGATTTATCTGAAATGACCTGCAAATGGTGGTGGTCTGCACATGGGACTAATAAATGCTCTGTATCTTAAAATGAATCCATTGCTTTGATAATTTAGCAGGAAGAGGAAAATCCTCCTCTCCCTGAGCCTGTGGCCTCCACATCTAGGCTACCAAGACGGTCACAAGTGGTAATGAATTAACCTTAATTTGAAGTATTTGTAGTCAATGCGACATGTGCACCTTTCTTTAAGTGAGCCTTGCAAAGGGACTGCTTAAATGTTAAAGCAACTCATGTTATGCGCTTTGTGTTTCAGGTTGGAGCAGACAATGTGAGGGCCCTATATAAAAGGACACTTGAATTAGACATACAAATCAAAGAATTAGACCTACACTACAAAGAAATCCTCATAAAAAAAGCAAAACTGGAGGTGGAGAAATTGGAGTCCGAAAAGAAGGTAATTCAATAACCTGATTTATTTCCAGGCAGGGGAAACCATTAAACAAATGTATTTTCCTTTTTACCGGGCAATAATTAAACAAATGCATTTTCCTTTTTACCAGGCAATAATTAAACAAATGTATTTTCCTTTTTACCAGGCAATAATTAAACAAATGTATTTTCCTTTTTTCCAGGCAATAATTAAACTAATGTTTTTTCCTTCTTTGTCCTTTATACAAGGAACGGGAGAACCCAAGAAAACAAAAATAAAGACTACAAAATTGAAACAAAAAAGGCCTTTTTTATGCGTTTATGAAAAAAATTGCTGTGTGATAGCCTGTCTCACAGCTCTGCCAGAAGGGTGGTCGAGGGTGATGGGGTCCACAACATCAGGGGGTTGGTCGTGTACAGGAGGGGCTCTCTCCTTCCTAATACTGGCGATATTGTGTAGCACAACACAGGCCGTAATGATCTTGCAAGCTCGATCTGGGGCCACTCTGAGCCCACGCAGGCAAGCGAAGCGTGCCTTAATTATTCCAAAAGTCATTTCTATCCTGACCCTGGTTTTGCTGAGGGCCACACTGAATCTATTTTGTGGCCCTGCATCAGGGTCAGGATAGGGGGTCATGAGGTATGGCTGGCAAGCGTAACCCCTGTCACCGAGCAGCACTCCACTGAAAAGCCCTGAAGATGAAAGGGAATATTGCCATGATCAGTATCACAAAATGCCGTTCACAAAACACAAAATAATATGCAATGTACAGTTGCCATACCCTGCTCAAGTCGATGACACAGTGCAGACTCCCTGAAGATCCGGGAGTCATGAACTGACCCAGGCCACTTTGCCTCAAGGCTCGTCACCACACACTGATGGTCACAAGTCATCTGCAAAAGCATTTGGGGTTTACAATACTTCCACAAGACAACAGCATCAAAGTCAATGTAACATCAATGTGCATTTGAAAGGACTCCACAGTGGAGAGAACGATAGTCCAACCATGACACCTGTGGGCTGTGTGAATATTTCAATATGTGCTGTCCTTTGACCTTTAATTACCTAGGATACTGCATTTTCTGCAAACCCTTTATGTTCATACAGGCAATGTGCTGGTATGACCAAACAATGACTATCCTTATTTTTCCATTAGATGATAGTTATTGTAGGCTTACTAAATCACACACATATATATATATATATATATATTTATATATATATATATATATATATTGTGACGACCCCTCCTCCCTCTCCTTTTGCTCGCTGCTGCTGTTTCTCCTTCTGTCTTGCAGGAAGGAGGGTCGTTAGTGGGATGAGCCACACCTGGGCCTGGTGGGCTTTCCCCTTCAAATAGCTGCCTCAGTCTGCAGTCTCACTCTCTCTCTGGAAGCCTCAACACTCCCAGCAGCATGGCACAGACATGAATTATCTTTTGTTCTTTCCACCATACACATTCACACACACCCATACATGCTCCACACCACTGATTTACTGATTTCTACACGTTGTATTGAATTACTTTTGTGCTTTGTATAAATAAATGTAAGTGTTCTTTGCCACCACCTCGTATCTGTCTCCCTCTTTGTCACAGCCTTGAGCCAGGCTGTGACAGATGGGGGCTCGTCGGTTTTGTTGACCCGGTGTAGTTTGTGTAGTGCAGGTGAGTCTGCTAATTGTAATTTGGTTTTGGTGTCGCTGTGATGTCGATACTCAGTTGTAGCCTGTTCTGTGCGTCTTTTTTGTAAATGAAGGCGTAATCTGGTTGTTTGGGAGACATTTGCGAGAGTGGTAAGTTGGCTGTTTTGTTGTTTGTGTTAAATAACAGGTGTTGATTGATCTGAGTGTTGGGGTGACACCAAGCTGTTTATGCTGGTGTTTTGTGGCTCAGAGTTTTGTGGTCCAGTACACAGTTGTAGTAAGTTGCTGCTGTTCTGTCCCTGTTAGGCTTAAGAGCGAATTCCCTAGGAGTTCGTTGGGGGGTTTGTAGTGTGGTGTGAACGTGGCCAGAGCAGTTGTCTCAGGAGCACGTCCGAGGCTGCAGGGGGGGTCGCCAGTTGCTGGTTGCTTCACCGGGCTTGCGGGTTTCAGTGCATAAGTACCTACCACAAGTAACACCTGAAGCCTAGGGAGGGAGTTTAGCTAGATTTTGGTTAGGCAGTCAGAGGGACGGAGCTGCGGTGACGGTTTCAGCTGTGTATGGGCTGTTGAGCTCTGGCTTTTGATCACTGGGAGTTAAGTCGTGGCGCATCAGTTTTGGTTGTGCGTAATTCGGGCAGGTAAGATTTATCCGGTTGTGTTCCTCAGTCATGGATACTGTTGAGGAATTTTTGAATACTCCTTCGGAGGACTTATTGGAGCGTTGTTCACGTGAGCATTTAGTGAAAATCGCTGACCACTTTGAGATGGATGTTGGGGATAGACGGTCAAAGGAGAACATGAAACGTATTCTTAGAGAGAATCTGTTGGAAATGGGTGTTCTTAAGTCTAAGTTGCATGCTGTTGGAGCTGTAGTGGAAACAGTTGGTGCGTCTGTCTCTACTGTAGCTGGAGTGAGTCCAGAGTTAACTTTTGAGCAGCGCAGAGTTACTATTGTTGCAAGCTGATATTAAAAGACTTGAGATAGAGGAGCGCAGGTTAACTTTGCAGAGTGTTGGTGGTGGGGGCCAGGCTCCTGTTGTTTGGCCTGGGCCTTCACGTGCTTTTGATGTTGGCATTAGTCTGCGTTTGGTTCCTCAGTTTTGTGAACGTGATCCTGATACATTTTTCTCACTCTTTGAGCGTGTTGCAGAGATTGGTCTGATGCAGAGCGTACATTACTGTTGCAATGCGTTTTGACAGGTAAGGCACAGGAAGCATACTCTGCCCTTAGTGTGGCTGAAAGTAAAGTTTACTTGTCAGTCAAATCTGCAGTGTTGAAAGCGTATGAGTTGGTGCCTGAGGCATATCGCCAGAAGTTTCGGTTGTGGGAGAAATCTGCTAAACAAACACACATGGAGTTTGCCAGGGTGTTAACCACTCATTTCAACCGTTGGTGTATTTCACTGGGGGTTAATACCTATGCTGACTTGTGTGATTTGATTGTTCTGGAACAGTTTAAAAACTCTGTTCCCAGTCACATCGCGACTTACATTAATGAGCATAAAGTGAAGATGGCGTCAGAGGCTGCTACTTTAGCTGATGAGTACGTGTTGACACACCGTGACGACACTTATTACTGGGGAGAAAGCGGCAGGTTTCATCCAGCAAGTAAACGGTGGGATGAGGGAGCCGGTCCACGCTATGGTAGGCCAGAAAGGGCTGCACGTAGTCAGGTGCAGTTTGATCCAGGTAATGTCTGTAACTACTGTGGCGGTAGGGGTCATTGGAAAGATGAAAGCCCTGTTAAATCCAAATTTAACTCTTATCAGCTAAATTATTCTGTCATAGAGAAGGAAACTCTCGCCCTTGTGTGGGCGTTGCAACATTTTTAAGTTTATGTTGACTCCAGTGGTCCTCTCTCGGTCTATACAGATCATAACTCCTTAACGTTTCTGAACTCCTTGTTTTGCCCGAACCGCCGATTGATGCGTTGGTTCTTGTTTCTGCAATCTTATTGCCTAGACATTCGCCACATTAAAGGTTCAGAAAACATTGTGGCGGACGCGTTGTCGAGAGCACCTAGCTCTTAAGATGCTTACAGTCCGTGTGTTATCCCTGTCTCCTGTCTTTCTCCTCCTGCTACTCTTAAATTGCTTCTCCAGGCACCCAGGTTGCTGGGTGCAGGGTGGAGAGGGACAGGGATCGGGGGTCACTACAGAATAGGTGAGTATGCTGGCACGTTCAATGGTTTTAGAACTTTGTAAATTCAGAAATTGGAAAACAAAAATTTGCTGGAGGGATATTATTTTTGAATAGTTTTTTTTGTTAAGGTGTCTGTTGGGATTCCTGGTGGGAACCCCATTTTTATGGGGGGGGGGTGTGACGACCCCTCCTCCCTCTCCTTTTGCTTGCTGCTGCTGTCTCCCTCTTTGTCACAGCCTTGAGCCAGGCTGTGACAGAATATATATATATATATATATATATAACACAAGGTAAGATATTTATATATAACACAAGGTAAGATATTTATATTAATGTCAAAATTACCATTGCAAAACTTACTTGAATGTTGAGGCTGTGGAACGATTTCCGATTTACATAATCGGCTTCATTGTCCCCCAGACATGTAGAGATGGGAATGTCGCACCTAGCCCTCAGGGGAAGCCTATGAAAAGAGTAGGCTGCATTTACCATAGGCCTGCAAGAGTATACGTCATAGGGTTTGCTTTATTTATAGATCAAGTAGTCACATAGATTAATGCCTACCTGCCATGTCATAAAAAGCCTTTTTTATGGTCTGCGTGGGCAAGTGGCCAGGGAACACAACAAAGCCATCTAACAGCTCTGTCAAAGCACATGCAACCTTATGAATTGCGCTGCAGACAGTATTTTTGCTGAGGCTTTCTGCGTCACCCACAGCGTACAAGAAAGTCCCCGTTGCAAAATAGCGCATTGCAATGCATACTGTCTGCGGTACTGTAAGTGCGCAGCTGCGACGTGTCACACTGGCAACATACGGATCAAGGAGCTCACACAGGTAAATCAGTCCCTCAGAGGAGAATCTATAACGCTCGTACAGGAAATCATCGGGAAACGATAAAGGGTTTTGGCGGTCCCTGAAGACTCTCGCCCTTCGAAGAGACCCTCTAACGATCCGCGCACCTAGGTCAACGGGATCTTCCACAAAGGGTGATGCCATTTTCCAAGAGAAGTGATTGGTCAGTGGGCGGTGCTTTTATAGAGTTGATCTCTTATCTGGAACATAACCTGCTCCGGAGCAGGTTAGCCGTTCAGCGTAAGTTACCATGGTGATCTACCCCGGTAAGAAGTGATCCACCTTTGTAGGACGGAAAACCCAGGGTTAACCCTGAAGTTACCTCGCTAACGCCAAATCCTGCTTCGTAGTACAGGCCTCTGGTCTTTTATCTGCCCCACCCTGATTGGTGATTTGGTGCAGCCGTGTACATCCATTGATTGCAGCTGCACAGTGGGGGAGGGCTGCACCTGAAGAGACACAGGAGAGGGCACAAAAACAAAACACACAACACGGCACGTAACATCTCCTCCCATAAGACCAAACTCCCTAGTTTGGTTAGAGGAGCAAACCAAAATACAGTCGACAGTGACTCACCGCTCACCACCAGGAGGCACTGCCAAACCATCACAAAACACCAGAGTATAAGGGCACATGACCCAGATGACCGGACCACAAATGTTTGGATGAGGACGGACCACCTTTCTGGACGCTGGCAGATGCCTCACCAGTCATCAGAGGGAACACCACAGGAGAATACACAGGAACTGCCACACCCTCACACTCACTTGGAGCACCGTTCACCAACAGATGAGGGAGGGCAGAAACACAAAGAGGGTCAGACACGTCAGGCAGAACAACATTAGCTTGAGGATCAGGATGGACTTTCCCCCCAGCTACAGATAGGATGCATCTCATTTTGCCAGGTTGCTGCCGCGTTACCAGGGTGACGTCGCGGCGGTAAAAGGGGGGGGTGTAGCTGGGCTGTACTTGATAACTAGAGACGCAAGATGGCAGCAGAGAGCTTGAATCTTAATTCCAGGATTTTATGATACTGTATACAGTTACCCCTTTGACCACAATGCGGTCAGAAATGGCAGAGTGGCGCTGTCCGTATTTCCGTAACTTTACTGAAAGCTTCAGACAAAATATGAGATGTTCGACGGGATGCTACATGCGTAAAGACGCAAAGGCGGTGGTGTTTTTACTCCGACACAACCGTACAGGAGATTAAAAAAAAAAAATTTCTAGCAGGTCAATATCTGACTGAGATCTGTTTGTCTTACTGACTGTGACTGATGTGACGGGATCCGAGGGAAGGGCTTTCAAAATGTCCATAAAGTATAAGGATATTATTATCTGTTATCTGATAATTTTTTTTTTAAATTTTTTATCTTAAAATACAGGTCAGTGTTATTTGAGTCCTTTTAAAAAGTGTTTAAATGCTTACTAGGGTACATAATCTTACTTTGCAAACAAATACTCCGCAAGATGTTGAGTCCTGCTGGCGTGGATGTGACACCGTCTCACACAGCCATCTGGATATATTCAAATTCTTTTTACGCATGAAAGCCCTAGAGCAAAAAAATAACATTATGTATGTATGTAAATAAACATTTTGTTAGGTTTGTTACTTAGAAATCAGAAACTGAAACACATGACAATAAATCATGGATTTGCTTACCTTGTTGAATCCCTACATTGTTTAAGTTGATCTGAAGTGGCTCCAAATGGGTCGATAAAAATAGCCCGTCCATCGTTTGGATGCATGGCCTTTTACAGATAGGATACTTTAACATACAAGATTCTCAGAGTTGTACATCTAGTTGCATTAATTTAAGTGCACTTACTACGAGAGTCCAATGATGGTTTTTACAACCATTATCCTTACCTTTCTCATCCCCCTTGATGTACCATTAAATATCGCTGTCATTTCGAAGGTGTCAATGATCTTTATCGGCCTTTGAATTCTTTTTGCCACCCAGAGCAGGTAAGCATTTACCACCTACACAAAGAAAATATTCAAATTAACTTTCATGTTAAAGAGGAAAAATCAGAAGAAGTTTAGCAAACAATACTTACCTCACTCTCCAATTCCTTTCCAGGTGCCAGCCTCTGGAGATCTGCCGTAAAAAGTTTATAGGGTCCGACTTTTGTCCACAGTATCTCCCCTGTGTTTTTCAATATATCCTCGAGAGTTGGAAATTCAGAACATTTCAGTCATTTAAATTATTAATGAAATTATGTAAATAGAGTATGTCGCCTTATACTTGATGTCACATTACTGAATGGGACGTATACTTTTACTATGGGTGGTTTTACTCTCTCCTGATGATGTGGCTGGTTGAGGATCAGAGGAGTGAATGTCAGATGTAAAGATGGCAGTGTGGGTTTGGCAGTTTGATGGGTTTGAAGGAGGAGCAATAGGTTTAGAAGGGCTGGAGGGGCTCGACGGTGGTTGTGGGGGGGGGGGGGGGGGGGGGGGCAAGCCAAAGGGGACTTGTTAACTTTTGCCAGCTTTGACGGAATCCTCTCCTCTGGCTCTGTAAATGGAGTGAGCTGGTCTATGTTGGCGATTGTTTTGGTAGAGTTGTTACTTAAATGAACAACTTTTCCTTGAATTGAATTTATTGTAAATGGTCCCAGCATGTCACTTTCTAGTTTTCCTCCTTTTCTTTGCTGTTCTCAAATGTTTTTTTTCAGGACAACATCTCCCACTCTTGAAAATTATCCTGCCAACCTCGGTCTTGCTTCCGCTTACGGATTTTGTCTTGGGATTTAAGCACATTATCTTGGACGTCCTTGTAGACCGTTTTTTGAAGGCCAAGTCCCTGAAACAGCTCCTCCTTTATCATCAAATGTTCGACTTTGTCAGTTGTCACCTAAAGTACAAAAATGCCAAGTGGTGTTAGAGTCCGAGCTATTTATCCAAGTAATCATGACCATAACCCCTTGACTCCAAACCAAAAAGAGGCACTTACATCATACTCTTTGGGCACCTCTGATGGGTATCTGGCCTCTCTGCCGAACATTAAATAATAAGGACTGTACTGAGTTGTCAGCTGTTTTTTGGTCCTTAGTCCAAACATTGTTGCCTGCAGGTACTCATCCCATTTTTGAGGTTTATTTCTCGCCAGTTTACCAAGCGACCTGAAAAATAACAGCAGGCATTTTTATATCAGTCATTTATTCTATAGCATTCATGTTGTGTAGGTGTATGATCTGCCAATTTAAAAATATGCAACTTACCTCTGGATGGTGCTGTTAAGTTTCTCCACCAAACCATTGGTTTGTGGATGGTAGGGGGCACAGAAGGACCGCTGAATGCCAAGGGCCTCACAGAGTCTGGCATTCACCTTAAATTCCATTTAAAGAAAAAAAGTGAGCATTTACAGTATGGCTAAATGATAAGTGACATTTCTCATGAGTGTTCTACCTGGTTCTTAAACTCTGTCCCCTGGTCTGTAAGCAGTCTCTGAGGTGCACCAAATTTGTATACAAAATCAAGAATACAATTGGTCACCTGCTCTGCAGTCTTATTCTTCAGAGGGTAGGCCTCTGCCCACTTTGTGAAATAATCAACCATTACACAAATGTATTGATTACCACCCTCAGTCACAGTTAACCTCAATAGGTCCATTCCCACGAGTTCAAAAGGCTCAGATACCTGAAAAAGTTGAATGACAATTAGAGAACTGTATGAAGCAGCACATTTAGCTACATGGGACATTCAGTCGCACAAATAACCTCACCTCTATTGGGTTGTACTGGGTCTTTTCCTTTAGACTGGCCCTCTTTGCCTGGCAATCTGGACACTGAGCAACCTGAAAACAAATAATATTCAAATTAAATGTACTTAGGCCTTTGGTCAAGCAGTAACAGTAGGCCTAAATGGAGGGGATATCACAAATGAATGTTTTAATAGAATTAATTTAGTTATTGCTTTTGCATCTGACAAGATTGTTTTGTTAATTAGGTCTTCATGTAAAACAAATGTAAGTAAATTTGGGTAACCCTTATAATTTACCCATTTGCGTATGTCAGCTTCCATTCCAGGCCAATAATAACGGCTTATGACTGCATGGTGGGTTTTCTCCACACCACAATGAGCCCCAATTGTGCTGCAATGTAGCTCCTCAAAAATGGTGTTGGCCTCGGCAGCTGAAAGGACTACTTTTGCCAAATGCTCTTTTTCTTGCCGCCGTCTGCATATGTAGTACAGAACTCCATCTGGTCAAAACAAGTTCTATTTAATCTTAATATAACAGAACAAAATTACTTATTGTGATTGATGGTAAATAACATTAATACTTACCCTTGAGCACAAATGTTGAAGCTCTTCTTTTTATTGTGTGCCTCTGCTGCTTACTTAGGCCCTCAGGAAAGCTGGAATGGACTTTGAAGTCCATGATTTCCTTCACAAGTTTTTCTTCCATTTTTTTTTCGTTTTCTTTCTTTCTTTCTTTCTTTCTTTCTTTCTTTCTTTCTTTCTTTCTTTCTTTTCTTTCTCCGTACTCCCAACACAGTTCCAACTTCTCCACAACCTTATATATGTTTCCATAAATTGATGGTAATGGCCTGATTGGCCAAAGGCTTGGTTTGATTGGCTCAGCCATTTTGCCAACTTCATGTGGTTAATGCCCATGTATGGTCAACAATCATATTGGTGTATGATTGGGTATTCATATAGTTCTGGTCATATGTTATAGGCTGGTGTATGTTTTAACTGATAATTTTAACTGTTAAATTTAATAGCTTCTAACATAAATATATAATTTATCTTAGAAAGAACCTGTGAAATGGCTTACATTTGTTGGCATCTCCTGAATAAAATTAACTTCAGTGTTTGACTTCTGTGTTGTTGACTGGGTCAATTCTCAATCCAATGCATTTTTGGTCTGAAAACATTTTCTTTATCGTGTAGCTGATGCAAGATATTCAAACGTAATTATTTCCACGTGAATACAACAACATAAACATATGCTCCATTGATTTGCAGCACTACAATGACATTTTAAACAGACACTTATTTGTGTTGGAAATCAGATGGTCTGAAGTACACGGATATTGTGGTCACAAGTTAATCTGGCTGCCCTCTGCGTCTCAGAGCGACTACTTACCGTATGGTGTTGAGTTAAATATGACATTCATCTGCAGGTATTTCAGAATTGGTGGCGCAGTGGAGGAATCTTCCGCCTGTCATACAAGCCGTCATTTTGGTATGAGTTCAAATCCCGTAGAACATGTACTTTTTTTTTTATTATTTATTTTTTATTTAAAGGAATGAAGAGTTCTTCTACGTGACACATGTTTACTGAAACAGGCTCCAAAGACGAATATGTGTATTTAGAAACTTGTATTACTTTACAGGAAGAGCACCGCTGCTCTTCCTGTTTTCAACATATTCATCATAACAAGCAACGTTCCAAACGCGAGCGGAATATAGCGGACACGTTTCCCCAAACAAGACTCCAAAGCTCCAAAGACGAATCCGGTATGTTTAAACATTGTAATGAAATACTAAACAAAGAGGCATTCGCGAGGAAAGCTACGTATTCTCTTCCTGCTTTTAACAGCTGCCGTAACTACGACAACCTCAGACTCATTCGGCTGAAAGTCGCCAGTTAACAGGGTCGCCTGATAAACCGTAACACCGGCTTGTGTGTGTGTGTGTGTGTGTGTTGGGCCCACCGGGTTATAATTGGTCAAGAAAAAGGAACCTTAAGAGTTCATTTCTTATTCTTTTGGAGTGCTTTATTGTATTTTTGGCTAGACCAAGTACATTAAAGGTTAACATATGGGCTAGTGATCCCAGAGGTTAAAGGAAAATGGAGGATTGATTTGTGTGGATACTGATTGTTTATATCTGTGAAAAGGGTCAAAGTGCTATTTTCTTTGTTTACTAATATTGAGTATATGGTGAACCTTTTTTATTTTACATATTTTTGCTATTATCATTCCCTTTAAGTTAATACATTTCGAGCTAATTGGTGGGGACGTAGTTGTTCTGTGTTTTTGTGAGGTATTAACCTAACCACAGTGAAGCCACATATGAGAAATAGGGAGGAAATAATTATGGATTATTAAAATAAAACAACAACAGAAATAAGGGTTTAACTAGAGCCAATCAGGGAATTAAGTTTACGAACACAGGGCGCTACCTATAGGAAAAGGTGAAGAAAGCGCTACATATCTATCTATCCATCTATCTACAATATCTCTGTTTCCCACACAGACGCCCAGGTATATTAACGGTCAGAGGGTTAGAGAAAGAGAAAGAGAGAGGAGAGGTTGGGGGATGTCGAAGGAGTGTGCCATTAACGACTCATATATTTCCTTGATGGTGAGAGATTAGGGCTTTTCAACTCGGGGCTCATCTGCCGAATCACTCTTTAACCACTTTTTTTTGTTTTAACCTTAAAAATAAAAATCTCACAGTGTAAACTGTTTCTGAATCACTTAAAGTTTTATTTTTTACAGAGAGTCCATTATACACAGCAGGGACAAGCTTCGATTGTAAAATACATAAAAACTAAAGACAGCAGGGTTAGGTTATTTTAGCGTACAAATAAAGATTCAGAAGCAGACAACAGCAGGAGGGAGGCCTACATATCAGTAGGACCTCCATTTAATGCAATTACTTTTGGGATTACATTGTCCAAATGGTTTATGTAGTTATTGCATGTCTTTCTGTTGAGTTTGGTCTCCCAGAACGTTAGTATTACTTCAATCAGTTCCTCCCTGTTGAGTGGCTTGACTTCGCGTTGCACAAAGTCCTTCAGGGAATGCCAGACCAGCTCTCTCGTGTAAATGAACCTGGTTTGTACACGACAGGGTTGTTTTTCTGAGCTCACGAAATGAAGACTTTTTAGAGATACGTGGTTACAAGCTTAAATTCTAAAGCAGTAAAATGCTAAAACTTAAAGTGATTCTGAATCAGTCTACACTGTAAATTTTTTTTTTTTTTAGGTTAAAACAAATAAAGAAAAATCAGTGATTTTTTTTATTTAATTTTTTTATATAAACACTGATATTTATTTTACAATCGAAGCTTGTCTATAATGGAGAAAAACACCTTAAAGACACTAAGCTACTGTAATAAAGTTTGCTTGGAAAATAGCGGGCCGTGGGTAACCCGTTTTACCTGGTGAGAGGCTGAGAGGATGACCACCAGTCGTACAAATTATAAACTGTCTTTATTTCATGAACTACAATAGACTATTTACAACATGTATACTGTAGGAGATCACTCTGCTATGGCTGGGTAGTACCGGGCGCAAAATTATGGCTTTCCCCACCTGACTGTAAATACTGTACCACTCGTTGGGAAACAGTAGACGAATAATAAGGAAATATCCTAAACAAATAAAATGAAATGGGCCTAAATTCCACCATTTGTGGAATAAATGGATAATAGTTATTATCAGATAACAGATAAGAATATCCTTATACTTTACGGACGTTTTTAAAACCGGTGACGATAATGCAGTGATTATGGTTTCATGTTAAATAACCTCTCTTGGACGCTTGTATCACAATGCACCTGATGGCCGTTCTTTCATGGACAGTATTGTGATACAAACGTCCAAGACAGAACGATAATGATTGCTGATGAAAGTTATTAAAAAATGCGCTACTTTGGCTCTGAAGCAGCTGCCTCTCTGTCTGTAGTCACCTCTCTGTAGGCTCACTCAATGTCCCGCCCACAGCACTATCTGATTGGTTACACGTCACGAGTAATAGCCTATCAACACTGAAGGCTGCTACAAAGCTGCTCCAGTGAGCGAGCGGAGCTGTGTGTTGAACGTAAGACAGAAGATATTGATGAAGTTGCAATAAACATCACAGAATGTCACAGAAATATACACAGTAAGAGTAAAACAAACACCCAGTATTTCCGCTGGTACCGTTTTGCTGTCACGGCAACAAAAAAAGATGAGTGATGAGTGAGTGAGTGAGTGAGCTTCTTTCACTGCTGTTGTGGTCAAGACTGCTCACATGTGCCACCTGGTGGTGGTTGGTGCACACTGCAGCTAGTGCAGGAAACAACAGAAGAGAATAAAAGTCCCCCCTCCCTTTCTGCCACAGCGAGGCACCGTTGCCGCCGCAGCAAACCGGCAAAATGAGACGCATCCTATCTGTATGTCGTTCCCCATAACAAAATCAACACCTTCAACAGGCAAACGAGAGAGAACAGCCACCGGTAAGAAACCAGTTATCAAGTTCGACTGTACATGAACACGGTGAAGAGGTGTGGGCACAAAACCCATCTCAATACCTCTTACCATGGCGCTCTCCTCACTGGCAGACCTTAGACTTTTAGACTTTAGACTTTATTGTCCCACAGGGGGGAATTCTTTTCCACAGCACTGTATTTGTCAGACACCAATACATACAACAGCACACAGTAACAGTAACAGCAACAGCAATACAACAGTGACAACAACAGAAAATGACGGACAGCAGTCCACACTCAGGCCTATTCAGCGACGCCTGTTGTTTAAGGCGGCTATGACTGCCGGTATCAGGCTTTTCCCAAAGCGAGCCCTATTGCACCTCAGTGTTCTGTACCAGTGCCCGGAGCGGGGCATTATGGTGAGGTGGTGATTGAGTGGGTGTGTGATGTCCTGTGCTATTGAGATTGCAATGCGTGCGATGGCTTTGTTGTTGAGTTCTGTGAGGTTGGGTGTGGGGAGACCAATTATCTTGGCAGCAGTGTTGGTTATGCGTGTGAGTTTTGACCGGTTAGTGACAGATAACATGTTAAAAAAGCAGGTGGAACAGTACAGTAGGATGGGTTGGATAATGCTCTGGTACAGCAGTAGGAGGAGAGGGGGGGCAACATAAAGTCCTTTCAGTTTGCGGATGACTGATAGTCTTTGGTGGCTCCTTTTTTGAATGTCAGTAGTGTGTTGGTCAAACCTGAGTTTATTGTCCAGAGTCACTCCGAGGTATTTAAAGCTGTCAACTACTGCAACTGTTTGGGCATTGATGATGATGGGGTGCTGAGGTAAGGTGGGATCGATTTGTATTTCCTTTGTTTTGCTGACGTTGAGGTGAAGATGGTTGTCCCCACACCACTGAGTGAAGTGAGCAACTGTGTTGTGATAGTCCAGGGCAGAAGTGTTGTCTGTGAGTAGGCCAAGAATGGCTGTGTCGTCTGAGTATTTGAGGTAGATGGTGTTGGGTGACGGACTGGTGCAATCGTTGGTGTAAAGTGTATACAGGAATGGGCTCAACACACATCCCTGCGGTGCTCCGGTGTTGGTGGTGAGTGCAGGTGATGTGGTCGTGCCCACCCGCACAGCTTGCAGTCTGTCACTGAGGAAGTTGTGTATGAGATGGATCAGACGGGGGGGAGTGTTAAGATGGTGTAGTTTACGGATCATCAGATGCCTTTGGATGGTATTAAAAGCAGAGCTGAAGTCCACGAAGAGTATCCTGGCGAAGTTGCCACGGGAATCCAAGTGCTGGAGGAGGAGGTGTAGCAGGCAGGCCAGAGCATCCTCCGTGCCCCTCTTGGCCTTATAGGCGAATTGGAGGGGATCCAGTTGTGGGGCGACAACTGGCAGGATTAGGTTCAGCAGCAGCTTCTCCAGGCACTTCATTATTATGGATGTGAGGGCAATGGGGCGGTAGTGGTTGAGTTCTGTGGGCCGGGGTTTTTTGGGTACGGGGATTATGATGGCAGTTTTCCAGAGGGTGGGTACTGTGGCAGTATGGTATGATTCAAAGAAGAGTGAGTGGAGAATTTGTGAGAGTTCCTGGGCGCAGGTCTTCAACACCCTCGCTGGGATGCCGTCAGGCCCAGGGGCCTTGCCAGTCTTACACCGGCTAAGCTGGCGCCGTACATCCCCCTCTGTGAAGGGGGCCGGTTCGTCTGGGTCTGGTGAGGGGAGGGCTCTCAAGCATTCTGCACACTCAGCTGTGAAGTCCTGACTGTCAAAACGGGTGTAGAATGAGTTCAGTTGTTTAGCAAATGATGCTGGGTCAGTTATTGCAGATAGTTTGGGTTTTGGTTCACACCCAGTGAGGGTTCTCACCCTCTGGAATGCCTGCTTGGTGTTCATATTGCCAAACTCAGATTGTAATCTGTCCTTGAATTTTAGTTTAGCCTTTAGCACCTCATTTTTTATTTTCCTATTTGCCATTTTGAGGCTGGCCCAGTCTTTGAGCCTAAAGGCATCATGTTTTTCCCTTAGGCTCTGTTTTATTTGGGGAGTGATCCAGGGTTTGGAGTTGGGATATTTTGTTATTGTTTTAACTGGAATGATGGTTTTCATACAGAAGGTGATGTAGTCCGTAATGACAGAGACCCTGTTGTTCAGGTCTCCATTAAAAACATCCCAGTCAGTACATGCCAGGGAGCCTTGGAGTTGTGTAATGGCATCCTCCGACCACTGTGGGGCACTGTAGCGTTGTGGCTCATGGCGTTTCAGTTCCTGTTTGTAAAGCGGAAGTAAACCGACGATGTTGTGGTCTGCGAGTCCGAGCGGTGGATATGAACGGGCACGGAATGCGTCGGTAATGTTACCGTAGCACAAGTCCAAGATGTTTGCCCTTCTGGTAGGAACGTCAACATACTGTTGAAATGATGGAAGCACACAGTCCAGTCTACACATGTTGAAATCCCAGAAGATAAACACCGGAGCTCCGGGGTACTTAGCTAACATAGCATTAGCATCCTCGGCTACCAGCTCCGATGCTATCTTGATGTTTGCGCTGGGGGCGATGTAAACACAGCTGACCACAACAGTAGGGAATTCCCAGGGGAGATAGAAGGGACGCAGGGACAGGGTCAGCAACTCCAGGTCGGGCGTACACAGCTTACGGTGCACCTTGATGTTGTTACACCACCTGTTGTTGATGTAAAGGCAGACCCCGCCACCACTCCTCTTCTTCGATTGCACCGTTCTGTCGGATCTGATGATCGTGAAGTTGTCCAGGCTGACCTCGGCATCAGAGACCCACTCGTCAAGCCAGGTCTCGGACAGGGCGATGATGCAGATGTCCCTGAAGGGACCCTTTCCAGTCGGCACCGGGCGTGTAACAAGTCCATTTTATTCCGGAGTGAACGGACATTTGACAGGATGATGGAGGGGAGAGGAGGTTTAAATGGACGCTTCCTTATTCTGCTGCGAATACCTCCACGTCTTCCTCTTTTCCTCGGTCGAAGCTCCGACGGTAGAACCACAGCAGGCTTGATGTTACACAGCAGCGAGGTCCAGTGTAGCAGGAGTTCATCGCGGCTGTAGGTGAGTAACCTGTTGCCGGTCTCAGGCTGTAGTGCGAAACTATCGCAGATCAGCCATAAGATCGCGAGTGAGATGACGATCGGTTTGTGAGATCTGATCATGGTCGGTCAGCCCAGTGTGACTTACATAAAATGCGTAACAGTACACAAGAACACTTAGACAGGACGCTAGAACATTGAGACAGATGCTGTGAAACGGAGTACAGTCTGTGCTGTCGCAGCAGAGCGTGCGCCATCTTGGAAACAACCCATCTTTGAACGTCAAAGGCAGCACTCTAGAAAGAATGAAGGACTACGAGCCGCCGATGTCACACAGAACCGTGACCGGACGCTGGTCTTCAGACTTTCCTGTTAAGGACACAAATGCAGTGGAAATGGAAGGTTTGAAACACTCATCAAGCCCTTTCATTTCCACTGCATTTGTGTCAACAATCTTGTGAAAAAAAAGATTTAGTCACTAAATTAGCATCCATGACCTCTGATCCCAGGCAGGATTCTTACCTGGAGCAGCAGAGAATTGTAAAGTTTAAAACTTGCCCGCTTCATTCACAGCAGCAGTGATATCACATGCATATTCAAAATGTAACCAAGTGTGGAATGTTGTGGAACAATGGGGCTGCACTAATGAGCAGAAATTGGGTTGAAGAAGGCATGAAACCACTATGATCCTGTACTGTAGATCTATCAGAAGCTAATGTTACATGTGCTCGTGCTACATAATGTGTATAAGACACAGACGAGGAGCTAGATGACGGAGAGACATAATAGCGAAAAACAAAACAGTTCATGAGACAGATGGGAGGTAAAATTGCGCAAAGCTCTCAGGTAGCTGGAGAGACATTATCTTTGACTACAACTGACCTCAGCAGCATTCGTTCCATGCAACTTGACTGGTCGGGGGGGGGGGGAAACAATAACGCAGGAGGAGAGAAAGATTGGAGAAGAAACGGCTCACCTCCAAAGACACACCATCATTCAGTTCATATTAAAGATCAGAGCTGCAATAGCACAGGAGAAATATAGGTGTTATCATCATCACTCTCTGCTGAGTGTGTGTGTGTGTGTGTGTGTGTGTGTGTGTGTGATATGACTCACAATAGTCTCTTTTGTCTCTCCTTCACTCTCGTTCTCTTTATCGCTCTTTTGTTCTCTATCAGTTGTCTGCCTCTGTGGGGAAACCTGAGGGTTTTCTCTGCATCCTTCTCACTCCTGTCATTCTCTTAGACCCTTTACCTCATTTTTGCTCTCTATTCTCAACACACTCCCTCTCTCCTTCCGTCTACCTGTTAGACGTTTCTTTCATTTTGAACAGGACTGTTATTGCTCGACAATATTGAACCATAAAGAGAGCCTTCTCTTCAAAGATCTCATATCATGAGGTGACACGTTTGCTCTTTGTTTCTCTCTCTCTCACGCCACCCAATTCTGGCATTATCAGCTCATTAACTCTCATCCTACTATCCTATTCAACATACAAGGCCTACCAACTGGAGGATAAACTACTGTAAGAAAAAGCCATCATAGCAAAATGTTAACTTATTACCTCTCAGAACATTATTATTAGGGCTGTCAAAGTTTAACGCGATAATAACGCGTGAATGCAAATTCGTTTTAACACTTAAACACTTAAACTTTATTACATTTGTCAAATACATACAGGTACATACATGAGATTTGACCTCTGCATTTAACCCATCCTTAGCATTTAGGAGCAGTGGGGAGCAACTTGGGGTCCAGTGTCTCGCTCAAGGACACTTCAACATGCAGACAGTAGGAGCCGGGGATCGAACCGCCAACCTTGCGGTTAAAGGACGACCACTCTACCCACTGAGCTACAGCCGCCCAAAACAAACACCACTAATTTCTTTAACGCATCAACGTATCTTGCAATTTTTACCTTATACAGGCTTTGGGTTAGGGGTTAGGGTTATACATTTGCATGAAGCAAGCATATTTGATATTTTGATAAGAGTATTAAATACTCCCTTTAAGGTACATTTTGAACAGATACAATTTTTTAATTCATTTGGGATTAATAGCGATTAACTTTGGACAATCATGCGATTAATCGCGATTGAATATTTTAATCGATTGACAGCCCTATTTATAATAAAACTATATTTATTGGAATGGCAAAAACAACAAAACATCAATTTAGAACATTGTCTGTTAAGTCTGGGACAGTCCAACAAACACAAGGCTTTCATTCAGGAGACCGCTGTTCGTGTCCCGTGTGTTACGTTACAATCAGCTCTTCGTTCATGTCACATGTTCACAATGTTCTGTGTCATTTTCACTGTACAAATTTAGTAGTTATCACCCCAGCTGTTACAGGCCTGTGTGTGTGTTCTGTTGTGCCTGTGGGTTTCCCCAGGTACCGCCTTTCTCCCCGCCCTTGCAGTTGCAGCGGCTGGCTGGCCGCAGTTTAATCCTGTTGGTAATCATGGTTTGGGAATAAAAGACCGTGAGAGAGTGGCAGCCGGTGTCAGTGGACCAGTGGCCATAAGGCAGCTACCATAGCTACTTTGTAATCTGTGTGTGAACTGTGGCACACGCAAACTGTTATAATTGTACTGTAGATTGCAGCCACGATGTTGTCTTGGGTTAATGAATCCCTCCTTATTTTTGCTGACACCTCAGTTTCCTTGATTCTTTTTCCCTGGTTTAATTTTATTGTAACTCCCCTCATCTCCTGGCCCAATCATGGACCATAACACCAACCATGTTGTTTTTTCCTAAACCTAACTATTAGGGCTGGGACGATACATCTATCTACCGATTCGATACTATCACAATACTTGGGTGCCGATTTGATATGTATTGTGATTTTTAAGTATTGCAATTCTACAAGTATTGCGATTGGATATCATGATTTATTGCGATTTTTGTTAACTTTTTTAACACTAGACCATGGGAAAAAGTTGAATCATACACTTTTACTTCGGAAAATATCTAAATTAATGTAGTAAAAATGTTTGATATTCAGTATGTATATATCAGTCATTGTCAGGAAATATGTATTAAATGGGTTTTTTTTCCAGCAACTCAAAAATCAAAGAATAAAGACATTTCCCCCACAAATTAGTGGTATTTTCTTTTTAATTTATAAGGAACATGTAATGTTTTATACTTCTGGTGAATATAATCCAATCAATCTTATTTACATATATATATTTTGTATCCAGAGTTCCCTTTGTTAACACCTTATTTAAAACCGGATGCAGTCACACGTGTCTGCTTCCGCTAGCTCTCCTGTCAGCTCCGTTCTCTTTATACATCCATTGTCAGCGTCAGTTGTAGCGTCGTCCGATTTGACCACGGAGATGAGAGTGATGGCCGGCTTGACCGCACGTTACCGCAATATGATAACGTTTCTTGTCCATGACAGAGTTAGCATGCAGCTTTAGCCGTGATGTCTAGCTCTGCTTTTCCTGCAATGTGTGAAACCCAAAGTGTTTCCATACTTTACTGGATGTGTAGTGTTTATCACTGTGGATTTAACATGTGAGGGTGCTGTTCATATCCACGCGTACCCTACGCTTTTTTGTACTTCCTCGTTTCGGCCCGCTGCGGCCGACTGTGTTTGGTTTTGGTTGATGAATACGGAACGGATACGACTTCACGTTACTCAGACTACAACACTAAAAGCGGTAACTTCCTTCTACCTCCGCATAGACTCAGATGAAGCAAATATATCGATTCTGGCATTAATAAATACATTTCAAATTCGTAAAAAATAAAATCCAGATACATCGGTGAATCAATTTTTTTTATTGCCTGTACCTAAGTAAGTGTTTTTGCCCTGGTCCAAGGGTGAGTCACTGCATTATAAATTATAGGCTAGGGTCCTTCCCAGAAAAGATCTAAGCACTTACACCCTAAACAATTTATATGACTGGTGCTGTTACTGAGGTGGAGGACTACAGTTTGTGTGCGGTGGAGATGTGACGAAAGTGCAGCCTGGTGGTAGAAATATGGCTGCCACTGTCCCTGCTCCATTAGCAGTGCCCTTCAGCTATAGCTTTAATACTAAGAACAGCTATAAATCAACACCATGCACACGCTTTGGCTCTGAAACACATGCACATAAACATCTGAGGTCATGATTGGGTCAGTCAGATGGATGTGGTTATATGCACGTATAGCATTAAGATATGTTTCAGTCATCACAGTGCTTTATTTATTATATTTATTATGTTCAAACTCCAAGTTTGACTTTGTATTCACTCAAACCATCACATGGTTTCTTGGTAGGTTTATATTGTTTCTGAATATTCATGGGAAAAATTAGTCAATGTTATAGAGTAGAACAATTTCTATATAAAGTATAATTAAAAAGTGACATCAGTGTCAATGTAGCGAGGTGACAAACAGGTCCCCAGGTTCATGGAAATGTATTTACAACCTTTCATTAATTATGTGCAGCTCTGTTTTTCCACTTTGACATCTCTGCTGAATGGACACCAGGCAACAGTGACCAACTGAGTAGGTTATACATTGCATTGAAAAGGTGTGTTTTGCATAAATTGAGTCAAACTAAACAAATCTATCTATCTATCTATCTATCTAAAATATATCTGACCACCCCCTCTCCATACGTCCGTAGACTCTTCTGGATCCAGGGTAGAACCCTGACACAGACCCTGGAGCAGCTGGAGCTGATGATGGCTAAGAAGTTATTTTTCTCTGTATGGCTGAGAAATATTGTCATTAAAGAACTTAAAAAGTCAAATCAGTCTCATTTCTGTTTTTTTTTCTGTCTTCCTCTTTGCCCTCTTTAATCATTGCAGGCTGTACTCATCACTAATGAGACAGATGTATTTCATGGATACAAACCTTCATCACAGTCAGATGGGCTTTTTATTCAAATGAAGCCATATTTATCAATGAAAGTGGCTATTATGAGGTTGCATAAGCGCTTTGATGTTTTTAGATGTGCCCTTCACACCAGGGGAGCAAATAAGGACGCTTCAAAACATCTCTCCCTTTCTGTCTATCAGTCTTTCTTTATCACTGTTGATCCCCTGTGTAGATCTCCTCACATCCTCTTTCCATATCTCTCTCTCTATCTCCAATGACCAAATTACTTTTCTTTATTTTTCTTTCCTTCTTTCTTATTTTTCTCTCCTCCCTTCTCCTCTGTCTCTATCTCTCTGAGATTGTTTCAACATATAATAAGTAGATTTATAAAGACTGCTGTTATAGCTCTGTGGGGTAGTTGGATGCCCCAAGGGGCTGTTGACTGTGCTTGGGGGGGCTCAGGTTGATGTACTTAATTTTTTTTAATTATTTGTATTATTATTATTATTATTAATATTATTATTATTACATTGTTATAATTAATTAATACATTAGCTTATTTATTTATTATTTTGTTATTTTCTTTTTTTTCTTTTCTTTTTTTAAAATGTATTTATTTATTTTTCTCCTTCCTTCATTTATTTGTTATTTTGTTTCTTTTTTATTTTATTTCTATTTATTTATTTTTTTAAATGTATTTATGTTTTCTCCTCCTTCATTTATTTTTTTGTTCATTGTTTTCTTTTTTCTTTTTTTTATTTATTTTTAATTATTTAATTTATTTATTTTTATGTTCTCCTTTTTTATTTATTATTTTGTTTCTTGTTTTCTTTTTTTATTGTATTTCTATTTTTTCTTTTATTCATTGTATTGTTTCTCTTGTTGTGGAAAAATCTTAATAAACATATTATTTAAAAAAAAAAAACTGCTGTTATAGTCCAACTCGTCGGTGTTTGTTCTTCCCAGCACTCCTCTGTCTCCTCCCATATGTGATCCCTCCTCACCTCCATTCGAAGACACACATTATTCACTCCCTTATTGTTTTCCAATCACCCATCTGATTGGTTATTTTTAATTACTGAGGCAATAACACCATCTCCACTCCCAATGTGTGCTTGGAGGCATAAGGGCAACATTCCCTCAAGTAGTGTAGCATGCACATTACTACTGACCTTTTTTTTTACAAACTATGCTGGAGTGTTTCAGATTGTTTGACTGTTCTGTATTTCAACCATTTCTAATTAAGCAATAAGCCACTTGAGGCTGTGATTTACGGTGATTTTACAACAGTTAAGGGGCGTTAGTAGGCACTCCGCTCTGCCTCAAGGGCCTTATTGCTTTTATAAAACGGTTACTACATATACCTGGCAAGGTTTCATAAAATAAACACACACCAACAAAAAATGCAATAGTTTATTGATAACAAATGTATTCTTCCGCCAAGCAATGTAGTTCTTCAGTGAATGGAACACAGACGCAGCAACACACAGACGCAGTGGAAAGCCTGGTTAAAGATTGGGGTGGTTATTAATATTTATCTAGACATCGCTATTAAAGTGGCAGTAGGCAGTATAGTTTTGGCATCATTGGGCTAAAATTCCATAATAATCTTTCAGCATATTGTAATTCAAGTGTTCTGAGAGATAACTAGACCCCTGCACCTCATCATGGCTCTGTTTTCAGGCTTTAAAAAATCTAGCCCGTGATGGGAGTCTTTGACCAACCACAGGTCATTTCAGAGAGATTGAGCGTTCCTATTGGCTGTGCTCCGGTCATGTGAGCAGAACTTTGAGTTCCTTTACCAGATTTTACAATGGCGGCGGCGTCACAAACTTTCTCATTTTACTGCTAAACAGTACACTACAAGATGATTCTGAGAACATCTGAGGCGAGAAATAGTCATTACAGTAACAGAATATTGATTCATATTTGATCAGCGCTGCCTAGTTTGACCGTTTGGTCGGAGTTTGCGAGTGATTGACGGCAGCTTGACAGCAGACATCAGATCAGCTCTGACTGGTTGTTTTCCTCCGGTAAGTGAAATCCTTCAGATGCCGTTAGGAGCACCGGAGGACACAGTAGGACACAGAGGAACATGATTTTTTTCAGGTTACCTGTTTCATGTACTACTGTCACGATATAGCGACCGTTTTATAAAAATAACTTTTTTTAATCATATTTGCTCCAATCTCTCCTACTTCAGCTTTAATTGTCTCTGGACAGGTGCGTTTTAATCTCTAGTAGGGCTGTCAATCGATTTAATCATTATTAATCGCAAATTAATCACATTTTTTATCTGTTCAAAATGTACCTTAAAGGGAGATTTGTTAAGTATTTAATACTTTTATCAACATGGGAGTGGACAAATGTATGTATATATGTATTATTGGAAATCAATTAACAACACAAAAAAATGACAGATATTGTCCAGAAACCCTCACAGGTACTGCATTTAGCATAAAAGATATGCTCAAATCATAACATGGCAAACTGCAGCCCAACAGGCAACAACAGCATTCAGTGTGTCAGTGTGCTGACTTGACTATGACTTGCCCCAAACTGCATATGAGTATCATAAAGTGGTGATGTCTGTAAAGGGGAGACTCGTGGGTATCCATAGAACCCATTTACATTCACATATCTTGAGGTCAGAGGTCAAGGGATCCCTTTGAAAATGGCCATGCCTGTTTTTCCTCGCCAAAATTTAGTGTTAGTTTAGAGCGTTATTTAGCCTCCTTCACGACAAGCTAGTATGACATGAGTGGTACCGATAGATTCCTAATCGTTTCGTTTCTAGTTTCATGATGCCAGTATTGTCATGTCTCGTCCTGCTCCTTTGGTCATGTGTTTTATTGTTTACTATTTCAGTTATTATTTCCTGTTTTATTTTGTGTTACTTACCTCTCCTCTTGTTTCAGAAACTTCACTTCCTGCCCTTGTGTGTTTCCCGCCTGTGTGATTAACTACCCCGCCCCTATTGGATCAGTTTCACATCCTGATATATCCTTCAAACGCATATTGTAGACCCTCCTGTCTGCTTTTTTCAGAAATCGTTTTTCCAAAAATTTGATCATATTTCTTCAGGAAGTGCAGTAAGTGACAGTGTGTGCTCCATGGTAGCTTGGCAGAGTGGCAGCGGGGGATGGGGATTAGCGAGGGGTAATTGTCTTGAAGCTTTAAGGGTAATACTGGTGTATTTTTAAAACATTTTTTCTTTCCTTTTTTTCCTTCATTTGACATCCCCGCAGTGGACTAGTGGTTAGCAGCATCACCTCACAACAAGAAGGTCCTAAAAGGGGCTAAATTACAAATCCTGCTATTGCCAAGGCACGGCCAGCCCTACTTTGCCTCTGATTGGCTAGTACTCGCTGCCTTTGTTGGTTGGGTTGGTTAGGTTTAGGCATGAGGACTGAGATTGGTTAAGATTAGGGTAAGAATATCTTGGTAAGCCAATCAGAGGCAGAGCAGGGCAGGTCATGCCTTCGCTATAGTAGGATTCGTAATATTGTGTCCTGGCAATCCTGTTCTCACTCCCAACTCATCAAATACCGCCGTTTGGTAAGAGCCCCTCGGCATTCGGAACCGACGCACGGAGGCACCCTTTAACAACAGTATGTGACGAACCGGGCTTTCAACTAACTCCAATGTAAACCCACCCACAGCGTTATTCGACGGTCGGAGCAAGTGACGTAGTATTAATAGCGAGAGTTCGCTAAGGGTGGTGGATGGGTCAAACAAACAAACAAACACAAGAACTTCAACCAGGAGACCGGTGTTCGTGTCCCGTGTGAAACTAAAAGTAATGTTGACTTATTTTGTCAATCTTTAGTCACATGACTCGTCGGTATCGTCAGTCACGTGAGTCGCTAGTCAGTGAAGTTAACGTCAACCACGACTGTTTCCTAACCCTACCTAAGTGGTTGTGTTACCTAAACCTAACTTCCTGTGAAAACAGAAGTTTATTTTGAAAGGACATTATGCATGTAACAAGCGAACATTGACACGCCGTCCCTGGTCCGGCATGTTCCCCAGTGTTTACTTGTGGTTTTCCCACAGCTGATGTGGTTTCCTTCCACAGTTCATGAGCAGATAAGGGATAACCTGAATGGCCCCTGGGTGTGAGCATGGTGAGGTTGGCCTTGGTCTTGCTCAGGGTGTTTCTCTGTGAATGGATGGTGGTTAACTGTGTCTTGCTTTTATAGATTATGCATGTTCATTCAACCTGCCATTTATGAATAAATGAATACATAAGTACAATAAATACGTGCCCATATAAAGTTACTTCCGTAGCTTCCGTGCCATTTCAGCTGTCTGTTCTACTGATTTTGCCTACAAGTCATTCAAGGCTTCAGTTGTTTTCAACAATCCATTAACAACAGCACACACATACCACAATGATTGTGGCATTATCAAGTTATGAAAGGGGGAAAAAAAACCTTGTACATTTGTGATTTAAAATGATGGATTAGGAGTGCCAGTGCAGCACTATGCCAGCTGTATTAAATAGATTTTAGAAAGCAGAGGGGGCTGACTAATAGGAGGCTGGGCCTGTATAACAGACAGCCGAAGCTTCTGACTGTGGGAGATATTTTAATGGCTTTAGATTTCACATGGCAGTAATGGGCACAGAAAAGAACAGAAGAACTGCTCTTTACCCACTGTACTGTACATCTCTTCCTTTGTCTAGATGTAATAAGAGGATTCGGTGTAATGGCTTTTACCTGGACTGACCTTATCAATGTAGACTTCCTCAGTTTATGAGGAAATTCGCATTAAACTATCCACATTGAATGTGTGCAACCTGTCAGAGCCTGTGTGAATGGATTTCTCTAGTATAATTATTATTTTATGTTCATACTATACTATTCGTGTTTGCTAATGTGTCTGCATGTGCACATTTTATATATCTGTGCCTTTGCATATGTAACATACAGTATGTCAAAGCTTTAGGCCAGTCTTTATTACATACACACATGACTTTTAACTGTGTTGTACACTTCACATTCCTTCACACAGGCCACATAACTCCAAATAGCACAAGAAAAAAACAGTTTCATGAAAAATAATATAAGAAAAAATCTATTTCACAAAAAAAAAATACAATAAATATAAAAAAAATACAATAAAAAGATTTGTTTCATAAAAGAATAACACAAAAAATACAAGAAAAAACTGTTTCATAAAAAAATAACAAGAAAAAAAATCTGTTTCACAAAAACTAATACAATAAAAACATTTGTTTCATAAATTAATAACACAAGAAAAAATCTGTTTCATAAAAAATAACAAGAAAAAAATCAAGTACACAAATAATAATACAATTAAAAAAATCTGTTTCACAAAAAACTAACACAAGAAAAAATCCGTTTCAGAAAAAATAATACAAGAAAAAAAAAATCTATTTCACAAAAAATACACAAGAAAAAAAATCTGTTTCACAAAAATAAAAGAAAAAAATCTGTTTAACAAAAAATAACAAGAAAAACAAATGTTGCACAAAAAATAACAAGAAAAAAATCTGTTAAACAAAAAATAACACAAGAAAAAGAAAGTAATCTGTTTCACAAAAAAATAACACAAGAAAAAAAATATAGAAGAAATAGTAAAGTAAAAGAAAAAAATAAAAGACGTACGGAAACAATGTGGCAATTTAAGCCTTTTCGTGCGAACAGGCTGTTACAACACTCAAAACAAAGAAACCTCACGTTTTGAAAAGACCATAGGACGGCATTTACATTCATGTTGTACCAACACAATTTTGACCACATGTGTGTGACTTTAACAACTACCAGCATGCAAAGAACAGAGAAATAATGAGACGGGTTTCGGTGTCTTGCTTTTGCCAGTCTTAAGATGAGAGCTTGCTGTAGACCACGGCTAAGTCTATAAAAGGCAAATTAACTCTTGTTGTTTGTAAGTAATCTTCTCTTCATGAATGATGTAAAGAATTGTATATGCTTAAGAGAAAAAAACAACAACAAAAAACTCACTGATATTTTCCCAAATGCTTGTTAGTGTATGTGCAACTCAGTGTGCACACCTACACAGGCTGCAAGTGTTCGTGACTGCATGTGGGAATGTGACCGCATGTGTGTGTGTGTACAAGTTCTACCAGGATGAGAACATTTGTGCAGATGGTGTGTTGGTGTTTGGATGGAATCCTCCATGCTAATGCTGCTACTCTGGATAATCATAAATCGCTGATAATCCATCAATCATTCATCAACATGTTTTCATGAGAAGAGCTGGAGATGGAGAAAACAAGTAAAGGGATGGAGTAACTAAGTGTATTGTCATTTTACCATGCATCTCTGTGCAAGGCAGAACGATGGAGCATTTCTCTGGAATCAAGGTGCAACATAAGTGTATACAGCACAACACAGTCCCTGAGCCTGCATACCTAAGATGTGTGGAGTGTAAGTTCAAATAGTAAAAACGGTAGTTAAATAGCAAAAACAAATAAAGATCAAATTTATTCAGCTATTCAGCAGCCTGATGGCCTGTGGGAGGAAGTTGTTTAAGAAGAATTCCTTTATTGTCATTGTACAAAGTACAATGAAATTAAATAGCAATCCTGATGCTGCATATGCATCTATTAAACAGTAGTATAAATAAAGAAGAGTAGAAAAAAAAGATATTATGAATAGAAAATATGTATTTTCTTGACCTATAGTAACAGTAAGATATTGCACGTTGCTTGACCTATAATAACAGAAAGATATTGCACGTTGATTGACCTATAATAACAGTAAGATATTGCACGTTGCTGAGTTGTATTGGCACTAAATACAAATAATAAATAAATACGGGAGTAAATACTGTATGTACAAAGAAATAAACTAAGGTGCTGTTGGAATGTAAACATTTGTAGTTCTATTTATACTATATATATACATACAAAGGGTGCAGTTGAAATGTAAAATTGAAATTCAAAGCTGTGAAGACATATATAGAAAGTAGTTGTAACTGTAAGTATTGTAGTGCTGATATTATTGTAGACAGACAGTCGGAGTCAGTGTTTGACAGTGTTGTGGTCCTTGCTCTGATGCTTTGGAAACCTCCTGCCTGATGGCAGAGGAACGAAGAGGTGTTTCTGACGATGTTCGGTGCCTTGTGAAGGCATCGGCTCTGGTAGAAGTTCTGAGTAGAGGGTAGGGCAACACATTCTCAGCCCCAACTCATCAAATAAATGCGTGCGTGCGTGTGCATTCACAGGCGTCTTGCATGCACTGCGCACGCTGCTGCAGCACGCTCCATGACTAACTCCTCAGAGTCAACCGACACGTCATGATGGCTGCAGCTGAACGAAAGAGGAGCATCATTTGGCGCTATTTTAAAGCTGTAAATGAAAAAGTAAGAAGGCTCATATGAAAACACCACAAATTTGTTTAAACCCATAAAAAAACACGAGAAAGAGAACTCGGAGCTGCAAGAGAAAAGGAGAGAAGAGGAAGCGGCGGGACATACCTCAGCATGAGGACCCACGACACATAAAGTTCACTGGCAGAGTCTTTTCAGAGAGGCAGGGGATATCCAGTGAAATTAATATTAAGTTAACTGTCATGGTCATCATTAGCTGTTACTTTAACAGACTGATTACATATAGCAGACTATATTCAGACATTCAAATAATTTAGCCCATTGAAACTTGTTATCTAAATTAAATGTTTTAATGGAACCTCAAACCTGAAATATGAAAATGTATATAATAACATTTTTGTGTAACTGTAACAGGTATAGGACTCCTATATTTAGGGCTACATGTGGTCTAGGTTATAGACCTAATTATTTTGGTATTTCACCTATAATTCCCAAAGAGCTCTGGAGATTACAAGAAGCCTTGCAGAAATTATTGTAAAGGACCTTCAACCTCTCTCTGTGGTTGAAGATGAGGCTTTTATACATTTTGTCAAGGTTAGCCTGCAAGCCGCTTTTAATAATAAAAAGTATTGGTATCGATATTGGCAATTCTGGCCCAGTATTACTTGGTATTGGATCGAAACCAAATTTTGGGGTATCGCACACCCCTATTATCACTCACTTTGAGAACTCACCGACGCAAGTCAATCAAGCCAATTGGCTGTCCGAGATTGGGCCTCCTCCAATCATCTTTTGCGAGCCTCTGAAATATTGGATGGTGGAGCCTGTTTATCTAACCCACCTTGGCTGTCTAATTAGTTTGACAGCTCTGATCATCTTGCTTTTTACTGGTGTCTCGGTAGCCTGGTTAGCACGGCACCCTGTGCAGCTACATTGAATGCTAATAACCCTCTTTAACACACACAGGGACTTTTTAAAATGCAGATGGGTTCTTTAATTCATGCAGCATGTTGAGATTCATACAGTTATTTCCATTTGCACTCATCTGGATGCTTGAGGATAGAATTACCCCTTTGGTTTTCTATGAGAAATGTTAACATTGCTAAAAAGCCAAGGGGATGAGACAAAGTCATGCATTTTAAGCTTGATTTATCAATGTATTAGCTTAGATTTGCATGTATGAATGTGCTGTATATGTCAAGCAAGTATTGCTACATACTTAAATGTGATTTATATGCTAACATTTGCTAGCAAGCCTACATTTAAATGATGTGTCCTAATAAATATTACACAAACCAGTCAACATTTTAGCTTTTTGAGACAGCAAGATATGCTGTCCATAACTGAAAAACATCATAGAAGGGAAAGAAACTTTACCTTAAAGCAGAGTTCATACATTATTTATTATTCTATGAGTGGGGCTCAGGGTTCAGTAATGAGCGTGGTCATGTTTCTCCCACAGAGAACCATCTGAACCATCTTTTTTTTTCTTAACCTCCTTCCCCCAGGATGCTGCCGTATATTAGAACTAGATATCAGACAACTTTCTATAGCTACCACGGCTATAAATTCTGCTACACGCACACAGAGACCAACGTTTTCTACCTATTATTTATCATTTCACTCTCATTGATTCTCTGTTTGAAAAGAATAGTGGAAGGGAGATAGAAAGGAAGAAATGAAAGGCAATAAAATCAGAAAAAGGGAGGCCTTGGGAGAGAGAACATACAGTACAGTACAGTACGTAGCCACAGGCAGCAAACACACAAGAAAAGGTAGAAGAAAGAAGGACCCGGGAGATAAAAAGCAACGACGCACAACTCAACATAAGCACATATATAGTGGAATGTTTGAGAGTGTAGTATTGTATTTTGTTGGACATGCAGTCAAATGGAAAATTATATGGATGCATAAAACAATTGCTAATCCTGTACTAATAGAGAGCTGAAGTGAAACCGAAACTCCCGGGTGAACCTCATTCAAAATCCCACTGACATTTGTAACTACACTAATGACTGTTATTGCGATTAATCGCAAAATAATCTCAATTTTTTTTATCTGTTCAAAATGTACCTTATAGGAAGATTTTTCAAATATTTAATATTCTTATCAAAATGGGAGTGAGCAAATATGCTTGCTTTATGCAAATGTATGTATATATTTATTATTGGAAATCAATTACCAACACAAAACAATGACAACTATTGTCCAGAAACCCTCACAGGTACTGCATTTAGCATACAAAATATGCTCAAATCAAAACATGGCTCTCAAGCCCAACAGGCAACAACAGCTGTCAGTGTTGGTACGTGTCCACAGGCTCCGTCCTTTCCACGCTTGCCATTCATTGTCTATGTGAACGGCCGCGCAATGCATTCTGGTAGCGTGGCGGCGCGATTCGAGAAACGGAGCGTCGCGACGCCCGCTCCTCATTTGCATAAAGTTGAGGGCTAGTCTACTTTATGCAAATCGTGGGCGTCCGACGCGACCCGCCGCCTCTCGAAACTCCCGAAAATCTTTTAAAATAAACGTTGTCGATCCAAAATAAAGACAGATTTAGCAACTGCATGGCTTATTTCTCGCCTCAAATGTTTTCAGAAACACATTTCGGTGAACTATTTTCGTGAAATAAGAGAAGAACGTTTCCAAACGAGCCTCCATACTGTTTCCGGTTTGAAAGCTGGGAGCAGCAGAGCAGCCCAAGGAGGGAAAGCGTTCGTCCAATCAGGTGCAGCCGGAAAGAATTTGAAATAAAGCCGGGAAAACGTCACCGACCAATTGATCAATCATCTATCGTGTCACCGCCTAGTAGCACGCCCACCAAGCGTCCAATGTTGGGAAGCGTCGCGTCCCCTCGCGATAAAAAACGCCCCTGTGGACACGTACCATGTGTCAGTGTGCTGACTTGACTATGACTTGCCCCAAACTGAATGCGATTATCATAATGGGTAACCATAGAACCCATGTTAATTCACACATTTTAAGGAAGTTTGGAGCGTTACTTAACCTCCTTCGTGAGAAGCTAGTATGACATGGTTGGTACCAATCCTTAGGTTTTCTAGTTTCATGTGATACCAGTATCTTCACTCTAGCTTTACAACCTCCGAAAGATCGATTATGTTAGTGCATTAAAGAAATTAGTGGCGTTAAAACAAATTTGCATTAACGCATTATTGTTAACTTTGACAGCCCTACTTTTCACATAACCAAGTTTACATTTGGGACACCCAAAATGTAAACTTGACCATCAAATTTTGGGGCTTGGTGACCCATGGGGTCAGTGCTTAAAAATATTAGCGTCTGTACCTGTGAGCGTTGCAGCAATTTTCATGGGAGCTGTAGTTTTTGAACAAGTTGATGAGACCAATACAGAGAAAAAAAAAGAGCGTGAACATTGGACTCATTCATCAGGGACAGAAATGCGACTCCAAATGAATGCTAATGTTGCTGTTTGTCTCCTGGATGTGTAAATAGGCAACTGTTTGCCATATCAGCTTTATAAGGTGATGATATACAAATGTTAGGGATGCACCGATCCAACTTTTTCAGTCCCGATACCAATAGCGATACCTGGGCTTTGGGCATCAGCCGATACCGAGTATCAATCCGATACCAGTGTTTACTTAATAAACTGTATGTCTTACTGTGTGGAAGTAACTGGGATCATTCTTTTATGTGCAAGGCAACATTTTTGCTTGACTAAGGGCACTTTCACATTAGGTACGATTGATCCGTACCGTGCCCGAGTACGATTGCCCCCCCTCTCCGCTCAGCTTTAAATTTGTTCCGCACTTGCGTCATCATCAACGTGTATTTGTTTATGTTGAGATCAGCTGTTTTAGCAGCGGAGCATCGTAAAACACTTCATTCAAACTTGACAGAAACAAAATAAAACTCACCAATACTGTCGTTGTTAGTCTTTCCAACAATCACCAACTCTGGTTTGGCCGAAATAAACTCTTATTTCATCGAGTTTGATGTGAAAATATACCGACTCTACACGTTGTCTACCAGCAACAAATTGGTCAGAACTTAAACAGGAATTAGAACCAATCAGATGCCTCCCTGCCTCCCTGCTCGTTCTCTACCCTTGGCGTGCACCAGCCTGAACTCAAAGCGTCTTGCCACCGCACGTTTCCTGGAGAATGGAAGAGAAAACTCAGCCCTGCAGTAGCACTGCACAGGTTACTTGTCATGAGGAAGAGTTGTTGAGTTGAGGTCCTCTCTCCACTCTGTGTCTGTGAAGTAGTTACGATGCGGCGGTGCTCGTGAATGTGTGTGGGGGGGCGTTGCCTCGGAAGGAGCCCCGAGGGGGGGGGGTGGGTTTAGACGGAGCTCCTGAGGCGATGCTACATTCAAATTATGCTAGCTTTCCAACATCGTCGACCCTTTCTTTAAAGTTTGCTTCCAGGTTGTACTGCAGACCAAGTCTCTAGAGAGATAGATGTTCTCCTTCCATAAAAGATAATAGTTAACTATGGACACGTTTCAACACCAGCTTTAAAGGCACTCACCTGGAGAAACTGTTCTTCTTTCCATCATTTTTATTTCCTTTAGCCTTAGCAATTAAGTCCAGCTTTGAATAGACGGGATGAATACTGTGTGTGGGCTCAGTTAGGGGTGATGGCGTTCTCTGGCGGACGTTCCATATAAACTCTTGCCCGTGGTGCAACTTTAAGATAATAACTTTTACTTTAATCCATCAATAGGTCAAATGCAGCTGAAGTAGAGTACATAATTGACCCAGGTCATATTTGGCAGGCTGAAGAGAGAGACAGATAACAGTAACACATGAGGTCAGTGACATTTTGCTGCGGAGGAGAAGCCGCAGCATCAGTAGCACTTATTGACTGCTTTTGATGTATGAACAGTCCGGGGAATTTGTTCTCCGGCCGTCCCCCGAGGACGAAAGTCAGTGACGCGTTAGCGATGATGGCATCCTCCGAGATGACCTGGCAAAGAGAGGACGACCTGCAGTACACAGTGATAGATCCATCTGAGAATCTGTCAAAGCCTGGCCACCACAGTCCATCGCCAGCCTTTCTATTAACGTGACTAGTCTGCTCTAAAGCTACTGCTGAGGTCCAGTAATCAATAGAAAGCTTTATTACTGAGTGAGGCAGTGATTATTAAATGTCACTGTTAAATGTTTATCTCCAAATGTGTTTATAGCCTTATTGGTGTGCTTAGATTTTTCACATTTTGCGATGCATCGTTGGTGCCCACAACAGGCAAATTACAGTGATCTAGTATTGGCTGAGGCCCTCTCATCAAATAATTATGCTAAATTAGATATTGTAGTATTACTTTCAAAGAAAAATGATTTCGTCCTAATAAGCAACTAGTGTTGACCCTGTTGAGCCAATTAAACAGTAATTAATGAGACTTTAACACTAACACTAAATCCAGTTAGTTATGTACACTCTATTGTGCCATGTTCACTTTATTGTGCAATCAATTGATCCTGGCAATAGTAGGTATTAGCCTTCTTTCAGAGAAAATCAAGTAATTCTGTCTGTAAATCTCTGACATTGAAGTGTGCCCGCATACAACCCGCATGCTCCTTCCCGACAAGCTAGTATGACATGGTTGGTACCAATGTAAAAATGCAAAAAAGCCCAAGCAGAAACATGACAGTGCAACATGGCGGACTCCGTGAAGAGGACCCGCTCCCTATGTGGATATGAGGCTCATTCTAAGCTAACAAAAACACAATGATTCCTAGTTTCAGGTGATTATACACTAATGAAAACATAGTTATGTATCCTCTATGAGGAGGTAGGGCGGCCATCACTTGCCACTCGAAGGGAACAACACTTTATCTGTTTTATTTACAAAGCCATCCTTAACAAGCTACCCTTTTATTTATCATCGCTTTTAAGACTTATAAATATAGGATACCATAATTGTTCACAAGAATGATTATGGTATCCTATATTTATGATGGTACTCGGTTGCAATCTGCAACCAAAATGCCACCAAATCCTAGACACTGTACCTTTCAGCTAGTGTTATGAGTACATCTGTTATTTATGTTGTATTGTACAATATACTGCAATACAGTATTATTCTATAGAGTTGACTTCTCTATTAGTTTGTCTATACTATGTGTTCTCTCAGCTCCTTCATTCCATTAAGTCAAATTAAGGTACACTATCGATCCCTGAGGTTTATACAGGATGAGGTAAATACGGTTTCTTTAGCTTGCACATGTGACATCAGGAGGTCATGGTACTTTCTTAAGAATCATATTTGCTGTTAATAGTTGCTAGGGAAACAGTGACTATGGCAATTAAAAGCATATCAAAAGAAGAGAGAGAGAGGGAGTCTTCATATTGTATGTCAGTCTTGGTCTCTCTGGCCTTGGTCACGCTGTGTTCTGGACAAGAGTGATTCACACAGGCAGAGGGTTTCTGCTCTGACTTCTCTTTGCTGGGTCAACTCACTCGCTCTAAAAGCCTGTTTACTGTATTCTCTTTCCAGAGACAGCTTTTTGCAAGTGTTTCTCAGTACACGGAGCATGCATGAGCTTGGCTTTAGACAACTCCATCTGTGATCGCTGCTGTTTTAGCTCGGAGATAGAAAAGACAAATAAGCAATTGCTTCTAACATTTTGGCTTTAGATTTGTGTGCATCGCAGGGTTTTGTGTCAGCTAAGAAGCACTTTCCTCAGGCACGGGGGCTCAAAAAGCTTTTCTTTCACCTTTGCCCACTTGATATTTTGTTGACTGCCCATGAACCTGACTTTTTCATGAACAACCCCCCTTTAGTTCCTGTTCTTGGTGTCAAGGATGACAAGGATTTGGACTTTGGTTACCCACCTGCTTTCACCGAGTCAAAAGTGAAAGGAAGGAGCTATTTTCCTGGTCATACCAAGTGACAAACATTACAAGATCCTAATCAAAAAGTTGTTTTTCATGTATTCTGCCCAGTTGATCGTGCCCAGAAAACATCCACCTCAACTGACCCCTTTCAAAAGCAACGGATGAGCAGTTCTAGCCCAACCTGCTTCCACATGTTCCTGTCTCCAATGTGAGCCCAGACACCCTGGAAACATGTCTGCCGCTGGAATCTGTAATCTCATTGTTATGGTCATTACCCAAAGCTCATGGCCATAGGTGAGGGTTGGAATGTAGATCAGCTGATAGATTGAGATCTTCGCCTTCAGGCTCAGCTCCCTCTTCACCAACACGGTCCAGTACATTGCCTGCACCACTTTGCAGCATTCCGTCTGTCCATCTCCAGTTACATCTTCCCCTCACTCATGAGCAATACCAGAGATATTTAAACTCTCTGTTTGCAAATATCATTGGCATTTTTTCTTTTTCTTTTTACCTATATTTTACCAGGAAGTCGCATTGAGATCAAAAATCGCTTTTACAAGAGAGACCTGGCCAAGGTAGCAGCTGTACAAAATCACAACACATTAAAATACAACATAATATAGGCTACAAAAAATCACAATAAAACATAAAAAAAAGCTGTTTAACACAGTGGTCTCTCAAGAAAAAACATCCACATACCATCACCACATTATTTATGATGCCCTTAAATTCATCAACCCGGTCTCACAGGAAGGCGTGTATATATATCAAAACATTACACGGGCATTCCGCGTGTCAAGAGTATGCATTTTAGCCTTTTTGCATGTCATTTGTACGCCACGCAAACATCCGCAGTTAGGTTTAGGCAAGAAATAACACTAACTTAGGTTCAGGCAAGAAAACCACTTAGTTAGGGTAAGGGAAAACGTCATGGTTGGGCTTAAAATAAGTAAGTAAACTAAGTAAAACACCTACAGAAACAACGTAACACAACTACAGAAAACACACACAACTCACAAACATCAATAAAAAACACATTAACACATGACAAACGTCACTAATGTAACTTACAAAATAAAATACCAGTCAACAACGTTCTTGAACACGGGTCTCCTGGTTAAAAGTCCGGTGGTGGTCTTTCTCGCGTTTTATACTACGCCACTAACTCTTGCCAAAGCATTTATATGCATATGCATTTACATTGCAGTCAGTCCAACCCACCAATCATGTCATCAGTCTTCCAGTGCTGCTACAACAAGCTAATTGTTACGTTGGCTAACACAAGTAGCTATCTATGGCTCGATAAAAAATGGGTGACATAAATCTGAAAAAAAGGGAAATTTGGACTCTGTTGAATATGCCTAAACAGAATTTATGTTTTTTCTGTGTGTTTTTAGTCTAATATGCTACTGTATACATCTATTGCTTTACTGCCAATTCGCCACTCTCTCGTACATACAGTGGTAGAGAATGGAAGATGACACTTGGAAATCATCATTGGACCACAGCAATGTCAATCTTGGTAACGACCCAAGGGAGGATGACCTCCCTTGGGTCGTCATTTGATGTGTTTTGGCCAATCACATATTAGCATGAAAAAAATGGAATGCATTGAATTGATAGAAGAGGTCCCACCATCACTTTCTTGCCTGCCCTGCAGGTGTCGATGTTGAAGCTTTTAAATCAGAATTTCAAAAATGGATTTATAAAAATATTTTGTAATTGATATTTAGATGTGGTAATGGTTTATTTTCTTGGCTGGACTGAATAGGGGGCAGCCCTACAAACGCAAAAGTCTGTCACTGAGTGACTGATTGAGTGATGAAGTTACACGATAGGTCGGCCGAGTGTTGGAGTTTCCTCATTGGCTCTTTCAAAATGAAAAGGAGGGGAACAGTCCGTTATACAAATAAGCCCGTCCAGTGTGACTCATCTGGTTCACGAAACTTGGACCAAGCTGTGAAACTAGGCGATCTAGATTCAGCAGTGGCATAGACTATTTCTCACTTAAAATGTTTTCAGAAGTAGATCTTGGTGGATTATTTAGAGGGAATAACAGAAAGTTTATGAGCAGGCTGCCTTGTTGTTTCCTGTTTGAAACGGCGAGCAGAAAACCAGGGACCAATCAGGTTCATTCCACAGTAGGATACGTCACCGCCTGAGTGAAGCAGCGCGTCCACTAGTGTCCTCACCGGACCTGGTGGACATGTACTGCTGGATTTAACATTATAGACATGACCACTGACTATTTGTGTAACAGTTTAGCCACAAATTCACAGACTGACCATACACTGTCCAGCCATATACTCGGTTTTGACCGAGTCTTGTTTATATTTTGATATTCTCTTGCCTCTCAAAAATAGAGGAGGAGCAACCTCATCTGCCTCTATGGACCAGCTTCCTCTGGTGGGGCAAGAAAACAGCATCAACACAGAAAGCAAGAAGTAAAAATCACCCTGGGAACTTAACCTTCTGTTTGAATGTCATGAATACAAGCAGGCACACACACACAACTTTGTTTATGTAAGTCCAAGTGTTATATCACTGTATTTTTGATTGTGAAGATGAATCAGGGCACACTTTCCCCTCTTGGGCCATGCATATCCACTTCTCAAGTGGTTAATGAAGGGCTACACTCAGTCAGTCCGCTGCCCGCCCTCACTCCTCAACAAGAGCCCTTCAGCGTTTACTTGAGCGCAGCAGTGGTGGGAATAGTTTTGAAAGGCTTAATTCAAGGTGGATGATCCTGCTCAAGAGGAGTGACTTCAACTTTACTCCATATGGTGGTGGCATGCTGTGCTTTTTCACAACTTTTCGGAACAAAAGTTTTGTATTTCAATTCCATCTGGATGTAGAAAACAGCTGGCTTGGAGAAAAAGATCTGCCCCAAACAGAGGCACAAGCTCAAGCTCACAGTGCTGGCCAAAAACAGCAGCAGGAGACATGATGTGATGCTGTCGACTGGTTTACTGAGAGCTGGCTTCTCTCCTGCCCAGCTCAACTGCAGTTCATCTGCAACTTACACCTTTTTGGTGGATATTAGTAAGCAGAGGCCAGTTTTACACCAGTAACATTTATTTTGACATTTTTGGCTAATGATATGTACGTAATATGTATGTAAAGGTCATTCCTTTTTAATATCATAGATTTTTTTTTAGATATATTGCATAAAAGTGACGTTAGGTATTTTACTTTTATCACCATGGTTAATGCGACAACAACGTATTAACGCAAATTTGTTTGAACGCCACTAATTTCTTAAATGCAACTTGCTATTTTTAGGTTGTAACGGGCTCAGTTTTAAAGGTAGAGCGAAGATACAGACATCATATGAAACTATAAAACCTAAGGAATCCATTGGTACCAACGGTACACTAGCTTGTAGTCAAGGAGGTAAAATAATGCTCTAAACTTACGCTAAATATTGACGAGGAAAAACCGGCATGGCCATTGTTAAAGGGGTCCCTTGACCTCTGACCTCAAGACAGACATGCCCACTTTATGATAATCACATGCAGTTTTGGGCAAGTCATAGTCAAGTCAGCAAACTGACACACTGACAGCTGTTGTTGCCTGTTGGGCTGCTTTTTGCCATGTTAGGATTTGAGCATATTGTTATGCTAAATGCAGTACCTGTGAGGGTTTCTGGACAATATTTGTCATTGTTTTTCTGTTGTTAATTGATTTCCAATAATAAATATATACATACATTTGCATAAAGCAGCATATTTGCCCACTCCCATGTTGATAAGAGTATTAAATACTTGACAAATCTCCCTTTAAGGTACATTTTGAACAGATAAAAAATGTGTGATTAATTTGCGATTAATTGTCATTAACTATGGACAATCATGCAATTAATCACAGTTAAATATTTTAATCTATTGACAGCCCTAGTGCTCCTTAGGTTCTTTTTTTCTTTGTTTTATTTATTAATGTTTCGTGCTTCCTGTTTTACTTTGTTACTCACCTCTGCTCTTGTTTCAGATCAAGTTCACCTGTCCCTCGTTAGTCCTGCAGTCACCTGACCTCCTGCTCAACTGTTCTCACTTCCCCAATCAGTCATTCACTACATGTACCAGCCCTGTTCCTTTATTCATTGCCAGTTTGTCTTTTCACCTAGTGTTTCAACACGTTCTCATTCCAACTTGTCACATACTTATGCTTTGTCAGACAAAAACACTTGCTCAGGATTAGGCAACAAAACCACTGGTTGGATGGTTGGACTTAAAATGACTGCGTTTGTACAGTGAAAATGTGAGCTGATGTGAACGATCAGCTGATTGTAAAGTGAAACTTAAAGTACAGGATATGAACAGCGGTATCCTGGATGAAAGCCTTGTGTTTGTTTAGCGTTCCAGCCATTCTTCCTACTGTCTAGTTTTCCCTGTGCTTACAGTTGCTGCTAGTGATGGAAGAATGAAGCCTTAAGAAGCTTTGGGGCTTGCTTTCTGTTTGTGCCAAAAAGGATTCGAAGTTTCGAACACAGCAAGCACAGCGACATCTGGTGGCTTGCAAAACGTATAGCAGCCCTTTAAGACGGGGGCCGATTCACTACAACGCTTCTCTGATTTTAATGGTTTTAGTCTCATATGCGTGCAATCAGTGCTTGAAGTGGAAAAAATAAGTGCCAGTACTCCTCTTATTCACATGTTGGCGTGTGTATCGGCCGGTATGAAAAATCTCTTTTGACTTATTCTTATTTATTCATAATTTCCTTGAGTATGTTATACTATGTCAGTCATAATCAGCTGTGGTTGTATTGCTATATTATTAGAGGCTATGCGTCTGCTATAGTAGGTAACTGTAACATTATAGGGTTAAGGTGGTGTGTTTGTATCTTTCCTGTGTTATTAGTAGCCTGCAGTACACTGTAAACCCAGATTTATTTGTAATTAAACTTTTGAGTGGTCATTACTTATTCTTTCATGTTTTGTAAGAAACCGGTGTCATTACTAAATCAAATCAGTTGTTTGCACTAATCAGCTTAAATATGCAGTGCAATTATCATGTTAAGCAGAGATAACTTAGTATGTTACGTTTCTGTAAGGAAGGGGCGGGGCCTATTTGAAATTCAAGGTGAGTTGGGAGCAGAGCGTGAAGGAAGAAGGAGAAGACCGTTACTATTGAGGAAAGAGTCCGCCCGTCCTTTCTGCTGCGCCCGACCGTGTACTTTGAGAGAGCTGTGGGCTTGTTTTTGAAAGCAACGCCGTGGAATGGTGAGTGTGTCTGATATCTTTCAGGGGAAATTGATTAACGTTACCCAAAAGACCGCTGCGGTGACCCCAGGTTAGCTAAAGTTAGCTTAGCGTCAACGTGCCGACGGTTTTCTGGCGGTTCACAGTTTATGACGTTAACGTTTAACTTGTAACGTTACCAATGGTGTGGGACACACCGCGAAAATGAGCCAGGGCGACCGAAGCACCGACGGTCGGCCGTCATGCAATTTCGAGCCGTCAGTGTACCAGGGCTGTAACAAGTGTTAGCATGTGGCTAACGCTAGCTAAGGTGTATTTGATGTGGTAATGTAGAGTTACTGATTCAAAATGGTGTTTACGGTTAGCATTAAATCATGAGTGATCTGTTCTGTCGTCGGACGTTTTAGTGTTTTTTGATTTAAGTAGTAAGTAGCCGTGTAATAAGCAGGATAATGTACAGCTAGCGGGTCATTGTTGTGAATTCCCCCCCTGTACATTACCCCCCCCCCATTACATGTACCCTGTACATTACGTAGTTAACAAAGTTAACTGAGACACCGACACCCGGTCGGGGGGGGGGGGGAGAGACACCTCGCTGCGGAGCCCCGTCACTTCACAAAACACGGGAAACCTCTGTTGTTCTGGAGTAGCTGCAGCATTTATTTCTGCAAAAACGTCCACTGCACATTCACTAGATATTCTCAGAGCTAAACTAACTCTTCTGCAGTGTGCGCGCGTGCACGTGGAGTTGGAGCGAGCCGAGCGGGTGAAAACGAGCGCGGAGTGCAAGCAGGCAGCAGGAGCAGCGCGTACCCACACGCGAGCGCGCATGGGATTCCGACCCGTTAAGATTTATGCGCGTGATAAGTTACAAATAGTCCCTTTAAGAGTGTAGGGTATCATTCAGGTTTTAGGAGCAGTGTCCCAGTCAGGATGCTCCTACATATTATAAAGAGACACATTCTGAATTTCTACAGTGAATAAAAAATACTAGGAGATATTGGGTTAGGAGGTCCAACTCCAAGAAAATTTGAAGGTTTTTTAGTTAAAACTATGCAATTTTACATCATTTTGGACCATTATTATTACTAGTTAAATGGTTATTTTATTTTTTATCCCAGCCTTCGTCTGAACATTTAATTTTTCTGGATATATGCAGATTCAGAAAAAATTTAAATGTTTCATTAATCATATTTATTCACAAATTTAAAAAGTTATGACGAACAGCTCACTAATTATTTTACACAAAGGACATGAACATTGTATTAAAGTGGCAATAGGCAGTATATTTTTGGCATCGTTGGGCAAAAATTCCATAATAACCTTTCAGCATATTGTAATTCAAGTGTTCTGAGAGATAACTAGACTTCCGCACCTCATCGTGGCTCTGTTTTCAGGCTTTAAAAAAATCTAGCCCGTTACGGGAGACTTTGACCAATCACAGGTCATTTCATTGAGAGAGCGTTCCTATTGGCTGTGCTCCGGTCATGTGACCGGAACTTGGCTTCCTTCAACAGATTTTACAATGGCGGCCGCGTCACAAACTTTCTAATTTTACAGCTGAACAGTACACTACAAGATGATTCTGAAAACATCTGAGGAGAGAAATAGGCATTACAGTAACAGAATATTTATTCATATTTGATCAGCGCGGCCTAATTTGACCGTTTGGTCGGAGTTCGCGAGTGATTGACTACCGGCTCTCATAGACGGCACCTGGACAGCAGATCTCAGATCTCAGATCCGTTGTTTTCCTCCGGTCTGTGAAATCTCTCAGATGCCGTTAGGAGCACCGAAGGACACAGTAGGACACAGAGGAACATGATTTTTTTCAGGTTACCTGTTTCATATACTACTGTCACGATATAGCGACCGTTTTATAAAAATAACTTTTTTTAATCATATTTGCTCCAATCTCGCCTACTTCAGCTTTAATTGTCATAAATTACAGCACCCTTGTTCTCACCCTCCTCCCCCGTGCCATGCGTCAGCTTGTCCAGGTGCTCCCCAAATAGTTTTTATGTTTAAACGGATTATGAGGCGCAGCGCAAAATGCTGGTGCTGCGCCTTTATGAATCGTCATTATGAGTCTCACAGAGAACCTGATATTTAGAGGGCAGAAAAGAGTACTTGTGAGAAGTTCTGGTGCGCAAGAAGAAGTCAAGGAGTTAAATGTAGAAGTGCCGGTACTGCGTACTGGTGAGTACCGGCCCACTTCGAGCACCGTGTGCAATAAAAGATCATCAGGCCTGCATGTTATAAAATCTGTAATGCTTTTGATCAGAAGTGCTGGATTGAATGTAAATATTATTGTATATATTACAGTAAAATGATAATAAATGCATTGTCCAAAAAGCCTACATAGAAAATATTTTTTCTTGAGCCCCAAGATTTCAATGGTATTCTTTAAATTATTATTTTATTACTTCTCTTACATTATTACTTGGTATCCAGTAGAAATGTTTTCATACTATTGATTGTCTTTCTAGTGTATATTGCCATATTTTTCAATTATTCTCCTTTCTTATTATCACACTTATTGCCTTTCACAAAGTTAGTTGTAAATGTGTCAAACTGAATGAAGAGCTTTCTGAAGCAACAGCAACCTTTAAGAAGTATCATGTGATACAATATGACATAATTATTTTGAAAAATGGCAGAAAACCACAAACTGCTATGTGTTGTGAGTGTTAAATCAATTTAAGGTTTGGTTAAGTTTAGGCACAAACACAACTTAGTTGAGGTCAGGGAAAGGTCAGGGTTTGGGTTTAAATTACAAGGTGGCCTTTGTCTTCATGGTTAGAATTTAAGTTTAGGTTTTTAATAATAACTACTTGGATAAGGTTAGAGAACATTCGTGGTCATGGTTAAGAGAAACCTTTGCTACGATGATGATAATCGATCATCAGGCCTTCTCTTCTTTCACCGATTCCCAAACTGTCTTCATCCTGTCTTTTAGGGTCTCGGTCTAGAAAGTACATTATCTAAAAAAAAGTGTTACAGCTGCTATCTCTGTGTGTGTGTGTGTGTGTGGGGGTGTGTGTGTGTGTGTGTGTGTGTGTGTGTGTGCGTGTGTGTGTGCGTGCGTGCGTGCGTGCGTGCGTGCGTGCATTCGTGTAGGGCAGAATAAGAAGCAGAGACGATAAGAGGTCAGACACCATTAAGCTAGCTTAGCTTGTGTATATGCAAATACAGTTGGAAGCAGTGTGGTTGTGGGCCGTGTTCATATTAATCCTCTTCTTTCAAACTGCCAGAAGCTTTTTTACACTAAAGTTAATGTGAAAGAAATCTCCCTTTGCCCCTGGCATGCTTTAGGTGAAGCAAAGTGTTTTGTAGAGTGAGGAAAAGTTTACCCTTTTCTGAAGAGCACTGCTGATATTAATGTTTGGAGCTATGGTCTGAACTCAGAGTGCAGGAAATATATTCCATTTCATCAACTACTTTAAAGTTACCTATAAACATTGTGACGACCCCTCCTCCCTCTCCTTTTGCTTGCTGCTGCTGTTTCTCCTTCTGTCTTGCAGGAAGGAGGGTCGTTAGTGGGATGAGCCACACCTGGGCCTGGTGGGCTTTCCCCTTCAAATAGCTGCCTCAGTCTGCAGTCGCTCTCTCTCTCTGGAAGACTTAACACTCCCAGCAGCATGGCGCACAGACATGAATTATCTTTTCTTCTTTCCACCATACACATTCACATACACCCATACATGCTCCACACCACTGATTTACTGATTTCTACACGTTGTATTGAATTACTTTTGTGCTTTGTATAAATAAATGTAAGTGTTCTTTGCCACCACCTCGTATCTGTCTCCCTCTTTGTCACAGCTTTGAGCCAGGCTGTGACAACATGTACAGTACAGTATATTTGTGATGGTTATCTTTGTCCACACTTCCTTCAGACCTTTCACAATTAAAGACTTTTCTTGCATTTCCTAATTAGCACGAAAGGCCTTTACACACCGGGGCCATGACGAATAAATGACACAAAAATACTCGCCTGCGAATATTATATGTCTAGGGCTTTTATTGAGAAAGGTAAGAACGGAAGGAGTGTATCTGGTCTGCGCTGCCTTTGTCAAGGTTGAAAGGAGTAATAAAGTTTGGCATCCTTTTTTTCATAAATATAGGAGCAACTTTACTGGTTCTGCACTACGTGATTGGTTGATACCTTTATTCAAGCAAAAGTAAGTTAATCAACCTTGTTCCAAAAAAAAAAATGTTTTGCGTGTAATATCTGCGTCCTGTGTGAAAGTATTCATGACAAAAAACAACAGTTCGAAAAAATATATTGACTTGACTGAATCATGTAGTTCTTTCCTAAACCTAACTATAGTGGTTTTATTGCCTAATCCTAAAGTAACGCCAAGGGTCACTATAGTGGTTTTAATGCTGAAAATAAAGTCACACCGCCAAGGGGCGTGACAGTGTGATGCTGCCAAGTGCGGTATGTAACAAACTGGGATCAGAATGTGTTGGGTTCTCCCGTGCCTCCCTTCCTTCCAGCGGGCCCAGCAATACAGCCTGGGCCTGCTGTACGTGTTGGCTCCAGGTCCTGTAGCCGCAGACAGACCCTGCTGACCCGCTGCAGCTTCTCTCTTCTGCCGGCCGCCGGCACACGCAGTGGAATTTCCCGCCGAAGTTGATGTACAGGTCGTCCTGGACCACATGAAAGATCCTCCCAACCACCTCCTTGTCTTTGGCCGGTCCCATCTAGATCACCAGGGACCGGCGGAGCAGCGAGGTGAAGCTCTGCTCCTGGCTGGATGAGGTGCAGCTGCTGCCGGGTGTGGAGCTCTCCACAACCCACCAGAGCTCCGGCTGCAGGTCGAAGGCTGCGGCAAAGCCGGATCTGGTCTGTCCGTGGCTGGTCGCTGCCGGAGGCCCCGTTGGAGTCTGAGCTGAAGGAGTTTCTGGTGAACCTGCATGATTTCGTCTGATTTCGTTCAGAATCCGACATTGGTGGCACCGATGACAAGCATTAAGAATAACTATATAGAAATAGTCAATCTTCTCGCCGATGGTCTCGTTTGCTTATGTTGGTCATATAGAGCATCAGTATTACATTAAGGCTGTTTCATGACCAGTCAAATGTTCCTTGTAGTAAATAATTTAGGCTTGCTTTTTCTTTTCAGGCCTCAGCTACTATGTGAAAATGTTTGAAAAAGGACAGCAAAACAGTCAAATCATTTGTACCCTTCTTTCCCTTTTTCTACTCTATGTTTCTGCATAACCATGTCTGTCTTTCACTAAATCAAAGACGAGGTTCTTCTGTGTTCCCTCTTTACCACCACTGTTTACAACTTGTTGTCGCAGAACATTTCAGTCAACATTTTACTTCTCCTCTCCCTTTCTCTGCATGTCTTTTAAGCAGCATCATTCATTTTTAAAATACAAGATACAATACAGATTCTCATGAATCAAACATTTGGTTACATGAGTTTATTGGCTGAAAAGGGCTGCAGGCAGACACAGGACACTGTATACAAGATTAACAAAAAAATGACAGTTGTGGCATGTCGTTGTTGTTGGGTACATTCAACATGGAAAAAAACAGAGCTTTATAAGAATTGGTTTTCAAAGAAATCCAACAGAAACAAGTTTTTAAACAGAGCGAAGCATCAAAATCACAAAAGATTGAGAGAATATTAATTTGTCATATACAGTTTTAATGTGTCTGTATCTTATCTGTTTTTTTTTTCTTTCTCAAAGTCTTTTGAGAAAACCGCTTCTTACAAGAACAAGGTTTTTTTTCTTTTTCTTTTACTCCCTGGTTCTTCAGAAGCTCCGGCCTCCCGGCAAGCTGCTTTATCTTAGCGTGTGCAGAACCCTGTGATGTCAGAAGAGAAAACAGGAAGTTAATGATCACAATTCGGCTCCGTCTTATTATCTTCTGGGGACAAAATCTTCAAGGGTCCACTTTGTAATTTTCTAAAGTTGATGCCTCGGACATTAATCTTTTACTAGGAGAAGGGAAGTTAAAAGTTACTCTTCTACTTAATCCCAATAATGTCCCACAAAATCCTTGTCTCCAAGCATGTGAGCCGCACTACAAAGTAGATCTCAGTGGAATATAAACCTCTAGTGGAAATCTTGTGAATGCATAGGCTGTGTGTGCAATCTAGCACTTTCCAACCTTCTATAGTGAAAACTGTGTTTGGAGAAATATTTATTCTATCACTTTGGCAGAGCAGATGGCTCTAAATATTACACTACTGAGCCTCAGCCTCAGTTGCTATGGAGGAGACGCCAGTCAGAGGCACGAATCTGAGCGGTAGTGAATTTAAAATGCTTCATTGTTGCAGTTGAGAAGCTAACCAAGCGCCATAAGCCCTGTTTCCACTGCAGAAACTTTCCCCGAAACTAAGAACCTTTTGAGGAACTCATTGTGTTTCGATCGCTGGGACCAGGGTTTAAATTAAGTTCCGGGAATATTTTACGGGCCTTTTTACCACCAAAAAGGCCCTGGTCGGGGGGTAGCACTTTCTGAAAGTACAGGAACTTTCAGGTTGGATTTTGCAGGGATGACGCCTTTAGATAAAAAGGCGGTCAGACTGAACTGCAGGTTGCAGAGTGTGTTTACTGCTGTGACCACCAGCAGCCCTCGTCTCATGTCATGTTGCTTTTTCATACGACGAGGACTAATTTGCCTAATCTTCACAGGTCTTTAGACCGCAGTGGAAAAGCAGACAATAGTGAGCTGAAGGAACCTTTTAGTTCCTTGAAAAGTAGTTCCAGGGATTAAAATAGTGAAATAGATTTCTTCGAGAATTTGAGTTTGTTTTACCCTCTTGAGGAGAAAGAAAACATTCTCAGTTTTCACCTCAGTTTCTATTATTTTAATGTTGTGTGTTGTTGTGTGTAGGCACTACATACACCTACACACGACACCACACAATCCTCCCTTTTAATTTATGATATTCAGCATCCTGCAAAGGTCGAAGTCAGTATGTGAAACACTCGTTCTGTCCATTCATCAAATCAAATCTCACAAACACATGGAGCGTGACCTTCATTTCCTGTAAGTTTCTATAGAAAAACATGATTCACCACATATTTCCATGGCTCTCTGCCAGTGTTAACTGGCAAAATTCCATATGAAGGAAGAAAAATGCTGCAATATTTTACTGACCAGTCATTGGTGAAATGCCAGCTGAAGGGAGATTCGTTATTTCTTATCTACTCAGCCCGTTTTTATTCCCAGAGCGTCAAATACCAATGCTTTGCCATGGCCGTCGACGTTTGATACCGCTGCACAAGGCACCATTTAGCGCCTGTATGAGACCAAGAAAGTGCGCTGGGAGTGTGTTGACACAGTTTAAAGAGCAAAAAGACACACTAAGGGCAGGTGGGAGGGGAGGTGGATGGGCCCAACAAAGAAAAGGCTTTCATCCAAGTTTCACTTTCACGTTACAGTCAGCTGTTTGTTTGTGTCCCGTGTTCACAACGTTCAGTTAACAAACGACTTTACAAACGTAACTTTAAGCCCGACCATGTAGTTTTTTCCGAAACCCAACTATAGTGGTTTTGATGCCAAAACCTAAAGTGACGCCAAGGGGCACGACAATGCGGCAGTTTGTGACGAGTTGGGATGAGAACGTTTTGATCTGGTTAGGAATGCGGTTGAGATATGGCTTCACACTCACACACACACATGAAATATATTGACGTAACATAGGTGAATATGATGGATTCAGTGTGGACACGGTGTAGGAAGGTGATTTTTGGGCCTCTGACAGTTTCTGGGCTCCGGTGCGCCGCACTGGTTTCACCGTCGATATTTACGCTACTGGGTGTGTGTGAGGCAACACGGAGAGGCAACTATTCATTCTAAACAACAATGGCAGCTCCTGAAGTGTTAAAGGTCACATATTATGCAAAATGCACTTTTCCATGTCTTACAAACATCAATATCTGTCCCCAGTGTGTCTAGAGACCACCGAAGTATCATAAAAGACCATCCTCTCTCTTTTTCTCCTGCTCCATCTCTCGGAAAATGTAACAGTTGTGGCGCTGTTAGAAATTCCTGCCATTCAGGACGTCATGAATCCAATTCGAGCCATATTTGGCTTTCCGCTTTCTACTCCAGCACAACAGCTCCCTCCCTCCTTACCCTGCTAGGTGAGCCCGCCCTCCTCGCTGCTCGCTGAATTTCTCGCTGCCATGTTTTCCTCGGTATAATCACAGACCTGCTAACAGGACAAGCAAAGCATGCTACTACTTCTGTTAGTCTGCAAGAACCAGCAGAAAGGTCTTCATGTCCTCCCATCATCTGAGGACGTGAAGACCCAGTGGATACACTTTATCTTTTAGCTGTTTTAGGTGATTTTTGACTGAAATGTCCTCACAGCAACAGTAAAACACACGGGTCAGTAGGCTACAGGATTCACTGCAAACTGAAGCTCAGGATGGATCCATACCGGCTGTTTGGGACCCAACTTCAAACCTGGAAGCTGTAAGTTGGTCACGTTTATGTTGTTTTAGCTTCTGTTTATTTAGCAGACTGTTTGCCTGTTAGCGTTAGCATGTTGCGCGGCTAACGCCGCTAGCTTTCAGTGGCTCCACCGGGGCTTTGTTTACATGCAAACCTTCTGCTCTGATGTGTCTGTCTGCGTTACAGATATGTTGAGAGTGTGTAGATTTACTCCACAGACTGTCCTGAAGGAGCTCATGTGAAAAACAAACAGTCAAACTGTACGAATTTGTGACGGATTACTGGAGTTATAGTGGGCGAGCGAGCAGGGAGAGAGAGAGAGATGCCGTGAGCTCAGAGCAGATAGCTGTTGATCAGAGGAGTCTCTGTAACGTTACTTCCCTCTTAGAGCTATTAAAAGACATTACAACGTGAATACTGGCAGCTTCTTTGTTGTCTTGGGCTAAATAATACATAAAGGTTTACTAAAGTCTAAGCTTCTAGGTCTAGCTTTTGATACAGACAACACAAGTTACACTCCAAGTCAAAAGTTCTGTGTAATCCATTTCTTCCTCCATACTTGATAAAAAATGATTTATCATTTTACACTGTTTGTAGCTGTTGCCATAACTACACGTTAGAAGATGATGTTACTGTTATACACCTTGATGTTATTACATGACAGTATATTCTAACACTGAATCTGTCATGTTTTACAGGTCATCTGAGTGACCTGATCCACATGGAGATGCAGCAAGATGAACTATTACCAGCTGACACAACTTCACTCTACAGGAAACCCTTTACTCTGAAGGAGGACATGATGTGGACAGTTTACATACAAGTCATGGCTTTGCTGCTTTTGGAATTATGTGTACCCAATTTATAATTCAGTGTTATTATTGTGAATAAAGAGCTGTATTTTTAAGGAGGGTTTTTGTCATTTTTAAATTTACAATTAATGATCTTGTGGTATAAGATCAACATGTTCTCAATAACATGTTCTTTCACAAAGTTATGTAATTACAGTTTAAACAGGTGATATGGAAAATTAATTTTATGTCATGCATGTAGAAGGGTACAGGTAGTAAATAGTGACTGTAAGCAACACAACACATTTCTGTTTCACAGTCAAACTTTATTTCAGTAGACAGATGACAATATTAATTATACACAGTATTTTGAACGTGAACAGATAACCTGCAGCTTTGACAAACATTTCACAGCATAAATATGGCAATAACTGTCTAAGTTACTCTGAAACATGGACTCAGTACTGTGGTTACTGAGCAGTTTTTATATATAAGATCAGTAATTCCACCTTCAGTTATGTTGACACTACAGGATAAAGTCTATTCCAGCATGGCAGGATACTGTAAGTGTAACTTTAACCGGTCTGTAGTCATGATAACACACAGAGACAGCTCCTACAGTAAATAATATACCATTACTCTGATTACTTTCATACGTTTATCAGGTGTCTTATACCAGAAATAATGAACTGACTACTGTTTCACATCTTCTATTTTCCCCCCTGATGTTCGCTGTGTTTACACACCGTTACATGGAGCTACATGCTAACATGTAGCTACATGCTAACAGGTTACCTCTGTATCTCCCATGTAAACAGAGCTATCTGCTCACAGCAAACGTTTTCTTCTTCACTGGGTCTTCTTCTTCTGTCGGTCGTTTCTCACAAATGGACCTGTAAAGACAAACGTAAAACAGAGTGTATGTTTACGGTTTACAGAGTTTATGCATAACGTAAATACTGAGCTAACGTGAAGGAGCTAAAAATAGCATATTTACCGGAGCAGAACCGTCAGAAAACCCAGAATCTTGGCCGCAGATGTTGTTCATTTCTCCTCGACTTCGGATCAGATTCCTCCGGGAACGTGCGCTGTGTGAAGTTTCTGGTTTATAAACTTTTAATTAGTTTATTTTTAACTTTAGAAACGCGGATAAACTCAGTGAATCTTTCCCCAGAGGGCTGCAGTGCGCTGAGGGCAGTGACGCTGTTGAAGCCGTTTGATTGACAGAAAACGCTGACCAATCAGAGCAGACTGGGAGGAGACCGGAGGAGACAGGCTCTGAATCAGAGAATTTTATAATGAGCGAAAAAGGGGGTTGATGAAGAGAGGGATTTTGAGAAAAATAGAGGGTTTTTTGAATATTACAGCATGTAAACATGTTCTAGTAGAACATTAACATACACATATGAACCTGGAAAGGAGCATAATATGAGACCTTTAAGACCAGTTTGAGGCGGACCCAGATCCAGACACTGGAGGCAGATGGCAAATGAACAAGAGGCTTTATTGCCAAAATATGAAAATGTGCAAGGCAAAAACTGTTGCCGAGGAATCAAGCCACGCAGGCAGGCAGGCAGGTTTGGCAGCGGGCAGGCAGGAGTTCTGAACACAGAGGAGAAAACAAACATTAGTCAAAAATGACAAAAACTGATTTACCGTGGAGACAGACGCTCTTAGTTTAATTTTCCTCCGCTGCAAAACCTAATGTTTATTTTTTTTCCCGTGTTTTTCTTAGATAAAAAGGCGGTCACACTGAACTGCAGGCTGCAGAGTGTGTTTACTGCTGTGACCACCAGCAGCCCTCGTCTCATGTCATGTTGCTTTTTCATACGACGAGGACTAATTTGCCTAATCTTCACAGGTCTTTAGACCGCAGTGGAAAAGCAGACAATAGTGGGCTGAAGGAACCTTTTAGTTCCATGAAAAGTAGTTCCAGGGATTAAATTGTGAAATAGATTTCTTCGAGAATTTGAGTTTGTTTTACCCTCTTGAGGAGAAAGAAAACATTCTCAGTTTTCACCTCAGTTTCTATTATTTTAATGTTGTGTGTTGTTGTGTGTAGGCACTACATACACCTACACACGTCACCACACAATCCTCCCTTTTAATTTATGATATTCAGCATCCTGCAAAGGTCGAAGTCAGTATGTGAAACACTCGTTCTGTCCATTAATCATATCAAATCTCACAAACACATGGAGCGTGACCTTCATTTCCTGTAAGTTTCTATAGAAAAACATGATTCACCACATATTTCCATGGCTCTCTGCCAGTGTTAACTGGCAAAATTCCATATGAAGGAAGAAAAATGCTGCAATATTTTAGTGACCAGTCATTGGGGAAATGCCAGCTGAAGGGAGATCGTTATTTCTTATCTGGTCAGCCCGTTTTTATTCCCAGAGCGTCAAATACCAATGCTTTGCCATGGCCGTCGACGTTTGATACCGCTGCACAAGGCACCATTTAGCGCCTGTATGAGACCAAGAAAGTGCGCTGGGAGTGTGTTGACACAGTTTAAAGAGCAAAAAGACACACTAAGGGCAGGTGGGAGGGGAGGTGGATGGGGCCAACAAAGACAAGGCTTTCATCCAAGTTTCACTTTCACGTTACAGTCAGCTGTTTGTTTGTGTCCCATGTTCACAACGTTCAGTTAACAAACGACTTTACAAACGTAACTTTAAGCCCGACCATGTAGTTTTTTCCGAAACCCAACTATAGTGGTTTTGATGCCAAAACCTAAAGTGACGCCAACACTGGAGGCAGATGGCAAATGAACAAGAGGCTTTATTGCCAAAATATGAAAATGTGCAAGGCAAAAACTGTTGCCGAGGAATCAAGCCACGCAGGCAGGCAGGCAGGTTTGGCAGCGGGCAGGCAGGAGTTCTGAACACAGAGGAGAAAACAAACATTAGTCAAAAATGACAAAAACACGATCAAAACTAGCGACGAGGAATAACAAGCAAGAGAAGCCGGGGTTATCTACCACTTGGGTTGGAGTAACGAACTAGCGACGAGCGTCTAACGCCGAGAACGCACTGGACGCATTGTGGCCGCGTGGCGTCTGCGTCGCGTGGTGGCTGCGCGATTGACGCGTCGGTCATCCACACCAGCTGCGTGTCTGCTGCGTGTCTGCTGCATTTCTGCTGCTGCTGCCAGCCCTGTCTTTCTACATAGAGTTTGCCTTTCATAATAGCCATTTCATTTCATTATAAATGTCATTTATATTTATTTTAGACAGAGAAAGGCTAAGAAACGTGTGGTAATTTGTAAATAATAGTAATAATCCCCAATTAAAACCCGTACTACATTCATTCATGGAGCTCTCCAAGTCACTCTTTGTTTCACAGCACTGTCTGCACATATTTCAGAATAAAAGCCTCGTGTTAACAAATGAAGGAATTCTGTCCACAGAAAAAATGCTTGAGGTCTTTTATTTTGAAATGAAAGCAGGAAGTGTTGATTTGAAAACAAGTCTTTACTTTTTTTCATCTCCGTAACATTTTCTACAGATAGACATGTAAACTGTAGTAATCTTGCTAGTATGATGTTAATATGCAGTCAATAGATCACTCTCACTGTCTGTGACATATTCTACAGATGTCTAGACATTGAAACTGTAGTAATCTTGCTGATATGATGTCAATATATTGTCAATAGATCACTTTCTCTGTCTGTTGCTGCTGTGAAACGCGCGTGGCTCGCGTCAAAAATAGGCGAGACCTCGGAGCTCTAGAAGAGACGCAGCTGAGACGCGCGTCTGCAGTGCGGATGCTCTGACCTGTTAACACGGAAGCCGAAATAAAAAAAAACATGTAACGTGGCCGCCACGCGCCCAGTGCGTTCCCGGTGCAAGAAGTCCCGGTATAAATACTGTGGTTGATTAACAGATCACTGCCGGCTGCTTGTTTGGAATCAGGTGGGATGATTCCACGGGAAACTGCATGTGGGAGGAGAAACAAACACACACCCACTCCCAGGCACGCCCAAACAAGACAAACAGGAAAACTGGAAAAACAGGGAAAAGGGAACAGACACACTAGGAAAACTGTAGTTATGGCTGGGACCATAACATGAAGAGGTTAGCGTATACTGTATGCTGCAATAGCATCAGTTCTATCAGAACTGGGAAGTATTTCTTCATTGAAAGAAGAGCAAAGAACGGCACTGAAGGACTTGATGGAAAAGATGTTTTTGCTCTTTTCCCAACTGGCTTCGGCAAGAGTTTGATTTACAGATGGTTCATCCAATCACCTGCCAAGTCTTTTTTGAAAGTGCCTGCCCTTTTCTAAACTGTTTCCAATGACCGCTTCTCAGATGGTTCTGTGGAACAAACCATCTGGTGGGTCAGGTTCATTTTCCTGGCCTCATTTTTGTAATTTTAAACTGTTAAATGTTCTACGATGAAATTGCTGCTGTGAAGGTTCCTGAAGTCATTGAAGCTATTAAAAAAATATGATGACCTTTATAAAAAACATTTTAAAGATCACACACACACTACAGTACATTCTACTGCAGTTCTAACCAGTTAGAGATGAATGTATAAATATCTATTCAAACCTTAAATCAGCCTACACACACTCTCAGTTGATTAACTGCTAAAGTGTCAGATGGTGTACAGCATGTTGACTACAGGAAAGAGATTTGTGTTCCTTTACAGATAAATTCATAAGAAAACACACACATACACACATCCCTTCCAACAAGACGCTCAAAATTTTTCAGTCAGTTGCCGTCTGCAAAGATGACAGTGACATGTATGTGTGTCCGTGGTTGTGCGTGTGTGTGTGTGTGTGTCCACTGAAGTATGTCTCCAATTGGGTTTATATTAACTGAGAAGTGCTGAGGGCACTGCCGTGGTTATGACCTCCTTAACGCCCTGCTTTGTTTTATGGCCGATCCACTGTGACAGACCATTAATGGGGGGGAGAAACGGAGCGAGTGGTAGATGAAGAGAAGGAGGGAATCACCAGAGAAAGAGTAAGCGATACTTTCTTTAACTCATTTGCCAAAAAAATTTTTACTTAATAAAATTATCTTTTATACAGATGTTCATATTCCTATTAATACTTGCTGCTGCAACGATCCAGTTTCCCTCCAGGAAACACGACACGCTCATCTTTCACAGTCTTACATGTTGGACAGATGAGGTTACTGTATGTTTGCTATCACAGTTATTAACTTGGAAGACTGTGATATAATTCTTACGGCAGGGACACACTGCCCGCATGAGCAGCTCGTGGCAGCTGCCTCAGTGCATCAGCCACCACATTGTCTGCTCCCCTCTTATGCTTGATCACAATGTTGAACCCTTGCACCAGCAGGACCCAACGCATTAACCGCTGGTTATGGTTGTACATCTGGGCCAGGAAGACAAGAGGGTTGTGGTCAGTATACACCATCACCGGAGATGAACTGGAGCCAACATACACCTCGGAATGCTGCAGGGCGAGAAGCATTGCTAGTGTGTCCTACACAGGATGGAAACATCTCCCTTGCTCCGGAAGCACTAGCATCAACTTCAAGCTCAAAAGGAAGAGAGAAGTTGGGAGCAGACAACACAGGAGCACTACAGAGGAGAGACTTAGCAGCATTAAAGGCAATGGCAACACTCATCAGTCCACACGAACGGAACAGCAGGACTACACAGTTTTGTAAGATGAGCAATCCAAACTCAGAGCATGGTGCAGTGTGATGAGCTGTATATCATAATGAAGTGTAACAATGTAGCCATCAAGCGGCAACCTCTGGTGCTGAGAAATGAAGCCAAAGTGGTTGTGCCAAAACTGCAGTTCCTCAAATGGCCACTTGAGGCTGGCTCCAAAAACGAGTTAATCCCAATAGACCCTCATGTTATATTGCACAACTTTACAGCAGAAATAAACATGTTTACAGCCTGCTCTATATAGCTAATTTACACATTCATGACAACTGTACGGGTGGTGAATTTTTATATAACTCACCTGAATTATATTAAAGGGGAACTACGCCCATTTTCAAAGTTGATACATGTTCTTCCTATGGTCTACAGTTCAAAAAATATTAGTGAACATGAACAACTCTCTCCCAAATCCAAAAACTAGAGCGCTAAACCTCAAACTTGTGATGTCATCATAGGGTATAAAGTGTGGAACCGCTCCATAGACAATGAATTGGGAAAGATGTTCTAGACACTGAGAACACCCAGGGGAATGTTCTGAGTATATGGGTACATTTTCTGTTTCACAGCTAAGAAAACTACAATAGCATAAAGCTCATTTGGGTATTAAAAGAAAAAAAACTTCTGTGGGTCCAAAAAAATCAGTCTCCCTTTCATTGTCTATGTCGCAGCTCCAGACTTTATACCAGATGATATCAAGTTTGAGACTTACTTCTCTGGTTTCTGGCTTTGAGAGAGTAGCTCATGTTCACACATATTGATGAACTTTCCTAGGCCATGGAAATAACATATTGGAAATTTTAATTTAGGTGGTGTTCCCCTTCAATGCTTAAAGTTGAGCATAATTGAGGGCGTGGTTGCTTTGAGAGACAGGTTAGGCCATACCAGGTCGCTAGCTGTCTGCTCTGCTGCTTCACCCAGATCCGCCTCAGCTCCACCGATGATCCATTTCTTTGTCGATTTTTGGATTAGCCAGGAGTTGTCGTCACTGCCAAGATGGCGACGACCTGAGCCACCCACTTTGAGCTTCACAACGTCTCTTCAGAAACCTATGGGTGATGTCACGGAGACGACATCCATATTTTATACACTCTATGGGAGCCAATCATCCAAGGAAAGGAGCTCACCACAACAAAACAAATCTTACGGAATATAATTCTTTATATCACATAAATCAGGACAATGAGAAATGTTGTTAGTGTGTAGATAATGAATACAAAATACTCTCTGTAGTAACTTTTTTTCCTTAACCGCCTCCCCTGTGGTGAATTTGAACAACCTCCAACATAAACCCTGAAATGTGGGGATATTGGAGATTTTTTAACTTGATGATAAAGTGAGTGGAACATTTCTGTTCACAAATTTGTAGTTTTTGTAGGTAAGTTTTCAAATGTTGTTTTGTCTTACCAACATAAAGTAATTTATAGGGATATTTAAGTAAATAAACAACAGAACAGGTTTTAGCCTATGGTTGTGGCTAATACTCTACATCAGTGGTTCCCTACCGCCCCCCATACTTGTATCTAAGAAAGGCTGAGCACCCCCCAATATTTTCTGATGTGATCACACTACTAAATGAGTTAGTCCTTTTTTTTATTAAATCTATTTTCTTTAATGAATACAACTTGTGTTGTGGAAATTCTGCTACAAAGATCTGTAGTTCCCGGTGAGAAAGAGAATTAATGAATTGAAGTATACTCAGAGTTGTCTTTGTCGTTATTTATTAAAAGTCAGGATTCTTGCAAGAAGACACAAAGTACAGAGTACACAGTCAGAGTGCAGTCTGCAGGTTTGTGCGAAGTCTCTCGGTTCACAGTAGGTTTTTAAGCAGTACAAAGTATAACATCACCTGATTACATTTTGTGTCAGACACCAGAGACAGAGAAATCTTATCTGTCAGATGTACGTTCCGTCTGGCCTTGAGGACTACCACAGAGAGTGAAGAATCAGCTGGCACATAGTTTGCAGGAACACATAAACAACCTTTATACAGAAAAGACATTCTGTCTGTCTCATGCAATGTTCGTGTGGTATACATGGTCAAAACAATTTTTACCATTACACTTGTCAGTTCCGTCATCTTAAATAGTGCTGACATCTTGACAAATTCGCCAAGTGAATGCAGATACATAATATGATCTTTTTTTTGTAATGACTTAATTGATTTACTATGATAATGTGAGAGCCAAGATATTTTTTTGTTATTGTGGTTAAATAAATGTAATTTATGGTGTTGTTGCTGAGACCTTCCCCTTAATACAGGTGCGTGCCTCCCTTTGTGTGCGGCAAACAGGAAAGCAAATAGTTTTTTTACCACAGTGAAAATGCTGTTTTTGAATGGCTAAATGCCGACAAATGTGGATTGAAGCAGAATATTTTGTTAAATGAAAAAAATTTGGGAATTTTGGAAATGATTACATGTCGACTTCTGGACTTTACAACGCTCTGGAGTTATTAGAAATGTTTGGATCACACGAGTCAGAAACAATCCTATGCACACAACACTGAGTCTAATGCCACAAATAGTATAATACTAATAATATTAGTGTAGCCTGATCTTTATCTGCAACTGTGCACAAATACCATGTTTAAATAGAATGTGGCCTGCTAAGTAGCAAATTATATATTTTTTTAAATAGTTTTATATACAGACTATTATATCAATTATCCAGTAAGTGTGTTATTATGATTTTAGTTATGAATGTGCTAATAATTTTGACAACTTCAGAGCAGACAAATACTGGCATATCCCCTGAGATCGTTGGCGCCCCACTAAGGGGGGGCGGACCCCAGGCTGGGAACCACTGCTTTACATTTACTCTTTTCTAAGGGTGGAAGAAGTAACAAGCAACGGAGAACTGTACAGTCTTTGCAGTTGATCATGTGAATATATAAATATAGCCAACTCTTACTTTTAACTTGGTTCCAGCTGTTTCATTTTGTGATTTGTATTGGTCTTTGTGTGGTGTGTTAGCATCTGCACATGTATGCAACAGTCTAGCAGGCTAAGACAAGACAGATGGCCAAATCTTCCCACATTAGCCGAGGGTTAGCAACAGTGTTGCTACCAGGAATTTTTCAAACACAAACCGGTCAAAGAGAATGGGAGATGTTCTCAGTACACTTAAAAAGAACATATACACACACACCTGATCTCACTGTCTCTTTAAATTACATGGAAACTAAACACTAACTGTGTGTGTTAGCACCTATTTCACTCTGCAGAAATACACACGCAAAAAGGAGAAAAGCAGCTAAAGAGAAGGGACTGAAGACGAGGAGGGGAGAAAAGTGGAAAAGAAAGGGAGAAGACAGGACAGGGGGAAAGATTAAAAAAAAGTGTCACAATAAAGTAGGACGGGAGACGGGAGAAATCATCTCAGTAGGAATGATGACGGGGGAGCAAAGAGTCAGCAAAGAGGATGGAAGAGAGGAAAAAGAGCGGGGGAAAAATAGTGACTTAGAGAAAGAGAGGTGAAAGGGCAGACAGGGTTTGGAGGACAGTGATGCAAGCTGGATGGAAAATGCATTGAGCACAGCGGTGCCTCTCTCCAGTCGTTCCAGTTCACTGACTCACTGGAAAATAGGATGAGTGACTGGTCTGAACAGGACAGGAGGGAAGAGATACAGTGGGGATGAAAAATAAACCAAACGCTTCATAGAAAAGACTTTATTACAAGCAGTACTGCAAAGGTTGGTCATACTGTCAAATAGAGTTTGCTACTAAAGACATGCAACCTAATATGACCGACATTTGAAGCAGTGGTGGTTTATTTATTCAAAAGTTAAAGGTACAGTTTGTAGGATTTGGCGGTAACTAGTGGTGTGGTTGATTGCAACCAACTGAAGTCAGACGGCGACTGGCGGTACCACGGTGTAAGGTTTTGAGTGTGGAAGTCCTTACAACCAGGATGAAAAACCAAACGGGATGGAGGTGTATGACATGGTTGAGAGATGAGTCGAAGAGTCAAACAGTTTTTTCAAAGCGCTCTGTGCTTTTTACTGGTGATGTTCAGTATGTGACAAAAAGAATTTCACAATCTCATCCATGGCAAAAAGACAGCTGGACAATGGAACAGGTTTCTTCTGGCTAACACAGACTTCGGTCACTGGCAAGACATCCAACATGCTTCCTCTCACCAAAATTAGCTCTCAACCCCCCAGGCTCCTTTTCCAGCTGGCCTAATAACCCAATGGACCATCCCAACAATAAAGTGCACCTGAACACACCCAAATAAATTAATTAACTGTATTTGCAAATAAACCATCACCATACTAATATGTACAACAGACACATGCCTCTGCAGTCTAACACAAGTTACTAGGAAGCATTATCAACTTAAGACACATCAAACAATTCTAATTTAGCAAAGAAATCCCTCTACCCACAACCCTCTCTCTTCCCTGTCACTTGGTTTGGTCTAAGTAGGTGATTGCTGGCAGCTGGAGACCTGAGGCCTGTTTCACCAAACCAAGATAAGGGATTAAGCCGGGGTTTTCCGGTTATCCTGGCTCAGTTTAGCCTTGACTCGGTTTCACGAAAGCAGTGGCACATAAGTTACCATGGAGATTTATTCTGTGCAGCTAGCCTGCTCCACACCAGGCTAACAGCCAGGCTTAGTTTATCCTGGTGCCTTATCTGTTCAGTCAGCAGTCACTCCGATCGGAAAACAATGTGTTTTTTACAGTTAGTCCATGATCTTATGCATGTATTTTACCTTATTTTTATCAGCCTGCATTAAAATACCATATTTTAATGCTGGCTAATAAAAATAAGTACTTAACTGAATACATACCACTATTCAGTTCAGTATTGTTATTTTAACATTGTGATCATCATTAATTTGTATTTTTATAATCATTCATGTGATAGTCATTATTACAGTTATATTGTGTTTATGAAGACTGTTGTTCATATTGTTGTTAGAGGTTTGATGAATATATTATTGATTAGAAATGGCTGATAAAGTTGAGTGGAGTAACTATATAGTGTTTCTGTATGTTCATGAAACAACAGGGAGAGGACACCACAATGCTTTTAGACCTTTTATTTTTCTTGGATCACTTGTCTGCTGGGGGAGAAATAAATAGCAATGATTAATACATCGTGTTACTGTGTCTACTTACAGTGTATATTGAAATTATCACTTACTTCTCTTTCTGATACCCTCAGTATGTATTGTTAAGTGTGTGCTGTACATCAACATCAGTTCTTAATTCTGCATGGTGTGTGGATGTCCTACACTCACTACGATGCCAGGCTGCTTTCAGGCTGTACAGTATCTGGGTCCTGTTAAAATGATGTTTTCCATGAGCACCACATTACTGACTTTGTATCCATTATGGACTAAATAAGTATTTCCACTAGACTGACATGTAGGCTGCATCCAGCCTTCTTTCTTTCTTTCTTTCTTTCTTTCTATATAAATAATGGTCGTAATAGGGCACACCATGCACAATTCCTGTTGTGCAGATTAATGTGTTTTAAAGAATTGACAAACTGTCAGATGTCTGTAGGCATACAGCACACACTTAAAAAAGCAAATATAGTTTGCAGAGGTGCAAATATCAATGAAAAAAGTGATTTATTCAAAAAGAGTTGACTTTTAAAACCACAAAAAAACCTGCAGGTCTTGGACTTGGATATGGAGATAAAAAGACATTAAGGAAATTAGAAAGAGAAGTAAGTGATCATTCCAGTGCACACTATAAGCATGTATGTAACATAATGTGTTAATCATGGTTATATATATATATACATATATATATATATATATGTATATATATTATGGCAAGCCGTTTAGGAAATTATTATATATATAATGTGAAATTTGAGAATATTGAATGAAATCCTGAATATATGGAATGAAATCCTGAGAATATTGAATGAACTCTGAATATATTGAATGAACCCTGAATATATTGAATGAACTCTGAATATATGGAATGAAATCCTGAGAATATTGAATGAACTCTGAATATATTGAATGAAATCCTGAGAATATTGAATGAAATCCTGAGAATATTGAACGAACTCTGAATATATTGAACGAACTCTGAATATATTGAACGAATCCTGAATATATTGAACGAAGTCTGAATATATTGAACGAAGTCTGAATATATTGAACGAAGTCTGAATATATTGAACGAAGTCTGAATATATTGAACGAAGTCTGAATATATTGAATGAACTCTGAATATATTGAACGAACTCTGAATATATTGAATGAACCCTGAATATATGGAACGAACTCTGAATATATGGAACGAAATCTGACGTCATAAAGGCGCTGCTGCCATCTTGGTTTTAGGGTCATTATCCGTACAGATCTTGGTGCTGCTGGACATGTGTGTCACTATGAGCGAGTCAGCACGAAATCTAGTATCAGCCATCCTCAGTAATGAGGAGATAGTTAACACTCTGGTGAATATATGTACCACAGACCAAAATAATACTGGTAAACATATTGAATACCGTTCTACAGATGAAGAGTTTATTCACTTTTTCACCCGTGGTCTCTATGTGCGGCTGGCTGTGAGAGAGTGCTCAGGGACCGTCTACAAAGTGCAACGCCGAAAAGAGTTGCTACAAAAATATTCAATAACTTCACTATTATACAGTGTTGATACCAAAATCACTTCATACATCATCGATGGTCTCTTCCTGGTTATACTACAACGCTTATTTTGGAAAAATGTGCTTTTGGTGAATTTATAATGGTAAAAATATTCAATGCACTTTGTGGACGGTCCCTGACCACTCGTCTTACAGCCGGCCGCGCATAGAGACCATGATAGAGACCAATGTTATGTGTCCAGCTCGTTTTGATCTAAATAAGGTTGTAGCTCGTTGTCTACCTTACTACGGTTTGAAAGAGCCCTCGTTGGTGTTTAAACAACATTTCGTTTGTGAGTTATTGATCCAGGAAGTTCAAATCTATCAATATCTTTCCAACTTTAGTTAACTAGTTCAGTTCTGCATTACTCTTCCACGACGAAAAAGTGAATAAACTCTTCATCTGTAGAACGGTATTCAATATGTTTACCAGTATTATTTTGGTCTGTGGTACATATATTCACCAGAGTGTTAACTATCTCCTCATTACTGAGGATGGCTGATACTAGATTTCGTGCTGACTCGCTCATAGTGACACACATGTCCAGCAGCACCAAGATCTGTACGGATAATGACCCTAAAACCAAGATGGCAGCAGGGCCTTTATGACGTCAGATTTCGTTCCATATATTCAGAGTTCATTCAATATATTCAGGGTTCATTCAATATATTCAGAGTTCATTCAATATATTCAGACTTCATTCAATATATTCAGAGTTCATTCAATATATTCAGACTTCGTTCAATATATTCAGACTTCGTTCAATATATTCAGACTTCGTTCAATATATTCAGACTTCGTTCAATATATTCAGACTTCCTTCAATATATTCAGACTTCGTTCAATATATTCAGACTTCGTTCAATATATTCAGACTTCCTTCAATATATTCAGAGTTCGTTCAATATATTCAGACTTCGTTCAATATATTCAGAGTTCGTTCAATATATTCAGAGTTCGTTCAATATTCTCAGGATTTCATTCAATATTCTCAGGATTTCATTCAATATATTCAGAGTTCATTCAATATTCTCAGGATTTCATTCCATATATTCAGAGTTCATTCAATATATTCAGGGTTCATTCAATATATTCAGAGTTCATTCAATATTCTCAGGATTTCATTCAATATTCTCAGGATTTCATTCAATATATTCAGAGTTCATTCAATATTCTCAGGATTTCATTCCATATATTCAGAGTTCATTCAATATATTCAGGGTTCATTCAATATATTCAGAGTTCATTCAATATTCTCAGGATTTCATTCCATATATTCAGAGTTCATTCAATATATTCAGGGTTCATTCAATATATTCAGAGTTCATTCAATATTCTCAGGATTTCATTCAATATATTCAGAGTTCATTCAATATATTCAGACTTCGTTCAATATATTCAGACTTCGTTCAATATATTCAGACTTCGTTCAATATATTCAGACTTCGTTCAATATATTCAGACTTCGTTCAATATATTCAGACTTCGTTCAATATATTCAGACTTCGTTCAATATATTCAGACTTCCTTCAATATATTCAGAGTTCGTTCAATATATTCAGGATTCGTTCAATATATTCAGAGTTCGTTCAATATATTCAGAGTTCGTTCAATATTCTCAGGATTTCATTCAATATTCTCAGGATTTCATTCAATATATTCAGAGTTCATTCAATATTCTCAGGATTTCATTCCATATATTCAGAGTTCATTCAATATATTCAGGGTTCATTCAATATATTCAGAGTTCATTCAATATTCTCAGGATTTCATTCAATATTCTCAGGATTTCATTCAATATATTCAGAGTTCATTCAATATTCTCAGGATTTCATTCCATATATTCAGAGTTCATTCAATATATTCAGGGTTCATTCAATATATTCAGAGTTCATTCAATATTCTCAGGATTTCATTCCATATATTCAGAGTTCATTCAATATATTCAGGGTTCATTCTAAACAATTCAAGAGGTTGCAATTACTAATATCTCAATCTTTCATTCAATATATCAGGATTTCATTATTTGCTTTGGTGAAAATTTCATTATTTCATATTAATAATCCCTCCTAGGAAGTCGACCTTCAAGTAATATGATTAGTTACGATTATAATAATATATATAAAAATATAAGTATGTTTATTTTACTTTGTATTGGTTTGTAATTACATGCTTGCAGGGTGTGTTCCTTTTCACATTATAGTAGACGTCTTCCACTCTCTCACTTTTAAAGCGTGTCAGGTAACAGTATCTTCAGGTTTAAACTTAAGTTTCAGTCTAAAGCAGTGGTGAGTTGTGTCCATTGGGCTACCTTTAGAATACTTACACCGTCTCAACGGAGTCGCTCCCTAACATTGCCACGTTGTCTCGTGTAACGCAATCAGCCGGTGTTTGCTAATAGTCAATGTTTTACGTCTTAATCTTCCAAGAAAACCTTATTTAGGGTTAAGGTGAACAGCGATGCGTTGACTTAATATCACTATGTAAACTAAGTCAACTCAGAATCAACCTACTAGGAAAGCAGTGAACGACGCATATACAAAACAAAACACTGCTCAACATAGGCTCTCCTTAAGCCTGGTTTGGTTTGTGAAACCTTAATCATATGCAGGGATGTCAATTACTTAAATAGGTTAATCGCTTTCGCTCTTATCCCGGTTTTTATCTGCTTTGTGACAACAGGGGATCTTGCAGTATTGTAATGCACTCCTTAAACAGTGGGAGTTGGCCATCAGAGAAGCTGCTTTAGTAAACGACTTAACAATAATAAATAGCACAACATTAGAGCATATCGACTTGCCTGCATGTGATTTGTAAAGTTTAGGCATGTCACTATAGAAGGGGAGTCGTGGGTTAAACCATTTTCACAACTTAAGTCAGAGGTCAAGGACCCACTTTAACTACGGAACACGAAAGTTTTACAAACTCGCCAAAATACTACACGGTCTTGGTAAGTGTGTATTTTGAACCTGTTCTCAAAGCTGTAATAATTATAGTTAATCGCAAATTAATCGCACATTTTTTTTATCTGTTCAAAATGTACCTTAAAGGGAGATTTGTCAAGTATTTAATACTCTTATCAACATGGGAGTGGACAAATATGCTGCTTTATGTAAATGTATGTATATATGTATATATATATGCTGACTTGACTATGACTTGCCCCAAACTGCATGTGATTATCATAAAGTGGGCATGTCTGTAAAGGGGAGACTCGTGGGTACCCATAGAACCCATTTTCATTCAGATATCTTGAGGTCAGAGGTCAAGGGACCCCTTTGAATACGGTCATGACAGTTTTTCCTCGCCAAAATTTAATACACGTTTGGAGTGTGTATTTTGCCTGCTTCTCGACAAGCTAGTATGACATTGTTGGATACTTTAGGTTTTCTAGGTTCATATGATACCAGTATCTTCACTCAAGCTTTAAAACTGAGCCTGGTACAGCCTCCGGAAAACCGATTGCGTTAAAAAAAACTAGTGGTGTTAAAACAAATTTGCGTCAATGCGTTATTATCGCGTTGACTTTGACAGCCCCAGTAATTATGCTGTCAAATATATATAATTTCTTTGTAAACTCTTTGTGACACCAAAGAACATAAATATACACATCTTGGGCTAAAGTTCTCTCAGTCACGGTCAAGGGAACCCTTTTAAAAGTACCATGCCAGTTTTTCCTCTCTAAAATTTAGCGCAAGTTTGGAGCGTTATTTAGCCTCTTTTCCGACAAGCTAGTATGACATGGTTGGTGCCACTGTTACTGGCTGGGGGTTACACGATGCACATCCACTTTGCAGACAGGCAGAAGAGTCCATAACACAGCAAAATAAGAAGAAAAGATAAAAATACAGGCAGAGGGCAGGATCTCTGCAGAAACACCACCACTCACTTCTAGTGGGCATAAGTGATGATTGAGAGGGATTGTTTTTGTATCAGTCTGTACATTGTTTTTTTTAGGAAATTCTTTCCTATTATACCTTTAAAATGTTACGCTATTTATACACCTCCCCATGAGCTCAGGTTGGTCCATCACCATCATCAGAAACATCAAATATATTTTGGAAGAATGCTGTTCATCCCTCCAGCAGAGCCACACGACTGATCACATTTGAAACCACCCACAAACATAGTTTAATCTGATCAGAGCCTCCACACTGTGTGAAGCAACTCATAATGTAATAACTGCACATAATGCGCTAAGAGATGTCATAAAAGCTCAATTTAATGTCTGATGTAATAAAAAAATTTAAAGACATAATCAATATCCAATTAGTCTCAGATGTGCAAATAATCTGATATGAATGTTGCTGCTGTGTATGTGTGTGCACGTGTTCTGTATTTGTGTGTGTGTGTGTGTGTGTGTGTGTGTGTGTGTGTGTATGTGTGTGTGTGTGTGTCTTTAAGCATCATTAAAGCCAGTTAATGGTTTTGTTGACAGACAGAAGTGCTGCTCATTCTGGTGGAAAGGACAGTCAGACGAGCCTGCCCGTCTTTCCCATCACTCCATCTCTCTAATCTCCCACTCGCTCTTTCTGTCTCTCTCTTTTTCCATCCCTCCATCTCAGTCTAGACATTTGTTTGAAGAGAATATTCTTCCTCCGTTGCTTTCGCTCATCCTCCTCCTTCCCTATCATCTTTCTCCTACACGTATCCCCCTTTCTTCCTCTTTTTTGATCTCCTCTCACCCTCCTTTTCGCCATCTCTGTCTCACTAACACCATAGGCGCAGTTTCAATTTTAAGGTTGGGGGTACACACAAAAAAATCCAGATGAAATGCCATGTAAACAACAGAGGCTTTGTTTACAAAAAAATTAACAATCAGGCACCAGCAGGTGCATTTTTATATCCAGACTAATATGCCCAATGAGTGATGGAATATTGTGAGAATTACCATAGAAACTGAACTCACACAAAACCACAAAACCCGACTGTAAACCAAAGATGAGCCTTGCATACCCGTTGATAGACCTACAGTAGGCTACCAGGTGGTGTCTAATAGCATATATGTTAAACACAGAGAGGTCATGTGTATTGGGATGCTGTGTGTACTAGTACTCCTAACTGAATGTGACGTGAGTGAGCATCCGCAACAAAATCAGTTTGAATTGTTTTCTATTGAATGTCCTAACTGGCCGCGAGTGGTGCAACACTGCAGCGCAACGTTTGGAGCTGAACTTTTGTCGGAAGCTCTATTTATTCCTGTCGCTCATATTGAAAGCGCCGCAATGGACGAGAAGCTGCTGATTTGTGAAGTTGAAATGAGGAGTTACCTATAAGATACCTCCTCTTAAATAAGGTGGCAGCTGGCTGGAGGGAGATCACTAGGAAATCACCTGAAATTTTCCTAATGCTGTTGGCTATGTTGTCATTGTCATTTCCAGTAAATATCACCATATAAAATATGTTTTTTGTTTTAGGGTGGCACGGTGGTGCAGTGGTCAGCATTATCACCTCATAGCAAGAGAGTCGCAAATCCGGCTTGGGACCCTTCTGTGTGGAGTTTGCATGTTCTCCCCATGTTAGCGTGGGTTTTCTCCGGGTTCTCCGGCTTCCTCCAACAATCCAAAGACATGCGAATGTGGGCGTGACTGGTTGTCTGTCTATGTGTGTCAGCCCTGTGATGGCGACCTTTCCAGGGTGTGCCTCGCCTTCGCCCAATGTCAGCTGGGATCGGCTCAAGCCACCCCCCCCCCCCCCCCCCCCCCCCACGGTACAGGCTTACAGTATACAGCACCATGCATGGGTGTATTATAAGATAATAATGAATTACAGCCAATATATCCATTAATACAGGCGCATACAGCTAGCGGAACCGGATATATCATATGAGCGTGCAGGGCGGTGCAGTCCTGTGGTTCTGATGCACGTTCATTATGCCGAGGAAAATAATTCTGGATTCAGCTATTAGTGAATTTTACAACTTTTAGGACATAATGATTTAAATGAAGGCTATTTTAAGTGTTCGTACTGTGAAGTTAATTTACCTAAAAAAAAAATATCCTCTGATTTACAGACGTCTCTTTATACATCCGTGGCCACGGACTCATTGCCGTTTTCACTCCAAAATGGCGCTACCGCAGCGCCATCTAGCGGCTGTTGTCAAAAAAGCACCAGAGTTTCGCCTCTTTGCTTCTATACTATTTGTCTGACACTTATCCCCCTTTCTTCCTCTTTTCTGATCTCCTCTCATCCTCCTTTCCCCGATCGCTGTCTCACTAACCCTGCCTGTCATTTATTCTTGAGTGTTAAAATCTCATCCATCTACTGTTTCCAAAATCCAACATGTTCCAAGACATAAAGTACATCTGGATATGATCGACATACTTGAGCGTGATGGATTTTTTCAGTGTCCCCATGTTCTCTCTAGTCCTCCTCCCCCAGACTCATATACACACACCTCTTCAAGATCTATAGTCTGTGAGTGAAGGCACCGCCTCAACTGAACTCCCACAGAAATGATAGATAGACAACTTAATGGGTAAGTTTGGCAAAAGCAGACTGCAAAGCACTTTCACGCAAACTTCCCTGGGCAAATAACACCAGAGGGAGAAAGAGAGAGAGAGAGAGAGGCATGAAGGTAGAGAAGGAAAAGACAGTTGATGCCAGTATTCAACAGCAGATGCACTCCCACGTCTCTGTCTTACTGTTCCTATTCTTTTCTTTACCTTAGCTAAACCTAACGGGAAGGTGATGTGACGCAGCATCTGGCAGCAGTCACTATCAGGTGTCTTCAAACCTTGAGCAACAGTGGTTGTAAACAGCGTATTGTGTCTCAACAGAATTCAGTAGACATCACTCCATCCCTGTCCTGTGTTGAGGACCAGTTGTCAACATTTTTTCTTGTTTGTACCATAGACTGTATAAAATATGGACGTAGTCTCCGTGACGTCACCCATTCATTTTGTTATAAGAAGAAAAGGAAAGAAAAAAAGAAAAAAAAAACCTTCTCAACTGGCCGGGCATGCGCCATGCTGCCTCACCACCAACTGGGCTCCTCCTCCATCTCCTCTCTCCTCCCTCCAATGATAACTGCCTATGGATAGAAAAGGGCAAAAGCCCTGAGCTATCGACCAGGCTCACGAATTTACGTCTCTCTCTACGTGACGTCACCCATAGGTTTCTGAAAAGCAAACACAAAGCTCAAAGTGGGCGGCTCCAGCCGTCGCTATCTTGGCAGTGACGACTCCGGCTAATCCAAAATTGGGCTAAAAGGTGGAGCGTGGATGGTGTTGAGGCAGCCTGAGGCCTGGTTGCTGAAATATGCCCACCTAGCTTGAAGCTACCAAGCTAGTTAGCTAAGGCTAAGAAGCTAGGCTATATCATGGAAGAGAACAGGCTATATGCTACTCTTTGTAGTCGGCTAACATTAACCCTGTGGTCTTGTTGCTCTCGGTTGCCGGTTGGTACTGGTGCTAACACATAAATAAAATAATACCAACAGTTTCACTCTGTAACACTGGAGCACCGACTTCTTCATAACAGGGACACTCTGCTGTTGTTGGTGTGGATTCAGACTACTGAAAATGTACCCTATGCAGACATTCAACCAGGGTCCTTGTGCATGTAACCTGAGTTGGTAGCATTGACACTGTAAAGATACATAGTTTTGCCTCATTGGGCCCACCAATGACAATGGGGGCTCACATGACTTTTTCCATTCATTCACTAGAGTGGCAGTGGGGTGAAAAAAACAAAACAAATTTAATACAACATAGTGTTTTGTTCAAATCTATTGTCACTGCATTTAAATAACATATATGCATTGAAATATACCCAGATCGAAATAGTGTTTCTCCGATAGGCCGTGGCACTCCCACTGCTTCACATTAAAAGCATTCAACTGGGGAAACATGGGGTGGCTTTTATTGTGAAGAGGTTAGCGGCGACCACAATTGCACATATAAAGTACAGTATCAAGACAATTAAGTCTAGTACTTCATTTGACTTAAATTGTTTATAAATGCTTAATGAAATTAAAAAAGCTTAGATATTTGTGTATACATATACTGTAGATACTTATGTGTATACATTGTAGGAAAAAAATCGATTAATCTATAGATCGCAATTTTTTTTTAACGATTTTGAAATCAAATTTTTTATGCCAGAATCGATATATATTTGCTTCATTTGAGTCTATGCGGAGGTAGAAGGAAGTTACCGCTTTTATTGTTGTAGTCTGAATAATGTGACGTCATATCCGTCCCGTATCCGTCAACCAAAACAAACCGAAGCCGGCAGCAACGAGGAAGTACAAAACTGCGGAGGGTCCTCGTGGACACGACCTGCTCCCTCACATTTTAAATCCAAAGTGGTAAACACTACACATCCAGTAAATTATGGAAACACTTTGGGTTTCACACATTGCATGAAAAGCAGAGCTAGACATCACGGCTAAAGCTGCATGCTAACTCTGTCATGGACAGGAAACGTTATCATATTGCGTTAACGTGCGGTCAAGCCAGCCGTCACTCTCATCTCCGTGGTCAATTCGGCTGACGCTACAACTGTAGAGCACCCATATACTGACATTTATGTTAAATGCATTCAAACGGCCCCGATGGAGCTGACCATGGATGTATAAAGAGAACGGAGCTGAATGGAGAGCTAGAGATGGACTTGGCGAAGTTAGCGGAAGTATACACGTGTGACTACGTCCGTTTTTCAAAATAAGGTGTTAAAGTGTCAGTAGGCAACAATTTTTTGGCATAACTGGCAAAAATTCCATAATAACCTTTCAGCATATTGTGATTCAAGTGTTCTGAGAGAAAACTAGACTTCTGCTCCTCATCATGGCTCTGTTTTCAGGCTTTAGAAAAAACTAGCCCGTGACAGCAGATTTTGACCAATCACAGGTCATTTCAGAGAGAGAGAGCGTACCTATTGGCTGTGCTCCGGTCATGTGACCGGAACTTGGCTTCCTTCAACAGATTTTACAATGGCGGCTGCGTCACAAACTTTCTCATTTTACAGCTAAACAGTACACTGCAAGATGATTCTGAAAACATTTGAGGCAAGAAATAGGCATTACAGTAACAGAATATTGATTCATATTTGATCAACGCTGCCTACTTTGACCGTTTGGTCTGAGTTTGCGAGTGATTGACAGCCGGCTCTCATAGACGGCAGCTGGACAGCGGACCTTGTTTTCCTCCGGTAAGTGAAATCTTTCAGATGCCGTTAGGAGCACCGGAGGACACAGTAGGACACAGAGGAACATGATTTTTTTCAGGTTACCTGTTTCATGTACTACTGTCACGATATAGTGGCCGTTTTCTGAAAATAACTTTTTTAAATCATATTTGCGCCAATATCGCATACTGCAGCTTTAAAAAACTGTACTGTAAATACAAAATATATATATGGAAATAAGATTGATTGGATTATATTCACGAGAAGTAAAAAACATTACATGTCCCTTATGACTTTGAAAGAAAATACCACTCATTTGTGAAGGAAATGTCTTTATTCTTTGATTTTTGGGTTGCTGGAAAAAATGCAATAAATAATGCCTGACATTGACTGATATATTTGACTTCAGGACATCTCTGACTACATACATGCTGAAAATCAAACATTTTTACTGTATTAATTTAGATATTTTCCAAAGTAAAATTCCCTAGAAGTGTATGATTCAACTTTTTCCCATGGTCTAGTGTTAAAAAAGTTAACAAAAATCAAAATAAATCAAAATATTGAATCGCAATACTTAAAAATCGCAATACATATCGAATCGGCACCCAAGTATTGTGATAGTATCGAATCGGGAGATAGGTGTATCGTCCCAGCCCTACTACATTGTATTAACATCTTTGCATGGAGGACAATGTTTGTCTAAAATTGCATTGCCTCCTAAGCTTTCAAAGTTTTGCATGAGCACCAGTATGAACTGCTGTTTCTCACCGTGTGTGTGTGTGTGTGTGTGTGTGTGTGTGTGTGTGTGTGTGTGTAGAAAATAATACTGTTATCCAGCTCCTTACAGGACACTATAACAAAATGGCATCGTGCTCTGCTGGGCTTCATGTGTACACTATTACACACATTTCTCTCACTCTGTTTCTTTCTTTCTTTCCTTATATCTCAATCTTTTCCTCTATCTGCCCTTTGCACCCGATCTCACACCTCTCTTGTTTTTCTGTAAATTCATCTCCCTCCTCTCTGACTTTATTTGTCTTCCTCTTTACTCTCAGCTTGTCAGAAAAAAGGTCCACCATTACTCTGTCGTCCCTCTCTAAATATCCCCCCGTCCTACACTCCATCACCCAGGATGGCAGGAAGGATGGAGCCTGGAAGAGAGGGGGATTGGACAGGAGGGAGAGAGGGATGGAGAAGCTGAGGAGAGAGGAAGGGAAGATGAGGCATTTCGATGCAAACTAAAGACATTCATCCACAGGGAGCTAGCAGCTTTCTGCATGATCTATGCTGAGTTTACAGGAACATGCTTGAAAGCTGGCTGTAACTCACTCACTCGCGCACACACTCAGACACACACACACACACACACACACACACACACACACACACACATGCACAACATATCATTTCCAGAGAGCTTGTTTTCCATCATACACTAACCGACAAACATATGCCAGTACATCACCCCGGGGAGCTGAGGTAAACACGATGATTCTGTTAGATTTTCCTTCCTCTCAGACTTGTCTTGTGACATGTTATTTTTTTATGACATTTTGCCAGAGAAAATACAAAGTTGTTCAAGGTCTTACACTGGCTTAATCATTCTCTGTCTTATATGATATAGATTATAGACCCTTTTACAATTTGTAAACAACGATGACGTACGTAACTATGCAAGGGCATTAACCACCAAAGATCGCAAATGGACAAATTGAAAAATGGTGACCGACTTCCACTTCCGTGTGCTACTAGTTAGTCGGTAGAATCCATTAGCAAGTGGCCCAATATTCAGTGGCCAGATATATTCACGTATTTGGTGGAGAAATTTACCAATTTTGTAACGTTACACCAGTGAGAAATTACAAGCATACAAATCACTATATAGATGCTTACAACTATGTTATCTGTAGTCGTATACAGAACGTCGAATGCCATCACAGACTCAAAGTTTGGAGTTTATTGAGTTTACAAGGTGCTAAATGCGAGATTGGGAGAATTTGCCTCTGCACAGCTCTCAAAATGGCAACGGCTGAGCCAGCGGCTTGCAGTGCTAACGGTGCTAACAGTGAAAACAATGGCGTGTTGACAGAGCTAACACTGGTAACCTGAGGGGGAACTGGAGGGTGGATGCTACGCTTCCGCAACGGCGCCATTGGTCGGGACGGCATAGCAACCGTATGAGAGCGGCCGTGAGCAAGCCAGTGGGGCACGCAAACATGCATGAACACGCACTAAAAGGCACGTGCGGCCAGTGTGTGTGTGTATTGTCCAAGCTTATCCGTGCTTTGTTGACAGAGGGAGACTTCTTTCTCTGTTCAGGTAGACATTACTCCTATATATTTATATAGCAAATAGTTGTTTGATGCGAACAAGTGACCGTGAGAACATGTATGAGTCTTCGTAAAAGCCTTCAATCAATTTTAAATACATACTCATCTGTGTTTATTATCCACACCAACCATTTACATAAGTTACTGCAAGCAACCACAGACGCTTTCGGCTTAAGGTCGGATGAAAGTCACCAGTTTACACAGTCACTCGTTAAAACGAAACACCTGTTGCTCTGAAAAAGTCGTGATCCTGTCAGAATTCTGTAGAACTTGAGTCCGATGTTGCAATACATTGATTCTGATAACCGAACATGCAACAATCAGACACTTTGATGTTGGTTTTAATTCAATGTTTAAAGCTTACTTACTCAAAATGCCTCCTCCGTTGCCAGCACCCATATTTTTGATGATGTTGGCTGTAAAAGGGTCTAATCTTGTAGGCAAAAAGAAGTTCTATACAGGCCAGGTTGAAACAGTTTCAAAGGAAAGTTAACAGCACTACTGTTATTTAAGCCTAATGTCATGCAGGTTTGCTTCCACAGACCTAAAGATGTAGTGATCACACAGGGTATTGTTTTACTGGTGCTGCTCTGCCTTTGCTTTGTAAATTGTTGAGTGTAGCGTTTAACCACTCCACATGTAATTAAAGATTTGCACTCGTAAAATAAAAAAATACTTAATTCGGGGCACCACCACTTTTTATAGGAAAAGAGGAAACTATTTTAATATAAGTATTGATCATTAATCAATCTCAAGTCTGAAGTATAAGTTCTGAATTCATTGATCTAAAGCTCTGCTCTGAAATACACACACAGACCACGACGTATGACAAAGTGAAAAATTTATTTTCCCTAAATCGTGATAATTGAATAAATGAAGTGATGAATATACATATGAGTAATTAACACTGGTAGTTAATGAATGAATGAATGAATGAAATGAAAATTCAATGACACAATTCTGATTGGAACTTTAGTAGTGAGGGAAAATCTGATTATTCAATCTCTAAACTATAAAAGTTGCAATTAATAATTTGGAAGATTAAGAAATTTAGAAAATATGTCTGACAAACAACTCTTGATCGAAGTTAGCCACGGAAAATTCACTTACCGCTGCAGTTGGTTCTGATGGGTCCAGAGACCGTTTCCTCACGTTGTCTGGATAGACAAGCCCTTTGGATGGGATTTTTAGGAGATCGGTTCAGCTGGCCCGGAATACCAAACAGCAAAGTGTTGAGAGCATTCAACTTTCTCGTCAGAACATTGAATGTGGGAGTTGAAGTCCGTTGGCTAATTTCTCGTTGAAAGAGATCAAAAAGCTGGAGTCGGATTATCTTCTGAAGTTTTGGAAATGTATCTACTTCACGGAAAAACTCGAAATGCTGGCCAAACATTTATCATTTAAATCACGCGAGATAAACAAAAGATCTTTAAAAATGCTGTCCTTTAGAAGTCACTTGACTAAGAAAAAGTAACACGAGGTAGAAAAATAAACACACAAATGAAATGTGTGTATCAAACGGAGAGGTTTTGGAGGAAACCTCCTAACTTCTCCTCCTGTCGACAACTTCCCAACTCCTGCTGACAACAGCTCAACTCCTTGTGACTCTGTGTCATCTCTTCTTTAACCCTCTCTGGGAGGGAGGGGTTGAGACCCTCTCTCTCTCAGATCGATTCATTATTGAATAAACCTTTACACGCGCAAAATCAGAATTCCCTCTATACTCATTTTTCCTTTCTTTTGCACGAGACAGACACATATCAAAAACTATAAAACCACTAATGTTTTAATCAAACATTAGTATCACGATTGTCAAAATTGAATTCTAAGTTCAAGTTATTACTCATTCTCAACAACTTTAAGCTTAAGATATTACCTCTATTGATCATCACTTATAAAAACATTAAAACGTATTGCAATACCATTAATGATTATACTACAAAGAAATTAGTACTAATTCTAAAACATAATGATTTTTAAACACATTGATTAAGTAATGACATTCAAAGCATAGATTAGGACCACGGATCACCACTACATGGCAATGTTGCTCCATCATGGGTTTACAGTTCAGAGGTCATCCAGAGTTTGAAGTTGACAGGATGTCGGTGTGTGTAATTTTGAACAAATGGTTCTTTGACGCCCAAAAAGGAAATCAGTGGTCTTGTTTGTTTCAGTTGTAAAAGGGTCTTTCCAGACTCGTCGTAAAAGTTTTATCACCTCCTGTAGGATCATCTCGTGACCACTTGAGTGTCAAAACTGCTATTTCCATATGATTGATCAAGCCCCACGGCTCAACGTGACAACAGGGCATCCAGTGGTCACAGATTCCTAACATCCTAAACAAATGGTCCTTGACTTTAGGACTGCTGTTTTTCCTCATCCTAGCATGTTGAAGGAACAGGCAACGGAAGCCTGTTTGTCAGGGATGGGCACCAGCCTTCGGCTACATGAGACTAAATGCAAATGTTAATCTCCTTCAGACTAACATGTCAATATTTAAGGTGAAAAAATTTAAAAGTTCTACACAATTTTAATATTTATATTTCTTTAGCACATCACTATCGCTTAATATAGACATATTGGGCATATAGTGCACCTACACAATACATTAAGCGTAGTTTCAGTAGTAGTTGTAACTACCTGCCGGGCACTAATAGGCCAACTGACACAGTTAGCTGATGAATAGCATTTAGCATTTAGCAACTTGGATATTTCCCTCAGGAGTTGGTTAAGACCAAAACCAGAGCTATAAGGAGATGAATACTGGACTTACATTCATCTAGTTACCAGAAACATGACTCCAAATGAATACTAATGTTGCTCCATGTCTGCTGGATATTTAAATAGAAAACTGTATGCTATAAGTTGGCCATATTAACTTAAAAGGTGTTGTGTTTACAGCTTGTTTGCCACTGCCCCCTCACCAAGAAATCAGCTATTGCAGGTTTGAAGATGCATCATGGATTTCTCTGTTAAAAAGTGCAGTTATGTTTACATTGAGCAGCAAATTCACAAAAGGATTGCACAACTTTCGCGGCCACTTAACCTGCACAAATGAGACAAAAAGAACCAGTGTAATTCTCAAAGCACCCGCAAAGGGTGAAATGCACCCCTAACTGTGCCGCCAAGCAAATAGTGTCTCGGTGCAACTGTGCTATTTGCACGTATTTCAATTAGGCAATTTGGCGCAAAATTAGCCCCTTTCTATGCAAATGAATCTCATTACAAAAACTACATGTTGCAAAAAAATAGCCACACGCAGTTACAGTGGAATTATTAGCATCTTCAGAGAGTTGGTGGTAACTGAAGCGCTCACTTATCTTGGGATGCAGAGACAGGATGCAATGACAGTTGTGTCCTGAAAAATAAATGAATGAAAAGTTCTCCTACATGCCGTTTTTGAAAATATATGAGAAAAAAAAATGAATAAAAAAATAAGGTTATTATATAATGGATATAATCCGAAGCTTACATTTTTCCCTTTCCTCTCTCTTAATTGCCTTCGGGAGTTTTGAATAGAGGACTGACTCTCACTCCTCACAACCAACGCATTGGCCTCAATCACATTTATACTTTGCCACATGGATAATTGCAAAAAAGGGCAAATTGCACTCAGCTGCAAAACGGTATGGCCGAATTTGCGCTGTAATATCATGTGCCCACTTGTTACGACCCAGCGGGTGTATGAACATTTATCTCTGTATTTGTGTGTGTGCTCTAATGTGCTCTGTGCTGATTTCTTTTCTCTCTCTGCTGTGTGTGTGTGTGATGAGCTGCAGGTGGACCTGGCTGATTGATTGTGTGTGAGTGTGTAGGTGGTTCCATGGAGCTGATTGGTGCAGCCTTCAAGCGAATGCTTTAAAAGGCCGGCTTCCCTCATCTCCTTTCTCCACTTCCAGCACGACTGCTAGCAAGTTTGCACCAGTGTTGCCAGATCTCGCAGGAGAAAACAGCAACCAGGTCCATAGAAACAAGCCCAAAAGAAGCAGCTCTCCCCCACAAAAGACCAAAACAAGTGACCTTACCTACCTACCACAATATGAGAGATCACTTCATATACTGAATATGAATGAATTTATTTTGGATTGCATGCATTTTATTGCATTTTTGCATCCATTTTTAGTTTGAAACTTGACATTTTTCTTGTTGTAAACTTTAAGAAGGTGAACGTTTCATGTAATTTTTGCATCCATTTCTGGCTTGTAACTTAGAGTCAAAGCTAACGTAGCAGGCCTTGCTAGCTGCCATTTATCTGCAATATTCGCAAAAATGTCATTTCCACAACATGTCCTTACTGCATCAGATTTAGGTGTTGCAGTAAAGACATTAGACATTAGAATTTCAATATCTGTCATAAAAGACAAAATATTTTATAGTTTTTGTGTATGAAGACTGACATCTATAGTTACTGTCTACATTTATCAGGGTGTAGAGAAAATCAGGAAATCCCCTATTTGTGTTTTTATATCAATATTTACAATGATGCACAAAGCTTGATGAAAATGAATTTAAATGTCTTAAAAATATTATAGAAATTAAAAAAGTAAAATGTATAAAATGAACATGATTGTAATGTTGCGGTAAGGACATTAAATAAACGTTACAGATTAAAATCTTAATGACTATGTAATTTTGTGTACCTGTTTATATGTATTACATACTATGATGGTTCAAATTCAAATTCATAGAGGTTGATTTTTTTTAGTTTGGGAGAGTCAAAAGTGATCGTAGTTGCAGAAACACCCATAAATAGCATTTATTACATAGCATTTTAACATTCCACATGTCATGATAACGCATTTTAAGCTTTTCACGTGTCATTTACGGCACGTCGTTACCGTGAAACGGTAGCGGTTATGTTTAACATAACTATGTAACGTCCGCAGTTAGGTTTAGGCAACAAAACAGTTAGGTTTATGAAAAAAAACGTCATGGTTGGGCTTGAAATAAGTACATAAACTAAAAAAATATATGCATGTAAACAAGGTAATAGAAGTACAAAATAATGTATTTTAGGCTTTTTGCATGTCATTTATACACCACAGGCTTAAGGTTGTGAAATGGCTTTTCGCTCATCATTAAACACTACATCATTATCGTGAAATGTTTAGGCAATTAAACCACTTAGTTAGGTTTAGGAAAAACATGTTTGGGCTTAAAATAAGTACATAAAATAGGTAAAATACTTATATAAACAACGTAACATACGTACGGAAAACCCATCACAAATGTCACTAACGTAACTTCAAAATAACTCAACACTGGGACATAAACACTAAACTTAAACGACATAAATGTCTCCTGGTTGAAAGTCCTGTGTTTATTGGACCCATGCAGTCTCTCTCACTTTTTATTCTATGTCACTAGCTCTGAGCGTAGCATATTCACGCGGATGCGTTTGCAATGCAGTCACTAGAGACAACATGGCGTACACATGACACGTGAAACGCAACAAATGCGTTGTCATTGCATGCAAAATGACTCATAAAATTACCGTTTCATTCATACGGCATTTAGTGAGACCGGGCTGTTGCGCCATTAGTGGTCAAAAACTCTGCAGGGTACCTTTTAATGTTGTAGTCAATGCTGAAGTTCCTTGAGCTGCAGTTTTGTTGATGGTGACTATGTTGCTCCAAAAAAACAAAAAAAAAGATAAACAAAATTGGATGTCAATGATTTTTTTTTCTGTTTTTGGCTCAAAACATCTGACCAGATGGCATCAAGCAGCAAATGTTAACTCCAGGTTACAAAACATTATGCTACCAATTGGTTTCTGAAGGACCCAGTAGAGTATGACTTTGTCTTAAAGTGATCAAAACATGATCTGGGAGACAGTTGTTCAATGGACCCTTAAAGACGTTTCCAGATTAAATATAAGTTTTACCTTTAGGCTATTTGTCTCAATGGAAAGTTAAACAAGTTCCACTAAAACAATTCTATAAAAACCCAGGGTATGTCCTTTGTCCTTCCTAACACCTTGGATGGCCCAAGGCATATCTGCCGCAGGGTCCTACTACATGTTCACACCATCAGTAGTGAGATTTAACTGTTGGCCAGAGGGCTCTAGTGCCTTAAACTTAGGATGGAGGGAAAGACCACAGCTGAAGATGATGCCATCTGCCTCATTTACCCCATGCCTCTAGTAAATGAGTCTCGGGCTACTTAACTCTATTCCTGTTATCTCACTTGGTCACCTTCAGTTTCATTACAAGGTGTGTGAAATAATAACAAAAAACACCAAGAAAGTTTTGAGGGGAAACATCCAAATATAGTTTTTTTTCCTCATTTGGCTCCATGCAGAGAAACAACACAGAAAACAGCAGGGAAAACTGAATATCCAACAGCATTTACAGTGCTAGCGAAAACCGTTGGAGGCATCAGTTTCTGAAGTTGAAACCAAAATGTACATTCCTAGTGTTGAAGAAAATGTCTCCCAACTCAAAGAGCTCTCCTCGGCGGGCCAAAACGAGAACGTCTAAGTTTATTGGTCCCCGTTACGAGCAGACTTGACATAAAGTGAACTGCGGATAAAGGGGAAATTGTAACTCTTGATAGCTGGCTAAGTCTTGGTCAGCAAAATGTTTTTGCCTGAGGGAGAGTAGGAGCGAGGGAGAGGGAGGAATTCTGCTTAGAATGAAGTTTCTACTGATGCTGATCATTCCTTTAAAAGTTGTGAGGTTATTGTTCTTGTTGTAGCCAGGGCAGAGAGCTAATAAAAGCTGGATGAAGTGGGTGTATGGTGTGTGTGTGTGAATGTGTGTATGGAGTGCTGAGGGTACTAAGTAAGTTGAATGTTAGAAACTAGGAAGGAAGTGATTTGTCCTTAATGTAATTTTTGCAATTTGCCCTGTCGTAAACCCGAATAAGCCACAGTGACAGATTTTCAAGAGTCTGCACTGGTCTGCCTAAACCGTCATGTAACTAAAGAGTTGTTCAGATTGTATGCTAACCAGAATGAAAATAGCCTGCTTCAAGCCCTCTGAATCACTTCCCACATCTCTGAGTTTTTTAAATGATCGAAATAGGTCTGATGTTGTGCATATTTACATCCGTTTTCCCCACTTGGAGAACCAAGCGAGCCAATCAGAGCTTTGTAGGCAGGATTAAGAATGGGGATGTAATTTTCCTCAGCCAGAGATATAATCTACAAACAAAATGGCGACCAGAGTTGATGAGATTCATGCAGCTGTACAAGATGTATGTTCATGTTAATATGTATAAATATACATGTATACAGGTTGGTGAGTGTCGGTGTATCCTAGACTTATTTATTATTTTTATTCATTCATTTATTTATCTATTTATTGTATTATTTTTGATATTATTATCATTATTGATACTTATTTATTTATTTACTTTTCATTACCATCTTTCTTTTTATGTATGGTTTTGTGTATATATACAGTATATATATATATACACAGTATACTGTGTATATATACAGTATGTATATATATATATATATATATATATATATATACTGTATATATACAGTATACTGTGTATATATATATATATATATATATATATATATATGCACACGCATTTTCCTGTTGCATCCTTGTCAGGGACGCATCCAGACGAATTAGCGTTCACACTACAAAAGATAATGAGGTCAAATGTGTCCCAGACCAACTAGGCAAGTGGTTTGAGGGTTCAGATTACAATGCGTCTTGGTGGTCATTTACACTTGTCCACTTGTGATCCGATCGCCCAAGACGCATTTTTAACCCAAGAACCCAACCCACAGTCAACGTTAATCCAACAATGTCATTTCAATATTTGTAGCCACCTCAATACCAAAGCACAGCAGCTAGCCTCGCCGCTAACATTCTGGGTTGCCACAATAACCTGAAGCTTCAGTTCCTACCACTACGATAGGGGTAGGCGATATGGTCAAAATCTTCTATCACGGTATATGTAATTTTATATCACAATACAGTAATTGTTCTGTAAATTCAATTAAGAAATAGTTTTAAATAACAATACCATACATATTCGGATCACATTTGACTATTTTCTTCTTTTAATTGGAACTTCCATACAAAACAAAAACAATTGCATCACATGAGACAACACAAATTAAAAACAGACCCAAAACAGTAAAACCAAAATTCTTTCAAAATGTTATTTTTCTTCTTTTTAATTTAAGGCTCCTGAGAACAATAATTTCAAGTGTTATATGTTTTAAGCTTAACAGGTGCAAATAAATACCAGCCTGACTTCAGTCAGTGAAAGAAAAATCTCACAAATTTATATTTTAGTTCAGTGGTTCCCAACCTGTGGTCTGGGCCCCCCCTCAGAGGGTGGGCCAGGATTGGTCTGTGCTGAGGTTTTCAAAATTAGATGTGTACATGTATAACTAAAATCCCAATAATACAGTTAATGTAATATAATTTATACAAATGTCTGTATATAGAACTATTTAAAAAGATATATATTTTGCTACTTAGTAGGCCACATTTTGTTTGAACCCAGTATTTGAGCAAAGTTGCAGATAAAGAGAAAGCTCCACTAATATTATTAGTATTATACTATTTGTAAAATTTGATTGGCGGCTGCTTAGGTTTGTTTCAGACTCAAGTGATCCAAACATTTCCAACAACTCCAGTGTTGTAAAGTCCAAAAGTCAACATATATTTAAAAAAAGATAGATAGTAATCATTTCCTATATACACAACATGCTTTTTAGCTAATGAAATATTCTGATTTAATCCATAGTTGTTGGTGTCAAAAATGACATTTTGCTCAACATTTGCTCTTCCTCTTGACGCACGCAATTGGAGGCAGCCCCTGTATTAACTGGGTGGTCTAGCAGCAATCTAACAACACCATAAATTACATTTATTTAACCACAATAACAAAAACTTTATTTCGGCATACTGTATGCATATCTGCATTCACTTGGCAAATCTGTCAAGACGGCATCATTTTATTTATGTTGACGAAACTGACGAATTGTATTCATTAAAGAAAGTTGATTTCATTAGAAAGAGACTAACTCATTTAATACACTGAATCACCTTATTCAAACTGAGGATTTTGTTTGAGGATTTGTAATTTTTTACGGTGATGGTGTCAGAAAAATTGGTGTGGGGTTTTCTCAGCTTTTCTTAGATACAAGTAGGGGGGGCTTCAAGGAAAAAGGGTTGGGAACCACTGATTTAAAGTAAAGCAAAAGAAAAAAAGACTTGACTTTTCTTTGCTTATCTTTCAACTGAAAAAACTGACCAAACAATGTCAAAATAAACTACAGTGTACAAATGTCCGGTAATCATGTAACTAGAGTTCTTCCTCATCTTGGGTTGGTTGGGATTCGAGATATCACACGAGAAAAGCTACCGCGGTGGAAACGGTAATGCCAATCTCTACCAGTGGACACAATTTTATCGTCGGACGGTTTATATCATCATATCACCCAAGTTAAATAATTTATAAACACTATTCAATTAAATAATTAATTAATTAATTTGGGGGCAAATTAGGTAATTTGAGCACAGTGTGCCCGCAAGTTTGAAAACAAAGTTCCACATGACACCCACCAGGCTCCGTACTGTCTGGCTAACCTTGCTAACAGTTTAGCCTTTGTGAGGTTACACGAGGTAAGGTCGACCATCTTTGTTTAACTTCTGGACGCTGCTTTAATGGGGCGAGCTGTTAGAAGTGAAATACTCACTGCTCAGTCCACATAGGCTTCTCTCTTTCTGTCTTATTGGCCTTGAGTCAGCTCAGCACTTTTAATTACTGGTTAATATTACATGAACTCGTGAAGATCTAGAGCTCTCTCTCTTTTTCACTGGCTTTCTCTGCTTCCCTCATTGCCTTCTACTATTATTAATGGCTCCTCTCCGATTGGATTTTCTGGAGTGCTTGGTTGGAAAAACCCTTATGCAAGACAATATAGCGACATGCATTAAAAGAAAACATTACAAAAGCAGCAAAGTATTTTTTCTTTTCTCTTTGGCCCTCACCTGCCGAATGGAGGAATCAATTGCACTCTGAATCAAACTGATTATTTCCTTTTGCTTAGATCATGCTTTTTTAGTTTCCCCACTTTTATTAGTTTTGTGTAAACTCATTTCCCTTTAGGCTATGTATATTGTTAAGTCATGAGCTGCAAATGTAAAGTAGAAAACCACACTCTGTCTTGTCCCTGACAGTTTCTGTATGGATGCTGAAGGTCAAGAAACGTGTACCCCTTTCACACCGAGGACTAAACCGGACTGAAACAGCATTGATTGTGTGTCTAAAAGGGTTAACCCATGTTGACCGACTCTGGCTTCGTGACCCAGGTCGAGAGGTGGGTCTGACCAGGGGTCGATTTCAATGTGAACGGCATGTACCAGGGTTGCTATTAACCGGGGCGGGACAAATCCATTTGGTTGCAAATGGGGACACATGGTTGTGACGCAATTGTCACAGTTAGCTCAAACAAATGGTGCGACGGCAGCAGGAGTGTTTTCAGATTAATTGGAGGTGAGCGACGGATGAGAACAACACAAATGTTTGGCAAGACTTTGAGGTGCGGGAGCTCCTGGCCGTCTGTGGTTAGGGAGAAATTAAGTGGTAGGTAATGTGAAGTTGAGGCACAACGTAGTGTACAGTATGTGGACATAACAACGATGCTGAATGAGAGAGGCATCCGCCGCACACAGAAACTGAAACCTGCTGACCATGTCACGGTACAGCCAGCTGTGAGCTCTTTTTAAAGCTTGTTTGCACTTTTTCTATTTGTAACGTTACCTTTTTTTTAACTTCTTAAATTTTCCAAATAAACCTGGAAAAAGACAAATCTCTCATCTGTTCCATCTGTTATAAAGTAAAAGACCCAGTCTCAGTTCATTACATTATCAAGCAATTAACAAACTTCATGAAATATAAACTCATTTTATTACATTTGGACAAGCTCTTACATGATCCAACAGTTGCCACATGCCCAGCTGAAAACTAGCAGGTTACTATATGTAACAAATCTTTGCTGGGATGGTGGAGTGAGTGAAATATACATGTCAGTCTTCAGAAGTGTCTGTAATCATTTTGTACATGTAGTAGGGCTGTCAAAGTTAACGTGATAATAATGCGTTAACGCAAATTCGGTTTTACGCCACTAATTAATGCAGTTGATCTTTCGGAGGTTGTAGCAGGCTCAGTTTTAAAGCTAGAGTAAAATACTGATATCATATGAAACTATAAAACCTAAGGAATCCATTGGTACCAACCATGTGATACTAGCTCATTGCGAAGGAGGTTAAATAACGCTCCAAACTTACGCTAAATTTTGACGAGGATCTGACATGACAGGAACTGTCATGGCCATTTTCAAAGGGGTCCCTTGACCTCTGACCTCAAGATATATGAATGAAAATGGGTTCTATGGGTACAGACATGCCCACTTTATGATAATCACATGCAGTTTGGGGCAAGTCATAGTCAAGTCAGCACACTGACACACTGACAGCTGTTGTTGCCTGTTGGGCTGCAGTTTGTCATGTAACGATTTGAGCATATTTTTTTATGCTAAATGCAGTACCTGTGAGGGTTTCTTGACAATATTTGTCATTGTTTTGTGTTGTTAATTGATTTCCAATAATAAATATATACATACATTTGCCTAAAGCAGCATATTTGCCCACTCCCATGTGGATGAGAGTATTAAATACTTGACAAATCTGTCTTTAAGGTACATTTTGAACAGATTCAAAATGTGTGATTCATTTGCGATTAATCACGATTAATCTTCGACAATCATGCGATTTATCGCAATTAAATATTTGAATCGATTGACAGTCCTAATATGTAGCCTATATTATCATATTAGATAGCACAATGTAGTCTAATATATGATAAATGGGTACTGTAGGTAGGTGGAGGAAAAACAGTTCATGAGTGTTGAGTGACAGATACTGTAACATTAGACATTAGGCTACTTTCATTTTGGCCACCATTCAGTCACCATTTTATCCAAGGCAAGCCACAAAAACGCATGACAGATTTTATTTATTGTTTTTTAGCTATAATTTACTAGCTACATCAGCTATGATAAAGCACTCGTCTTTAACCCAGACCAGGAAGGCTCAGAGTGCAGCTGGTTACCAGCTAGTTAATAACTTTTAACTATCAGCCTCTGATTAGATGATTAGAATGAACTCCACCTGCACGTTCCAGTAGTATTTTAACTTGCTGTCTTCCTGTCAGCACTAAAAAAAATATTTATGAAAGTAAGAAATCTGCCCTATTTTCTTCCTCACTTTATAGTCTTAGTCATAAGTTATTTCCTGCAGTTATTGGTCAAGGGCAAGTTTCTCTCATTTCCCACCCTCTGCTCCCCTCAGACCTACGTGTGCTACGTGTTAGTAAGTCAGTGCCGAGGGCGTGTCAACCCGTTACTTTAACACTCTACAACAGAACTCTGAAGTCCTCAGGGGCAGGACTGGAACCATTACTGTTAAGACGATCAACAGTCAAACATCTCATCCTGTTTTCCTCTGAGTCATTTCCTTTCCACCCTGCCTTCCCAAATCTCTTCCTCCTAACTTACACAGTTCGGAACAGAATCCTGAGGTTTATGTTAAAACGATTTCTATCTTCAGAACCTCAAGGCTGGCCCGCACTAAAAGATTTTTCAAGTCTTAAACAGATGTTGAAAATGTGAGAGACCCCACACATAAAGACATGTTATTCTGAATTTAACAGTTTTGTTCCTACAGTGTGTGAAGAGCAACGATTTGGCCGAAACAGCACAGCACACACTAACAGATTCATTCATGAACAACAAGAGTCCAGACTAAAAAAAACAGAAATCTCACAAAATCTCTCGAGATCAAAGGTTACATTATTCTAAACAAACATGGCGGACGACGGGCAGGAAGAATTATGGATGGCTGGAATTTACTCATGGAGACACGATAAATAAACACTTGAGTTGTCGCCAAAAATCAACAAGTTGGTCCTCCTTTTCTGAGGTCCATCTTACTACTACTTTATGCTAGGGATGCTAATTTTGAAAACTTTTTTTAACCGATAACCAACCCTTGTTAACCGAATATTAACCTTTAATCGACAAGATTAGTGGGTTTCACGCAGCGGTGCTATTTTTAGTGCCTAACGAGCTGCCCAGCTGCAAAGAAAAGCTGATGCAGAAAGAGGTTAAATCCATCATTTATCACCAGCTGCAGTGTATGCGCAAAACAGACAACTGAGTCCCTATTTAATTTTTCCGGGAGAGTTACTGTAGCAGCCACGGTGCTGCGTGTATTGTCCCAGTAAGTCTCCACCACATCATTTAGCTGCGAGGTTTAGTGCGTGGCGGCGGTGTACTCTTGTCCGGCGTTACGTTTGCGAGTTTCCGACAGGCGGCGTATGTGTGGCGGCGGTGAGTGTGGGGTTATCGGTGGCGTTATAGCTGTGAACGTAGCAGTAGCAGTGTGTGTACAGTTTATTTGTCGGTGAATAAATGCCACTGCTCCCGTGTTTTGCCAGCCGCCTGCTGATTACAGCGAAGGCGGTTAGCCAACACTGAGCTCAGGCTCAGACTTTCTTAAGGTGGGCTGTTAAGGTGGACCAGCTATTCTCCTTTAAGTGACAAGCCGGTCCTCTGAGTTTTGCTCAGCTTTTTATTTAATCTTTAATTTTTACCTTGACCGTTTAACCGATACCATTAATCAGTTAAAATTCTTAATGTCGATTAATTTAAAGGGTTAATTATTAACATCCTTACTTTATGCTTCGCGTTTTGCATTAGCTCATGCTTTAGCCGCAGCCGCCATGAAGGCGGTGGTTGTCCTTCCTTCTTCAGTCAGCTTGGTTCTCAATTGGCTGTCGTCCTTTCCCACGTAACTGCATCACCGGCTGTCCTCTGGGTTCCCCACACACAACAGGAGATCCGATCGTAAATATTGAGCATGATTAATATTAACGATTTGAAATCGTTGCAGCCAGGATGGACCTCCGAGCCGATCGGGGGAGGTAAAAAACACTCTTAACGTACCTCACAGCACAGGAATATCTGGAAAGATAATCTTTAGAACCATCTAAAAATCTGGGCTTTGCTGCCAATATTCGGGAGGGTGGTATCAGGCCCAAAATCAACTTCATTCTCATGTAGAGTGTAGTGTACCCGGCATCAAGAGGTTAAGTTTGGCATATACAGTTAACTGAACATATGAGGCTGTGGTTACATTATTTTTCTCTTTTGAAAAACACTAGTCATGATTTCTTTTTATACCACAATACTGTGGTGGCTTGTATGTTAAAAGCAGAGATAAGCCAGACAGACGTCCATTATATGCATTGTAGTATAGATCAGAGGTTGTTCAGTGAGTTATCTGTAGGCTGTAACTTGAGCCTCATTTTTGGCAAATTAGCACTTTTAAAAGTATGCCAAATAAGCAATTAGCAGTTCCTCTTTACAATGTGACTGTGGATGTACAGACAACTATCACTGGATTACTTTGATTACTTAGATGTGTCTATGAATCAAATAGATTAAATTAAATTAAACTGCCGTGAGACTGTGTTGGACACGGAGATGTTTGAGCAAGCAGCTGGCAGCTAACGGTGCTATCAGCGCTAACAACAGCAACAGTGCTGACAGAGCTAACAGTTTTAAACTGGGGGGGAACCGGAGGGTGGGAGCTATGTAGTTGCTTTGTGTCTATCTGTAGTCATTTTGAGTCTACTTGTAGTCATCTTGATTCCACTTGTAGTCATCTTGAGTTTACTTGTAGTCATCTTGCTTTGTGTCTATTTTGTAGTCATTTTGAGTCTCTTTGTAGTTGCTTTGTGTCTATGTGTAGTCATTTTGAGTCTCTTTGTAGTTGCTTTGTGTCTATTTGTAGTCATTTTGAGTCTCTTTGTAGTTGCTTTGTGTCTATTTGTAGTAATTTTGAGTCTCTTTGTAGTTGCTTTGTGTCTATTTGTAGTCATTTTTAGTCTCTTTGTAGTTGCTTTGTGTCTATTTGTAGTCATTTTGAGTCTCTTTATAGTTGCTTTGTGTCTATTTGTAGTCATTTTGAGTCTCTTTGTAGTTGCTTTGTGTCTGTAGTCATTTTGAGTCTCTTTGTAGTTGCTTTGTGTCTATTTGTAGTAATTTTGAGTCTCTTTGTAGTTGCTTTGTGTCTATTTGTAGTCATTTTGAGTCTCTTTGTAGTTGCTTTGTGTCTATTTGTAGTCATTTTGAGTCTCTTTATAGTTGCTTTGTGTCTATTTGTAGTCATTTTGAGTCTCTTTGTAGTTGCTTTGTGTCTGTAGTCATTTTGAGTCTCTTTGTAGTTGCTTTCTGTCTATTTGTAGTCTCTTTGTACTCTTTGTGCTCTCTTAGCAGCTGTTTTGTATCTGTGGTAGTTTTGGTCTTGGTTTGTAGTCTTTTTGTGTCTCTTTATGGTCATTTTGAGTCTCTTCCTGGTTGGAATGAGTCTCTTTGAGTGACATTTTGTAGGTGAAGGCCAGGGGGTCCCTTGACACTTTGGGCCCCTGAGCCTGTGCCCAGTAGTAATCCTTCCATCCATGGACAAGAGTGAGCACCCATGCACACACACACGCAAATATACGCCCAAAACATGTTTTCTCTTTCCCACTGATTCCATTATACCGTCAGCTGCAGCTTCATCACCAAAATGTTCAGCTGTCAAACTGACTAAAAGCAGACAGTGTTGTGATTTTGTCGAGCATCCACATGAGGACGGGGCACCTTGTACAATATTTGTTCAATCATATCATCACATGAAACACATCATTTTGTTTAAGCACACACATTAATGCACCAAAAATAAACCAGCTACTACAAACAAAGATGAGAGCTTATTTTCACTCATGCACATGATCACACACCTATACACCTATAGTTCATTATGTCGGTCTATAATTAGCAGTGGGTTGGAGAGGAAGCCGTCTTGTCTGTCATATTATCAGATGACTGAGCACCTGACAGTCACTATGATTTATCAGCTGGATATTACATTTCCATAATCCCACTCTGACTTTCTGTCTTTGTTGCTCTCTCTCACCTCCTCATTGGTCTCTCTCTCACCCTGTCACTCTCTATTCCTCTATAGACATCTTTCTCTTACTTTATTCAATTTTATTCTTTGTGATCACGGAGCTGAATCCTCCTTTGCCTCACCACTTAAACACTGGGAGGTCCCAGGTCAGCCTGCTGCTGGTGGGGTTCAGTATCGCGCTAAAGGGCACATTAGCAGGGTAGATGCTTGCTAACACAGAGGTTTTTGTAGCATGTGACACATGTCTAATGTCTCATTCAGTTTCTGACTTTGAGAATGCACACTGCAAGTTTATCAATATTAGAACATGTCACACAACTAAGGTGGCCAAAGTTAACATGATAATAACGCGTTAACGCAAATTAATTTTAACGCCACTACTTTCTTTAACACATTAACGCAACTTGCGATTTTTAGGTTGTTGCGGTTTTAAAGCTAGAGTGAAGACTAAATTTTAACTATAACTAAAGTTATCACCATCATCATAGTCAAAAAAGTTTTTAATTAAATGAAAGAGAAGCTTTACAATAAGTAGTATGCATTCAAGCAGGTAATGTAAGAGAAGCTGGGTGTCTTAAGAGCTAAATTAAAGCGCTGTGTGTGTGTGTGTGTGTGTGTGTGTTTACAACATCTTTGTGCATCCCTTTCTGCCTCTCAATGACAGGGCGTGTGGGTGTCACTTTAATGCTGGAGTCAGATTAATGAAGTGTGAACCTTGGCAGAGGCTAAATGAACACATACTGTTTACAATTATCTATGGCAAGCCACACAGCACAGCGTTGCTGTTGCTGCTGCAGAGAGCTTTGTTAGGCAAGATGGCAACTTCAGGCTTCAAAAGCATCTCTCAATGACTGTCAATTAAACAATGAAGCAAGAAAGAGAGCGGGGAGTCGTTGAGGCTCTTGACTTCTGAGATGTCTGTTCATACCATTTACAACAGTGGTTTCCGACCCGCAGTCCATTAGAACAAGAGCCAACCCAAGTCTGTTACTACGTTAAAACTGAAATAATGGTTGCAGTTCTTGTCCCTCTAAATGTAACTCCTACTGTCCAGTGTTTTAAAGCTACAGTGAAAAAAAAGAAAGACCTAAATTGGTAACAACCATGTCATACTAGCTTGTTGTGAAGGAGGTTAAATAACGCTCCAAACTTGCGAGAAATTTTGGTGAGGAAAAACTAGCATGGCCATTTTCAACGGGGTCCCTTGACCTCTGATTTCAAGATATGTGAATGAAAATGGGTTCTATGGGTACCCACGAGTCTCCCCTTTACAGACATGCCCACTTTATGATAATCACATGCAGTTTGGGGCAAGTCATAGTCAAGTCAGCACACTGACACACTGACAGCTGTTGTTGCCTGTTGGGCTGCAGTTTGCCATGTTATGATTTGAGCATATGTTTTATGCTAAATGCAGTACCTGTGAGGGTTTCTGGACAATATTTGCCATTGTTTTGTGTTGGTAATTGATTTCCAATAATAAATATATACATACATTTGCATAAAGCAGCATATTTGCCCACTCCCATGTTGATAAGAGTATTAAATACTTGATAATAAACAAATAAAATAAATAAACCGTTTATTTTAAACAGATAAAAAAATGTGTGCTTAATTTGAGATTAATCGCAATTAATTATGGACAATCATGCGATTAATCGTGATTAAATATTTTAATCGATTGACGGTCCTAGTTTAAACCCAGTATTTGTGCACAGTTGCAGATAAAGATCAGGCTACACTAATATTATTAGTATTATACTATTTGTAGAATTAGATTCAAGACGTGGCTGCGTAGGATTGTTTCCAGCTCGTGTGATCCAAACATTTCCAATAACTCCAGAGTGTTGTCCAAAAGTCCAAATGTATTGATAAAAGATAGACGTAGTTATTTCCAAAAAACAAAAGTTTATATCTAATAAAACATTCTGCTTCAATTCAAATTTGTTGGTGTTTACCCCTTTCAAAAACAACATTTTCATTACGGTCAAAAAACTATTTGCTCACACACTGACGAGTTATGTTCATTAAAGAAAGTTGATTTATTAAAAAAAACAAAAAACAACTCATTTAATACACTGAATCACTTTATTCAAATTGAGGATTTTGTTCGAGGATTTGTAATTTTTATTAGGGTGATGACGTCAGAAAATTGGAAGGGGGGGGGGGGAATAGGTTGGGAACAACTGAATTACAACATCAACCCATATCAATTCCATTATGAACTGACGCTGGGCAGAGGAACATTAACATGTCCTTTTTTGTGCTGGATATTTGCAACATATTTTTTGTTCAGCTTTTCCCATTTCTTACCTGTCAGAAATTGTCAAATCTGAGTGAAATGTGAGAGCTTCATCTTTTACATGTAGCTTAAATATTGAGTCTTAAAAATATGTCGTCCTTAATCAGAAAAAGGACAAAGAATTCAGCTGAGAATTTCTTGAGCAAAAACAAAAAAAACAGATCACATCACTGGATCTCACACAGGAAAGTTCTAGTAAACTCTTTGAACACGGTTGGGATTTTCCCCCCTATATGTGTCAGAAGGCAGGGTAAGGAGCAGCTCATGGAAGCGTTTCCTGAGTTTACTTTTAAATAATGCAAGCAGACTATCCAGGGGCAAAACATTGTAGTGACCCGGGTTCAATCCCCAGCCGTAGCACCTCTGGCTCGATCGAGCTTTCCGACAAACATAACTGTCAGTGTATATCGATGGGAAGCCAGTGAGGGGTCATGCAGGGTTGGATCTGAGGGGGGTAATGTGAACCTCTGCATGTGCTCTGCCCTCCCAGAGAGGCTCTTTGCTGGCAGGTGAAAAGAGGCAGCTAGTGTTTAAGATAAGGCATCTCAACCTCTAAAGGCCAGTAGAGGGAGTTAGCCACAACAAGAGAATTTGAATTAACTAGCCAAACCAAACCGGCTAATTCATTTTGAGAAACTATCTGGACTTGTCATTATTTAACGGCTCTCCACACAAATCCCACTGCGAGGGCTCTTTTTTGATTCTTACAAAACCATATGAAAGATATGTCTTTAATTTTATGTTTTGACATGATGGTTTGGACAGGTCTGAATATGGGGCCCCTTTTCACCGCAAACTGCAATTTGCAACATGAGACAATTTCCTTGTTGCGTTAATTTTTACATCACTAATCAAAACAAGTTCCATACTTGAGACCCATGCATGAGCAGACAAGAGCCCTCCAGTCACAAATTCATCTGCAATTTGGGAGTGACACTCGTCTGTTAAACAGAACGCTGTCACCATTTGTGATCTGTATTTAAACAGTGAACACAAGTGCACGCTTTTGTGAAACGAGAGGTGATTTAGGCCAAGGGTTTTGAAACACTTTGGAGCCAGGGACCCCTTACAGGGGAGGACATTTTCCAAGGACCCCCTCATAATCGTAACACTGATTAATACCATTTGTACTCTTAGATGTCATTTGAACTATTTGTATTCTAAAACTTTTCAACCTAAATACTTCACAACTGTTTCAAGCGAGGGAGTTCAAGTATCTCTCGGCGTCTTGTTCACGAGTGAGGGTAAAATGGAGCGGGAAATGGACAGGCGATTTGGTGCAGTGTCTGCAGTTAATCGGGCGCTGTACCAGACCATTGTGGTGAAGAGGGAGCTGAGCCGGAAGGCAAAGCTCTAGATTTCAACTATGGTCATGAGCTTTGGGTAGTGACCGAAAGAATGAGATCATGGAAACAAGCGTCCGAAATGAGCTTCCTTCGTAGGGTGGCTGGGCTCAGCCTTAGAGATAGGGTGAGGAGCTCAGACATCCGGAGGGAGCTCGGAGTAGAGACGCTGCTCCTTCACGTTGAAAGGAACCAGCTGAGGTGAGTCGGGTATCTAATCAGGATGCCTCCTGGACACCTCCCTTTGGAGGTTTTCAGGGCACGTCCAACTGGTAAGAGGCCCCGGGGTAAACCCAGAACACGCTGAAGAGATTATTTATCTCGTCTGGCCTGGGAACGCCTCGGGGTCCCCCAGGAAGAGCTGGAAAATGTTGCTGGGGAGAGGGACGTCTGGAATTCCCTGCTAAGCCTGCTGTCCCCACGTCCCGGCCCCAGATAAACTGAAGAAAATGGTTGGATGGATGTTTCATAGTGATAAACAGAAATACATTTCAATTTGAATCATGTTGATACCACACATATACTTTAAGCAGAGCGTCAGTTATTCAAATTGCATTTGGACTCAACTTGACTGTCATGTCTCGTCCTGCTCCTTAGGTTATGTGTATTATTGTTTACTATATTCAGTTATTATTTCCTGTTTTATTTTGTGTTACTTACCTCTCCTCTCGTTTCAGAAATTTCACTTCCTGCCCTTGTGTGTTTCCCGCCTGTGTGATTGCTTACCCCGCCCCTATTGGTTTCACCTGTGCCCAATTTGCCTGTATTTAGTCTGTGTTTCCCTGTCTCTGTGCCAGTTCGTCTTTGTCCCCCGAGACAAGCGTTCCAGCGATTTCCTAGTGATAGTGATCTTGGTTTTTCTGAATTCTGCCTGTTTCTTCCTGACCACATTTTTGCCTTACCCTTGTCGGCTCTGGTTGCCTTATCTGACTGCTCACCTGTGTATCGAACCTGCTTAGCAAGTAAACACTGTTTATTGCACCTGCCTGGTTCTGAGTTGTGCATTTGAGTCCAGTCTTTTTCTCTGTGGGTTTACCAGTCGTAACATTAACAGCATTTATACTTTTTGAGTAATCGATCTTAAAAGCTTTCAGAAAATGAACGGTAGCAAGACTGGCATAGTCCTAATAAACACAGACGTTTAAACCTACCAGTCTAAAGCTGACTTTCAGAAAGTGCTTCAACTTCAAAATAATTAACATATTGATGTGTGTCACAATCATATCAGAGTTTCTGACGTGAGTGGGAGTAATGGACACAATATGCTTGTTTCATTGGTGCAAATGGTCACCATCTGTAGATATGCACTTTTTAATGATACAGCACAATTTTATAATTTATAGCAAATTATTTTGTCGACCCCCTGAGAGATTGCCATGGTCCCCACTTTGAGAATCACTGATTTAGGCTATAATGACAGCACACCTAGCCTACATCACTCCTTTCACAGCCAGGTTGCGCAGGTATCCTGAGGAAATGTTTACCATTGGGAGAGTGACACGCAGTGCATGTGAACGTAAAAACAAAACTAAAAGTCTAAATGCCAACGTTAGCATGCTAACATGCTAACAATGACAATGCTAGCATATTGATTTTTAGCTGTTATAATGTTTACCATCTTAGTTTAGAATTATATCATGCTAATATCTGCTAATTAGCACTAATCACAAAGTACAACTGAGGTTGATGGGATTGTCAGTTTTGAAGCTCACAAACCAAAGTATTGGATTTGCAGAAAATTTTACTGCAACCGCACAAATGTCTCAACCAAATTTAATGGCTATCAATCTAACAGCTGAAATATTTCAATAAAAGTGGACCACCAAAGTCATTATAAGACATCTTGGAACCATGATGTCCGTACAGAATTTGGTGTATCAAGTACATCTTGAGATATTTCACCAAATAAGTGAAATCACTCAGTCAGAGGATCCCCAGAGGCATTAGAATGTATCCTCAAGGGACCTCGAATATATGAAACAAACTTCATGGCTGTCTATCCAAAAGTTGTCGAAACATTTTACCCTGAACCACAAATGTGAAACTCATAGAGGCGTTAGAGGAAAAGTCAGGGGATCACCAAAGTCATTAGGTTTCGTCCTCTAAACTGATCTCATGGGAAGGCGTATAAATAGCACTACATTACAAGGACATTCTGCATGTCATGAGAACGCAACAAAACTACATAGTGGCCGTAGTTAGGTTTAGGCAACAAAACCACTTAGTTAGGCTTAGGAAAACATCACAGTTGGGCTTCAAATTAGAACGTAAACTAAGTAAAATACATACGGAAACAACTTAACTGAAATACGGAAAAAACATCACTAACGTAACGTCAAAATAACTCAACAACTCTTTGGGACACGAACACTGGTCTCGTGGTTGAAAGTCCTGTGTTTGTTGGACACATCCCTCCACTCCCAGCCACCATAAGCAGTCTTTCTCATTTTTTATTCTACGTCACTAGCTCTTAGAGTAGCATATATACGTGGATGCATTTACATTGCAGTCAGTACAGACTACATGCCGTACAAATGAAATGCCAAAAGCAAGAACGGCGTTCATATCGCACGCGAAATGACTTGCAATTACCGTGTCATTCATACGCCATTTAGTGCGACCAGGCTCCATCCTCTAGGGACCATGAATGTCTGTACAAAATGTACTCTCAATCTATCCAGTAGTTGTCAAGATATTTCAAGTGGTGGACCAACAGACCAGCATTGCCATCCTTAGAACCATGCCACTCTAGGCTATGTGAAGTGAGAGGGAGAGCCACTATAGGAGCATTTTGAACTCTGCTAAATTAAATGTGAATATCAGGATATCATGGGATGAATTCCTTCATAAAGGACCTGCAACTCACTTTGAGTTGGGACCCAGAGTTTAAGGAACACTGCCCTGTAGATTTTGCTCTTACATTAATGCTGAATGATACACCTGAGTAAGCTCAAGCAGCTCATTTTATTTCCACCTTAGTTTAGAAAGAAAGAACCAAAGAAGAGTGTGTCCATTATTTAGAAATTTTAAAGCTTTATTTGACAGAGGTTGCTTCGGCAATGGTCATTTTTCCAATGAAAGCGAGCTGTTCTCCGAGCCAGTTCGCACGAAAAGGCGAATAAATGTCACGATAATTGGAAGGCGTTAAGCGTGCAATAGCTACACCATGTATCCTGTACTGACTGCAATGTGAACGCATTTGCATATAAATGCGACAATAAGAGTTAGTGACGTAGTATAAAAAGCAAGAAAGACCACTTATGGTGGGCAAGTAAGGAGGTGGATGGGTCCAACAAACACCGAACTTTTACCCAGGAGACAGTTGTTGACCGGTGTTTTGTTTTGTAAGTTACATTAGTGACATTTGTCACAAGTATTTTATTGATGTTTGTGACGTGTTTTCTGTAGTTACAGAAAGTTTTAGTGTTAGGTTGTTACCGTACATGTTTTACTTAGGTTATTTACTTATTTTAAGCCCAACCATGACATTTTCCCTTACCCTAATGAAGTGTTTTCTTGCCTGAACCTAACTGCGGACGTTTGCGTGGTGTACAAATGACACGTGAAAAGGCTAAAATGCATACTCATGACTAGGGATGCACCGATACCGGATCGGATATCGGGCCGATACTGACTCAAATAGCTGGATCGGATAATTCCTGTTAACTTTGAGGATTTTTTAGCAAGTTGCTGGTGTATGATTTTTTATTTTAATAATAAATAGCAATGCAATACATTTTTATCTATCTATATATTTGTTACATTTTGTTTTACAAAGTTAAGAAAGCAATGTTTAAGTGAAGCCTGATGTTACCTTACACATAAGGTACTCGGTATCGGCCGATATCCAAATCCCAGGTATCGGTATCGTGACTGAAAAGTCGGATCGGTGCATCCCTACTCATGACATGTGGAATGTCCATGTAATGTTGTGGCATTTATACGCCTACCCATGAGGCCGGGTTGGTTCTCCTGTGATTCAGGTTCCCATATCTAGTGCATAGAGCCACAGTGAGAAGTGTACAGAGTAGTTTAAGGGAATTATTAGAACTGACAGTCATGAAACAGAATATGCTTGAACAGCAGGTTTTTGTAACCAAGCAATTATTTGTTATGCATGCAGAGAATACAATAATGACAAATGGATGTAGAGAAGGGGCTCCATTTGAGCCAATTAGGCTATTTCTGTAGAACCTTAATTTATTTAACTGCAGGCAAAATGAGTCAGGCTTGTTAGATTGGTTGTATTTGTAAGGAAGTAGCTCCCTTTCCCAGAGATTCAGAGGCTCATCTCTCCCTCGCTCACTCTCTGGCCCATAATAATCTTTCCAACCCTCAGGGCAGAGCCAACCTTTAGGCTTCCAGATACTCGCTGCATGCTGATGTGTGTATGTGTGTGTGCACAAAGCTGTGTGTGAAAGGTTCGAGCATGTGTGTGTGTGAGAATGTGTGTACACATACTAAAGTTTTGAGAGTGCACACATGTTTGTGTGTGAGTATGTGTGCATTCTCTTACTTTAATACTTTGGAGAGTTTACTTGACAGAGAAATGAGAGAAAATACACCAGTGAGGATATTAGCTTCCTCCACTCTAGGGTTTAGACCTTAATTTAGGTTTGAGGTTAGGATTAGGATTAGATTGAGGGTGCCCTGTGAATTAAGGCTGGGCCCATAATACGGAGAATTAAAGGAAAACTCAGCCTAAAGCAGTTTACACTATTAAAATCAGCTCTGCTCTACAAGGCTAAACACAGTAACTGTATTTGTTCAAATCTGAATTAAGACCTTTCTGACATTTATATTGAAAATATTATCCAAAAGAAATGTATAACCTGTGAAAAAAAGATATTTTACTGGTAGCTACTGAATTGCTGCCCACGCTACAGTAAATACACTCTGGTTTGGTAATCTGTGGGATTTAACAAGAGAGCAATATCAAGTATAAGTTAGCAAACATTTGCACGGAAATGAATAAAAAATGATTTTGTGGGATCTTAGGAATGCTTGCAAATTCGTGCGGGGTACAAATTATTCGGATGGACCTCAATTTCTGCAGATTTCCGCCTGAGGAAATATATGTTTGACCAATGAAATCCTTTGTTCCAACTAACAAAGGCCATAGCTAGCTTGCTGCCAAAATGGGAGAATGTCTTATCAATTTGGTTTCTCAACACCTAATACTGTATGAGAAACACAGCGACGACTACCTCAGCAACCAAATAAAGGACAATATATGGCTTGAGAACACCCAGCAGCTGGGATACAATGAAGGGTTAGGGTTCCACAAAAATAGATGGGCCCAAAATCTTCTTTTCTTCTTTCTCAGGAAAAGAAGGAGGACATTGTCGTCGCTGCTACAGCTTGAGTCCCTTTCTTGTAAAAAAAAAAAAATAAAGAAGGAAAAGAAGAAAGATAGAAGAGAAAATGGACACAACAACACATATAAGAGACACAGTGTGCATAGTTGTGATGCGGAAAATTCCCACGCAGATTTCCCATATTCCTGCGCCGCATTTTCTTGTTGCACTGGTGCGAAACGGCTTTTGGCCATAGATAAACCCAAAACTAAATTTACTCATTGCCTTTAAAAAAAATAACCATTTTGTATGAACTGATGTCTTGGTTTTTTAGTTTAAATGGGGCAGTAGTTAATCCAATAATGGTAGAGAATAAAAACTTTGTAAAACTTGGGTGAACAATAGCTTGCTTATAGCTAATTCACACTAGCCGACTTTAGCCCTGATTTTACAACCCTGGAAAATCGGCGTTGGCTCGCCGCTTGCACATCGGCGTTTGAGCGTCATGTGTGAACTGTTAAAAGACGCGAGCCGAGAGGCTCGCAGACACATTCCAGATATCTATCATGCTAAATATCTGGACCTGTCGGGGACTCCGGCCAATGAGAGCGCGAGACACGGGTTGAGGGGAAACAATAGGAACTTACTGTATGTGTTGCATTTTGGAATTTGTGTGTCCAGCTCCATTTTTGCTAGTTAAATGGCGCATAATCTGGGTGCAAAGTAAGGTGTAAGGGGCAAAGGGGTTGTATTTAGTCTCTTAATTAATCATAGGTGTGTTTTGGGCGTAACAAGAATTAAACCAATCAGAGTGTCATCTCCTATTCCCTTTAAAAGCCAAGTGCGCCTGCACATTAGCGCATTGTTATTTATAAGGCGGATTTGGCAAATTGGCGAAGTGAGATGTTTTCTGCTGAGGAAACGGATCTGCTCGTGTACGAAGTAAAAAAGCGCGACCCTATGCCTCTGCAGTCTCCCAATCCTCTGTCCCATCAACAACTCCATTTCACTGCATTGAGCAAATGCACCGATAACCTGTTTAACTGGTGCAGGCGGCACAGGGGTGCAAAATTCATTATATGATAATAAGCACTAGGCTAAATATGATAAACATTTATTGATGAATAATAAAAACTGTATTACTTTCCGATGCAACCCACGGGTGGCTCGGACTGGCTGAGCGGAATCCTCCAAAGATGCACTACGCACGGGTTTGCAGCCGGCCACTACAGGGTTTTGTTGGTCAGTGGGGCAATCGCTTTCTGCTGCCTCAAGATAACAATGCGCCAAAACTAAGCCTGACCACAGGTAATTTTAAGACCAACACACCCATGGGCACACAGATGGGCGCAAGTACATTTGCTACTTCAGTAATGTGGGACTGCATTGGTCTGAAACTAGCAATGACAGTTGCACTGCGCGTTGCTGTGCGCCGCTTTGTGCCGGTTGTAAGAAAGGGCCCCGTGTGTGTGTTTGCAGTACATCCTCTTCTGCTTGTGTACAGAACGAACACTTTGACACATCCATTTGTTCCTAGTAAGCTCATGAGCAGAGCTATTTGGACAACTACCTACCTCTATGGCAGAAGCAATGTGACGAATCAGTCACTGTTATTGATTTCCCATCCCGGAGCTCATACATCGACCGGTTGTGAAAGCTTTAATTTGGCCGATTGCACTTTGTGATGACAAAATGACACTCTATCCTGTTAGATTCCACCATTACGGATAGTGATGTATCGTGCACAATCTCGCCTCAGTCTCCAACTTAAGGGGTAATAACACTCACATTTAATGATTCATATAATTACTTATATGGCTACGGACAGCCAAATCAATAATTGTGAACATGGACAATTCTTGCCCGAAGCAAGAGGCATCAGAGACAAGACTCTAATATCTGGTGTCATCAAAAGAAGCTTGGAGTTGCTGCAACAACAGTGAACAGGAAGCTAATGTTGTGGAAAGAGTGGTAGTACACAGTGGGATCTAACTGAGGCATCAGCACATATTCTGGCTTGTTACCCTTAACACAGTGGGTTTTAATTCACAAAGAAAACACTTTAGAAAGTAATTACATACTGTTTGACATCAGTGGATCAGCATCAAGGCATTAGTAGTTTTGGGATGAGCTTTTGTTTGTTAATGATTATTGTTGAAGAACAGATTCAGGCCTTGTGGTTGTGCTACTGGTACTTACTCCGACTCTTGACATCTCTGGTCTTGTATGTAATCTTGTGGAAATGTATTACAAAATCCACCACTATTCATTATACAATATAGCCCATATATATTTGCCTTTCTGTCTCTAAGAGAATGGTTATCTCAGTTGTGTTAGTGTATTTAGATAGCCTTGTTGTTGTTTTTGTCTAACTGCATTTGTGTTCTCATTGCATTCTTATTGGTAGCCAATAGAGTGGTGCAAGTATGAGTCTTAAAACTTGGAAATGAGTTAGCATTTTAGCACTTCCCTCGTCTTAAAGTCAATGGGTTTTTAGTAGGGATAGAAAAGAGCAGCGAGCACGTCTCCAAATCTTGATCAGTATCGGGTGCCAGGTAGTGGTAAGAACAGAAGAAACAAAATACAAACAGATACAAAAATGGTTTCCCTAATTTATCCTCAAAAGAGCGTCAAGCACTTGATGTTTTGTCCAGTGATAAGTCTATTGTTATAAGGAGTGCTGACAAAGGAGGAGCAGTGGTTGTTCAAAATAAGGAAGCCTATAATACAGAATCTTGCACCAACTTGGAAATCATGATTTTTATAAACCTCTAAATTGTGATCCTACTCTGCAATTTGCTCAAGAGATTAAAAGTTTTCTCAGCTATGCTTTAGAACATCAGGTGACATCAAAAAATGATTTTGATTTTATGTTGCAGCAGCACCCAGGGCGACCTATTTTTTACACACTCCCTGAAATTCATAAATCAACCATCGAACCAGTACCTCGGCGCCCTATAGTAACAGGTAATCAGTCCCTTACGGGACCTATATCACAATTTATTGATTTACACATCAAACAATTGGTTCATCAGCTTCTTTCTTACCTCAAAGACACCACAGACTTCCTAAACACAATTTCTTGTATTCAGGATCTTCAGGAGACAGATTTATTATGTACTATGGACATTACAAGCCTTTATACTAATGTTCCTCACACAGAGGGTCTAAAAGCACTTAATCACTTTTTAAACTTGAGAAAGAATCAAACTCCCCCTACTGGTCTTTTGGTAGAACTTACCCAGCTGGTACTTAACAAGAATTATTTTAAATTCGAAGATTCTTTTTACTTGCAGTGTCAAGGAGTTAGTATGGGCAGTGCATGTTCCCCGAATTATGCCAATTTATTTATGGGCAAATTTGAGGAGGATTGTGTGTATCATAACAACCCTTTTCTCTCTCTGTTGAAATGCTGGCTTCACTACGTAGATGATATCTTTTTCATATTCTCTGGTACTGAAGATGAACTGGAGGCTTTCAGCGCACATCTAAATTCCAGGATGCAAACTATAAAATTGTCACTAAAGTTCAGCAGAGATTGTGTGTCATTCCTTGATGTATTTGTAAAGAAAACAGAACATCTCCATACTAGTGTCTATAGAAAACAAACTGACAGATATACACTTTTACACTTCAGTAGTTACCATCCTCCAGGTTTAAAGAAAGGTCTTCCATACAGTCAACTGTTAAGAGCCAAAAGAATCTGTAAAAGTGATGAAGTTTTTTCAGATCAAGCCAGTGATATGTCCATCATGAACAGTTTGGATAAAGTGATGAACATAAACAGAAACAATTTATTAGCCCCTAAACCTCCCCCTGTGAGGGACTCAAAACTTGTGTTGGCTACCACTTTTTCACCATTATCCAATGAGATCAAGAGGTGTGTTCAAAAACACTGGCACATTCTATCCAGTGACCCTGTAACAGGCCATTCGATTTTCCTATCTTTGCTAATAAGCGTGCCAGAAATCTACGGGACACCTTGGTCAGGGCAGATTGTTACCTCCTCAACATGCCCAGTGTAGCGCTATGATTAGAGGAGATGTTTTTTTACATCCCCACACTGGTTGAAAGTTCTATATCAAGAACAGGATCTCTTGCAGAACCAAATACGTGGTCTATCTCTTGAAATGCCCTTGTGGGTTAGCATATATAGGCAAAACTAAACGTGAGTTAAAAACGAGGATTTCTGAACATAAGAGTAATATAAGGAATAAAGATGACAAATCCCCTGTGGCCAGACACTTCAACTCTGCGGGCCATGATGTGTGTTCCCTTAAAGTTCAAGGTATAGAATTGGTACATCCTCTTAAAAGGGGTGGTGATAGGGACAGACTTCTACTACAGAGAGAAGCACATTGGATTCATACATTACAAACTGAAAGCCTGAAGGGTTTGAATGAAGAACTGCTGTTAAGTTGCTTCTTATGATCTATTTTTATTTCATATGGATTATGTAGGATTTATTATTGTAATGTAATTGCATTTACCTGGCATATTTTTCCAGTATATCTTTATATATTTTTTCATGATATCTTAGGGCATTCTTTGATGATATTTTTCTATTTTTCGCTGATATTTTTATGTGTTATATTGGTATATTTCTTGTTGACATTTTTCTATGAAATCTTAGCATATATTTTTCTACATATCTATTTTTCCACATATTTTTCCACATATTTTAACACATTTTTCTACTATATTTCCTATGATATCTTTATACATTTTTCTATGATTTTTTTCTATGGCATTTTCACTGTACACTTTGCAAATGTTTTTACTACCTTACGGGGTCATAGCTCTTAATTCTACTTTACATGCGATTGATTCCCTCTGTTTTTTTTTCTGTGCTCTTTGTGAGTGTTCGGTATTTTCAGCCCACGAGCCACTGAGCATTTATGAGGTTATATTGTACAGTTAGTAAGCATAGATTCATTTATGTCTTTCCTCAATAGAGGCTATAGAAAATGTATATCAATTATGTGTTATTGATGAGTGTCACTATTCTATTTATATGGAGTGTCTTTTGCCATGTGGGCTTTTCAAGATATGTATATATATATATATATATATATATATTTCTTTCATTTTATTGCTAGTTGTCTCTGACTGTTTTGGCCACGCCTCTGTTGTCGTGAGAGGATGTGTCCTGGCAGTGCAGCCACAGATGATTCCCATTATGTAATCATGCAGTCCCTTTTCCTGATTGGTGTCTGTGTCTCACCTGATATATTTAAACTTGAACTATGTCTTCAGAGATCACGCTGATGACGTCTTATTGCTGAAACGTGTTCGTTTGATTGCTCAGAATAAACCAAAAAGACTCTTTATCTTTGGGTGCCGATGATTTGTTTCTTCTTTTTTAGTAGGGATGCACCGATTTACTGGCCGAACATCGGTATCGGCCGATATTCACCTTGTTGACTGCCATCGGCCTATTGACAAATAAGATGACATTCACCAATGGCAGTGGCCGATGTTTATCTGTAGTGTTTCTAAATGTTGTGTTGGTTATTTGCGGTCGGTATCTGACAACAGTAACCAGCTGCTGATTCAGAGAAGAAGCCACTGGCTGGACACGACTCTGGCATGACGGTGGGTGCTGTGCGTTGTGCGCACGTGTAGTTTAATTACAAAGAAAAGTGAAAGAAAAAGTCAGCCGTGTGGGAGTATTAGATTAGCTCGTTCGAGATGAACTGCGCCTCGCCTGGAAAGTAGACGAGAGCAGGCGGCAACCGCAGGGGGCGGTGACAAAAAGCTGCGGTCAAGTCGGACAGTTTCCAGCCGATTCCAGCAGCCTTTAAAGAATTTACAGGAATTCACAGGAAAAGTGACATCCTGTTAGATCCGATCTGTAGGCTATGTTTAGTTTGGAGACCACGTTGGGATTTTATATTTGTTTGTAAATATATGTGTAAATGTGCGTGTATCTGGCATTGGATTCTATCCTTCGTTATTTTTATGTCTGCCGGTGATCGATTCTGCGCAGGCCTGGCTCATCTCGAACGAGCCTACTGTCTCGGAGAAAGATCAGCGACAAGAATGTTCTGTTAAGCAAAAGATTAAGCAGTAAAACAACGGCTTAAAAAAATGAAAATGAAAAATGCTAAAATGGGTCGCCAAATATACTTGAGCGGCCGTTAATATATGGGCGGCCCGCTCAAGTAAAGTCTACTTGTGAGAAACACTTCTTACACATTTACATTTAATTTATGTTTCACAAACGAATATTTTTGTGAGGCTGTGTAAGCACTGAAACATTCTTCTCAATGAGAAGGTAGTTGTATAGCAGCTGAAAATGCTTTTATTTGCAAAATTATGTTTTAAATTGACAAACATCATATGTGTGATTCATGGCGTAACTCAAACGGGATCAAAAAAATATTTGTCTCTCTCCATTGAATACCGTTCATATTTTTTCAGAAATAAGGTCCCATGGTGGTCCACCAGAAGGGGCGGGACTTCACCTCTCTATTTACAAGTGCAGGTTGTTGCGTCTCAGTAGGCTATTTCCAATTTCACCCTGTAAAATAAATGCAGTTTCAGAGACAAAAATTAAGTTTGCACTCCTATTTCACAGACACCGCGGGGAACCCACCAATTCAAACCGTTTCTACCACCAGAGTGAGTTCAAACTGTACAACTTGATCTTTAATCTGCAACACCATAAGGATTACATTTCTGGGAGAGAAAAAAGGTGTCCATGGAGTGATGAAAGCCTCGCTTTGCTGGAGCGTATCATATTTAGCAGTTATCAGTAGTGAGGCTGGTGGGTTAATTATGGATGCAGCTGGGGCGAGCAGATCTACAGGACAGATAATGGTGGAGGTGAAATACAGTTAATAATGTCAGAAAGAGAAACTAATGAATGACCTGCCCTCCCCCCGTGGCCGACAGAAGCTGGAGTCGATGATAAAAGCAGCAAGGGTAAAAGTAGCGCGCAAGATCATGACTCTGCGTGTGTGTGTGTGTGTGTGTGTGTGTGTGTGTGAGGGTATTGTGCTGTATGTGTCAGCGCTAGCATGTGTGTGAGTGGATGACACACAGATGGGACCATACATCAGGTATTTTTACGGCCAGGACCCATTTTCAAAATGGCCTGGCAGGTTAAATATCATTAGAAGCACAGTGAATCAGATGGAGGGAAGCTTTCAGAGTAATGGACACCTCAAACACACACACACACACACACACACACACACACACACACACACACATCATCATCATCAAGCCTGCCAGAGAGGGTACAAAGTGTTCATCTATTTAACCCTGACTAGGAAAGGATGGTGTTTGTGTGTGAGTGTGTGTGTTGGGGGGGGGGTCCTTTTAATCGAAGTGTAAAGGATATATACACTACTATTGAGAGGGGCCACTAAATACTTCATAAATATAAAAGGAGAAAAGCCATATGGTGCGCTACATGAATACTGAGAAGAATCATAAAATCAAGTTTGTGTGTGTGTGTGTGTGTGTGTGTGTGTGTGTGTGTGTGTGTGTGTTGGGAGTAAAAGAGGGGTGAGAGAGGTTACAAAATAGCAGGGAGAGAGAGAGAGAGAGAAAAGGCTTCTGTAGAAGCCCATAAATCGGAGCCATTCATAGCTAGGACACGGCTATAAAAAGCCAGAGACCAAACTATAGCCAGGGACACTTGGACCTTGGCTGACCTTACAGTGGAAGGGGCCAAAAGGATGATGGGATTTATTGGAGAACCTTAATAATCTCTTATAGTGACAGGATAGAGAAACAGCAGTCAGAACCTTGAGGAGCAGGATTGCCGCTTTACGCTACATATCTGATTTATTTAGAATCAAGAACAAGTGTTAGAGGCTGTCTAAAGGAAATTCAGAGTTTTGTTTCTAAACACATTATAAATGTTGGAATATGATTACCGAAAACATGTGCAAAGGATGTGAACATTGTAGTACTGGATTGTGGAGTTAGACCGTTAAACTGTTTTTGGCCAGTTTTGTGTTCAGAATTTTTTAGGCGGGGCTGAAATCATGGCTCGATGACGCACTGGAGTCATCCTGAACATAACTCCACCCCTCTTCACAAACGTGGTTTTTGAAAGACAAAATAGAAACCCAGAACATTGTCAAAGATTATGTCGGCTTGCGGCACCTGGAGAGCGTTAGTGTGGTTCTGCCGACGAATCAGTTTCCAGGATTTTCCATTTTCTCCATTTTCTCTCGACAAATCATGTGGCGGCTTTCCGCCACGTCATCCATTTTCACTGCGGACGTCTTCCATTTTCACTGCGGATACAGCCAATCGAAGCTCTGGATTCCATTTTCAGGCAACGAATCGTGTGGCTGATCTCCGCGCACGTCATCCATTTTTGAAGCGGAACTAAACGACAGAATAGCCAATCACAGCCTTCACAGCGGTGCGGAGTAGGGAGATTTGAACTATTCACCGCCGTCGTCGCAGAAACCTCTATTCAGTAAAAGACAGGTAAATATCATTATTATCATTATGTGACATTGATATTTGGTTTTCTTAGACAATACGGATTAAACGTGTTTTAGCTTTCTGGTGTTTTTAATGTTGGCTGATTAAGATTCGCTGTGAAATCACTGAATGGGTTTGTAATGTTACACTGTCTAAGCTAACCTGGCTTTAATTATCCGAGCAAGACTCGGTTAATTAGTTACCAATCATTTTATAAACTGTTAAGAGCTCTAATTATTATGCTGAGGCTACGTAACCGTTACAGTTACATAGCGTTACAGTTACTCATACTGTATGAGCTCCTCAGCGTTGTTAAACTAAGATTACCACAGTCACTTCTTTTAGCTCAGACAGGTAACTGTAAGATAACTGTAGTTTAATATTAATGTTCATGATAAATGATTATATGATCATCATAATAAGACAATAAGACATTATATGTTACATGTATTGTAATTTCACAGCAGTTTGTCCTGTTTATTTGCTTACTGATGACAAATTGTATGTTTATCAGGCAGTGGACGAGCATGGTATGCCAGGTATGGATCGGGCTGACAGCGTTGCAGAGTACCTGGTAGAACTGAGGACACAGACCTCCATGACTCTCAGCAACCAGCAGGTCAGTAATATCTGTAATTTGGAATATCATGTTCAAAACGAATAAGACAATGTTGTTGTTGTTATTTTCATTTCATAAGTTACTCACATAAGCCTGTTGTTTGAATAAATATTCAGTCTCTGTTGTTGTTTTCATGTTTTTTTTTAAGGTAAGCACAATTGTGGCCCTGTGGTAAAACCTGCTGGAGGTTGACAGCGGGCCCAGCAATCCACAGTGGGCTGGTCACTGCCGGAGGCCCCGCTGGAGTCTGAGCTGAAGGAGTTTCTGGTGCTGTAAATCATTTTGTCTGATTTCGCGGGGAATCAGAGCCAATGACAAGCATTAAGAATAACTAAAGTAATGGCCAATATTCTCTCTGATGGTCTTGTTTACTTATGTAGGTCATATAGAGGCAATAGTAGTACATTGAGAGCTGTTTCATAACCAGTACCACACTGAAAATAACCTATTACAAGTAAATGTTGAGTATTAAATTGTTACATTGAAAATGTTAATCAAAAAGTACAAAAGTATTAGCAGTATTATCTTCTTCAAATTATTTTTTCTTGTTATTTCACGTGTTACAGGCCCAAAGACAATACAATTAAAGCTTTAATATCAATACTGTCTCAGTTCATGTGTATTTCTATGGTTATATTTTTGATTAATTACACACAGCAAGTCCATCCCAATTAAAACACATTGCTCAAGTACATTATGCTTTATTCAACTAACATTTTGGGCTATCTTGCCTAACAGTTCATTAATCAGTTATAAGGAGGATGTATGCAATAATAATAATGCAAAACATCATCATGGGCAATGATGGTGTTTTGTATATTTGTTAACTGTAGTGATTTACTACTTATATGACTGTATACGGAAACCTGAACATTTTTTAATATTAATGTATTAGTTGCAGTGCACAAGTCTTGCATTAAAATTATATCTTGAGTCAATTCAAGTTAACACGGGCAACACAAACTATTTTTTACTGCATATTATAAACTTCGACCCTGCCGGAGACGAGATTCGAACCGCTGCTCAAGTGGACATGGGTTCTTCCCCCTAAAAAGCACAAAATATAATATTTTTATTCTTTATAAAAATACTATGGTGTATAAAGACTTTAAAACACCATGTGGGTGAAAAAAAGAGCTACAGAATTGTGTTTTCTTCTCCTTTTCTGTCTTTTTCTTTCTTTTCCTCCCTTTTCCTCCTCTTTTCTTCTCCCCCCTTTCTCCCCCTTTTTCCTCCTCCTTCCCCCGCCCACCCACACTATTGTTCCCCAGCTTTCTGCACCTTCCCCGCTTGTGGGTGTGGTTTCAGTCATGGATGTATTAAGAGAGGTTTCAGGTTTCAGCGCCTTCAGCGACACGCCCCCCGCTTCTCAGAGCAGAGAATACTGCTTATTTTTCCATGATTTTGAAAGCTAATTTTATGTTTCAAGTTCCGCCTACAAAGTGCCGTACAAAAGTAAAACAAAATAATTTCTATTCTATTGTCATATTCTACCAAAATGGCCTGTGCTGAACAATAAAATATGATCAATATAATACGCGTTTTCAGTCCAAAATAGCGGCAAAAAAATAACCAGAGTTTCATCTCCTGCATCTTATGATTATTTTGACAAGCTGAGAACAACAAAGAATACGAGTAGTTTTTCTTCTTTGTGAGACTAAATTTCTCATGTGGGTCTTGATGTGAAAACATATCTGTCCTTTCCCCCTAATATACAACCACCTTTCTAAGGTAAACTCTTTTTATGTCCAGATCTGTGAGCACACACCGTTACTGACAAGTTAACAGCAGCACCTGACAAGACATCAGCCTGTAACCTGTGATTTGAGCAATCATTTCCTAATCCTCTCTTTTTGTTTTCTCCGCTCCCTCTGTCGCTCTTTGCTCCTCACTTATTTTTGCTCCTGTCTCTACTCAGTTTTCCTCCCTCTCTAGTTGCCTCCTGACTGCTTTCCTCCTCATATTCATGCAAACCGTGTGCACACACAAACACCAGCTAATGCTCGCACATCCGCGCACACCTCTCACTCTCGTTTCCGGCAGGCTCTTTTCTGACTGACAGAGTATTAGAGAAGTGACTGATGGAAAGAGGGAGGGTGGGAACAGGAGGGAGGAGAGCAAGGGAGACAGGGTCACCTTGGGACAGCCGGTTATTGACTGGAAAAGGGAATGAGAGGAGGATGAATGAAGATTTCACTCTTTCTGTTGCTGGGAGGTCATTCAAGATCAAACAGCGGGAAAGTGGTTACACATGTGTTCTAGGCTGCTGCTAATACTGTCACTTCTCCAGCTGCTAGCACAATTAGCACTATTCCTGCTTCTAATACCACTACTACCATTACCACTTATGCTGCTATATTGTTAGGGCTATGACTGCTACTACTCCTGCTTATGTTGCCGTTTCAACTACTAGCGTAGACAAAAGGAAAACCAATTAAATTACATTTAATCTTTTCGATATCCATGTCGTCCTCACCCAAAAAACAGGCGTATGTGTGTGCAAGCAGCTTATTTTGATCCATATTTACTAGGTCTGTCAATCGATTAAAATATTTAAGCGTGATTAATCGCATGATTGTCCATAGTTAATCGCAATTAATCACAAATTAATCTCATATTTTTCTATCTGTTCAGAATGTACCTTAAAGGGAGATTTGTCAAGTATTTAATATTCTTATCAACATGGGAGTGGACAAATATGTTGCTTAATGCAAATGTATGTATATATTTATTATTGGAAATCAATGAACAACACAAAACAATGACAAATATTGTCCAGAAACCCTCACAGGTGCTGCATTTAGCATAAAAAATATGCTCAAATCATAACAAGGCAACAACAGCTGTCAGTGTGTCAGTGTGCTGACTTGACTATGACTTGCCCCAAACTGCATGTCATAATCATAAAGTGAGCATGTCTGTAAAGGGGAGACTCGTGGGTACCCATGGAACTCATTTTCATTCACATATCTTTAGGTCAGAGGTCAAGGGACCCATTTGAAAATGGCCATTCCAGTTTTTTTCTGAGTTTGGAGCGTTATTTAACCTCTTTCTCGACAAGCTAGTATGACATGGTTGGTACCAATGGATTCCTCAGGTTTTATAGTTTTATATGATGCCAGTATCTTCACTCTGAGCCCGCTACATCCAAAAATTCCAAAGTTGCATTAATACGTTAAAGAAATTAGTGGCGTTAAAACAAATTATTATTTCGTTAACTTTGACATCCCTAATATTTACATTTGTTGTTGCGACCTTTAGCGGCCGTAGTAATTATTACGGGAGGAAAAAAGGTAGTCAGGTAAAGTAGTATAAAGAGCAACAATGTACGCCTAGGGAGGAGGTCAGGGAGGATGGATGGGTCAAACAAGCACAGGAATTTCATCAAGAAGATCGCTGTTTGTGTCCCATGTGATACCAAATGTCAACACAGAGTTATTTTAAGTTAGTTAGTATTGTTACGATCCAGAGGTCGTATGAACATTTATCTCTGTATTTATGTGCTCTGTGCTGGATTTCTTTTCGCTCTCTGCTGTGTGTGTGATGACCTGCAGGTCAGCTTGGCTGATTGGTTGATTGATTATGTGTGAGTGTGTAGGTGTTTCCTCCATGGAACTGATTGGTGAAGCCTTCAAGCGAGTGGTTTAAAAGGCCGGTTTCCCTCATCTCCTCTCTCCACTTCCAGCCAGACTGCTGGCAAGGACACAACATGTGAAATGAATTGAAATTTGTCAATTGATATAACAGCCCAGGTTTGGTAGGGGTGGGTAGCATTTTGGTTTCACTCGTTTTTCTCCTGTTTTGGTTAGGAGTTAAGTTTGTAACTTGTCTTGGGTAGGTTTAGGTTGTTTAACTTTAGCTTGCTTTGGTTTATTGTTTTGCTGTTAGCCCACTCTGAATGTTTTAAATATTTATTATTATTATTATTTAGCATTATTATTATTTATTTATAAGGACGTGTTGAAAAAAACAATAGGCAACTACTTAAAAAAAGCTGTGAATGGTTCGGTGTTAGTTTGGTTGAAATAGGTTGTTTTCTCACATCATTTATGCCAATACAGCTTTAAAGGGGAACTATACAAATTAAACACATCAAAGTCTGTTTACAGGTCTTGGGAATACTACTAGGCCTAAATATGTGGAAAAAAGTAGCATAAAGCCTTTGTGGCCCCAGAGACAGCTGTGCGAATTCTGGTATGTCCTCAAGGGATGTCACTTAAGACTACAAGTTTGGAAAAAAACAAAAATGCTGGGGATGTGGAGTTAGAAAGAAGTGCCGTTACCAGACCTCTGTAGACCACTCCTCATCTCTACCCGGGGCTAGAAGCTCCAGGCTTCATTAGCTGAACTGTCAGCAGTCAAATGTCATTGTGGGTAATGTAGGCACAATGTCTGGACAAGGAAGTAGTACTTATGGAATAAAAAGACGATATCTCTGGTTGTGCTGCAGCGATTTGGCCGCTCATATGTATTCCAAAACATATTTATTTCTTTTTATCATGCACTTAATTATCAACTATGCATCAATAAAATGTATCTTTCTCAACTAAGGCTCATTTTGCATCAAATAACCCAGAATGCTTTTCAAGCAGTGACACACATGATCAAATAAAATTAAAGCTGCAAGCAGCGATGAACGGGCCCGAGCACCTCTCCGCGCGTCGGGGGTACTGGCGGGACGCCAACCGACGCGGCTGGGCACAATGATACCGGAACTCTGACGAGCGCAATGACGTAGATCACACAATGTAAATTTCATGTGAATCGGATGATGTTTGTCACGTAACGCTGACTTCCTGTTGCCAAAAGGTGGCGCTATGACTATGAGTCAATATTGCCATGTAGATGTCCTCAGGTCTGGACTACTATGTGGTAGGTCAAGTTTGGGGCAGATTGGACCATGTACAGTCGAGTTACGACATTTTGTCTTTCAATGGCGAGTCATGCAAATTCTCCGCCACGCCACGTCAACGCCGTTTCAAAAAACCTCACGATTTGAATAACTTTTCATCACAAAGGTCTTCAGATTGTACTGACCAAATCTGAAGTTGATCGGGTTAAGTCTGTAGGAGGAGTTCGTTAAAGTACAAAGCCTGGAAATGGCCAAAAATATACGAAAAATTCACACAAAAATCAAGATGGCCGACTTCCTGTTGGTTTTAGAGCATGGCACCAAGAGACTTTTTTTTAAGTCTACGGGTGATACATGTGCCTACCAAATCTCGAACATCTAGGTCAAACGTACCGCGAGGGCTGCTTTGTTGAAATTTTGTAGGGGGCGCTATTGAGCCCCCTTGCCACACACAAGCACCAAAACCATATCTGTTAACATATTTTAGCGCCGTTAATGAGTGTGCCTAGTTTCGTTTGTTTTTAAGCAATCCTAGCACCTCAAAAGCAACTTCCTGTTTCATGGCGAACAATACGTCGCCACGGCAACGGCATTTCACGAAAATACAAAACCTTCGCTGTCTGGCGTCATGAAGGTCTTACCATTGTTGTGACCAAATTTGAGGTGGATCTGGTTAACCTGCTAACAGTAGTACACCAAAATATGGCGACAGTAACTTCCTGTTGCCACTAGGTGGCGCTATGAGTATGATTGAAAATTAGACTGTAGATGTCTTCAAGCTGGGACGATCATCAAATGTTATTAATTTGGATAAGATCTGACCATCTGGAGTTGAGTTACAGCGGTTTGTTTTTTCATGGCGAGTCATCGAAATTCGCCATATCACCACGGTGCCGCCATTTGATGAAAACTCACAATTTTCGAAAGGAAGCATCATCAAGGTCTTAAGGCTTTTCTCACCTAATTTGGTAAAGATGTGATTAATTTCTGAGGAGATGTACATCAACGTGTACAACATGACATTTCCTGTTACCACTAGGTGGCGCTATGACTGAGAGTCAAAATTTGCATGTGGATGTCATCAGGCCAGGACCCTTATCATACATGTGACATTTAGAGCAGATTGGAAAAGGTATGCCAAAGTTACAGCAACTTCCTGTTTTTTGGCGAAAGGCGCTTTTTCGCCGCCACGCCACGGTCAGATTGTTCAGTGAAAACTCACCAATTGAATAACTTTTCATCCTTAAGGTCTTAAGATGGTGCTGACCAAATTTCAGGTCAATCTGATGAAATCTGGAGGAGGAGTTCGTTAAAGTACACGGCCTATAAAACGCAAAAAATGGGCAAAATTGCATATTAAATCCAATATGGCTGACTTCCTGTTGAGTTTTGGCCATACCTCCAAGAGGCTTTTTTGTGTGTCTTATCATGTTACATCTGTCTGCCAAATTTCATACTTGTAGGTGAAACCGGAGCGAGGGGCTCAAGTTTGCCAATTTATAGGGGGCGCTAGCGAGCCATTTTGCAACACCCGAATCCGAGACCCTTAAAATATCAAATTTTTCACCGAGTCTGACAAGTCTGCCAAGTTTAACAACTTTTCCAGCATGGCAAGGGCCTCAAAAAGGCGATTCATTTTTGTGAAAAAGAATAATAATTAAAGCTGCAAGCAGCGATGAACGGGCCCGAGCACCTCTACGCGCGTCTGGGGTACGCGCGGGACGCCAACCTACGCGGCCGGGCTCAATGAAACCGAAACTCTGACGGGCACAATGACGTAGATCACACAATGTAAATTTCATGTGAATCGGATGATGTTTGTCACGTAACGCTGACTTCCTGTTGCCAGTAGGTGGCGCTATGACTATGAGTCAATATTGCCATGTAGATGTCCTCAGATCTGCACTACTATGTGGTATTTCAAGTTTGGGGCAGATTGGAAAAAGTACAGTCGAGTTACAACATTTTGTCTTTCAATGGCGAGTCATGCAAATTCTCCGCCACGCCACGTCAACGTCGTTTCAAAAAACCTCACGATTTGAATAACTTTTCATCACAAAGGTCTTCAGATTGTACTGACCAAATCTGAAGTTGATCGGGTTTAGTCTGTAGGAGGAGTTCGTTAAAGTACAAAGCCTGGAAATGGCCAAAAATATACGAAAAATTCACACAAAAATCAAGATGACCGACTTCCTGTTGGGTTTACAGCATGGCACCAAGAGACTTTTTTTTAAGTCTACGGGTGATACATGTGCCTACCAAATCTCGAACATCTAGGTCAAACGTACCGCGAGGGCTGCTTTGTTGAAATTTTGTAGGGGGCGCTATTGAGCCCCCTTGCCACACACAAGCACCAAAACCATATCTGTTAACATATTTTAGCGCCGTTAATGAGTGTGCCAAGTTTTGTTTGTTTTTAAGCAATCCTAGCACCTCAAAAGCAACTTCCTGTTTCATGGCGAACAATACGTCACCACGGCAACGGCATTTCACGAAAATACAAAACCTTTGCTGTCTGGTATCATGAACGTCTTACCATTGTTGTGACCAAATTTGAGGTGGATGTGGTTAACCTGCTAACAGTAGTACCCCAAAATATGGCGACAGTAACTTCCTGTTGCCACTAGGTGGCGCTATGAGTATGATTGAAAATTAGACTGTAGATGTCTTCAGGCCGGGACGATCATCAAATGTTATTAATTTGGATAAGATCTGACCATCTGGAGTTGAGTTACAGCGGTTTGTTTTTTCATAGCGACTCATCGAAATTCGCCATATCACCACGGTGCCGCCATTTGATGAAAACTCACAATTTTCGAAAGCAAGCATCATCAAGGTCTTAAGGCTTTTCTCACCTAATTTGAGGTAGATCTGATTAATTTCTGAGGCAGGGCACATCAACGTGTACAACATGACATTTCCTGTTACCACTAGGTGGCGCTATGACTGAGAGTCAAAATTTGCATGTGGATGTCATCAGGCCAGGACCCTTATCATACATGTGACATTTAGAGCAGATTGGAAAAGGTATGCCAAAGTTACAGCAACTTCCTGTTTTTTGGCGAAAGGCGCTTTTTCGCCGCCACGCCACGGTCAGGTCGTTCAGTGAAAACTCACCAATTGAATAACTTTTCATCCTTAAGGTCTTAAGATGGTCCTGACCAAATTTCAGGTCAATCTGATGAAATCTGGAGGAGGAGTTCGTTAAAGTACACGGCCTATAAAACGCAAAAAATGGGCAAAATTGCATATTAAATCCAATATGGCTGACTTCCTGTTGAATTTTGGTCATACCTCCAAGAGGCTTTTTTGTGCGGCTCCACATTATACATCTGTCTGCCAAATTTCGTACTTGTAGGTAAAACCGGAGAACGGATATCAAGTTTTCCAATTTTCTAGGGGGCGCTAGCGAGCCATTTTGCAACACCCGAATCCGAGACCCTTAAAATATCAAATTTTTCACCGAGTCTGACAAGTGTGCCAAGTTTAACAACTTTTCCAGCATGGCAAGGGCCTCACAAACGCGATTCATTTGAGAGAAGAAAAAGAAAAAGAATTAAAGCTGCAAGCAGCGATGAACGGGCCCGAGCACCTCTCCGCGCGTCGGGGGTACTGGCGGGACGCCAACTGACGCGGCCGGGCACAATGAAACCGGAAATCTGACGAGCGCAACGACTTCAGCCGCAAGACTCTACGACAAACGGTGTTATGAAAAGGGGGGGGGCTAATGTGTAGTGGGCGGGGTTAACCTTCACCAACTTATCATGCACTCTCTGCTGAGTGATATGACACCTCTCACAAGAGCCTACGACAAACGCTTCATTAGTTAGTCAAGGGGGCGGAGCTTATGTGTAGGGGGCGGGATTAACCTTCACCAACTTATCAGGAACTTTCTGCTGAGTGATATGACACCTCTCACAAGAGCCTACGACAAACGCTTCATTAGTTAGTCAAGGGGGCGGGGCTTGTGTGTAGGGGGCGGGGTTTACCTTCACCAACCAATCAGGCACTCTCTGCTGAGTGATATGACACCTCTCACAAGAGCCTACGACAAACGCTTCATTAGTTAGTCAAGGGGGCGGGGCTTGGGTGTAGGGGGCGGGGTTAACCTTCACCAACTAATCAGGCAATCTCTGCTGAGTGATATGACACCTCTCACAAGAGCCTACGACAAACGCTTCATTAGTTAGTGAAGGGGGCGGGGCTTATGTATAGGGGGCGGGGTTAACCTTCACCAACTAATCAGGCACTCTCTGCTGAGTGATATGACACATCTCGCAAGAGCCTACGACAAACGCTTCATTAGTTAGTCAAGGGGGCGGAGCTTATGTGTAGGGGGCGGGATTAACCTTCACCAACTTATCAGGAACTTTCTGCTGAGTGATATGACACCTCTCACAAGAGTCTACGACAAACGCTTCATTAGTTAGTCAAGGGGGCGGGGCTTATGTGTAGGGGGCGGGGTTAACCTTCACCAAGTTATCAGGCACTCTCTGCTGAGTGATATGACACCTCCCACAAGACTCTACGACAATCGGTTCATGACTTATGAAAGTGGGCGGGGCTAACGTATTGGGGCGGGGCCATGAGTCAATATGGACATGTATATGTCTTCAGGACTGGACCCTCATCATGTCTGAGAAATTTGGGGCAGATCGGATTATGTACAGTGTAGTTACAACAACTTCCTGTTTCATGGCGAATGGCCCAAAATGGCCGCCACGCCACGGTCAGGTCGTTCAGTGAAAACTCACCATTTTGATAACTTTTCATCCTTAAGGTCTTAAGATGGTCCTGACCAAATTACAAGTCGATCCGATGAAGTCTGTCGGAGGAGTTCGTTAAAGTACACGGCCTATAAAACGCCAAAAACGGGCAAAAATGGGCGAAATTCGCACATTAAATTCAAGATGGCTGACTTCCTGTTGAGTTTTGGGCATACCTACCAGAGGCTTTTTTGTGCGTCTCCACATGATACATCTGTCTGCCAAATTTCATACTTGTAGGTAAAACCGGAGAACGGATATCAAGTTTTCCAATTTTCTAGGGGGCGCTAGAGAGCCATTTTGCAAAATCCGAATCTGAGACCCTTAAAATATCAAATTTTTCACCGCTTCTGATAAGTGTGCCAAGTTTCACAACTTTTCCAGCATGGCAAGGGCCTCAAAAAGGCGATTCATTTTTGTGAAAAATAAAAAGAATAATAATAATAATTCCTTCAGTTTCAATAGGGTCCTCGGACCCGACTTCGTCGGTGCTCGGGCCCTAATTAAAGCTGCAAGCAGCGATGAACGGGCCCGAGCACCTCTCCGCGCGTCGGGGGTACTGGCTGGACGCCGACTGACGCGGCCGGGCACAAGGAAACCGGAACTCCGACGAGCCCAACGACGTCTGCCACAAAACTCTACGACAAACGGAGTTATGAAAGAGGGCGGGGTTAATGTGTAGGGGGCGGGAATCACCTTCACCAACTTATCAGGCACTCTCTGCTGAGTGATATGACACCTCTCAAAAGAGTTTACGATAAACGCTTCATTAGTTAGTCAAGGGGGCGGGGCTTATGAGTAGGGGGCGGGGTTAGCCCTTACCAACTTATCAGGCACTCTCTGCTGAGTGATATGACACCTCTCACAAGAGTCTACGACAAACGCTTCATTAGTTAGTCAAGGGGGCGGGGCTTATGTGTAGGGGGCGGGGTTAACCTTCACCAACTTATCAGGCACTCTCTGCTGAGTGATATGACACCTCTCACAAGAGTCTACGACAAACGCTTCATTAGTTAGTCAAGGGGGCGGGGCTTATGAGTAGGGGGCGGGGTTAGCCCTTACCAACTTATCAGGCACTCTCTGCTGAGTGATATGACACCTCTCACAAGAGTCTACGACAAACGCTTCATTAGTTAGTCAAGGGGGCGGGGCTTATGTGTAGGGGGCGGGGTTAACCTTCACCATCTTATCAGGCACTCTCTGCTGAGTGATATGACACCTCCCACAAGACTCTACGACAATCGGTTCATGATTTATGAAAGTGGGCGGGGCTAATGTATTGGGGCGGGGCCATGAGTCAATATGGACATGTATATGTCTTCAGGACTGGACCCTCATCATGTCTGAGAAATTTGGGGCAGATCGGATTATGTACAGTGTAGTTACAACAACTTCCTGTTTCATGGCGAATAGCCCAAAATGGCCGCCACGCCACGGTCAGGTCGTTCAGTGAAAACTCACCATTTTGATAACTTTTCATCCTTAAGGTCTTAAGATGGTCCTGACCAAATATCAAGTCGATCGGATTAAATTTGTAGGAGGAGTTCGTTAAAGTACACGGCCTATAAAACGCCAAAAATTGGCAAAAATGGGCGAAATTCGCACATTAAATTCAAGATGGCTGACTTCCTGTTGAATTTTGGGCATACCTACCAGAGGCTTTTTTGTGCGTCTCCACATGATACATCTGTCTGCCAAATTTCATACTTGTAGGTAAAACCGGAGAACCGATATCAAGTTTTCCAATTTTGTAGGGGGCGCTAGAGAGCCATTTTACAAAACCCGAATCTGAGACCCTTAAAATATCAAATTTTTCACCGCGTCTGATAAGTGTGCCAAGTTTAACAACTTTTCCAGCATGGCAAGGGCCTCAAAAAGGCGATTCATTTGCCTGAAAAATAATAATAATAATAATTAAAGCTGCAAGCAGCGATGAACGGGCCCGAGCACCTCTCCGCGCGTCGGGGGTACTGGCGGGACTTACGCGGCCGGGCACAATGAAACCGAAACTCTGACGAGCGCAGCGACGTCTGCCGCAAGACTCTACGACAAACGGAGTTATGAAAAGGGGCGGGGCTAATGTTTAGGGGGCGGGGATCAACTTCACCAACTTAACAGGCACTCTCTGCTGAGTGATATGACACCTCCCACAAGAGTCTACGACAAACGGTTCATTAGTTAGTCAAGGGGGCGGGGCTTGTGTGTAGGGGGCGGGCTTAACCTTCACCGACTTATCAGGCACTCCCTGCTGAGTGATATGACACCTCTCACAAGAGTCTACCACAAACGCTTCATTAGATAGTCAAGGGGGCGGGGCTTATGTGTAGGGGGCGTGGTTAACCTACACCAACTTATCAGGCACTCTCTGCTGAGTGATATGACACCAATCACAAGAGTCTACGACAAACGCTTCATTAGTTAGTCATGGGGGCGGGGCTTGTGTGTAGGGGGCGGGGTTAACCTACACCAACTTATCAGGCACTCTCTGCTGAGTGATATGACACCTCTCACAAGAGTCTACGACAAACGCTTCATTAGTTAGTCATGGGGGCGGGGCTTGTGTGTAGGGGGCGGGGTTAATCTACACCAACTTATCAGGCACTCTCTGCTGAGTGATATGACACCTCCCACAAGAGTCTACGACAAACGGTTCATTAGTTAGTCAAGGGGGCGGGGCTTATGTGTAGGGGGCGGGGTTAACCTTCACCAACTTATCAGGCACTCTCTGCTGAGTGATATGACACCTCCCACAAGACTCTACGACAATCGGTTCATGACTTATGAAAGTGGGCGGGGCTAACGTATTGGGGCGGGGCCATGAGTCAATATGGACATGTATATGTCTTCAGGACTGGACCCTCATCATGTCTGAGAAATTTGGGGCAGATCGGATTATGTACAGTGTAGTTACAACAACTTCCTGTTTCATGGCGAATGGCCCAAAATGGCCGCCACGCCACGGTCAGGTCGTTCAGTGAAAACTCACCATTTTGATAACTTTTCATCCTTAAGGTCTTAAGATGGTCCTGACCAAATTACAAGTCGATCCGATGAAGTCTGTCGGAGGAGTTCGTTAAAGTACATGGCCTATAAAACGCCAAAAACGGGCAAAAATGGGCGAAATTCGCACATTAAATTCAAGATGGCTGACTTCCTGTTGAGTTTTGGGCATACCTACCAGAGGCTTTTTTGTGCGTCTCCACATGATACATCTGTCTGCCAAATTTCATACTTGTAGGTAAAACCGGAGAACGGATATCAAGTTTTCCAATTTTCTAGGGGGCGCTAGAGAGCCATTTTGCAAAATCCGAATCTGAGACCCTTAAAATATCAAATTTTTCACCGCTTCTGATAAGTGTGCCAAGTTTCACAACTTTTCCAGCATGGCAAAGGCCTCAAAAACGCGATTCATTTGCCTGAAAAATAATAATAATAATAATTAAAGCTGCAAGCAGCGATGAACGGGCCCGAGCACCTCTCCGCGCGTCGGGGGTACTGGCGGGACGCCGACTGACGCGGCCGGGCACAATGAAACCGGAACTCTGACCATCGCAACAACGTCTGCCACAAGACTCTACGACAAACGGAGTTATGAAAGGGGGCGGGGCTGATGTGAGGGGGCGGGGTTAACCTTCACCAACTTATCAGGCACTCTCTGCTGAGTGATATGACACCTCCCACAAGAGTCTACGACAAACGCTTCATTAGTTGGTCAAGGGGGCGTGGCTTATGTGTAGGGGGCGGGGAGAACCTCCACCAAGTTAACAGGCACGCTCTGCTGAGTGATATGACACCTCTCACAAGAGCCTACGACAAACGCTCCATTAGTTAGTCAAGGGGGCGGAGCTTATGTGTAGGGGGCGGGATTAACCTTCACCAACTTATCAGGAACTTTCTGCTGTGTAATATGACACCTCTCACAAGAGCCTACGACAAACGCTTCATTAGTTAGTCAAGGGGGCGGGGCTTATGTGTAGGGGGCGGGGTTAACCTTCACCAACTAATCAGGCACTCTCTGCTGAGTGATATGACACCTCTCACAAGAGCCTACGACAAACGCTTCATTAGTTAGTCAAGGGGGCGGTGCTTATGTGTAGGGGGCGGGGTTAACCTTCACCAACTAATCAGGCACTCTCTGCTGAGTGATATGACACCTCTCACAAGAGCCTACTACAAACGCTTCATTAGTTAGTCAAGGGGGCGGGGCTTATGTGTAGGGGGCGGGGTTAACCTTCACCAACTAATCAGGCACTCTCTGCTGAGTGATATGACACCTCCCACAAGACTCTACGACAATCGGTTCATGAGTTAGTCAAGGGGGCGGAGCTTATGTGTAGGGGGCGGGGTTAACCTTCACCAACTTATCAGGCACTCTCTGCTGAGTGATATGACACCTCTCACAAGAGTCTACGACAAACGCTTCATTAGTTAGTCAAGGGGGCGGGGCTTGTGTGTAGGGGGCGGGGTTAACCTTCACCAACTTATCAGGCACTCTCTGCTGAGTGATATGACACCTCCCACAAGACTCTACGACAATCGGTTCATGACTTATGAAAGTGGGCGGGGCTAACGTATTGGGGCGGGGCCATGAGTCAATATGGACATGTATATGTCTTCAGGACTGGACCCTCATCATGTCTGAGAAATTTGGGGCAGATCGGATTATGTACAGTGTAGTTACAACAACTTCCTGTTTCATGGCGAATGGCCCAAAATGGCCGCCACGCCACGGTCAGGTCGTTCAGTGAAAACTCACCATTTTGATAACTTTTCATCCTTAAGGTCTTAAAATGGTCCTGACCAAATTACAAGTCGATCCGATGAAGTCTGTCGGAGGAGTTCGTTAAAGTACACGGCCTATAAAACGCCAAAAACGGGCAAAAATGGGCGAAATTCGCACATTAAATTCAAGATGGCTGACTTCCTGTTGAGTTTTGGGCATACCTACCAGAGGCTTTTTTGTGCGTCTCCACATGATACATCTGTCTGCCAAATTTCATACTTGTAGGTAAAACCGGAGAACGGATATCAAGTTTTCCAATTTTCTAGGGGGCGCTAGAGAGCCATTTTGCAAAATCCGAATCTGAGACCCTTAAAATATCAAATTTTTCACCGCTTCTGATAAGTGTGCCAAGTTTAACAACTTTTCCAGCATGGCAAGGGCCTCAAAAAGGCGATTCATTTGAGAGAAGAAAAAGAATAATAATAATTAAAGCTGCAAGCAGCGATGAACGGGCCCGAGCACCTCTCCGCGCGTCGGGGGTACTGGCGGGACGCCGACTGACGCGGCCGGGCACAATGAAACCGGAACTCCGACCATCGCAACGACGTCTGCCACAAGACTCTACGACAAACGGAGTTATGAAAGGGGGCGGGGCTTATGTTTAGGAGGGCAGGGTTAACCTTCACCAACTTATCAGGCACTCTCTGCTGAGTGATATGACACCTCCCACAAGAGTCTACGACAAACGCTTCATTAGTTGGTCAAGGGGGCGGGGCTTATGTGTAGGGGGCGGGGAGAACCTCCACCAAGTTATCAGGCACGCTCTGCTGAGTGATATGACACCTCTCACAAGAGTCTACGACAAACGCTTCATTAGTTAGTCAAGGGGGCGGGGCTTATGTGTAGGGTGCGGGGTTAATCCTTACCAACTTATCAGGCACTCTCCGCTGAGTGGTATGACACCTCTCACAAGAGTCTACGACAAACGCTTCATTAGTCAGTCAAGGGGGCGGGGCTTATGTTTAGGGGGCTGGGTTAACCTTCACCAACTTATCAGGCACTCTCCGCTGAGTGGTATGACACCTCTCACAAGAGTCTACGACAAACGCTTCATTAGTTAGTCAAGGGGGCGGGGCTTATGTGTAGGGGGCGGGGTTAACCTTCACCAACTTATCAGGAACTTTCTGCTGAGTGATAGGACACCTCTCACAAGAGTCTACGACAAACGCTTCATTAGTTAGTCAAGGGGGCGGGGCTTATGTGTAGGGGGCGGGGTTAACCTTCACCAACTTATCAGGCACTCTCTGCTGAGTGATATGACACCTCCCACAAGACTCTACGACAATCGGTTCATGACTTATGAAAGGGGGCGGGGCTAACGTATTGGGGCGGGGCCATGAGTCAATATGGACATATATATGTCTTCAGGACTGGACCCTCATCATGTCTGAGAAATTTGGGGCAGATCGGATTATGTACAGTGTAGTTACAACAACTTCCTGTTTCATGGCGAATGGCCCAAAATGGCCGCCACGCCACGGTCAGGTCGTTCAGTGAAAACTCACCATTTTGATAACTTTTCATCCTTAAGGTCTTAAGATGGTCCTGACCAAATATCAAGTCGATCGGATTAAATTTGTAGGAGGAGTTCGTTAAAGTACGAGACCTATAAAACGCTAAAAATGGGCGAAAATCGTATATTATATTCAAAATGGCTGACTTCCTGTTGAATTTTGGGCATACCTACCAGAGGCTTTTTTGTGCGTCTCCACATGATACATCTGTCTGCCAAATTTCATACTTGTAGGTAAAACCGGAGAACGGATATCAAGTTTTCCAATTTTCTAGGGGGCGCTAGAGAGCCATTTTGCAAAATCCGAATCTGAGACCCTTAAAATATCAAATTTTTCACCGCTTCTGATAAGTCTGCCAAGTTTCACAACTTTTCCAGCATGGCAAGGGCCTCAAAAAGGCGATTCATTTGAGAGAAGAAAAAAAAGAATAATAATAATAAGAATTCCTTCAGTTTCAATAGGGCCTTCGCTGGCCCGACGTTGTCGGTGCTCGGGCCCTAATAATTAAAGCTGCAAGCAGCGATGAACGGGCCCGAGCACCTCTGCGCGCGTCGGGGGTACTGGCGGGACGCCAACTGACGCGGCCGGGCACAATGAAACCGGAAATCTGACGAGCGCAACGACTTCAGCCACAAGACTCTACGACAAACGGTGTTATGAAAAGGGGCGGGGCTAATGTGTATGGGGCGGGGTTAACCTTCACCAACTTATCAGGCACTCTCTGCTGAGTGATATGACACCTCTCACAAGAGCCTACGACAAACGCTTCATTAGTTAGTCAAGGGGGCGGATCTTATGTGTAGGGGGCGGGATTAATCTTCACCAACTTATCAGGAACTTTCTGCTGAGTAATATGACACCTCTCACAAGAGCCTACGACAAACGCTTCATTAGTTAGTCAAGGGGGCGGGGCTTGTGTGTAGGGGGCGGGGTTAACCTTCACCAACTAATCAGGCACTCTCTGCTGAGTGATATGACACCTCTCACAAGAGCCTACGACAAACGCTTCATTAGTTAGTCAAGGGGGCGGGGCTTATGTGTAGGGGGCGGGGTTAACCTTCACCAACTAATCAGGCACTCTCTGCTGAGTGATATGACACCTCTCACAAGAGCCTACGACAAACGCTTCATTAGTTAGTCAAGGGGGCGGAGCTTATGTGTAGGGGGCGGGATTAACCTTCACCAACTTATCAGGAACTTTCTGCTGAGTGATATGACACCTCTCACAAGAGTCTACGACAAACGCTTCATTAGTTAGTCAAGGGGGCGGGGCTTATGTGTAGGGGGCGGGGTTAACCTTCACCAACTTATCAGGCACTCTCTGCTGAGTGATATGACACCTCCCACAAGACTCTACGACAATCGGTTCATGACTTATGAAAGTGGGCGGGGCTAACGTATTGGGGCGGGGCCATGAGTCAATATGGACATGTATATGTCTTCAGGACTGGACCCTCATCATGTCTGAGAAATTTGGGGCAGATCGGATTATGTACAGTGTAGTTACAACAACTTCCTGTTTCATGGCGAATGGCCCAAAATGGCCGCCACGCCACGGTCAGGTCGTTCAGTGAAAACTCACCATTTTGATAACTTTTCATCCTTAAGGTCTTAAGATGGTCCTGACCAAATTACAAGTCGATCCGATGAAGTCTGTAGGAGGAGTTCGTTAAAGTACGCGACCTAGAAAACGCCAAAAACGGGCAAAAATGGGCGAAATTCGCACATTAAATTCAAGATGGCTGACTTCCTGTTGAGTTTTGGGCATACCTTCAAGAGGCGTTTTTGTGCGTCTCCACATGTTACATCTCTCTGCCAAATTTCATACATGTAGGTGAAACCGGAGGGAGGGGCTCAAGTTTTCCAATTTTCTAGGGGGCGCTAGCGAGCCATTTTGCAACACCCGAATCCGAGACCCTTAAAATATCAAATTTTTCACCGAGTCTGACAAGTGTGCCAAGTTTAACAACTTTTCCAGCATGGCAAGGGCCTCAAAAACGCGATTCATTTGAGAGAAGAAAAAGAAAAAGAAAAAGAAAAAGAATAATAAACACTACAGTTTCAATAGGGCCTTCGCTGGCCCGACGTTGTCGGTGCTCGGGCCCTAATAATAAGAATTCCTTCAGTTTCAAGAGGGCCTTCGCTGGCCCGACGTTGTCGGTGCTCGGGCCCTAATAATTCCTTCAGTTTCAATAGGGTCCTCGGACCCGACTTCGTCGGTGCTCGGGCCCTAATAATAAACACTACAGTTTCAAGAGGGCCTTCGCTGGCCCGACGTTGTCGGTGCTCGGGCCCTAATAATTCCTTCAGTTTCAATAGGGCCTTCGCTGGCCCGACTTCGTCGGTGCTCGGGCCCTAATAAGTGGACAACAATAAGTGGACCAATTTTCAAAATTCATACATGTTATTCCTATAGTCTAAGACAGTCTACAAAATATTAGTAAACATGAACAACTCTCTCACAAATCCAAAAACTAGAGCGCTAATACTCAAACTTGTGATGTTATAGGGTATACAGTGTGGAACTGTTCCATAGACTGTGAATCGGGAGAGATGTTCCAGGTGACACTGAGAGCACCCAAGGGAATGTTCTGAGTATATGGGGACATTTTCTGTTTCACAACTGAGAAAATGACAATTGAATAAAGCTCATTTTGGGTATAAAAAAGAAAACAAACCTTCTGTGGGTTTGAGACTTACTTCTCTGGTTTCTGACGAGAGTAGCTCATGTTCACAAATATTGATTGAACTTTCCAAGGCAATGGAAATAACCAACCTGGTCTCACGGGAAGGCATATAAACACCACATTACATTACATGAACATTCTGCGTGTCATGAGTACGCATTTTAGCATTTTCACGTGTCATTTGTACGCCACGCAAACGTCCGCAGTTAGGTTCAGGCAAGAAAAACACTTAGTTAGGGTAAGGGATAACATCATGGTTGGGCTTAAAAAAAGTACGTAAACTAAGTAATTCATGTACGGAAACAACTACGGAAAACACGTCACAAATGTCAACAAAAAGCATGTGACAATTGTCATGTGACAAATGTCACTAACTTAACTTTCAAAAGAAAACACTGGTCAACAACAGTCTGAAACACGTATCTCCTGGTTAAAAGTCTGGTGTTTGTTGGGACTGTCCACCTCCCCACCCGCCCACCATAAGTGGCATTTCTCGCTTTTTATACAACGTCACTAACTCTTACCGTAGCATTTATACGCAGATGTGTTAACATTGCATTCAGTAGAGGATACATGGCGTACAAATGACACGCGGAAATCAAGAAAGGCGTACTTATTGCATGCAAAACACCTTGCGCATTATCGTGGCTTCACCTTCTATTCATGTCGAAAAGAAAAGGAAGTCCCTCATGACGTCTGCATGGAAGCAATGAATCAGTGCTTTTGCCATCTGCTTTTCCTGATCATTACAATTTTGTCAAAACATCTTAATAATATTATAGCATTGAAATGAATATGCTAGTGCACTATGGCTTAATACCTTGTGGGTGTTAATCATAGCCTTCATTGTAGGTATATTTTGAAAAGCACATCTATATTTTCGATGGGGATTTTGGACAACACAACAAATGGTAGAGATGTGTGCTGCTAAATGTCTTAATTTATGTATTGCACAGTGATTCATACCATTGCACTGTGTACCAATGAACGCAGTGATACAGTAGATGTAGATTGACATACTCAGTAAGAAGACATTAATCATATTTCATTCACCCAAAGATCACAGTCAAGGCAGCTTTTAGGGAATTACAGGTTTGTTCTTAACAATACCAATTAAATAATATAGGACTGACAGACCACGGCCAAAAATAAAAAATGTATTGCCATTTTAATAATTTAGTAACACCTATACAAGTATATTAGACATGAAACTCTTGTACGAGCAGACAGAAAAGAGATCAGCTCTTCCAGGTTGCTCAGTTGGAAGTCAGTTCACTGCGCAGGGCTTGTTGAACATACCTAAAGACATTTGGGGCGTTGTACCGTATCTCATTTCCCGACTGTGAAAGGCCAGGATTACCTTTGTGCTGTAGAACGTTAAGGCTACAGAGCGGAGATAGAGGCGCACAAGGTGTAGACGTCTGGATTAACACTGGATTAAGTTGTATTGGTCCTTCCAGGTCACTGTGTGTGGTTGTGTGTGTGACTCACCTTCCCCTGGGCAGCAAGGTAGGATTGTCTGAAAGAGAAGTAATAAAACCCTATGGACTACATTGCCTTTTTCAACTTGATTGAAAATCACAGACACACACACACTATCACCTCACCACTTTCCATGGAAAACCCTAATTACAGTCCCGGGCAGAAAACGGTTGTGATGATTTTATGCATTTATCTGACTCTCAAGGTCCCTTATTTTCTTCAAATATGGATATAGTGCACATTTTCTTTTTCAGGACCACCAATTAAATTTTTTTTTTTTTTTAATGTGAATAATTGCATTGAAGTTTGATCATGGATCATATAATATATAATTCTAAGATTCGCTTTAAAAATTGTGTAACAATTTATAATAATCATCATTGGTAAATTGATAGTTATTTAAACTTAGTTAATAATTATTTTACTGTTAACAAACAATGAAATGATAATTGTAATGCAGTAATTTGTTATGTTATCATTAGTTCGTGTAATATGAGATAATTACTTATAAGTTATATATTGTATCATAGCTGATAAGAGACAATAACAATTTGATGAGTAAAGTATTTATTATCACTTTATTGTTGCACACATTATTATTTTATATACTGCATTAAGTATGTGTTAGTGATTACCAAATGATTTGTAAACCTTTAAAAAATTGTTTGTAAATCATCTATAAACATTTCATAGATAGATGGAACAGAAACCAATTATTAACCCTTAAAAAAGTATTAACTATCTGTCTAAACAATGTTTATAGATGCTTTACAAAGTATTTATTAACCATTTAACAAGGTATTATAATCATGAATTGCAACTTTATAATAGCCATCAAATAATGTTCATAGATGGTTTACAAACCAATTATTAACCATTAACAAAGTGTTACAAATATATATCTATGTAATGTTTATAGATGTTTTACAAACAATTTCTTTAAGGTTTACAAATCTTAACCATTAACAGATACTTATATACAGTATATGGTATATAAAATGTTATGTGTGCAACAATAAACTGTAACAAAAAAAATAACAAATTATAGCATAATTAATAATTGGTAAACATTATCATTTATCATTTCATTGTTTGTTAACAGTAAAATAACTATTAACTAAGTTTAATTAACTATCAATTTACAATTATAAATGATGGTTACTATAAAGTGTTACCAAATTGTTTTCAAAAAATGCATTTTATTAGATTCATGAAGTAAAATATAGCAGTAATCCAATTTATCAGAAATTCTGTGAGGATTGTGGTGAAAATGACAGAAACTGTGGGCTGACAACAGTTTATAACCAATCAATAATACAGGCGGACATTGAAAAAGTGCAACAACAAACCATTGATCAAAGTCACATTTAATTGGGTTTCCCCAAACCAAACCGTATCACTAATGTTTCTGACTTAAAGATGGGGTCTGCGATTTATCCAGTATACACTTTTTGTTATATTGGTTGAAATGGTCTTTACACCCCGACAGCAATCCGTTTCTTATGAGCACTGAAAAAAGACCGGAAAAGATCCGTCATCTGTAGCTGCTGTAATCCTGTAAAAACGGTCCCGGTTGTAAGGAACCAATCAGATGCCTCCCTGCCTCCCTGCTCGTACTCTAGCCTCAGCGTGCACCAGCGTGAACTCAAAGCGCGTGTCCGCCGCACGTTCACTGGAGAGTGGAAGAGAAAACTCAGCTCTTAAAACACCGGACAACGAGAACGAACTCGTACCACTATTACCATATTATCGAAAAATACAACTTTGATTTAGTTGTTTATGTTCTGTTAGTTTACTTTATAAAATACTGCAGATTTAAACTATTTATTCTAACAGCTCAAAGTGAAGTCAGACAAACAGGATTATCAACGAGGGGAGACGGCGGATAGAAAACATTGCCGAACAAAATTTACGTTACTCAAACTGCTTTTTCAGTTACAGAAACAAACGAGTGGACTGATCTCCCTCCAGATATTAGAGTAATGTTAAAAAGGGTCGTGTTGTCTCAGCAGGTATCTCTCTCTTTCCCTCCCCTCTCTGCTGCTCTGTGGCCGGCTCTCCAGCAAGCTACCCCCCCCCTCCCCTCTCCGTCAACCAGGAAATAAAAGCCCCTCGTCTACGAGACCGGTCTCTTGAGAGAGCTCCAGCTCATAGCGGGGTCTGTGTGAGTGAATGCCCGGGTGGAGAGGTGGCGATCCCGGCAGGAGCTAGCTAGCTGTGCCGGCAGTTTGTGGAGCTTCTAAACTCCGACAACAGTTGAGAAAATGTTTGATTCGCCATCTAACATCGTAAAACTGTCAATATTCTAAATCTACACCGTTGATTTCTCGCCTCAACATTTTTCAGAAGTGAATTTAGTGATGAAATAGCTACGAAAAATGTGAAGTAGTTACGATGCGGTGGTGCTCGTGCATGTGTGTGGGGGGCGTTGCCTTATAAGGAGTTTCGAGGGGAGGGGGGGGTTTAGACGGAGCTCCTGAGGCGATGCGACTTTCAAATTATGCTAGTTTTCCAAGATCGCAGACCCCAGCTTTAATATTGCTCAAAGATCAAAACCTAGAAAGTGACAAGTTTACAAATGACCAATAAATATCAGGCAACTGAACTAATCAGTATAACCTAGATGGAGTGTTAATGGAGAAGCTACAATTTTAGCATAGCCTAGCACTGATCGATCCGAACTCCATTCAGAAAACAAGCATTTTAAAAGTTGTTTGCTTGTCGTCTTGCGGACAGACCCAACAAAGCATGAATTCAGACTTTTTACTAATCAGCATCATTATGTAGTTATTTCGGCACACTTTTGATCCGTTTACAACAACGTCGCTGCCATATTTATGCCTCGATGATGTTATGTTGAGTGTTGATGGAGTAGTTACAATGTTAGCATAGCCTGGCATTGATCGATCCGAGCTCCGTTCAGAAAACAAGCATTTTAAAAGTTGTTTGCTTGTTGTGTTGCGGACAGACTTGACAAAGAATGAATTCGGTCTTTTACAAATCAACATCATTATGTCGTTATTTCGGCATCATTTTGATCCGTTTATTGCAATTAAATCACAGCACAGTTTGTTTAGTTTGGGTTCTTACCACAGTAGCGAAGTGTGGCTTTGTGAATACAGATCGCGGCCGGGTTACGTTATGAACCCAGACACAACGGCGTTTGGTTTTCTGACATATCTGGGACTTCTACAACATGTACAAGGCAGCAACAGTGGTTATTTCTTTGATGGCTGATGGAGGAAAGCTAGGCGAAAATTTGCTTTGCGCTTGGTGTGAATGCAAGGTAACACGATACGAAGCACAACATAACGTAACTTAAACGAACATAAACAATAGCACATGTACAACAACAGCACTGATACATTGAACCACTACACCCTCCCCAGAAAACGTAAAAACAGAAATGTTCCCCGCCTTTTCATTTTGAAAGAGCAACGGCCAATGAGGAAACTTCAAAAGCCGGCGGACCAATCCTGTAACTTCATCACTCAGTCAGAAGTCACTCACTCAGTGACAGACTTTTGCGTTTGTAGGGCTGGCCCTCTACGGTCCAGCCAAAAAGGCCACAAATGATTTCATCACATTGCTTAATTTGGTCAAAAAGTGTGTATACCAAAAGGAAGTCCATCTCAATTCAATTCCAAAGGAGTAAATATGAGACAGGACTGTATGCACCGTGGTCATATTTCCTTTGATTTAATTGCAGCTTTACTCAAACAGAACTCCACTTTCATTAGCAATTATAGCAGAGGACAAATCTGAAGAGAATGCCTGTCAAAACATCAACTGTAATCATCTCTTTAGATGGTTCTCTTGTTAAAATGGGACCCTAATTGAGCATAATGACCTGCCTGTGCCTTCTTTAGATGTCACTTAGTATAATAGCATACTTTTTTGTGAGGTAACGTCTCTAACTGACTGCTCCTGCCCACTTAAATGAATCATTAGCAATGCCTATCATGACAAGAGGTACCTCTGAAAATGAAATGAACAAAAACAACCCAGTCAGTGACAAGCAACAGAGGCGAGGAACTTGTGAGTCTATTTAAAATACTTCTGGCTGAGTATCAGAGGGTCCGAACATCGGAGGGGGTGGGTGAATTGGCCCCTATTTGCAATTTGTGAACCGTACAAAAAACAGTGCAATAAGGGCAGCATTACGGGTTATGATTGAGGTTAGCAGATGTTGCATACCTGCTGCTGTGACTGCATTTACCCCTGGCATTACAGCCCAGTTCTCATTCACAGGGTGTCAAATAGGACGGAGGCTTTGTGACGGCCATCGGCATGTGATAGCGCCACATAAGGTATCCTTTAGCATCGGTATGAGACGTATTGGGCGTTCCATTAACTACAATGTAAACTCATCCACGGCAAAAATAAACGATGGATGTATTAAGAGAACTGGATACAGCGTTGGAGGCGGGGCCCCGTTCATTCCTATTAAAGTTGCTCAGTGGCGCATGAAGCCAAAGTGACGATCTTCCGCATCCATTGGGCCCATGGAGCAGGCGTAGTAGTGTCTGCTCGGTCACATGGCTCGGTCACGGGGTCACAGCCGTCACGCTCATCACGGCTTGCTAACTCCGCCTCCCAGTCCTCGCTCCAGCCTCGGTCTGGGTCTCATTCATGTGAACAGAGGAGGGAAAATAACTCTGGATTCAGCTAAATCATTTTACAACTTTTAGGACCTAATGATTTAAATAAGGGCTATTGAAGTGTTCGTACTGGGAAGTTGATTCACCTAAAAAAAATATCCGCTGATTTACAGACGTCTCTTTCCCAATGTAAGTCTATGGGAAATAGTATTTTTGGGCCCAATGGCTTCACGTGACGAACACGGAAATTGTAGTACCGCCGTTTGGCCACTACAAAAATTGACATCAACGACCGGCGCTCTTCCTGGGGGCTTGCAGTAAACGCTGAGAGAAAGTGCGGCGGGAGTGACTGTGGTGATCTAGTTTTAAGGACGAAATGACACACTAAGGGCGGGCGGGATGGGTGGTGGATGGGTCCAACAAACACAAGGCTTTCATCCAGCAGACCGCTGTTTGTGTCCCGAGCGTTAAGTTTCACTTTCACCTTACAATCAGCTGTTCGTTCGTGTCTCCTGTTCACAACGTTCAGTGTCATTTTGACTTTACAAACATAGTAGTTTTAAGCCGAACCATGTAGTTATTTCCTAAACCTAACTACAGTGGTTTTGTTGCCTAAATCTAAAGTGATCAAGTGATCTATATCCTGATATCTGGATAAGGAAACACACATTAATAGAAGGTGTGAATACATGCAAATGCATTGTGATTGCAGCCAGACCATATCTGGTGGTGGTCAGTCCTCAGCCAGGTATATGTCACTTTCATGCCTTTTTTGTACACTGTAAAGAGCGAAATGAGGGCAAGAGAGGTGCAACAAAGGTCCTGGACCAGACTTGAATCAGGGAGGTTGCGAATCATGGTTGGTGTCTTAACCACTAAGCCACAGGGATGCCCAATGAACACTTTCTTGAAGGACCAGTGTGTAACAATTAGGGGGATCTAGTAACAGGAATGGAATATAATATTAATAAGTATGTTTTCTTGAGTGTACAATCACCTTATAACAAGAATTGTTGTGTTTTCGTTACCTTAGAATGAGCCTTTTATATCTACATAGGGAGAGGGTCCCCTCTCCACGGAGTCCGCCATGTTTCAACAGTAGCTCAGAACCAAACTCGTTAACTTTTCCTGCTTGGGCCGGAGTCGATAATGATACTCGCTCACATTCCACGTACACACACACTCGACGCGCTGGCACTGCCCCAAATGGCTTTAGGGAGGGACATTCAAGTTTTTTTGCCGGCCATCGGACGCAAAAGCGCCTCTCTTGTGTGTCAACACACTTGGCACAGGAGTGAGGCTTCAGTTGGTTGCAATCCCCTCACCTCAGCGCTAGATACCGCCAGATCTACACACTGGACCTATAACAGAATCAATTCCGCCCAGCAAATTGAAGAGTCAACTAACTATGCCTCTTTCTGCGAGCTTAAGGGAGGAAAAAAGCACATATAATAGCAGTAGCTAGCAAGTCTTCCCTGACTAAATGTGATTTAACTAATGATGCCCATCCATGGTATGTCTTCTCTTGACCTGGGACGCGCCACATCTCTTGACAAAGCCTCCAGCTCCGCCTAACTAATTTGCATATCTAATTATAATGTGGGCAGAATGAAGATACCAAGAACATTTTTGTTAATAGGCTACCAGGTGTGAATCCAAAGGCCCGTGGATCCAATATCATTATCCAGATACAGGTCGTATGCTAATACCAGGTGTTGTCCACCCTGGTGGTGCTTTATTCTGCGGTTAATTGTATAACACAATGCACACTAGGTCTGCGTAGTGAAAGCAGCATGTTAGCAGAGCAGCAGCTTCAGTGCTCCGTCTGTGTCTACACAGGATGCAGTGAGGCACAGTATTGAGTGAAGGTCACACGAGCTTTGGCAGCCAAACACACAATCGCCTGCAGACAAGCCGTAAGAGGTGTTTTATGCATGTTGCACCTGCCATAGTGTCCATGGTGCATGAGTTTTCTAGTATAGCTATGTATGCTGCAAAGTCCCCATCTATAGAAAAGGAAAGATCATGTGGTTTCAATATAACAGCAAGGTGGTGCAATTTGCACCCGTTCCTGGTATGCCACTCTACCAGTGCTAAGATCTGCAGTTGGTTGTGTGTGTGTGTTCTTGTATTGTGGGGTTCTCAGTCTATTTTGCTCTAATCCCATTTAGTCTGGGACAGGTTATGATGAAGATCAACCTCAGAGCTAATATTCCTCCCTGTTTAAAAGACCTGCAAAGGACACATCACCTTGGCCTCTTTCCACTTTGCGCTGTTAACCTTAAAGCTGAAGTAGGCGAGATTGGAGCAAATATGATTAAAAAAAGTTGTCTGCTGTCCATCTGCCGTCTATGAGAGCTGGCTGTCAATCTCTCGCGAACTCTGACGAAAAGGTCAAACTAGGCAGCGCTGATCAAATATTAATCAATATTATGTAACGTTAATGAATCATCTTGTAGTGTACGGTTTAGCTGTAAAATGAGAAAGTTTGTGACGTCATTGTAAAATCTGTTGAAGGAACACCAAGTTCTGGTCACATGACCGGAGCACAGCCAATAGGAACACTCTCTCAATGAAATGACCTGTGATTGGTCAAAGTCTCCCGTCACGGGCTAGATTTTCCAAAGCCTGAAAACTGAGCCATGAGGAGGTTCAGAAGTCTAGTTATCTCTCAGAACACTTGAATTACAATATGCTGAAAGGCTATTATGGAATTGTTGCCCAATGATGCCAAAAATATACTGCCTACTGCCACTTTAACACTGACTTTTAGATTCATGAAGCTCGTCCTACTTGACATTATGGCCTGCAGAAAAGAGAATCGCTAACCTTGGCTGAATGGCATGGTCCTGACTGGCATGTTCCACCGAACCGAGAAACCGAGCCCAATGTTGCCATTTGTTTTCCAATGAAAGTAGCTAGCAGCATTAGCTGTGGCGGCGAGCTGTATTCACATACAGTGGTATCGCACTGACTGTATCTAGCAAGCCACATGTCGCTACTGCAGTATGAACCCGAGATAAACAGATTGTGCTGTGATAGAATAGCAATAAACGGATCAAGTAGAGGCCGAAATAACTACATAATAATGATGATTTGTAAAAAGTCTGAATTCATGCTTTGTCAGCTCTGTCTTTAAATTGCTCGTTTTCTGAATGGAGTTTGGATCGATAAGTGCCAGGCTATGCAGCTGCACCATCAACACTCAACATAACATCATCTAGGCATTAATACGGCAGCAACATTGTTGTTTATACCATAGACAGTCTTTGGTTTATACACATACATTTATACAAAGAATTTTGTCCGGTCTCTGTACAAATATGATGTACCACTATGTGTGATGTGTGCTCTGGGTGACCACAGACAGCTACAATATTTTTTTACACTATTTCTTATTCAACGTCAGGACATTAGTGACGACAGGAGGAGAATGTCAACGCTGATAAGGTTTCGTCACACAATATCACGCGAATTTCTTGCTTGAGTTGAAATATTTCAACTCCCCGAAATAGGCGAATTTCGCGTGTTCGCATCATGTCATTTGCACCGTTCGCATCACCCAGCGCAAGTTTATTCTATTCGCCTCTTTTTAAAGACTTTGTATGTAATCGTGCCGCGCAAAAAGTTTGCTTCGCCCTTAGTGTAAATGTACCATTAGTACTCACAGCTGTCAAGCTAACAGCTTGTGGAAGACTCCAGTGACACGCAATGAGTGCACGGGTTGAGTGCACACAGGTAGGTAGGTAGATAGGTAGACAGTCCAATCATTACTTTCGTGCCGAATTAAATGATTTTGCAGGTTCATTACAGTCCTGCAACAGCCACAAATACCGGATTTTTTCCCTTTTTTTTGTCAGAGCATATAATTTATTGATTGCTGTTGGGATGTAATGAGAAGTTCAACAAAAAACGTCTCTAAAATCTTTATCAACCCTACCTTTAATGTGCTCTGTCCTTCATGCATGAATAGAAAACAAACGTCAATAAAAATTAAGCTTTCTTACCACCTGTCAAATAGCTTTCTCTGTGTGTGTGTGTGTGTGTGTGTGTGTGTGAACCTCCACCCAACAAATGATAGACTACAAGGCAAACATAGGAGAGATAATCAGTGTAGAGCATCTGTGAGTTTCAGACTTTAGCTGCCAGTTCATTGAATACATAAAGATGATCTGTAATTACTGCACCGCCAAAAAAATAATGAGCTCGGTAAATTGTTTCATCTTGCGTCTTCCAGGCGTGTCACGCCGCTTCCAAGAGACATAAATTCGACTGATCTTCCTGTGCTGGCAGATCATCTCTCGCGTTTCATTATCGAAACAGATTATCAAGGTAAAAGTGACATGAAATGAGATGAAAACAAAATTGCTGGTAAGGTAAGAGCCAACACTGGACTTAAAATATTCTGAATGAAAAAAAAAAAATTCAGTAGCATGACAACAAGAAGAAGAACAAAAACAAAGAAGAACTTCATGTATCTTGTATTTCTGTGATAGATTACATTTTACCAACACGTTCTCACTCCCAACTCAAATACCGACGCTTGGTCAGTGGCCCTACGCTTCAAACTATGACACTCTAGGTACCCCTCCACCATCAGTTTTGGACGTGTCGGGGACTCTGTGTCAGTTTCTGCTTGTTACATGCATAGTGTCTCTTTTCAAAATAAACTTCCAATGTAGGTTTAGGCAACAAAAGTACTTTGTTAGGCTTAGGAAAAGATCGTGGTTTGGGTTAAAATAAGTACTACGAAAAATAACTATGTTTGTTACGCAGGTGGCATTGCATTTTAAGTACAGAAGTTACGTAACAAAACCAAGGTAAAATAAGTCAACGTTGACTTGGTGTCACACGGGACATGGAGAGCAATCTCCTGGTTCAAAGTCCTGTGTTTGTTTGTTTGTTTGACCCACCCAACCTCCCCTCCTATATGCCCTACACAGACCTTTTCACTCTTTGTATTATGTCAGTTGCTCTGATGTCTAATAATGACGCAGGTGGATTTACATTGTAGTTAGTTGAAAGCCTGGTGCGTTTGATACCAACCTGGCCTCACGGGAAGGCATATAAATACCATGACATTACGCATGTCATGAGAACACATTTTAGTGTTTTGGTGTGTCATTTGTACACCGCTTTTTGCGTACGCCACGCAAACATCCGCAGTTATGTTCAGGCAAGATAAACACTTAGTTAGGGTAAGGGAAACACGTACGGAAACAACTTCGGATAACACGTCACAAACATCAACAAAAAACACATGACAATCGTTACGTGACAAATGTCACTAAAGTGACTTACAAAAAAAAACACCGATCAACAACTGTCTTGCAAACGGGTCTCCTTGTTAAAAGTACGGTGTTTGTTGGACCCAACAAAGAAAGGCTTATGTATTGCACTCTAAACGCCTTGCGCATTATTGTGGCATTTATATACAGTATTATATTTGCGAACGGGTTGACTTGACCTACAACTTGGTTTCAAATCGTATTTACTCTGTGAATGTGTATGTTTATACTGTATATGTATAAGTCTTTTTGTCACCAGAGGAAAAGAGGCACTTTGCCACAGTCCCTGACTTTCATTTTCACTTTCATTTGACTTCATTTGAACACAATTTTAATCCCTAAATCCAAATAAATGCAGTGACATCAAAATAGTTTTATAAGTGCTAACTTTCACTTTGTTTTTTCTTCAAGGATATTTCACTTCACATCACCTAAGGGGCTGTATGATCAGCCTGTATAAGTGGTTCAGAATTTATATATTACATTCTGAATGTAAGTGTATCAGTAAAATGTATAATAAGATATACTGTAATTGCCTGCTTCTATATGCGCTTTTGCACTTGTACTTTTTTCATAGGAGGACTCCTCTGGTTGCAAAAAGAAGTCTGATTGTATAGAAGTCTGAGAAAATGAGCCTACTTCTCACTTGATTTATTACCTCAGTTAACATTTTAAACATGAGTTTATGGTCTCATTCGCTAGTTTCAAGTCTTCTCCAATACAGTATGATGTTTAAATTATGTAAATAGTAAACTATGTTTGTATAGTAAATTATGGTCCCATTTAGAGTCAATTAGACCATAAAGCAGAGGATGCTTTAGGGCGTGGCTACTTTGTGATTGACAGGTCGCTGCCATGGCGTTGTCCGGTCTGGGTGTTGTCCGTGTTTTGGTTTTACAACTTTAACCCTTTTAAAGTGTGTTTTCAGTTCGTTAAAATTAATGTAACATTTTGGTCGCCTAAAAATGTCTTATTCAGTGTTCAGTTCTACTTAGCTTTACCCTCTCGTGTCACTTCTAGCTGCAAAAAAACAAGATGGCAACAGCCAAAATGCCGAACTCAACACTTCAAAACGGTAGTCTACAAACCAATGGGTGACGTCAGGGTGACTATGTCCACTTCTTCTATTCAGTCAAAGTGTACAGGTGTGCCCATGTGCATGATGGGAATCTCATAAGTTTGGCGGGTATATGATGAAAAAAACAGGTCTACTCAAAATGTGTATTTCAGTCTGGACTGCTGCTTGTGAAGCTAAGACTGACAGTTATGTAGGCTACTTATTCACTTATCTGTAAATGCAACAACATATTAAATGGCAGCTGTGGATGCACAAAATGTGATTTGTGGTTGAGTTAATTTACTCACAATTAATGCACTCTTTAAAATGTTAATGGAATTTTAAGAGATTAGTAATGCAAAGAGCCTGAGAGAAAGATGGTGACAAAATACAGGACCAACACAGAAAGGGGCAGAATGAAGATGTAAAGATAGCAGACTGGAGACAATATAGAGAAATAGCTGAGTATTTCTAGTGAATTAGAATTTCAGAACAATTTCATAGGAATATTACCTGAAAAAGAAAACAAAATAGCTTTTATGCTCCATTGTAATACGTCAAATAATTCCCAATAATTCCACGTGTCTCCCATGTACTGTAAAGCTTCTAGCTGAAAAACTAAATGTTTAATGACATTTCAAAAGTTGTTCTTTTTTTTATTTAATTCATATTCAATTTGAAGGAAGCTCAACTAGAACGTGACAAAAATATTCATAAGTAGAAACAAAGGGAGAATAAAAGAAACAATGGCATCCAACCAGAGAGAGAGGAAGTCTTTCACAGTCATTTCAGACTCGCCCAAGGGCACAGTGAAGTCCTCTCTCTCTCTTATTGCAACTCCCAGCATGCGACTTCCATTTTTCCCTGACAATCTGTCTCACTATGGCCGAGAAATTAACATACATGCACACACACGCCCACATGAGGCGAATGATTGTGAAATTAACTCAGTGTCTGGGCCTCTGATTCATTTTACAGAAGCAGAGAAATGATGATGACAGAACATGTGGGAACAGGAAGAGATGATCGATAGACGGTGGGCATTCATTTATATCTTTCCTTTCTTTAATCTCTTCTGCCCCCTGGACTCACATGCACTTTAAATGTGCTACTGTATGTGTAACGTTTAACCATTAATAATATATATCTACAGTGATGTTGATACATTAGTGTAATTACAGTAATCAAATGAAACCCCTTCTATTAGATGCACAGGTGATAAAATCATAGACTGTATATATGTATAAGAAGTGGACATAGTCACCGTGACATCAACCATTGGTTTGTGGACTACGGTTTTGAAGCATTGTCAGTACCCAATCCATCCCGGCTGCTCGATCCCTTCAACCGGGTATGCCTTGCGGGTAGACCCACCCCTACTCTGCCTCTGATTGACTGAGAAAATGACCCTACTTCTCACTTGATTTATTATCTCAGTAAATATTGTAGACGATAAAGCAGGGTATGCTTTAGGGCGCGGCTATCTTGTGATTGGCAGGTCGCTACCACGGCGTTGTCCGGTTTGGGTGTCCATGTTTTCCTCTTCGAACTTTAACTTTAACCTTTTACAGTGTGTTTTTAGTTCATGAAAGTTAATTAGATAAAAATGTTTTAATGTCTTATTCAGTGTTCAGTTGTACTTAGCTCGACCCTCTCATGTTACTTCTGGTTCCAAAAAAACAAGATTGCGATGGACATAAAATCAAGATGGCGGCGGCCAAAATGCCGAACTTGAGGCTTGTCAGTGCCTGATCCATCCCAGCTGCGCGATTTGTTCTGCACGTGTGCGGGCGCGCCTAACCAGTATGCCCTTGGGGAAGACCCACGCTCACGGAAGGTAGCCTATCTGTGATGCTAACCGGAGCTTCGGAGCTGCCGTGGCTGAGGAGAGCGACTCAACCACGGCAGCTCCGAAGTCAGGCTACCCGGTCCGAACACCGGTATGTTGTTTCATCATTAAATTCACTTTTGAGAATTCTTCACTTTCTTCACCTGACCAGGTGGCGGGCTAACAAACCCTGCAGGCGCGAGCTCGCTATCGCGCCAGTTTGAGGAGCTTCTCAACTCCAAAAACTTCAATACATTTTCGTAAAACTGCCAATATTCTAAATCTACACAGTTGATTGCTCGCCTGTATGTTATTTCATCATTAAATTCAATTCTCAGAATTGAATTTAATGATGAAATAACATACAGGTGTTCGGACTGGGTAGCCTAACTTCGGACTGCCGTGGTTGAGTTGATCTCCTCAGCCATGGCAGCTCCAAAGCTCCGATTAGCATGATAGCTAGGATACCGACCATTAACGTTTAGGTTCAGAAGCCAGTAGCCAATCAAAAGCAGAGTTAGAGCGGGTCTTCCCGCAAGGCATACTGGGTCAGCGCGCCTGCACATGTACAGAACGGATTGTGCAGCTGGGACAGATCAAGCACTGACAAGCCTCAAGTTCGGCATTTTGGCCATCGCCATCTTGGTTTCGGTCCATCGCCATCTTGGTTTTTTGTAACCAGAAGTAACACGAGAGGGTGGAGCTAAGTACCACCGAAAACTAAATAAGACATTAAAACATTTTTATTGAATTAACTGAACTGAAAACATACTTTGAAAGGTTAAAGTTAAAGTTTGAAGAAGAAAACACGGACAACACCCAGACCGGACAACGCCGTGGTAGCGACGTGTCAATCAAAAGATATCCACTCCGTAAAGCATACCCTGCTTTATTGTCTAAACTAAACTCATGTTTACAATGTTTACTGAGGTAATAAATTATAAAAGTAGGGTAATTTTCTCATAGACTTCTATGCAATTGTTCTTCTTTTTGCAACCAGAGTCGTCGCCCCCTACTGGCTATTAGAAAGACAAGGCACTTCTGCACTGGCTTCACTTTTCAGACCCAGAGGTTGCCGCCTGTATAAAACCCTCACTCACCACTTCAGAGAGCTGTGTCACTCCTCTGCAGCAGAGCCTCCATCTTGGCAGTATATTCCAACACAAAATAATTTTACAGTCTTGGTGGGAAGCCACTGAGGGAGTTAATGTTGACTTTACAAAGGTAAAACTATGCTAACATTAACAATGGATCCATTCCATTAAAGAAAGCCCCAGTGAGCCAACATCCGCAATACAAGGCCTGTGAAACTGGCACACCTAAGTGCAATCCAGTCATTAACATTATTAGATGCAGTGTGTGTTCGGCAAGTCAAAATGCTCTCAGAGAGGTCAACTATCAGGCCACATTGGGAGAAAATGGGGGAAATTGTAAAAGCCACTTGAGTGGGCTCTTGTTGCTGAAGAGTATGCAAACCTTGGGCGAATACCAAATTCAATTCAGCAGATCAGTTGATCACTTGGCAGTAAAAATGTCTACTGCAAGAAGTTATGATGAGAACACATTCTCTACGCTAATCCCAACACCTTCAACTAGTATAGTGTTAGCAAGGGATTCACTTTGAATATTGTTATCAATGCATTTCTTTTAGTGTAGGCTTTATATTTTGTTGTATTTAAACAATGGGCAAGTCCAATTGACCCCCTACTTGGGCGCATGGGAACATTATCAGATATCGAGTGTTAGAGCACAGGTAGTAGGCTACTGGTAAACTGGTTTGGCTGTACCAGCTACCAGCAGGCCACCACACATCACAACCATGCACTGAGCCAGCTACAATATTTTTTTCTTCATTTCGGACTCATAAACGTCAGGACGTCAGTGACGACAGGAGGAGAATTTCAACGCTGATAGGCTTTCGCAACACTGCATCACACAAATTTCTCGCTCGAGTTGAAACATTTCAACTCTTGCAAATATGTGATGCATTATTCGCGCCATTTGCGTCGCCCGGCCGCAAATTCGCACCTATTTGCCTCTTTGCATTGACTTTGTATGTAATCGTGCGGCGCAAAAAGTTTGCTTGTGTGTGAACGCACCATTAGTGAGCTATTGAGGTGCTGATATGCAGATTTTGTTACCTTCAGACAGAGCCAGGCTAGAGCCAGTCTTCGTGCAAAGCTACTGCAGAAACTGTAGAAACATGGCAGCCGGCACCGTGAAGAGGACCCGCTCTGTATGTATAAACGGCTCATTCTAAGGAAACAAAAACACAATTCTTATTTTCAGGATTATACACGAAAGAAAACACACATTAATATTCTATTCCATTTCTGCCAGTAGATCTCTCCACACTGTTCCTTTAAAAGACATGCATGTAGCACCTGGACCCACCCATATTCACTCACATCCACAGAAACACACATCCACAGCCTGACCTAAGCTGTCATTGGTGTTATTGAGAGGTGTTTGTTGAATGAGCTCTCTCTCTTGTCTGGGCCTGCGGCTTTCAGTTCCACTTAGGACATCCTGTCAGTTGAGCTTGTAAATGCCATTATAGCCTTAAGAAATAAGAGTTGTAATGGCAGGGCAGCGCCAAGGTGAAAGACTAGCCGGACAAATGACACTGGAGTAGAATGGACTGTTACCATGTGGCACTTTACTGTTATAAAGCTGTTTACAATTTCCCAACATAACCGAGCCATTTGAACTGGACCAGGGTTTATCACTGTTTCTCTGCCATCACGTAGGATGGTAAAACCGGCTGTTCTCATTAACCAGCTGGATTTGTTAATGAACAGAAGTGGAAATTGGTGACCATATGCTTTGGCTGCAAGGAATGTTTTCAGTAAACTGACTATATTAATTTATCAAAAAGAATATTTTCCTGCTGTACTTGATACAGCTGGTAAAAGAAATGCATACTTACTTAGTCATTTAGGGATGGCAGGAGTGAAAAATGTTTTTCATAAAAACTTTCAAGCACATATATTAAGCACTAATGTTCCTGTTGTTAACACAAAATATTGATTTGTATTCACAAAGTTGGGAACATGGGGTAAGCAGAGTTGGAGAATTATTTATTTTTACTGTCCCTGAGAATGGAAAGGCTTCATTTCATTTTTAAGTTTTGTTTTACAGAGTACCTTTATAGGTTTGGAAAGCCAAAATTGATCAGTGAAAACATTTTTAATGCTACCAGGAATGAAAAGGTCAGCACAACAACCAATATAAAGAAACAACAGGGTTGTAAAGATAGCAATTTCTATTAAGCTTAGGTAATGAAAGCTGCAAAATGATAAATGTGCATAATAAAAAAGGACACAAAGCATTTCATGGTTAAGGGACATGAAGGTCAGCAGACCAATGCCTTGCATTACACGTTCTCCTTTGTAACCTTGTCAACACTAAATAAAGTAAATGTCTATGGTTTGAAAAATTACAATGCTAGTACCAGTACCCTTAATGTGATACTGATACTAATAGAGTACTTCATTCTATGACCCTCCGGTTCTCCCCCCAGGTTAAAACTGTTAGCTCTGTTGGCACTATTGCTGTTGTTAGGCTCCATTCATATGAGATCAGGTGTTGCGGCGATTGTCATGCTACATGATTGGCCAGCGCAGCGTGACGTCGGGTTGCATTTCTCCAAAAGTTGATTCTGTTTCTACTTATCCGCAGCTGCGTTTTATTTCGGCACCCCCTGCGACCGCCGCAGCCCAAATACACTACCCCTATTCAAAATTAATGGAAAAACTTGCGTTTCCGCTGTACCGCCTGATCTTGTGTCAATGCAGCCTTCATGCTGTTCGTGCTGTTAGCTCCATTAGCTGCCAGCCGCCGGCTGACACAACTCAATCTCGATCAATTAGGAATCCTGCTATGGCGAAGGGTGGCTGTATGGGTTGTAGCTGCTGTGGTAGTGGGCCAATCACATGTTGCATTAAATCGAAGAACCCTTGCGGTGATTGGCTGCGAGCAAAAAAACATACAAATAGTAATTTAGTTCTAGATCAGATTGCAGGTATCATTTAACTGGAAAAGTTTCAATAGTATTTGGTACTGGGTTATTTCGATACCTTAACAGTATCCAGTACCGATACCCCAGCCCAAGGAAAGGTGTATAGATGCCACGATAATGCGCAAGCCTTTTAGTGTGCAATAAGTACGCCTTTTGCACACCATGTATCCTTTACTGACTGCAATGTAAATGCATCCGCGTATAAATGCTACGGTAAGACCACTAATGGTGGGCGCATGAGAAGATGGATGGGTCCAAAAACACCGGACTTTTAAACAGGAGACCCGTGTTCGAGACCGTTGTTGACTGGTGGTTTTTTTTATTTGTAAGTTACGTTAGTGACATTTATCACCTGATGTTTATCATGTGACATTTATCACACAACGTTTATCACGCGACGATTGTCACGTATTTTTTTATTGACGGTTGTGGCGTTGTGGCGTTGCGGCGTTTTCCCTTACCCTAACTAAGTGGTGTTCTTGCCTGAACCTAAGTAAGTGGTTTTCTTGACTAAACCTAACTGCGTGCAAATGACACAGGAAAAGCGCCGTACAAATGACACGCAGGATGTCCGTGTAATGCCATGGTATTCATACGCCTTCCTGTGAGACCGGGTTGGATACCCAGCCCTACTAAATACAGTACCAAGTATTAAGTCTCAGTCCATCTGATTAAATACTGAGCTTTCTGGTGGCCCCTCTGGCTTCCATATCTGTCCTGAACGTTGGTTGTTATTTTAAATAAGCAACTTGCCTGTTTCAACAAATGTGACCCAGAGGCAGACTGGCCATCTGGATGTTCCTCAGAATTCCAGAGCAGCCACCGCTCACAGGTCGTCCAACAGCAGCTTGCCCGGCCCATTTGGCCATGTGGATGGTGTTAAAGCTGCTGGTCTGGCTCAATTAGTCAGAGCTGTTGTTGTAATTTTGTGTGTTGAGTCAGACAGTCAAAAAATTATTATCCATGAAATAGATTTCAGTTTTAAAAAAAGGCAAATAAAGATGTAAACATGCAAATATTCTGTTGATTCCCATGGATTAATGCAGTTTCAAAGTGGCAATCGTGCCAGTGTGTGGAGAGTCTGACCTCCAGCATTGTTGGGTTGTCCAGGACTATTTTTTAGTCCAACACCGTGTGGGTGCACATCCCTTCATTGATAACTGAGAGCAGAGTGGAGCTAAATTTAGTCTTCTAACCCACAAGGGTCCATGCTGTCTGGAACTTCTTCATTCATACAGTACCGACATTATGTCATCTTTACTGTGACACTGGCACACAAAATTACAAATTCTGGTAGTGTGGCTGAGTGCTTTAAGGTACCGGAATGAGTCTCCAGTCCACGTATAGGTATGGGATCAAATCCCACTGCTGTCATTTAGTATTGCTGCCTATCAGCACTTGGTTTTCCATGGTATTTCCTTCAATAAGTTAAGTTTCCCACCATCTGTTTTCATGTACATTTTCATTTTGCGCAGAAAAAAATCCTGACTGGTTACAACGGAAATTTGAATAAAAAGGTCTAAACAGTTTTTTTACACTTGGCTAAAATGGAAAAGTTGGTGAATCGATTAAAGCAAAATGTGACAAATTGAATTGGAAACAGAGTTAATGAATTGATCATGATGTACATGATGTACATGAAGCATGTGACTTAAACGTCCACTTTAGCTTCCGCTCTACTAGAGAGATGAAAAATAGCGACGGTCGAAGACACCAGATCTGTGTGAACCGCTAAGGAGACTAACATTTCTCAAATTATTACATGAAATAAACATAAATATTTCCATCATGATTTCCCTGTGGTTTTGTTTTGTTTGAGGTTTGACTCTTTTAATTACACCATCTTGTTGCACCCTCTTCTTCTGTGATGGTTTAACGGCAGCCGACTGGAGAATCAGCGCCACCATCTGTTTATCTCGATACGCCCAAGTACTAATATGGTAGTGGACGGAAACGTGTGTTAAATTATATATTATTATAATTGTCATTAGGTAATGACATAGCATAACATTGGCAAAATGCAAGATCTAGGAGGGCCGTGCATTGTTTAATATTGTTATTGGCTTGGTTCTACTGTGCATTATGTGAACTCCAAGATGTGAAATTTTCAAACTTAAAGGGGACATATCATGAAAAAAACCTTTTCAGTGCTTGTGCACATACTGTGCATCATCTGGAGTGCATACCAACCCACAAACTGTGAAATAAGACAACCCAGTCAGTTTGTTGTGGGCTGCCTAGATCAGAAAATTGTGATTTTTGTTTTGGGAGAGGGACTTGAAGAAGCCTATGAGAAAATGAGCCTACTTCTCACTTGATTTATTACCTCAGTAAACATTGTAAACATGAGTTTATGGTCTCAATCAGTAGTTTCAAGTCTTCTTCAATACAGCATGATGTCATTTAGTAAATTATGGTCCCATTTAGAGTCAAATAGACTATAAAGCAGGGGATGCTTTAGGGCGTAGCTACCTTGTGATTGACAGGACGCTACCACGGCGTTGTCCAGTCTTAGAGTTGTCCGTGTATTCGTCTTATAACTTTAACCCTTTCACAGTGTGTTTTCAGTTCATCAAAGTTAATTGTAACCTTTTTGGTCGCCTGAAAATGTCTTATTCAGTGTTTGGTTGCTCCGCCCTTTTCATGTCACTTCTGGTTGCAAAAAGCCAAGATGGCGATGGCCAAAATGCCAAACTCAAGGCTTCAAAGTCCATGAGGTGAATACAGGTATACTCAGAAAGACAATATGAGAAAAATAATGTGTTTTTTGAACATTAAAGAATGTAAACATGTTTTAGTAGAAACCCAAAATACAAGAATGAACCTGAAAATGAGCATGATATGTCCCCTTTAAAGCATTGATATTCATATATCAAGGCAAGATTTAACACACACAATCACACTTTGTTGCTTTGATTCTATATAGTAGGGTTTTCCTTGTGTTTTCCTGTGATTTTCCCCTGTATATCCCTGTCAGTCTGTTCCTCTGTGTGCCGTTGGCGTGGCGCTCCTCTCCTGGCTTCCAGTTACTGCTGATAACCCACACCTGCCTTCCATCAAGCTTATCACTCTGCAGTATATCAAGCCTGGTCTTTCATCGACTCATCGCCAGAGCGTTCCATCAGCGACTTTGATAATTACTACGTTTCAGGCCGCTCCAAATGATTCTAGTTTTTTTGCTTATCTCCTCGTGTTTTTTGGCCTTGCCAAATCCTGAGCTTCCCTGTACTTCCGGGTCATCTACAACCACCTGCGAATTCATCTGCCTGCCTGCTCTCAACAGCATTTCCAGCCACCTCAGTTAACCTTGCCATTCTCTCTTCAATCTCCAGTCATTGCTCCACGCTCCCAGCCCTCTGCCCCAGTCATCTACCTCCTCAAGCATTCCACCTCCACCTCCACCCTTTACAATAAATCCTTTTTATTGTTATCTACAAACTTGGTCTGTGTCTGGGTCTGGGTCTTTCTGTGACAAATCATAACAGTAGCATTACTAATGACAATCAGTTTCCAATCTGGCCCTGCTTTCCGTGAACGGAAAAGTAATCCATTTTTAAACCAGGTTTTGTGGGTAGTGGTGTGGAAGTTTCACTACTTTCAGGACATCTAATGGCTGCCAATTTTTCTCCATTTGCCTACATATAGAGCAGTGCTTGAAGTGGAAAAAAAATAAGCGCCATTACTCTCTCATTCACATGTTGGCGTGTGTATCAGCAATGTCTTGCGACTTATGATGCCCTCAAATGAAACTCGTGAGCTCGTGTTTACAACATGGGAAGTCGTGTAAATGATATGCTTGGCATTCAAGTGGTTAAGTCGTGAGAACACCGCTGCTAAGCAACGGTAATATTAACGTTACTGTTAGCATCTAGAAGCCACAGAGGCTAACAATTTAGCAAGCTAGCAAGTGGGTAACATAATGCAGTAAATGCAAAGGCAAAATGACAGAGTCCTCAGACCTATTATAAAATTACGAAAAAAAACAATACACGACTAAAATTTGAATATATTATTATGCAGTACAAATTGAACTTCCATGGCCTCCGCCATTTCTGACAATGTCAACAGACACGTCACAACTCGTGAACTCTGAGCTTTCAGAAACTTTCCACTGAGGTTTGTGAATACCACAAGAGGGGGGCGTTCATATGGACTCTTCTCGTGAACACGGAAAACACCACCCCATTTGAAGGCACCATTATTCCTATTTATTCATTATTTCTTTAAGCATGTTATACTGTGTCAGTCATAATCAGCTGTGGTTTGTGTGCTATTATTATACTTGGGCTATGCATCTCCTATAGTTGGCCTATTATACTCAAATAATATTCCAACTGGAACATTATATAGGTGGTTTGTTTGTATATAGTTTTAATACTTTAGGTGCTTCCCTGTGTTATTTGTAGCATCACAGTCAGGATGCTCATACATATTATACAGAGACAGATTCTGAATTTTAACAGTGAATAAAAGATACTGGGAGATATTGGTTTGGGGCTCCTCCAAGAAAATTTGAAGGTTTTTGACTTAAAACTATGCAATTTTACATCATTTTGGACCATTATTATTACTAGTTAAATAATTATTTTGTATTATTTATCACAGCCTTCGTCTGAACATTTAATTATTCTGGAAATGTTTACCCCTAAAACAGCAGATTCAGAAAACTTTTAAATGTTTCATTATTTATATATGATCACAAATAAAAAAAAGTTATGACGAACAGTTCACTAATTAGTTTTTATGTTCATAAAAAACTCAGTTTAAAATTTCGAAATTTTCATGAAAAAAGTCATGCTATAGTATGACTTTTTTGAAAATTGACGAAATTTTAAACAGTTTTTTTTCCACCAAATGAATCGACAGACTATACTATGCCTTTTTTCATGAAAATTTTCGACATTCTATACTATGACATTTTTTTACGAATATTTTCGACATGCTATAGTATGACTTTTTTCATGAAAATTTTCGAAAATATTCGTAAAAAATTGTCATAGTATAGAATGTCGAAAATTTTCATGAAAAAAGGCATAGTATAGTCTGTCGATTAATTTGGTGGAAAAAAAACTCAGTTTAAAATTTCGAAATTTTCATGAAAAAAGTCATGCTATAGTATGACTTTTTTGAAAATTGACGAAATTTTAAACTGAGTTTTTTTTCCACCAAATGAATGAGGTGTGGCACAAAAACCCTGTCGCTGTGCTGTTATGACTCGTCATTATTAATCACCCAGAGAACCTGATATGGAGAGGGCAGAGAAGAGTACCGACAGCTTGTGAGAAGTTCCGGTACGCAAGAACGTCACGGTACGTCAAGGAGTAAAACGTAGATGTGCTGATACTGCGTACCGGTGAGTACCGGCCCACTTCAAGCACTGACAAAGATCTAATGAATAGACATAGTCACAGTTGTGTGCTAATTCAACCCTTCATCTAGAGAAGATGTGGGCAAAGAAAGGCTTGAATTATTTAAATTTGCAAATATGTTCATGGCTGGTACACAGCTCATTGTCCACTCCCCTGCTGTGGGCTCATAAAGAGCAGACCATCACCATAAACACCACCATGTACAGCATTTGATATGCTCTCTCTGCAGCTGGGATGAAACGGGGTAATGTACTGTACCGTACATCAAGCATGTATTAGGCACATAAATTGTAAAAACATTAAGCCTTACAGGACATTTCAAGGTTCTTCAGATGCCCTCTTCTGTATGTTGTTACTATTTATTTTGGTAATTTGGCCTCAAATAAAAAGTTTCCCTCGGTATGCTTCATAAAAGACTGAGTGTTGCTCTTTCTGGAGTTTTATTTGGCCTGCGTTGCTGATAAGACCCTCTTTTGATGCATCAGCATTACATTTCATTATTTTGGCTTGTTTTCTTGTCAACACTTGGAGATTTACAGCTCCTCAGCTCTCCGTCTGGCTGGAATATGGATTCTCGATATTTCTCTGATTCTGTCACAAGTCCAATAGCTGGAAGAGTGAGAGAGACTGAGAGGGATGGGAGGGAGGTGTTCATCCCCAGTAGGTTGAACACCGATCCATTTGTTTTACAAGAGACAGAACAAGCAAGAGATGAGTGGCGGAGTGAGAGGAAGAGAGGGCTCTTTGAAAGAGTGAAGCAGAACGGGAGAGAGAAAATAGATAGTGTGTGTATTGAACACAAATCAAAGTTTGTCTTGACACAGCACTTTGTCTGTAGGCCTCATAAAACTGCGTCTACTCACTTTGGCCAGATATCCCCCCCCCACACACACACGCACACACACACAAAATCACAGCCGTGTACTTCTGTCTTTGTGAGGACACTCATTGACATAATGCATTCCCTTGCCCCTTATCCTGACCTTAACCATCAAAACTAAATGCCTGGCCCCAACCCTTACCCTAATCTAAACCTAATTCTAACCTGAACCTTAAAACCAAGTCTGAACCCTCAAACAGTCCTTTGAAGATCTGTCCCTAGATGAGGATCGGCCAAAATGTCCTCACTTTCCAAAAGTGTTCTCACTCGGAAGGTCTATAACTCACCGTGGTCCTCAAAAAGATAGCTGGACAAGTACACACACGCATGCACACACACACACACCACACCCACACACACACACACACACACACACACACACACACAAACACGCACAAGGACAGTTTTTTACAGTATTTATAATCTCGTCACCCCTGTTTGAGGACATGCTTAGAATTTAATTGGCTGTAGTCATGTGAAATTATGCTGATACAGCGTTACACTGGGAAACACTACTATTGTCAGTAAGGAACAAGCAGATATAAACGCTTAGCATCAGCTTCCATGTCACAACACGGTGATCAGACTTTGTCCTATGATACTTTTCCTTCCCCAGGAGAGCCTCTCTGCCCCGAGCTGTTTGTCAGTACCACTTAAACCTTGAGTCTCTTCCCAGGTTTCTGGCTGAAAGCTGTGTGTGTGTGTGTGTGTGTGTGTGTGTGTGTGTGTGTGTGTGTGCGTGTGTGTGTGTGTGTGTGTGTGTGTGTGTGTCCACATCCACTTGCCATGGTTTTCATTCCTTCAATGGTTAAAATACCTACAGCATTCTGTATTTAATTTACATAGAACTTCACGGTCAGTTCATTCTAATGACAAAAAGACAGATTTTAGCACTGAGCCTTAGTTATACAGCAGCCTATCGTGTCATGCAGAGTTTTGATTTAAAGGACTTGTACAATTCTGGGAAACGTGTTTATTTGCTTTATTTCTCAGATTTAGATAAGAACATATTGTAGATTTCAAGCCATAGACTGTATATAAGAAGTGGACGTAGTCATCATGACGTCATCCATTGGTTTGTGGACTGCCGTTTTGAAGCCTCACGTTTGGCATTTTGGCCATCGCCATCTTGGTTTTTGTCCGTCACCATCTTGTTTTTTTGCAACCAGAAGTAACACGAGAAGGTGGAGCTAAGCACAAGCAAACACTGAATAAGGCAACACCCAGACCGGACAGGTCTTACAGATAACAAGTGGAACATGTAGCCTACATAACTGTCAGTTTTTAGCCTCATGAACAGCAGTCCAGACTGAAATATTTTGACACATACTCAGTAGACATGTTTTTTTCATCGCATAACTGCCAAACTAATGAGAATCCCATCATGCACGTGGGCACACCTGTACACATAGACTGTACATAAGAATTGGTCCTAGTCACTGTTACATCACCCATTGGTTTGTGGACTGCCGTTTTGAAGCGTTGAGTTAGGCATTTTGGCCGTCGCCATCTTGTTTTTTTTTAAACCAGAAGTGACATGAGAGTACAACCGAATGCTGAATAAGACCAAAATGTTACAATTAACTTTCTTGAACTGAAAACACACTGTGAAAGGGTTAAAGTTCTAAGACAAAAACACAGACAACACCCAAACCGGACAACGCTGTGGCAGCGACCTGTCAATCACAAGGTAGACACGCCATAAGGCATACCCTGCTTTATGGTCTATTTGACTCTAAATGGGACCATAATTTACTAAATGAACATCATGCTGTATTGAAGAAGACTTGACACTAGCGATTGAGACCATAAACTCATGTTTACAATGTTTACTGAGGTAAGAAATCAAGTGAGAAGTAGGCTCATTTTCTGATAGACTTCTATACAATCAGACTTCTTTTTGCAACCAGAGGTGTCGCCCCCTGCTGGCTATTAGAAAGAATGCAAATTTAAGGCACTTCAGCATTGGCTTCACTTTCTCAACCCGAAGGTTGCCCACTGTTTCAAGCCAGGAGGCAATTAGCTTGTTTACAGGGAGTTACGAAATGTACTGTAATTATTTGTTGGAGAGGAGCAGACACTGCACTGTAGTGCAGGGCGGGGAGATAAACTGCTGTTTGTAAGAAACTGTTATAGCGCGCAACTCCCCCTAAACTCTCCGGGTCTAGCTCCATACTTAACCCACAGACATGAAAGCTGTATTGACCTCTTTATCTAACTCTCTGCAAGAAAGCGAGTAAGCCTATTAAACTATTTCTTTAAGGTGCCCAGTTTTTGTTATCTTTCTCTGAGAGTTTCTGCTTCCTCCCCAATATACGAGAAATGGAAGTGAATGGCCAGACAGCACTGGAGGAAAAGAAAATATGTCTTAAATTGGGTGAACTGCCTCCTTATACATCTGACACCTGTCTTTGACCATCTTGACATACATATACAAGTGTAAAGAGAGACAGAGATACTGTAGTACTGCAGATAGAATTCTACAGAGTATGATGTCTAGTTTCATTCCATCATTGGCAGCACAGAAAATCAGAATTTTAGCTCTGTTTCTGGATATTTATTAGTTTTAACTAGTGCAGTGTCCGTTCGGAGCACGGGCCTATCCGGAACGGGCGATTGTTTGGCCCCAAAAAGTGCTGCTTGCAGCGTTGTCAAAAACCGTGGTATGGTTGCTGGCACCCACCACGTATGAAGTTGATTGGATGTATGAGTTCTCAAGATATGCGAAGGACAATCATACATACATACACAGACAGACAGACAGATAGTAATTCCTGTATAGTTAAATTATGCTGCTACAGCACCACCTATTGGCCAAATGGCACCGAATTTGCCATGGTTACTCAAACATCATATCTACACATGTCCACCAAATGTGGTTGCAATATCACAAAGCGTTCAGGAGATAGGACATTTTTGGTAATGAGCCCTGCCCACAGCATTTGAGCTAACTTTGAGGGCCAGCGTTAGCAAAACTGTATGGAACATCAGTAACTTTTTCCAGCTTGGTCCAGAGATGTTCTGTACCAAATTTGGTGACGATTGCTCAAAATGTGGAGTAGGAGTTGTAGCAAAATTTCAGATTTGGACTATTGCTGTCAAAATTAACGCATAATAATATCGTGTTAATGCAAATTTGTTTCAATGCCACTAATTTCTTTACCACATAAACGCAATCAATTTTCCGGAGGTTGTACCGGGCTCAGTTTTAAAGCTAGAGTGAAGATACTGGCTACATATGAAACTACAAAACCTAGGGAATCATTGGCACCAACCGTGTCATATTAACATGTTGCAAAGGACGCTAAAAACACTCCAAACTTACACTAAATTTTGGCGAGGAAGAACTGGCATGGCCATTTTCAAAGGTGTCCCTTGACCTCTGACCTCAAGATATGAGAATGAAAATGGGTTCTATGGGTACCCACGAGTCTCCCCTTTACAGACATGCCCACTTTATGATAATCACATGCAGTTTTGGGGAAGTCATACTCAAGTCAGCACACTGACACACTGACAGCTGTTGTTGATTTGAGCATATTTTTTATGCTAAATGCAGTACCTGTGAGGGTTTCTGGACAATATTTATCATTGTTTTGTGTTGTTAATTGATTTCCAATAATACATATATCCATACATTTACATAAAGCAGCATATTTGCCCACTCCCATGTTGATGAGAGTATTAAATACTAAACAAATCTCCCTTTAAGGAACATTTTGAACAGATAAAAAATGTACGATTATTTTGCGTTTAATCACGATTAACTATGGACAATCATGCGATTAATCGCGATTGAATATTTTAATCGATTGACAGCAATTAAGACACAATCACAACAATAGAAAATCAATTTAGATGCAAATGGACGTAACTTATATTGATAGATTAATCTGGACCCACAGAATTCAGGAAAAAACAAGATTTTGTTTCTGAGAGTTACGTTTCATAAGTTATGGGCCAAAACGTAAATTTCATTGTTATAGCGCCATCTGGTGAAATTGCACCACATTTGACAAAGCACTCCCTTGGGTGCAGAGCAATATACCGGCCAACTGTGAAGTCGATCGGATGAACGGTTCTTGAGATTTGCGAAGGACATACAGACATTTCATCATTTCATCTTTTCTACTAATGATCCAGCCAGGAGAGTTTCATGCCCAAACCAAGCCTTGTCTCTGCTAAATATGAGCTGGACTTTTAATCCCAAAATAACTCCTCCTACGTCACTATTGGAATTTCAGAGCCCAGAATTCAGCCTTTTGATCAAAGTGTTCTCCATGTTGGTATCAGCAAGCTCCTGAATGCAGATGGAAAATACAAAAAAGTTACTTGTCATATCTCTCCTCGCTGTCAAAGGGCCCGTTTTTCTTCTACCTACTCTTCTTTGTATCCTGTCATCACGATTACCTCTTCCTCTCCTCGCCTCTGATCAACTCCTTTTTCTCTCTTCTATAATCTTTCCTCAGTGTCTCCTCTCCTCTCATCATCCTCATCCTTCAGAAGTTTCTCTTCTCTTTTCTCTTCCTCTGTCTCATCTCCCCTCTTCTCTCCCAGTACCTCTGCTGTCTTCCTCAATCCTTTCTTGTCCCCCCTTCATTTTCTCTTTTCCTTCTTCTGTCTATCATACTCTCTCTTTTCTTTTTACCTTCTCCTTCCCTCGTCCTCTCCTTTACTCCTCTAGTCTCCTGGGTGTTTGACAGCATTTATAAACACCCACTAAAAGCCTCTGTCACAGGCTGCTGTTAGCGCCGCACTAGTCAGCCTAATTCACCTTCAGTGGGAAAAGGCTTTTACTGGCTGCCATTTTGTCTGTGTGCGTGCATGAGGATAATGTGTTAGCACATCCAGCGTCTGGGGGGGGACAGCCCAACAATTTTCATGTCGAACCGTCAATGTCAGACAAAACTGTGGTGGGAAATCTGGAAAAGTTACAAGACCAGAAATGTGAATTTGAAGACACTTATGTTTTAAAAGGTTGAGTGGACTGATTTGACTGGGAGACAAGGGTGAAATGGAGAATAAACTAACTAAAACTCACTTTTTATGTTTTTTATATGCTGCCTTAGAGCTTAAGAACATAAAACTGATATTACTGAGGATAAATACTCAGTTAGTCCTCATTACTGAGGTTAAATACTATTTTCCGTAATGCCAGCTCCCTTGTACAAAGTCTGTGTAATATCAAATTGAGCCCATCTGTGAGTAGAGCTGCTAATTGTCTGGAGAATTCACGGCGAGCAAGTGGGCGTGTTGATGACATTTCTATCATGCGATGAAGAAGAAGGGTCATTTACATGAAGACACCAACAGAAGAAAAGTCGAACTGAAGAGACGACAGAATTAGGGAACTTCTGCTGGTAAGGGCCGATGCCGAAATTGTCAAACAAATTCAAGGAACGGCAATAGACTTGGTTGTTTATGACCAAATTACTAACCGACTACGTGACCGCGTTGTAATCTGTGTCATGTCCTGCCTCCTATACGCTCTACCCAGGCATCACCCCTCACCTAAACCAAACAGAGTATTTCCAGTAGGTGAGAACGTGTCTGGCATGGAAAATCTCCTATTGTGTGCTACATGTGCAAACTTGTCACATTCACCAATTTTCTTCACTTAGAGATCTCAATTACGTACTAATTGAAGGTTGATTTGTCCCTGTATATAATAAGGTCAACAGGATGTGTAAGCAGGCCCGTCATGGCTGACTTACTTCTTTTGGAAGCACATCAGGATGAATGGGACAGGAAGTGTATTATATGGTATCATTGCGGTGTTAATTATGCTAATTTGCAATTCTCATGAACGCCCGCTCATTTACATACAGGTGGCATGCATCATGGTTCCGGTCATTTACACAGTCATCTAGGCTTAGGAGTGTTTGCTGAATCTGACGTGGCACACTCGCAATGGCGCCTTAATGCACGGGCTTACCGAGTACCGAGGGGCCTCTCGAGACACAAGCTTAAAGAAAAGCGGGTGGATGAGCCGATATACAGCACGGGGAGGGGAGCTGAGAATTAGGGTGCTGTAATGTAACGATACAATGTTCATGTCCTGCAAAATCAGTAATAATATCGGCAATGAGAGCGAATCATCTACAAGTCATACTTTTAGAATGCCTGGCGGAACTGTGTTTACTAATGCACGATGATGAGCACCGATAAAATGATGTTCATCACACTAACTGAGTGCCAAATAAATGTTAGGCAATTAGCGAATAAGTGCCTCTGACTGTCGCTGCCTGTTTTATGAATGTTAATTTTCTATATACTGTGAAATCATAACATGTAAGTGTTTTCACGGTAGCACATCTACTGTACGCACCGCTGTCATCATCAGTTTATTGTGCCCGAGTAGTTAATAACATACTCATCATGTTGTGGTCTGAACACACCTGATGCAACTCAGAAGCCCTTAATGTTGGATCAGGGCTGAGAATCAGCTGGTTATGGTGTGTGTAGGGGGTCTGGAGGTCTGGTGCTGGGGACCTAGGGTCTAGGCTATAGGCTGTTAGCTCACCTGATAGAGCGGGGGGGCTGAGATATGTGTGAATAATCACATAATTATTAAAGCAAGTTTTATTTTTAAGTTTTTTGGGCATATCTATAGTAATAATAATGGTCCAAAATTATGTAAAATTGCATAGTATTAGGTCAAAAACCTTTCAATCTTCTTGGGAGGACCCCAAACGCCGACCCCAAGTTAATACCGACTGATCTTCTGGTGTTGCCACTGTGTACAAAGACCAATAATAATCTGGCTTTGTCTTGACTTATTGTTGACGTATTGTCTTATAATGATGACTTTCATATTCTGTTTACTGATGAGGAGTGTAAATTAAATATGTGCCGCTGTCCATTGATGTGGGGCTCTGAATTAAAGTTGCTGTGGCATATTGTGAAGGGAGGGGCAGGCCTCCAAAATGTCTGTAGCCCCGGGGACTCAAGTCATATTAAGCCACCCCTGCACACTCGTACGAGCACACGGTATGAAAAAAAGTAAAAGAACGCTAAGACAAGAATACGAAAATGTTCTTGCATGAGGCCCATTGTCCGGAGTTCATTATGTGTAAACGTCTTCAGTCTCTATTCCCCTCTTTATAGTCTTATGTTGTCCCACTACGAGTGCACAAGGAGTTCATGTTCATATACTTCTCTGTTTACACCACTGCTCTGTTTAGCCTCCTCAAGGACTACTTTACAGAGTAAAGTATCCAAAGCTCATACACTCATTGTTGTACAGAGCTCTAGTCAGGATTAGAGGGGAACAACTCAGTGGTACATTGGTCTGGTGACTAAAACATTTGAGTTCGTAGAAGATTTACTGTAACTTACATCTTGAAAAGTTAAATACTTTTCATTAAGGCTATTACTGCCCATTTAATCTTCTCCTTATTGCAAAGGAAATTAATAGAATATATTACATTTATCACTTCCTGTAGGCCAGATGGAAATTAAAAGAATGAAAAAAGCGTTTATGAAGAGGATGGAGGTTGAATCGCTTCATCTTTCATAGAGAATACAATATTTATTTATATCTTCATGTGACTTTAATATTTTGAAAAGTAACACAATAGTGCATTGTCTCAAAGAAGCCACCCAGATGGGCCGACACTGAAATATCCTGAGTGTGTGTGGTGGCTGAAGGATGGATGGATGAGAATGAAAGAATACCTGGCTGTCTAACAATAGATCCTTGCTTTCCACAGGCTTCAATAAACAAGACTTCAATCCCTCCTTGGCTTCCTGTGCAGACCATGTGTTTGATGGAGCTGGAAGCTCCGGCTCCATTGTCCTGCTGGTTTAAATAGAGAGAAAGTGTGTTTACGTGTGTGTACATGTGTGTGTTTGAGCCCCTCAGGACCAAATGAGAGTGGCTACCACTGGAAAGCAGCCATAACTAGCACACAGGGGACACGCACACATAAACACACTCTCTACTTCTGTTTCTAATTTTTTTTTTTTTCCACTCAAACACACACTCGCAGTCCCTCGGTCCCTGTGCGTGTGTGTTTTGGGGTTTAATTACGTGATTTTTATGGTATAATCACTTGGCCCTAATAAAGCCAAGAGAGGCTTGGGGGAGATTTGCACACGCTTTCTTTTCTCTCTGAAACACACAAACACGCACACACACAGCATGTTGAGATCGTCCCGGTCGGTCCTCCAATTCATTGGAGCTGTCAGCTTCTCCATCAGTAAATGATGTGTGGAAGTGACATATTGTTTTGTTTCAAAATACTGAAAAATATCTCTGCACCTGGTTGTGTGACAGGTCTGTCAGAGGGTAGCATAACATGAATACAAGTGGAAAACACTTGCTTAGTGCTAGTTAACTTTAAGCTGTACCTTAGCTACAGACAGCAGCTGGTTAGCTTAGCTTAGCATAAAAATTGGAAACCGGGGGAAACAGTCTGGCTCTGTCCAACATAACCACAAACAGCCCAGCAGAGTGAGGCTAGTTTCCCCGTCTTTGTGCTAAGCTAAGCTAACTGGCTGTAGCTTCATAGTACAGACCTGGGAGTGTCGATCTTCTCGTCTAAACTCTCAACATGAAAAAAAGGCTTTTTCTAAAAAGGCTATCGTAAGTTGAGTGCATGACGCACCATTTGTACTGTAGCAATTATTTATTTGATATTATTATTTATATTTATTACAGCATTCTGCTTTTATTAACCCCTTAACACTCTCCGACGGCCCGCCAACAGGCCCAGCCACTATTCTGTCCAGAGTGAAGATCCTGGTATCATATCAAACTAGAGGAGGAATCCATTGGTACCAACTATGTCATGCTAGCTTGTTGGGAAGAAAGCTAAATAACACTACGAAATTACGCAAAAGTTCGGCAAGGAAAAACTGCAATGGCGATTTTCAAAGGGGTCCCTTGACCTCTGACCTTAACATATGTGAATGAAAATGGGTTATATGGGTGCCCACGAGTCTCCCCTTTACAGACATGCCCACTGTATGATAATCACATGCAGTGTTTGAATGCAGTATAAATTTGTTATTTTCACCTATTCTAAAATGGTTTATATGAATATTTCTGCTTACTGGGGTCCTTAAGCAGTCTTGGAATTACATAAATTGGGTATCACAGTAAAGCAGAGACTCTTGTGGATCCAATGAGCCCAACTGTATTCATGTGTGATGATGTTAGTCCCCATAGTAGCCATTTCATTGTAGTGAGACCATTTCTTGAAACATGACCTCACTGTTTAAAATGACCTGTGGTGACTTCTAGGATAATCACAGCCTCATGAAACTTTACAGCCACAAACTAGAGACCTAGGGCATTCAGACGATGGATGGCTTTCCTAGGTAGATTGACAATAAGGGGGTTTCTGAGCAGTTTTCAGAACAGAAGCGCTCGCCATCCGATGACAGAAAAATGCAATTCTTGCAGAAATCTTGGTGTCTTAATGTGGTATTTTGGAGGGAGTATGTGGTATTATTGATCATTTGTATCAATTTTCTAGTGGTAAAAAATGGTTAAATTTAGCACCAAATCTTTGTAACAAATGGTATCAACCCAAAAATTGCTCAAAAAATTTATGAGACATAATAGAGCATGGGGATTGCCATCATATACTTCTATCATCATGTTTTACACTCATACACTTTCACAAATTAAATGTATTAAATCATGTATTCATTAATACTTATTTCTTATTAATGACTAGAAAGACTTGACACACTGTGCTGAGCTGCATCTCAAATTAACCTCCAGGTTCCCAGCTTTCAGATGATGTACACCACTTCTATGTAACATCTACTGCTGACTTTTTATCTTTATCTGACTTTATGTACTCCACCCCTACCCCTCTTAAAAAAGGGGGGGATGGTAAGGGGTGTCTCACTTCTATTCACATTCTTGTTTCATGACTTGTTAGCTCGTACAGCATTATTTTATATCGCGAATTTTTGTCATGTTTTTTAAGTCAAGATATAATTTTGTCTTAGGAATCAGACAAGATTCAACAAGATTCCTGCTGACTTCTTGTGTGGTCATGTTACATAATCCTGAGTTTAAAGGAGCACCTCCACAAAGTTAGTGGAATGGTCAAAATCAATGCAGCAGAGGCTGAGATATCCTGACTTTTAAGGCATTCAAACAATATGTGAAGCAAATTTGAAACACATGTAACTGCATATAAAGTCAATACAAGGTGCGAGTGGGAACAAATACATCTGCATTCACTCTAGGCGGTGCAAATTGAGTTAAGACACATTCGAGCAAGTTGAAAATGTTTCAACTTAAGCAAGGAATTTGTGCTTATCCCCGGGCTCTGTGAATCTACATTATAAACCAACAATACATGAGGAAGAAAATGAAATAGGAGGAAATAGAAAGAACTGGATTTCTTGAGTTCTGAGATCAGTCAGAGTCTGAGCTTACATAGGATGGATGGGTCAAACAAACACAAGGCTTTCATCCAGGAGACCGCTGTTTCAGTTTCACTTTCACATTACAATCAGCTGTTCATTCAGTGTCATTTTCACTGTACAAACGTAGTAGTTTTAAGCCCAACCACGTAGTTCTTTACTAAACCTAACTATAGTGGTTTTGATGCCAAAAATAAAGTGAATAATTTTCACAATTTTTCTAATTAATTAATTCATTCATGTTGATTTCTGATTTCTGACTAGAATATCTTAACACACAGTGCTGAGCTGCATCTGAAATTAATCTTCAGGTTCCCAGCTTTCAGATGATTTATACTACTTCTATGTGACATCTACTGTTGACCTGCTATCTCCCCCTAAAGACAAAAACTGGTCTATCTCAGAGGGTTAAAACATTTTTGGAACTCATTTTGGTCTTGCAAAAAAAAAACGATACTCATATTGAAATTAGTCTCAGTTTTATCCTGTGGGATGGAACAAGATTGACTGTAGAACCTGACTTCAAACGGACACCACAGGACTCTGTTGTTGACACGTCGTCCAGGACGACTACCGGTGGGTTGATAATTGATATCTGTCTGAGGCAAACTAAATGTTCTCAGTTTTAATCTCCAGTCGGAAAAATAGACAGAACATCTGTTTGTGAACCCAGATTAAGTCTTATCTGAGAGAGAATAATTGTGTGGGATGGATGTGCGGGCTATGTCACAGTTTGTGTTTGTGCGTGTGTCAACACTACGCAGTTGTTTTGAAGTTTCTTGGTTGTGATTTCCAAACTTCCAGAGCTTTTCCCCAGACATCAGACATTCGAAGAGAAGCTCTTTGAAACCTCTTTGAGAAAGAACCAAACTCTTTAGAAATGTCTTCAGGGAATGATTGTGTGCGTTAGTGTGTGAGGGAGACACACACAGAGAGAGAGGCAAATAAAGAGAGAAGTCTCCCTTGATATCAAACACTTATCTGAGTGGCGTAGTTCACAGAGCTATGATGATACATTCAGTTGATAAGGATACCTGTTGAAAGCAGATCCAGCCGGTCACATTCACTTCTGTGTGTGTGTGTGTGTGTGTGTGTGTGTGTGTGGATGCCAAAGATGGAAAAAGACCGGCTGGCCTGCTCTGCGCAGAAAGATAATCAGATCAAAAGCGGTGAAAGACTAGGATGGATATATAATTAAAAAATTAAAAGGGAAACATTCTGGTCTCCTGGCAACTTTCATTAAACACAGTTACATTAGATGCATTTGATGAAGATCCTGTTGACTCTTCAGCTGCTTATTTTGGGGCTTCACCCATAGACTGTATATAAGAGGTGGACGTAGTCACCGTGACATCACCTATTGGTTTGCGGTCTGCCATTCTGAAGCCTCGAGCTCGGCATTTTGGCCCTCGCCATCTTACAACCAGAAGTGACACAAGAGGGTGGAGCTAAGTACAACCAAACGCTGAATAAGACATTTTTAGGCGAAAATTGTAACATTTCGTTACAAACTTTCATGAACTGAAAACACACTGTTAAAGGGTAACAGTTGTAAGACGAAAACAAGGACAACTCCCAGACCGGACAACGTCGTGGTAGCAACCTGTCAATCACAAGGTAGCCACGCCCTAAAGCATACCCTGCTTTATGGTCTAATTGACTTGAAATGGGACCATAATTTACTAAATGAGCATCATGCTGTATTATAGAAGACTTGAAAGTAGTGATTGAGACCATAAACTCATGTTTACTGAGGTAATAAATTAAGTGAGAAGTAGGCTAATTTTCTCATATACCCCTTTCACACCGAGAACTCAACCAGGGTTGAACCAGGGTTGACTGTGTGTATGAAAAGGTTAACCCGCGTTGATCGACTCGCCTTTGCGACCCAGGTCGAGAGGTGGGTCAGACCAGGGTCGGACCAGGGTTGATTTCGATGTGAATGGCGGGGCAAATAGTTGTGTTGTAGTCGTGTTCGTAGTTATTTTAATCCAAAACACAATGTTTTCCCCTAAAATTAAGCAAGTGTTTTTTGCCTAAACCTAAAGAAGTTGTAGTTTTATTGCCTAAACCTGACTAAACATAATGTTTCATTCAGTTTTCAAAGAACGTGTTGCTTTGTAGCTTAACTTTCACTTTTACAAAGTAGTAGATGTAGTAGGCCCCTACTGACCCACATCTATGGTGCTATACATGTAGATGTATAGCGACTAATAATGCCTATTTAATGGCCTAACAGTCAAACTGGGTGGTTCTGCAGCGAAGTTAAGTTTTATATCACAGCAACAATATTTCATGCTAACGACGTGGCGTTAAGTGACACACCAAAAGCCTAAAATGTGTTATCATGACACGAGGAATGTCCTTAAAATGTTGTGCTATTTTACGCCTTCCCATGAGATCAGGTTGCAAACTGCCGGCCTATATTTTGGACCTGCCAGAAATCCATCTGATCATCTTAGAGCCTGATCGTTGATCGTTCAGGTGATAATACAGGCGTCGTGATCCCCATCAAACTGCAAGTTAAACAACAACTGAGAATTTTGCACACATGACCATATATGATGCACAAGAAAGCTCCCACGCCCACTGTTTACTATGAAAACCCACAGTGATGCTGTCCAACAGATGCATATCATTGTGGGTTGACACGTGCCGATGTATCAGGATATGCCACTATCCTATTTCCCAGCATCTCTAGAAAAACACTCTGAAAAGATCTCTTGGCCACAGTGGGCAACCTCCGGGTCTGAAAAGTGAAGCCAATGCAGAAGCGACTCCTCTGGTTGCAAAAAGAAGTCTGTTGTATAGAAGTCTATGAGAAAATGAGCCTAATTCTTACTTGATTTATTACCTCAGTAAACATTGCAAACATGAGTTTATGGTCTCAATCACTAGTTTCAAGTCTCCTTCAATACAGCATGATGTTCATTTAGTAAATTATGGTCTCATTTAGAGTCAAATAGACCAAAAAGCAGGGGATTCATTAGGGTGTGGCTACTACTAACAGCTACCTTGTGATTGACAGATCGCTACAACGGCGTTATCCGGTCTGGGTGTTGTCTGTGTTTTCATCTTACAACTTTAACCCTCATAGTGTGTTTTCAGTTCATGGATGTTAATTATAACATTTTTGGTCGCCTAAAAATGTCTTCGAATTCAGCATTCGGTTGTACTTAGCTCCACCCTCTTGTGTCACTTCTGCTTCCAAATAACCAAGATGGTATCGGCCAAAAACCAAGATATCAACGTCCAACACAAGGCTTCCAAACAGCAGTCGACAAACCAATGGGTTACGTCACGGTGACTATCTTATATAGGCCTACAGTCTATGCTTGGCCATCTTGCATGTCCTTTTGAGACAGTCCCTAACTTCAGCTCATCAGTTTCCCTCTATTTCTATCTGTTGCGAAAGATGCCAGGCTTCAATATTAGATCATGAGGTAAAAATAACACCGGTGGAACATCAGTCAGGCTTTATCCTGCATTGCCCAACAAATCCGGTGAAAACTGGTAAAAACGTATTAAGGACAAACCTCTCTGAATATTTTTGAATATTGAACTTAAAATATATACATCTCCATGTTTTAACCTATTTGTTTATATTCATGGAAATGCCGGTTTGCACTGTACAGAAAACTGTACAGGAGTACTTGAAGACAAAGACTGAGTCTGATAATTATAAGCCAAGATTTCTAAACTGTTGGTGGGGGGAGAAAATCATATTTGGATTTAAAGTGACTGTGTAATAATATTCTACTAAAAGAAGCTAAAATTAAACATCAATCAGAGCTAGGACAGGAAAGGACGGTGCTCTCCAGTCATGAAGTTTTCTAATGTGTGTAAAGTTAATCTGACAATGAGCAATCCTTAAATCTCTGCAACTTTTTGAGGATTGGAGTTTCCTATGGCTATCACTCCATTTTTTCTGCCGAGGGACCATTGGCTGGTGTTCTTTGGCAGAAAATACTTGTTAAAAAAACTCATCACAACGAGGTTGGTGGGTGATTGCAACCGTGTCATTGTTTCTAGAAAGAGACGCTGCTGTTGAGTCACAATTTTAACATTTTTTTTTAAAACTTCTAAAAACTAAATGGCAAGAATCAGTAGCATGGCACTAAAGTTAAAGTTGGAATCAGTAGAAATGTATTTCGTCTTTTAGTTTTCCCAAACAGTCAATCATGCATCTGTTACATTTCCTCAGGACACTGACCCTGAAGAAAGATTGCTCAGAGGTGTCTGTTGCCGCCCCCACCGTCCTTGAAGATGATGTTGCCGCCATATCACCAAATGTGCGAGACATGGCTGTTGTGTGCTGCGTGACTGCCTCTGCATACCTCATTGGCCTTCGGTATGCCATGAACATTGACAACAAGATCTTGCAGAAATACATGAAATGACCAGGACCCATAGAGTGCTCCAGGGATGACGTATTTTTGTAGGCCAACCGGGAAGTTAGCATCTCCCTTAGTTCCCTCGATAAAAGCCAATGGGATTTTTCCATGGATTTTGGATTATTGCAGAAAATAAGCTCTGTGGCAAACACACGTTTATGATACTTACAAGTTTCGTTCAGCAAAATAATCTCCACAAATGAACACCACTTTTATGATTTTTGAAGTGTAAATGCATTCGCCAGAAGTAAAAAGCTAAAGTTAGGCTATAAACAAAAACTACACCACGGTCGCATGAGCACGAGTATACACAACGAGGCTGTAAAGGCGGACGAGTCGGCGTGATGACGTTTAGTAGTCTCATTTAACCACTTCTTAGCAACTGCCTTGTGTAAGACAAATAAAGACTTCAAAATTCACGAGTGGGGTATTTATTGATGTATTTTATGTCGCAGAGCAAAACGTTAAAATCTCTTCAGCTTGTGTTAACCACAGACCTTATGTCAGGCATCAATTGACTTCCAGACGAGGGAACCGGAAGTGCTAAAATGCTAACTCATTTCCGGGCTTTAGGACTCATTCCTGTAGCACTCTATTAACAGCGCATTACTTGGTGGTGGCACGTAATGTGTTAAAATTACGTGCAGTCACCACAGGAAACAATTAAGGTTTAGGCAACAAAACTACTTGGTTAGGTCTAGGAAAGATCATGGTTTGCGTAGCCTACGTAGTTTAAAATAAGTCACAGTTGAATTTTGGTTATGTAACATGACTTACCTATGTAATTTTAAAAAGTCATTGACTTTTGGTTTCACATGAGACACGAACATCGGTCTCCTGGGAGAAAGTCCTGTGTTCAACCCATCCATCTACCCTGAAAATCCTCCCTACGTGGACTTTGATTAAAAGGTGTGTTGAATCTGGGAATTGCCATGTGCACCTGGACAAAGAATAATAATTGACTTTCCACTGGCATTGTGCCTTTGAAAAAGAGATTCACAACATTTGTGGAAGCCACAGAGAATCCTTTTTTGTCGTGGATAGTCACTTCATGTGACCGCATGTGGAAAATGTCTTGTTTCACAGTTGTAAAGGTTCTTTAAGGTTAACTAATATAGACATTTAATTTATTCTACTTTATTGTCATAAAGACGTTATCAACTTAAAGTAAATAGATTGTATTTAGGATCAAATATACTTTTGATTAGTCTAGAAAACGGTAGACATGTTCATTTGATTGTAAAGTGTTGTATATTTATACATATACAACAAATATTTATTATTTTTTACCCATATCAACAGCTATAACCCCGTAATTTATTATATCTTCAACTGTGCAAAGTTGACTTAACGGTAGCCTACAATAAATTAGTGCAACAATTCAGCTGTGCAATAATCTGGTTTACTCCGGCATTAACACTGCATTTCTTTTTATACAGTACATTTAAACTAATATTCTTATTTATTAATATTACTACACACTTAATTATAGATCCTATTTTTCAGCATTGTTATTTGCACTGCTGTTCTACATATTCCTTATTTATATCTTCTTATGATTTCTTTACGTTTATACTGTATGTACAGTATATATAGTATATATATATATATACTATATATACAGTATATATATATATATATATATATATACAGTATATATATATAGATTAGGATTCTAGATTGGGAGCAAAAGGTAACTCATTTCCCCCGGGGATTAATAAAGTATTTATTTATATTTTTCTTGACAGAGGGAGGGAAGTTCGTCCTGAGGTAGCCGCTGTATTTATACCCTCCACCTTAAAGAAGGGTGCGTCATTGAACTGTGAGTGTGACTACAAACAGAGTTCAGTCCATCACGGAGTGGGAGGGTGTAGGGACCAAAATGGAATTGTGCTTCAGTGTCTTGTCCTGATCTTGACCTCAAACCTCCCTGTGAACAAGGACAAGTAGAACCTCTATTTAAGATTACATTCTAGTTTGAACTATACTATTTTATTGTGATCTGATTTGTGATTAAACGCACACATCACAGACTGTTGTTATCAATTTTGTCTCCTTCCCTAACATGCCTGAATGTCCTCTGGACCCTTCCAAATGTTAAAAGCCAGTTCAAATTTCAAAGAATCCACATCATCAGTCAGAGAAAAACTTTCTTTCCATCATCCCCAAAAACTTCTGGATGTATTTTTTTCCCCCCTCTGATGACTAATATTTCCGTCTGGTGTCCCCGTTTTGCCTCCGTCTTGGGTTCGTGCCAGGAGAAACTTTATTTTTTATACAATTCTCATTTCAGCCCAGTCCCAATGATGAACTTGGCGCTGACGGAAGCTGCGGGGACAGGCTGTGACAGAGCAGAGATGGAATAAAGACTAAGGCATCCTAGTGCTAAATGAACAAGGCAGGGTTGAAAATGAAACACACTGACTGTCCCCTCTCCGTCACTAGTTATGTTTCCGTCCAGCTGTCAGGGGAATTTTTAGCGAGCTCTTGAAATGCCACCAAAAATAAAACAAGAGTTCGGTAAATGTGTTTCCGACAGTTGAAGTGAATAGATAAGCCTCCATATTGCAGGCTGGAGCTGCATCACAAAAGGATTTGATTAGCATTATGTCATTTGTATTGTTTTTAAATGTCAGCTATTGTTGGTGAAATTTCTTACTAAAGTTGATAACAGTAAAATGCACTTGGTAACACTTTAATACACCAACTAATGGTGGAGATTTATGCAGATGGAAGGGGAGCAGGTTTGACATTTCTGGGAGTTGTAATTGGGCAGATATTTAAGAGAATCTCTCTAAAAATGTGTCCATCACTGTTTATGGCATGACTAATTTATAGACAACCCTCAGGCAGGTTCAATTATCATTAGAACATTAACAATAATATGCTGTTTTCATTGTTCATTTCTGTGAAAGACTGCCTGATATGTTTGTCCTCATAAGAAAAACGACAACATTGGTGTTTTTGTTTAAGTGCAAAAGTCCCCAAAACTAAAACAAATTGTCAAACATGAGAGTTAATTCTCCAACTTGTAAATATTAGTTTGACAAAATAATCCCAACTCAAGGTTCACTTAATAGCTTTTTCTGGGTATTTCAACTGTATCCACAACAGTCTCACAGCAGTTCGTGAAATAGCCCCAAAATTTAAGCTATTTGATTTGTGTACTTAGACACGAATTTCCCTTTTTTTTTGTGACACTCAGCACGAACGTATTTTTCATGTTTTTTCCAACGAATGTCCAGCAACACGTGACAATTTCCATTCCAGTCTAGTAAATAAAACTACTTAGTTAGGTTTAGGAATAGATCGACCTGGTTAGTATTAGCCAACAAAACTACTTAGTTAGGTTTAGGAAAAGATTGCGGTTTAAGTTTAAATAACACCGGAAGTGCTGTAACCTAAGCATGGAAGTTACGTGACAAAAATTACGTAGTTAGGTTTTGGAAAATATTGTGGTTTTTGTTAAAATAACTCCGGAAGTGCCGTTACTTAATTACGGAAGTTACGTGACAAAAACTACTTAGTTAGGTTTTGGAAAATATTGTGGTTTTGGTTAAAATAACTCCGGAAGTGCCGTTACTTAATTACGGAAGTTACGTGACAAATTAATTAACTTTGACTTCTTGTTTCATACGGGACATGAACACCGATCTCCTTGGCGAAAGTCTTGTGTTTTTGACCCACCCATCCACCCGTCTATTGCAATTAAATCACAGCAAATGCTGTTTATTTTGGGTTCATATCGCTGTAGTAAGACAGGAAGGAATTTGGTTTTCTGATGTAACTGGGACTTCCACAACAGGTACAATGCAGCAATGGTGGTTATTTTGGCCATGGTTGATGAAAAGATGTTGGTATCCATGGAGGTAAGCCCCTCCTCTTGATCCCGCAGTCAAACTTGCGCAAGTAACACAAGGCGAAAATTTGCTTTGTGTTTGATGTGAACACAGCATAACTAAGGGGCTGAATCTATTTCCTGTTTGCAAAAACTAAAAACCTCCTTTGGAAGGCAATGTAAACAACCTATTAGATTGTTTCATTATGAGGACTTGTTGATTTTTGACGGGAGACACCAATAGAAATATTTTTGGCTTTAAAGATGCAGATAGCTCACGTCATGTTGCTCATGAGAACGCAGTTGTGTTGAATCTAATCTGTTGCATTTGAATCAGCTAATGTTATGCGTTACTCATACACAACCAGCTGTATTGATCAGTTCACAGTCAATATATATTCAGAATAGGGCTGCGAAAGTTTACGCAATAATAATAAAAGTGTTAATGCAAATTCGTTTTAACGCCACTAATTTCTTTAACGCAACTTGTAATTTTGAGGTTGTAGCGGGCTCAGTTTTAAAGCCACTGTGAAGGCTGGTACCATTGATACCAACCATGTCATATTAGCTTGTCACAAAGAAGGCTAAATAATGCTCAAAACTTACCCTAAATTTTGGCATGGCCATTTTCAAAGGGGTCCCTTGACCTCTGACCTCCAGATATGTGAATGAATGGGTTTAAATGGGTACCCATGAGTCTCCCCTTTACAGATATGCCCACTTTATGATAATCACATGCAGTTTGGGGCAAGTCATAGTCAAGTCAGCACACTGACACACTGACAGCTGTTGTTGCCTGTTGGGCTGCAGTTTGCCATGTTATGATTTGAGCATATTTTTTGTGCTAAATGCAGTAGTGTGAGGGTTTCTCGACAATATCTGTCATTGTTTTTTGTTGTTAATTGATTTCCAATAATAAATATATACAGTACATACATTACCATAAAGCAAGCATATTTGTCCACTCCCATATTGATAAGAGTATTAAATACTTGACAAATCTCCCTTTGAGGCACATTTTGAGCAGATAAAAAATGTGTGATTAATTTGCGCTTAATCACAATTACATATTTTAATCGATTGACAGACCTAATTCAAACTACATCATCTGTCAAAACAGAGGTGGACAAAACTGACTGGAGCATGTTTTATTTGATAAAAAAAGGCCCTAATACTGTAAGCCTCAACTTGGTCAGTATTCAGTTTATTTACACATTTCTTGGAAGAAATTCCAGTAACTTGTTCTCTCCCTCTCCCGTCTTTCATCTTCCTGTTTCTTCGGTCTGCAGCAAACAATTAGAGGAAGTAAAGACACAGATTTTATGGCAGCAACTTCAAAAAGAGGTTTCTCGCTGTGTCACACAAAAATAAAAGCAAAGACAACTTCCACAGTCACCAACAGATGCATCTGACAACTATTTAAAGCTGTTTCTAGCACGCTTCCATGCCGGTGTTTTACTATGTCATTGTACGTTATTGTAAAAAAAATCTGTTTTTATTCAATTTTATTATCATTCAAAGGGATTTATCTTCCATTATATATTATAAATTTGATGTGTTGTATTTTATTTTTGTTTCCCTTTATTTTTTTCCTTTATATTTTATTCCATTTTTTCCTTTATTTTTTTTATTTTTCTGGTTTTATTTTCTGTTTCAGTTTTAAACCCTCTGAGACCCACAATAGACCCATTTTTGTCTTTTTTAGGGGGGTACAGGGGGTCTTTAGGGAGAGATAGCAGGTCAACAGTAGATGTCACATAGACGTGGTGTACATCATCTGAAAGCTGGGAACCTGAAGATTTTTAGATGCAACTCAGCACTGTGTGTCAAGTTGTTCTAGTCATAAATCAGAAATAAGAATGAATGAATTAAAATAAATTATGAAACTGTATAAGAGCGTAGATCATGATGATATAAGTTTGTGAGGTCCATCCCCATGCTCTATTATGTCTCATAAGTTGTTGCAGCATTTTTTGGGTTGATACCATTTGTTACACAGATTTGGTACAAAATGTAACCCTTCTTACCACTCGAGAATTGATAAAAATGATCAGTAATCCCTCCAGAATACCACATTAAGACACCAAGACCTTGAGGAAAACCACAGAAAAAGCCATGCTGTGATTTGGTTTAAAAAACTTTTGACATTTGGAGATTTCTGCAAGAATTGCATTTTCGGTGAATGACTGGCGAGCACTTCTGTTCTCGAAGCTGCTCAGAAACTCCCTTATTGTCAATCTAGCTAGAAAAGCCATCCATCATCTGAATGCTCTAGGTCTCTAGTTTGTGGCTGTAAAGTTTCATGAGGCTGTGATTATCCTAGAGGTCACCACAGGTCATTTTATACAGTGAGGTCACGTTTAAAAAAATGGTCTCTATACAATGAAATGGCTACTATCGGGACTAACATCATCACACATGAATACAGTTGGGCTCATTGGATCCACAAAAGACTCAACTTTACAGTCAATTTATGTAATTCAAGACTGTTTAGAGACCCCTGTATGCAGAAATATTAAAACACACCATTTAGAATAGGCGGAAATGACACAATTATACTGCATTCAAAAACTGCATGTGATTATCATAAAGTGGGCATGTTTGTAAAGGGGAGACTCGTGGGTACCCATAGAACCCATTTTCATCCACATATCTTCAGGTCAGGGGTCAATGGACCTCTTTGAAAATGGCCATGAAATTTTTCCTTGCCAAAATTTAGCCTAAATTTGGAGCGTTATTTAGCCTCCTTCTTGACAAGCTAGCATGACGTGGTTGGTACCAATAGATTCCTTTGGTTTTCTAGTTTCATAAGATACCAGTATTTTCACTCTAGCTTTAAAACTAGGTTTCAGAAGTTGAATATGTTTTTATGTTCACTTTCATGTGAAGCACTTACCACTTGTAATGTCTTTATTGTTAAGCACTTTGAGCTGCATTTGTTGAATGAAAGGTGCTACACAAATAAAGTGTATTATTATTAAAAACAGTTTGCAGCAGTTTGACGTTGAATTTGACCTCCTGCATATTCACCATCAGTCAAATGTTGCATGGTTACTCTCTTCTCTTTGCTGATTCTCATTTTTTTTGAGTAAAACACTACTGTCATACTGTGTGTGTGTGGGGGTGGCGTGTTTGTGTATGGACAGAATGATTTTTAAGATTGCCAGCTGTCCTTTAGTAAGACTCATTTTAACCAGGACCTCACTTAAACCCTTTTTATCTATCCCTACCTCTGTCTCTCTGGCTATTCATTTGGAATCTGCAGCCTCCTTGGCAACAAACAAATGGGGAGAGTGCTTTTAACAACACATACACAAACACACACACACACACTCGAGGGCCTGGCGGCATTGATTTTTTTTGTTGCTCTGGTCCTGTTTGCAATTCAGCACCTTGATTTGTGCTTGTGGGGACACCAAGTCAGAGGAGATGTTAATTTGATTTAGCCACTGGCTTTCGTCGCGTCAGGGGAACGCCACCAGAGGCAAGGCGGCATCCGTCTTTATCTTAACAGCAAATTAGATATCCAGCTGATATTATGGCCGCTGTTGAAATTCTGTGTCTCTTTGTCTCCGTCATTCTATCTCCTACCGAGACGCAAGACTGTCTTTATTTCTCTCGAGTCGTTTTGTACCCCCAGCCTTTTATTTCGGTCTTTTCCTGTTTGTCTGTTCCTTGTGACCGGGAGAGGGGGAAACTTTTCAAATACTGGCACGCACACACACACACACACACACACACACACACACACACACACACACACACACACACACACACAATGCTTCAGAGCCAGCATTTCATCTTCCTCCTGATTCACCATCTCACATGATTTCTTAGAAAAAGTGACAGGTCCTAGAGCTTAGTGCATCGTAGCCCAGTGCTCAAAGTGGGCCGGTTCTCACTGATATGCAATACTGGCATACTTCTACATAAAAATACTTCTACATTTTTACTCTTTGGTGTACCGTGACTTTTTCTTACATACTCTCTTACTCTTCTCTGCCCTCTCTATATCAGGTTCTCTGGGAGACTAATAACGGCGCAGCGCCAATGTTTTTGCGCCGTGCCTCATAACATCTCTTCCTAACTGGAAGCAAATTTGTGATTTGTGATTTTTGGGCTATACAAATAAAATTGACTTGACTTGAAAGGACAAAACAGTGATAGTTTGCGTTTAGTAAACAATTTCTTATTGTACTAGCCTATAAAAAACCCCCCTCCCTAGTCAATTAAAAACTACCATATCTACATTGTATGACCAGCCAATGGGCATGATCTCACTCGAAAATTGCGAAACAAATGGAAAGAAGTTGTGCTGAGGAGATTCTGCACTCAGTCGGAGACTCCAGTTGTTCTAGTGGTAAGCTCATAAATCCACTCATGCAACTTGATAAAATGTCTCTTCTGCTTTGTAGTAGGCTACACTGAGTGGTATTATTTGCATGTTTGTAATTATAGCTACGTTTCTGGATGGCTGTAGCTGCATACCGGTTCTTGATGTGGCTTAAAGATGTTGTTTATCCTTTAGTTAGTTGTGTAACTGCTGAAAGTGGCCCAATGTTACAGGTTTATTAATGCAAAACATTTAACGGATTTCCTGCTGTGTATCAGACTTTATAACCTCTGGTTTTGTGGACGTATAATGTGTGGAAGTGCGTGCGCGCTTGTGCGCATAACAAATGACACTATGTAGATGAGCGCCTGTGTCTCTCTGTCATAGTTTATTTCTTTCATGACACATGATGATGTGAAGGTGGCCCAATGTTATAGGATTATTTAATACTGTTTTTGTGGACCTAATAGCACGTGTATGCATGTGCATGCACGCCTGTGTGCATAAGTGACATAATGTATACGCCTCTCTGTCATAGTTTATTTCTTTAATGAAACATGATAATGTTAATTATACCCTTAATAAAGGCTATGTGAGGTCTGTTCCTGATACTCCGGCACCGATGCTGGTAGTATCTGGAAAAGTGTTCACGCTCCATTCGGTAGTTTGCTCGGTCGCTGTACGTACAAACATTACGAGTCGACGCACGGCACAGGGGAGGAGGGGTGAGAACAAACAAGGGTGTAATTTATCGATACAATGTTCAAGTCCTTTTTGTAAAATCATTAGAGAACTGTTCATCATAGCTTTTTTAAAGGTCTCATATTATGCTCATTTCCAGGTTCATATGTGTATGTTAATGTTCTACTAGAACGTGTTTACATGCTGTAATATTCAAAAAACCCTCTATTTTTCTCAAAATCCCTCTCTTCATGAACCCCCTTTTTCGCTCATTATAAAATTCTCTGATTCAGAGCCCGTCTCCTCCGGTCTCCTCCCAGTCTGCTCTGATTGGTCAGCGTTTTCTGTCAATCAAACGGCTTCAACAGCGTCACTGCCGTCCCCGCACTGCAGCCAGAGAGCAGGGAGAGAGATTCACTGAGTTTATCCGCGTTTCTAAAGTTAAAAATAAACTAATTAAAAGTTTATAAACCAGAAACTTCACACAGCGCACGTTCCCGGAGGAATCTGATCCGAAGTCGAGGAGAAATGAACAACATCTGCGGCCAAGATTCTGGGTTTTCTGACGGTTCTGCTCCGGTAAATATGCTATTTTTAGCTCCTTCACGTTAGCTCAGTATTTACGTTATGCATAAACTCTGTAAACCGTAAACATACACTCTGTTTTACGTTTGTCTTTACAGGTCCATTTGTGAGAAACGACCGACAGAAGAAGAAGACCCAGTGAAGAAGAAAACGTTTGTTGTGAGCAGATAGCTCTGTTTACATGGGAGATACAGAGGTAACCTGTTAGCATGTAGCTACATGTAACTGTGTGTAAACACAGCGAACATCAGGGGGGAAAATAGAATATGTGAAACAGTAGTCAGTTCATTATTTCTGGTATAAGACACCTGATAAACGTATGAAAGTAATCAGAGTAATGGTATATTATTTACTGTAGGAGCTGTCTCTGTGTGTTATCATGACTACAGACCGGTTAAAGTTACACTTACAGTATCCTGCCATGCTGGAATAGACTTTATCCTGTAGTGTCAACATAACTGAAGGTGGAATTACTGATCTTATATATAAAAACTGCTCAGTAACCACAGTACTGAGTCCATGTTTCAGAGTAACTTAGACAGTTATTGCCATATTTATGCTGTGAAATGTTTGTCAAAGCTGCAGGTTATCTGTTCACGTTCAAAATACTGTGTATAATTAATATTGTCATCTGTCTACTGAAATAAAGTTTGACTGTGAAACAGAAATGTGTTGTGTTGCTTAGTCACTATTTACTCTGTACCCTTCTACATGCATGACATAAAATTAATTTTCCATATCACCTGTTTAAACTGTAATTACATTACTTTGTGAAAGAACATGTTATATGTATCTTATACCACAAGATCATTAATTGTAAATTTAAAAATGACAAAAACCCTCCTTAAAAATACAGCTCTTTATTCACAATAATAACACTGAATTATAAATTGGGTACACATAATTCCAAAAGCAGCAAAGCCATGACTTGTATGTAAACTGTCCACATCATGTCCTCCTTCAGAGTAAAGAGTTTCTTGTAGAGTGAAGTTGTGTCAGCTGGTAATAGTTCATCCTGCTGCATCTCCATGTGGATCAGGTCACTCAGATGACCTGTAAAACATGACAGATTCAGTGTTAGAATATACTGTCATGTAATAACATCAAGGTGTATAACAGTAACATCATCTTCTAACATGTGTAGTTATGGCAACAGCTACAAACAGTGTAAAATGATAAATCATTTTTTATCAAGTATGGAGGAAGAAATGGATTACACAGAACTTTTGACTTGGAGTGTAACTTGTGTTGTCTGTATCAAAAGCTAGACCTAGAAGCTTAGACTTTAGTAAACCTTTATGTATTATTTAGCCCAAGACAACAAAGAAGCTGCCAGTATTCACGTTGTAATGTCTTTTAATAGCTCTAAGAGGGAAGTAACGTTACAGAGACTCCTCTGATCAACAGCTATCTGCTCTGAGCTCACGCATCTCTCTCTCTCTCCCTGCTCGCTCGCCCACTATAACTCCGGTAATCCGTCACAAATTCGTACAGTTTGACTGTTTGTTTTTCACATGAGCTCCTTCAGGACAGTCTGTGGAGTAAATCTACACACTCTCAACATATCTGTAACGCAGACAGACACAGAGCAGAAGGTTTGCATGTAAACAAAGCCCCGGTGGAGCCACAATGAAAGCTAGCGGCGTTAGCCGCGCAACATGCTAACGCGAACAGGCAAACAGTCTGCTAAATAAACAGAAGCTAAAACAACATAAACGTGACCAACTTACAGCTTCCAGGTTTGAAGTTGGGTCCCAAACAGCCGGTATGGATCCATCCTGAGCTTCAGTTTGCAGTGAATCCTGTAGCCTACTGACCCGTGTGTTTTACTGTTGCTGTGAGGACATTTCAGTCAAAAATCACCTAAAACAGCTAAAAGATGAAGTGTATCCACTGGGTCTTCACGTCCTCAGATGATGGGAGTATATGAAGACCTTTCTGCTGGTTCTTGCAGACTAACAGAAGTAGTAGCATGCTTTGCTTGTCCTGTTAGCAGGTCTGTGATTATGCCGAGGAAAAACATGGCATACAGCGAGCAGCGAGGAGGGCGGGCTCACCTAGCTGGGTAAGGAGGGAGGGAGCTGTTGTGTTGCTGTAGAAAGCGGAAAGCCATATATGGCTCGAAAAGCCCTTTTGACGTCAGGAGTGGCAGGAATTACGAACAGCGCCACTTCTGACACATTTTCCGAGAGATGGAGCAGGAGAAAAAGAGAGAGGATGGTCTTTTATGATACTTCGGTGGTCTCTAGACACACTGGGGACAGATATTGATGTTTATAAGACATGGAAAAGTGCATTTTGCACAATAGGTGACCTTTAAATTTGAGAAAAAATATAATTAATGACAGTATTTAAACTATTTCTGAATCTTCTGATTTATAGAATAAGATTTTACAGGGCAAACATTTCCAGAATAATTAAATGTTCAGACGAAGGCTATGGTAAATAATAACAATAATCATTTAACTAGTAATAATAATGCTCCAAAATGATGAAAAATATCAAAGTTTTAAGGAGGACCCCCGAACCCAATATCTTTTATTCACTGTAGAAATTCAGAATGCGTCTCTGTATAATATGTAGGAGCATGGTGCCATGTCATTGTTCCGACAACCCGTTAGTCCGACAAATGCCCCACTGGACCCAAAGCCCACTTTACCGACAGCCTGTTATCCCGAAAACAAACACCCATTGTTCCGAAATCCCGTTGTACCGACAATACACACTCTCCCTGCACCGCTGTCTTAAAGCACGGGCTAACCGGGGCTCAAGTCCCCGGACCCGACCATGTAAAAGGGCCCACGATGCTCCAGGGGAAGAAAAATAAAAATATAATTCACAGGCCAACAGGATGCTCCATGGTGTATTTTACTCCGCGGAACGGGAGGCTTCATGCGGAAAGACGCAACGGCGGTGCTGTTTTTTATTCTGTGAAACAAGCTAACAAACTATAGGTTAACTATCATTTCAACAAAAATTGGCAATAATAATTAGAATGGAATGAATGTACTCTAAATGAGATTATTCTTTCTTCATCTGTCCATTGTTCACACCGAATCTTCCATCCTTTCTCAGACAAACAGAAGCACATAGCTACTTTATTATGTAGAAGGATGTCATCGGACCTTCCTGGTGCAACTAGTGTTGGACCTCGCCTTAGGATGTTTAATCTAACAATCCATCTTGGTTGGCATCATGTAGCGTTCCATGCAGCAGTGATATGAGCGAGGGCTATACCCAATATTACTCAATAATATAACATCCTTGATTTTACTTAAGGTCCTCTGGCTACGGACGTTTTGAAAGCCCTTCCCTCGGATCCCTTCACATCAGTCAGGCAGTCAGTAGGTAAGACAAAACAGATTTCAGTCAGCTGCTAGAAAAAAAAAATGTTTTCTCTCTCTCCTGGCAGGTTGTGTCGGAGTAAAAAACACCACCGCGTTGCGTCTTTACGCATGGAGCCTTCGGTTGCACGGAGTAAAATACACCATGGAGCATCCCGTTGGCCTGTGAATTATATTTTTATTTTTCTTCCCCCGGAGCATCGTGGGCCCTTTTACATGGTCGGGCCCGGGGGCTTGAGCCCCGGTTAGCCCGTGCATTAAGACAGCGGTGCAGGGAGAGTGTGTATTGTTGGTACAACGGGATTTCGGAACGATGGGTGTTTGTTTTCGGGATAACAGGCTGTCGGTCTAATGGGCTTTGGGTCCAGTGGGGCATTTGTCGGACTATTGGGTGTCAGAATAACGGCTTTTCGGAACAATGGGCAGTCCCCAGGAGCATCCTGACTGAGACAATGCTCCAAAAGCCTGAATGAACAGCTCACACACCTCAGCTCTGCTTTTATACCTGCCTGTCTGGCTGACTGCTGTTGATTCCAGCCTATAGACATCCTATATGTTATAGAGCGATACTACAAATAACACAGTGAAGCACTTTAATTATTAACACTAAACACACCCCCTTAACCCTATAATGTTCCAGTTGGAATATTATTGGAGTATTATAGGCCTACTATAGAAGATGCATAGCCTAAGTAAAATAATATAGCAATAAAGCCACAACTGATTATGTCTGACACAGTTTAACATGCTTAAAGAAATAGTGAACAAACAGGAATAAGTTGCAAGAGATTGCTGATACCGGCTGATACACACAACAACATGTGAATAAGGAAGTACTGGCTCTTATTTTTTTCCACACACTCTCACTCTCTTTTTAAATCTTTCTCTCGCTCACACACACACACACACACACACACACACACACACACAAACACACACACACACACACACACACACACACACACACACACACAAGGCAGAGAGGACTAATGAAATGCACACTGTGGCTTCATTCTGTCATTCCAGAGGAGCCAGAGCAGCGGTGTCTGGTGGCTCGGTGGACTGGGACAGTTTTGGTTCAGGTTCGGGTCATTGTTTCTGCCTTACTCACATCTCTCATCTCTCTATTGTGTGTGCAGTTTTCAGTCTGCAAAATGTATAACTTTGTAAAAAGATGTTTCTAATTTTATTGGCAATTTAAGACCAATTTAAATAAGCTTCTAGACAAAACTATTAAATTGCCAATATAAGCAAAATGAAAGTAATTACATGGAAATGAATTGTTTAGGGACATAAAATCCAACTGTCTGTTAACAGAACCAGACTGAATGAAAATAAAACACATTTCACTGTTATTAGATTGTTAGAAAACCTTGCATTTCCAATACGCACACACTCCATTCTGAGCATTTATCTTGTTGGCTGGACAGCAGAGGGCCAGGGTCATGGCTAGAAAAGATCCGTCTAAATATGACGTCAAGTTCTTGTTGTAATCGGAGCGACTCAGAGAAAATAACTCAGAAGGGATCGGATGCCCTTGGGAGAGAGAAGACTGATGTATTAATGTTATAAACAGACAAAATCGTGCAGGTTCACTTGAAACTCCTTCAGCTCACTTCAGCTTTCAGCTGGTCGCTGCCGGAGGCCCAGGCCGTATTGCTGGGCCCACTGGAGAGAAGGGGGGCATGGGAGAACCTGGACTGCGTGGGGCAAACTGTCAGACCCTGCTGCAGTAAAAAAAAAAAAAAAAAAAAAAAATTTTAAAAGGACTCTGGTGCTCGGAAACACTACCGCTTTCGTCCGTAGGGACCGCCAAAATCAACACAAAATGATGAATGAAATGAAAATGAAGATAATAAAAAATAAGCTTAAACCTTAAACTTGATTCATGACTTCATTACATTGCTAGAACCTTATTCTAAAACAAGTTAGACACTGCATTCAAATTAGCATGTAAACATGTCACACAGAACTGCAAATACAACCTTCCTAAAAGTGTAGAGATACAGGATGCCTGCAGAACGTAAATACATGAACACAAACTCTCGCGAGAGTTTTACACAAGACCGATCCTTTCTAGCCATAACCGAGGGCCAGCCCTACAAGCGCACTAGTCTGTCACTGAATGAGTGAGTGACTGAGTGATGAAGTTACACGATTGGTCGGCAGAGTGTTGGAGTTTCCTCATTGGCTGTTGCTCTTTCAAAATGAAAAGGCAGGAACAGTCCTTTGTTTACGTTTTCAGGGGGGCGTGTCAGTGCTCCTCTATCGGTGCATTTCCACCAGATTCTGTGATGGAGGGCATCTAAACGCTTTCCATTCATTTCCTATGGAAAGCAGGAGAAGCAGACGCCCAGTGCATGGTGGGAGTGTGGGGGTGAGTTGGAGAAGGTCTGTATAGAGTGCTATAGGAATGAGTCCTTAAACCCAGAAGCATTTTAGCACTTACGGTTCCCTCGTCTGGAAGTCAATGAGTTTTTAGTTAGAAGTCTGTGGTTAACATAAGCTGAAGAGATTTTAACGTTTTGTTCTACAATATAAAATACATCAATAATTATCCCACTCGTGAGTTTTGAAGCTTTTACGTGTCTTAAAAAAGGTGGTTGCTAACAAGCGGCTAAATGAGACCACTAAACCTCATCACGCCGACTCGTCCGCCTTTAAAGCCTCGTTGTGTATACTCGCGCTCATGTGACTGTGGTTTATAGCCTAACGTTAGCTTTTTACTTCTGGCGAATGCATTCACACTTCAAAAATCATAAAAGCGGTGTTCATTTGTGGAGATTATCTTGCTGAACAAAACGTGTATGTATGATAAACATTTGTTTGCCACAGAGTTTATTTTCTGCATTAATCCAAATCCCAATGGAAAAATCCCATTGGCTTTTTGTCGAGGGAACCCAGGGCGATACCAACTTCCTGGTTGGCCCTACAAAAATATGTCATCTCTGGAGCACTCTATTTGCATAAAGTTGAAAAATCTCAATTTTATGAAGATGAGGCAATCCAGCACGATGTGTCCGGCTCACTAAACTTGATAGTTCTAAAATTAAATGAGATTCAGCAGTGACATAGCCTAATTCTTGCTTAAAATGTTTTGAGAAGTAGATTTTGGTGGATTGTTTCGATGGAATAACAGAAAGTTTATGAGCAGGCCGCCATGTTGTTTCCTGTTTGAAACGGCAAGCAGAAAACCAGGGACCAATCAGGTGCGTACCCTAAGGTACGGCCAGTGGAGTGGAGCAGCGCGTCCCCTAATGTCCTCACCGGACCTGGTGGACATGTACCGCTGGATTTAACATTATAGACATGACCACTGACTATTCGTGTAACAATTTAGCCACAAATTCACAGACTGACCATTACACGGTCCAGCCATATTCTCAGTTTTGACCGAGTCCTGTTTTTTTTAGCTTTCCTACCACAGGGTCTTTTATTTTGTACACTATGAAGCGGCCCGTGCTGTTGCCTGTTCAGCAGTATTCTTATAATTCACCTCACTGTTTGGTTGACAGGTTGGTCATCAGTGCCTTCTGCTAACACCTGGGCCCGCTGTTTCCAGCCAATAAAATCTTGCTCTCTCTTCCTGCAGGCATCCCCCTGGTTGTGTGGCAGCGTTAGTTCCTCCTTTGTTCCCTTTTTCTTTATTTTATGCATTTTACAAAAGTCACACATCATTCTCACCCCCTACACCACTTACACAACAATCCCATGCATTTTGATACTTTGTTATGTACATAATTCCTTTACTTTTGTTAAATAATTCACTTCTTCTAACCTTTGAAACGTTGTGTGTCCCACTTTGTCATGGCCTTAAGAGCCAGGTTGTGACAACTACAACTAGTAGTCACAATGGTCACAAATCATCCACCAGCTGGCTTAGAAAAGAATTAATAAATCATGGGCCATAGTATTTTCTCATCAGATGTTAAAGCTGCTCTAATTCATATTTTATATTAACAATGAGGGTTGCTGTATAGCCCAGTCAATCTGTGGTTTGACCCAGGGAAAATTGCAATAGTAATCATTCAAAGTTTAACGTGATCCCAAGGGACATACAAATAACATATTAAAAGTATACCATTATATACTTAGTGGATCAAGGTAAATACAGAGGACAAATTTGGGCCCTTCATGTCAGAGTCACACAAGGAAATGCGTATCTCTGCTTCTATTTTCAAATAATTTATGTCAATACAATTTTCTGGGGTGTTCTTTCACATACAACCATCAGATATGACTTGTTCTAAATGGATATGTACACTTTGGGGGCAACCTTATCCCATAATTACCTTTTTTGGAATCCAAACAAAGTATTCCATGAAAACCATGATGCAGATCAGCACACATATTGAAACCTTAAATGAGGCCAAGCTTGAAACATAACTTGACTGTAGGCCTACATGTAATCTTCACTCTATGTCCTCATCCAAATGTTGTGCCAACATATTCGCGCACACACCTCGGCCCTCTGAACAGCCTAGGGAGCAATCAAGCACTTGACAACGGCATTTGCAATTGCAGTGCACAAGCTCCAATGATTGAGGAGCAGGGTCCTGGTCGAAATGGTTGGGAATGAAGCATGAGTCTTGAATCCTCCAGCCCCATTCCTCTGATAGCGAGTTTCCCGTCCATTCCTGAACCTGATGGTACACTCTGAAGCTGTGAAACATGGCAAACGGAGATGTTGGCCGCAAATTGCGAGGGTGGATAGCCATTTCGTGTAGCCAATCTTTTGAAACTCAAAAACACGCTATTAAGTGTCTATAATCAGCACATTGCTTTCATTGTGTATTTTTATTATTGGAATTACATAGTTGTGTTTACAGTGATATATTGGAACAATTTATAACCAGATACAGACGCAGACACACCCATAGGAACAGTGTGGCACAAACTGTAAGTGAAAAAGTGTTGGGGTACCAGCACACCAAATACAGGTACAGTAGACTATAAGACATCAGGATGTCCTTTGAAATGTTTTACTAGAAAGATTGAACCCAAAAACTTAAGAGAACCAACACCAAAAATGATGGACAGGTGTACATAGCACCGTCCAATATTAATACATTTTACCCAGACTGCGTCACTCTAAAACATCGAAACTTTTGAGGAGACTAAATTACGCTCCAAACTTACGCTAAATTTCGGCGAGGAAATACTGGCCTTGCCATTTTCAAAGGGGTCCCTTGACCTCTTTGAAAATGATTCTATGGGTACCCACAAGTCTCTCCTTTACAGACATGGCCACTTTATGATAATCACATGCAGTTTGGGGCAAGTCATAGTCAAGTCAGCACACTGACAGCTGTTGTTGCCTGTTGGGCTGCAGTTAACCATGTTATGTTTTAAGCATATTTTTTATGCTAAATGCAGTACCTGTGAGGGTTTCTGGACAATATTCAATATATACATACATTTGCATAATGAAAGCATATTTTTCTACTCCCATGTTGATAAGAATACTAAATACTTGACAAATCTCCCTTTAAAGTACATTTTGAACAGATAAAAAATGTGCAATTAATTTGGGATTAATCACGATTAAATATTTTAATCGATTGACAGCCCTAATAATAATGGAATCACCAAATGCTCATTTGGCATTCCCTCCGACACACTGGGCAGGGCGAAAAGAGCGCTCTGTCTCTGTGGCTGGAGTTCATATCATTGATGTAGTGAATTGGTCCTACCTGTTTCTCTTTGACATAAATCATGTAGCCTACACAGTAAAAAACATTTACGCATCAAAATCTATTTTTAACGTACTTAAGGCACTAAAACAAGTAAATGAGTCTGTACTGGACTGTTTTAAGAGCTGAGTCTTACTTAAAATCCTCAACTTTTAAGAAGTTTGAGGTTTTGCCTTAATGGTTTCCTTATCACTATGCAAAGGCACCAGCTCAGGTATGACTTTTCCATCTGCAGCAACTCATCCAATTTGGGTACAGAAATTAAATCTTACACAACCTGCACCAGGCTTTACCAAAATAAGTACGGGGACATCTGTGCTTTTGTGCACACCAAGCTGCTGGCTATAATTCAGTATTCCACACAATTTCCAGGTTATAGAGGTCATAGCATCACAATGATAATGTGAGGACACATTGGTCACAGTGGTTCATACTGCTCCAGGTTTTCTGTTCGCTCTACATCATTGAACTTCCCTTAGGATGATACATTTCCAGCAAGTTTCCCAAAAGTCCCACCTGAAGTATTCTATTTGTAATTGCTAGAGAAAGATTTAGGGCTTACGCCGGGAACGCACTGGACGCATGGTGGCCGCGTGGCGTCTGCGTCGCGGGGTGGCTGCGTGATTGAGGCGCCGGTCATCCACACCAGCTGCGTTTCAGCTGCGTGTCTGCTGCGTTTCTGCTGCTGCTGCTGCCAGCCCTTTCTTTCTACATAGTTTGCCTTTCATAATAGCCATTTTATTTCATTATAAATATAATTTATATTTATTTTAGACAGAGAAAGGTTAAGAAACGTGTGGTAATTTGTAAATAATAGTAATAATCCACAATTAAAACCCATACTACATTCATTCATGGAGCTCTCCAAGTCACTGCCTGTTCCACAGCACTGTCTGCACATGTTTCAGAATTAAAGCCTCATGTTAACAAATGAAGGAATTCTGTCCACAGAAAAAACGCTTCAGGGCTTTTTTTTAAATGTGAGCAGGAAGTGTTGATTTAAAAACAATTCTTTACTTTTTTTCATCTCCGTAACATTTTCTACATATAGAGACATTTAAACTGTAGTAATCTTGATGGTATGATGTTAATATGCAGTCAATAGATCACCTTCACTGTCTGTGACATATTCTACAGATGTCTAGAAATTGAAACTGTAGTAATCTTGCTGATATGATGTCAATATATTGTCAATAGATCACTTTCTCTGTCTGTTGCTGCTGTGAACCGCACGCGGCTCGCGTCAAAAATAGGCGAGACCTCGGAGCTCTAGAAGAGACTCAGCTGAGATGCAGCTGAGACGCGCGTCTCGAGCGGGCAGTGCGGATGCGCTAACCTGCTAACACGGACGCCAAAATAAAAAACAACAGGTAACGCAGCCGCCACGCGGCCACCACGCGTCCAGTGCGTTCCCAGCGTTAGGCTGTAACAAACAACATGATGGGCTTGGGGACTATCATGGTTATAGATGAAATTTCATAGCTGTGTCACAAGAAACCATTTCTTTTTTTCCTTTCTTTGTTGAAAGTCCAGACATCTCTGGTTGAATAACTGCTGCTTTACACTTCCCACCTCTAAGACCACCAATTTTCTGCAGAGTTGAACTCAACTCTCTGCAGTGGTAAGCGATTGCCATCCACACCCCTCTAAGCTGTAATATTTTTAACTTAACCTTTTAACCCACTCTTAGAACACTTAGCGGTGGAAATTCAATCGATTTGTCTGCTCCAGTGTAAAATCCTTACATAACACATTTTTCACTTTGACGTTTACTTGTCCTGAAATCGACAGGGCAGTGTGTCAATATAAATGCAGAGGCATATTGAGATAGGGTGTCTTTGCAGCTTTACTTTTTAGCATTTGTGCAGTTAGTTTGCTTGATGTCAGAGACCTTCCTTCAAGATGGTCCATTGTCGACATTGTTTTTACTTATTTTGGACCTGCTAGATTTAGCTGATTCCAGGTCATTTCGTCTGCAACAAGAGCATCTAAAATGCTGCATTTATACCATGTGTCAGATCTTCATCATGTTTCCTTAAATTATCTTTTAGCGACATTTTACCGTATCACCAGGGCCTTTTTTTCAGGCATAGGCGAGCTAGGTGGTTGCCTAGGGCGCCACCAGCTGGAGTGGACCAAAGAGGAGGATGAAAACTTTTGTAATGAACTTCAGACGGGCAATCTACTTTTAAAAGTCTGTCATTGACGTCCACTGTGTGCATTACATTGTCAAAAAAAAGACTACAGACTGACTGTGTAAAGGGACATTCCATTGGGGGCCGATATTGTCATATCATTAACCTGCTGGCTGCTGCTTATTTTTGACCCCATGGTTCATTTGCTCACACCGCTGTGTAAGAATCATGTAGCCTATGATTTTATGTTCCATGCAAACATCATAATTAGGGCAGTCAAAGTTAACGCGATAATAATGCGTTAACACAATTTTTTTTTAACGCCACTAATTTCTTTAACGCATTAAGGCAACTTGCAATTATTAGGTTGTCGAGGGCTCAGTTTTATAGATGGCGTGAAGATACTGCTATCATATGAAACTAGAAAACCTAAGAAATCCATTGGTACCAACCATGTCATATTAGCTTGTAACGGAGGAGGTTAAATAACGCGACAAATTTACGCTAAATTTTGGCGAGCAAAAACTGCCATGGCCATTTTCAAAGGGGTCCCTTGACCTCTGACCTCAAGATATGTGAGTGTAAATTGCTATGGGTACCCACACGTCTCCCCTTTACAGACATGCCCACTTCATGCTCATCCCATGCAGTTTGGGGCAAGTCATAGTCAAGTCAGCACACTGACACACTGACAGCTGTTGTTGCCTGTTGGGCTGCAGTTTGCCATGTTATGATTTGAGCATATTTTTTCATGCTAAATGCAGTACCTGTGAGGGTTGTTTTGTGTGGTTAATTTATTTCCTATAATAAATATATACATACATTTGCATAAAGCAAGCATATCTGCCCACTCCCATGTTGATAATAATACTTGATAAATCTCCCTTTAAGGTACATTTTGAACAGATAAAAAATGTGCGATTAATTTGCTATTAATCGTGATTAACTATGGACCATCATGCAATTAATCGCGATTAAATATTTTAATCAATTGACAGCCTTATGTGAAATATAACGTTACCTGCTCTAAGTAGGGCAACCTGTGTGCAACAATAAACTGTTGGATAACATAACATAAATACAATAATAGCATTATTTATAATTAGTTAACATTATTAATTCATCATTCATCATTTAATTGTTTGTTAACAGTAACATAACTATTGACTAAGTTTAATTAACTAACAATTTACCATTTATAAATAATGGTTATTGTAAAGTGTTAACAAAATATTATCTCAATGAGGACCTTGAGCTCAATCCAGCTGGACTGAAACCCAACAGGGGGCACAGGGGATATGCACATTCACACCCACACCCAGAGCTGAAGAGGCAACAGAGAGAAGTTTGATAATGAAGACACCCAATAATGTTCCAGTCAAAGGCAGATTAAGTTTGCTGTGTTCTGCAGACTTCTGGCAAACACCCATTCTCCAAAGAGTTCTCAAGAGCCAGACTATTAATCTAAGAGTGTGTGTGCATGTGTGTGTGTGTTTAGTTAAGTGGTGCTATCAATCTTCATTGAGCTCCTTCAGGGGAGGGAGTGAGACTACCTTTCTTTATCAACCACACACATGTCCATCTGTCCCTGTCAGAGAGACTGAGAGAGACACACAGAGGGAAAGAGAGAGTGTGGGGTTGTGTTTCAGTGAAAATGTGCATGTGTATGTGTGTGAGAGTTTAGTTAAGGCCAAAAGAGAGTGCCAGCTTAATTGGCCTTGGCTGGGCAGGGGATGTGGCAGGGGGAGTGCTGTGTGAGAGTACGTGTGTGTAGTAATTATGAGGACTGGCATTGGTCTTTTGTGGGAACCATGCTGAAAAAGACCCCATTTACACCCCTTCATTCTTCTATTTCATCTCTATTACACGCGCATTTTCTATCTATCAGGAGGCGATTAGCCCAGCAACCCACACAGACTGGAAACACAGGAAAACAGCTAGCGTGACTCTCTAAAAATCCGCCTACCAGCAGTCTAAAGGCTCGCCCAAACTAAAAGATTTTTCAAATCATAACAGATGATGAAAATGTGAGAGACCCACGAATAACAACACATTATGTTAAATTGAACAGTTTTGTTCTATTTAGTGTGTGGAGAGCAATGATTTGGCCAAAACAGCACACCACACACTAACAGATTCATTCACGAACAACAAGAGTCCAGACTATAAGAAACGGAAATCTTGCAAAAACCACAGGACTTTCACCCAGGAGATCCATGTTCGTGTCCCATGTTACACCAAAAGTCAGCGTTGACTTATTTTAAGTTACATACGCAAGTTAAGTTACGTAATGTTACGTTACGTAACTTACGTCGCGTACCGAGTGTAGCCTACTTAACTACATAACAAATGGACTTAGGCTATTTTAACCATAGACTTTATACAAGAAGTGGACCTAGTCACCGTGATGTCACCCACTGGTTTGTAGACAACGGTTTTGAAGCCTCGAGTTCTGCATTTTCGCCGTCGCCATCTTGTTTTTTTGCAACCAGAAGTGACATGAGAAGGTGGAGCTAAGTACAATACTGAATAAGACATTTTTAGGCGAAAAAAATGAAAACACACTGTGAAAGGGTTAAAGTTGTAAGATGAAAACATGGACAGCTTGAAACTAGCGATTGAGACCATAAACTCCTGTGTACAACGTTTACTGAGGTAATAAAACAAGTGAGAAGTAGGGTCATTATCTCATAGACTTCTATACAATCAGACTTCTTTTTGCAACCAGAGGTGTCGCCCCCTGCTGGCTATTAGAAAGAATGCAAGTTTAAGGAACTTCCTCATTGGCTTCACTTTTCAGACACCGGAATTGCACACTGATATTAACCCAAACCACAATTTTTTTCCTACACTTAACCAAGTAGTTTTGTTGCCTAAACCTAACCTGTGTTCACAGGAAACAACTTGAAGTTTACTTTGAAAAGACTGCATGTAAAGAGCGGAAATTGACACGTACAAAACTGACGCTAGAGGGGTACGTAGAGCATCATAGTTTGAAGCGTATTGCCACTGACTAAGCTGCCATATTTAACAAGTTGGGAGTGAGAACGTGTTGATAAATACAAAACCACAACCACTAATGTCAATACAAAAATTGCTACTATGGTATTACAGAAAATAACACATATTTCCTATCCTATAAGGATCATTGGAATACAGTGAGTGTGGCACACATCACCCCTTACACAAAGTGAGTCAAACTTTACAATTCATTACAATGCAGAAAAGGCTAAACAAATTTGGAAGCCATATTTTAGACAACAGGCCTGCTGGGACGGGATTGGCTTTCCAGCGGGAGGTTGGCTTAAGTAACCATTACCTCAGCATGTCTATAATGCTGTTATTCAGTAATTCTTGCACTGTGTTCTGTCCTTTTTTCATGGGACGTAAAGGCTTCTTTAACCCTGTTAGGCACACAGTTGCAAAATTACATACATCAGTTATGTTTTTTGTTTTTTTTAAAGACCACATACATAGTCAAAGGGTCCTATTGTTAATCCTTGCTAATGGATAGTAAATGTGTTTATACGTCCGGCCATCTGGCCATGAAGTCACACAACCTGCAAACTTTCCTTTAAGCTCATCTTTTTGTTTTATTGGACTGGATTTGTCAAGCTTCAAGTAGATAAAATGCATTAAATATTGTTTTTATTATAATTACAATGTCTTGAACATGTAGATATTTAGTTAATGTGGCATATATTCATCAAATTCGATTTTGAGCTTGTTGTGTCTGTGTTGCAATTCTATATATCTGGGTGAGGCTGGTAGTCAAAATAGCGTGTGCACCTTACACATAACATGGGGACATTGCACTTCTCATATGTTCGCATGTGGAAAAACATACTAATATAAATATAATGTGTTTGATGATTCACTATAAGTACGTTCAAAATGAGTTTTCTCTGTTCAAATTGAATGAATTTTGACCAAAATTTAATTTAATAGAAATACATTATTTCTGGTTAAGTATTTGAAACTCTTTTCTGTAGCAGTATTTTAAACTGTATCTGTATCTTATCAGTTAAAAAAACATTTAACCGATCCAGGGCTTTTTTCTGGGTTTTGAGAAAGTTCGGCCGCACAAAGTGTATCCATTGACTCATTAATATGTATTAGTGATCAAATAAATAGTATCAGATACAAAGACTTTGGTGTTTCACTTAATCTGCATGGCTATCTTTACCTTCAAATGATTCATCTCTCATCCTTATTTTATTAGGGGGACTCTAAAATGAAAGGCAGAGACGACAGCTATTCCGCAGCCTCTGGTGCTGTGATCTTCCCCTCCAAATGGGCTGTTTTCGCCAGTGGGCCGTGAGAAGGGATTTTCAGCTGCGTTGGGAGGCAGTGTGCTGTGACTGATTCAAATACACAGCGGACATCTGCACTGGTCCTGACACACAAACACACACGGCAGGGGCTGACGCTGGTGTCCCCCTGCACAGGGAAGGAAGTGAAAATATATTTGGCACCGCCACACCTTTCTCTCTATATCACGCACACACCAGCTTTTGCTTTGTGATCGAGAATATCACACGTGTCGTTCAGAGGCAGAGTTCAGTTCACGCTGCAGGCACAGGCCAGTTTTACATTACAGAGAGCATCGTCACACTCTGCTGCATGTGTGTGTACATCAGCAAAAGCAAGACAGTGAGACGAATAATGATGTGTACATGAAACAGGTATATGTAATATATGTATCCACAGGGCAGCAGATGTACATCAGAGAGAGATGCAGCACAGTAAATAGAAACAGAAGGAGGAGGCTGGGGCTATCCATTGTGTATTGGTAGGTGAAGGGGCAGCATGTAATAGCAAACAGCCTGAAGTGATTGCAGATATATACAACACAGTCTCACGGCAGTTGGTGAAATAGTCATGAAAGTTAATGTCTTTGAATCATGTCCATAGACACGAATTTCCCTCTTTTTTTTTTCAGCACGACTTTCAACAACATATTTTTCGAGCATTTTCCTACGAATGTCCAGTAACACGTGACGTACTTGTCAATGTGTGGGCCAGTCCTTTCAAAATAAAACGACTTAGTTAGGTTTAGGAGAAGATCAAACTGGCGTAACTTAAGTACGGAAGTTAGGTGGCAAAAACTACTGAGTTAGATTAAGGAAAAGATCGCGGTTTGGGTAAAATAACTCCGGAAGAGCACTTAATTATGTTTCACACAGGACATGAACACCAGTCTCCTGGGCGAAAGTCCTGTATTTTTTTCCCGCTCTGGCCTTTTCAAAATAAAACTACTCAGTTAGGTTTAGGAATAGATCGACTTGGTTAAGCTTAGGCAACAAACTACTGAGTTAAGCTAAGGAAAAGATTGACTTGGTTAGGCTCAGGCAACAAAACTACTTTGGTTAAGAAAAAGATCGCGGTTTGGGTTAAAATAAATCCAGAAGTGCCGTAACTTAAGTACGGAAGTTACGTGACAAATCAACGTTGACTTGCGGTTTCACACGGGACACAAACACCGGTCTCCTGGGCAAAGATCCTGTGTTTTTTGACCCACTCATCCATCCCATCCTCCTCCCTACTCGGCGTTCACTGCTCTCTATACTTTCCAAGTTCACAATTACGTGGATTACATACGAATTGATTTTGTGCTGACAATCACAAAAACAATGTGAAATTCGTGTCTATGTACATTAATCATTACATTAAATTGTGTGACTATTTCACGAACTGCTCTGCAACTGGGCTGGTATATACGATTGTGTGTTATATTTAAGTAAGTGATCAGAATATAATGTGTGATTCACCTCAGTTAGGTGATATGTTTCCCTCAAGAAACACTAGATTCTTGCCTGATTTTTCAAGGAATATTTATGCTTATATTTATTCATCAGAACTACAGGCTTTATAATGTGATTGGCCTTTAGCTTCCCAATAGTTTAATTTAAGTATGTTAATAAGTCATTATTCACAAAACCAATAGCGAGCTGGATCCTCAATTTCAATTACCCTCTTGATCACCGATACATTTACTTATAACCCCATTTCCCATCATTTTCCATAGAACTCACATTGAGCTGTGTTACAAGTTCACAAAATAGCATTTGTGCTACACAGCAGTAAATAAAAGAAGGCCACAGCATATGATTAATATAATTTTCATACTTGGGTAACCATTCAATAACAACTTTGTGCTGTGTGTGAAGGCATCTGCATTCATCGTGATTCTCCATTCATTTATTCAGGTTTTATCCTCGAATCTGTCACCCATCTGTGGTTGGGTTTGGAGCACTATTGTAACTCTACCATAAACAAACATCAAAGGATTTATCAGTTGCTGTAACATGTAAATAAAACAGCTTTGGAGTGTGACAAAAATAATTCAATCGTAATTCAAGGTCAGTGAAATTGTTTTTTTTTTTTTTACAACTTGCAACCTCATCTTATGGTACATGTCCTCCAGGTCCGGCGAGGACACTAGGGGACATGCTGCTCCACTCAAGCGGTGACGTACCCTCTCGTTGAATGCTCCTGATTGATCCCTGGTTTTCTGCTCGCCGTTTCGAACAGGAATCAACATGGCGGCCTGCTCGTTATTCGAAACAATCCAACAAAATCTACTTCTGAAAACATTTTAAGCGAGAAATAGGCTACGCCACTGCTGAATCTCGTTTCATTTGAGAACTAGATCACCTAGTTCGCCAGCTTTGTGAGAAGTTTCGTGAGCCGGACTTTATGCAAATACAGACCCTCTCCAACTCGCCGCAATACTCGCACCATGCACTGGGCGACTACTTCTCTTTCTGTAAGAAATGAATGGAAAGCATTGAGAAGCCCTCCGTCACCGAACCTTGTGGAAACCTGACTGCAGGCAAATACCAATTGTTTCTCAAATCAGATCTTTAACACATACTGTCCGCACTGTTATTTGCAAGTGATCAGATTGGATATGTGTGTCCAGACATCACCAAATTATCTTCATGGGTTGCTGTGGTAACGACATAGTCGTCAGTAACTATGTAGCTATGCTGGTGACGCGGCATTCAGACGTGGAAGCACGAGAAATGAAGGTCCATCATTTTGCCCTCGAAACAATCGCGGTGCAGGACTCTTCCGTCAACCGTGTGTCGCTTTGTGAGTGACGCAAAAGACAATTTGAAATCCGGTTTGAGCAGCCAGAGTGACCGCACTGAGTGGCATCTGTATAAATCCGATTGCATTGCATTTCAAATGAATTGAATTGAATTCAATCCATTTTCATAAAGCGTCAAATCATAACAAAAGTTATCTTGAGATGCTTTTCATATAGAGCAGGTCTAGACTGTACTCTATAATTTAGAGACCCAACAAGAGATCCCCCATGAGCATGCATTGTTATGCGAAAAAACTCCCTCTAACAGGGAGAAACCTTGGGCAAAACCAGGCTCTGGTTTGGCGGCCATCTGCCTCGACAGGTTGGGTTGAGATAGAGAGAGAGAGAGAGAGAGAGAGAGAGAGAGATGCACAGCAACGACATTAATAGCACAACAGCTATAAGTAGTAATACAAATAGGACTAATAACAATAATCAATAGCAGGGGATGTAATAGAGTGATAATAGAAATATGACTACTGCTAATAATAATAGCAGTACTAGTAGAAGTAATAATAATACAAATATGACTATATGGAACTTTAGTCACATAATGACAAGAAATCTCTTGTCTATGGTCCTTGTCATTTCACTAACGCGTTCCCCATAGCTGTCACATGTGATGTCATGATGATGTCTTACACCACTCCCTCTCTTATGTGTGTACCAGCAGAGATCTTGAGATGCCAAATGGTTGCTTTTTTTGTAACTCCTGTCCAGGCCAAGTTTCTGTCCAAGTTTAGCCATTACCCTTTGTTTCCAGATTTCGTGCTAAGCTAGGCTAAATAGACCCATCCCAGAAAACATATTGATATTGATCTCTGATCAGGACTGTCTTGTCCTCTCAATTAGGTGACACAGCTCTTGGTTTGTGGCCCTGAATCACGATGCTTGTTTAGATCACCAACAACACTTGTATAATGTTTAAGTGAAACCCAATACGTATTGGCAGACTGAGAAGGAATTGGCAGAAAATGGGCTTACTTTACTGTGAGTGGGGGGAATTTGTTCTCTGGCGCTCCAACCCGGAGGCAAAGGGGGGTTCATTTCTCCCTCCGGTGTGAATTGAAAGTACGAGACACACGCAATCGAAAAATTGTACTTTTAATTTTTAATGCTGTCAGTTTAACCACTATACTATAAACCTTAGAGTGCCTGCGGGTGTTGGGTGCAGAGGGATCCGCTCAGGCTTTATGAGCTGATCGGGTGGTTCCTGCACTATTATTTGCTGGGGAGGGCAGGATCCATCCCACACCTCTTCATATTCATTTTGTTTGTGAAATATTGTGTTTTGTTATTGCATCCTGTTGTTCATCTTCTAAACTACTGCAGTTTCAGCAGGATGTCAGTCACACTAATTTCATCTGCACTTATTGTTGTCACATTCAATTTGTTTGTTGACACTGTGAATTATGGAAGCGAAATGAAACAGCAACGAATAAGTGGTTGAACCTGGCGACCTACTGAAAATAGTACCATGGGATCAGTGAGGAAGTGTGGATGAGATAACTCCATAAAAATGTTGTGATATGTACGTTGGATGGCTCTGCAGGAAAATTGTATAAGACATGACAGCCATTTCTGACATATATGAAAAAACCCTACTGAACAAAATTACAATATAGATTGGCTATAGACAACTATGACTGATATGTACGTCTACTTGTTTTTGCGACTATGTGTATTTATGTTTATATTATGATCTCTTTTGCTGATTGCTTATGTATGTTTGAAAATATATATGTTTATTACACGGCTGTGTTGAATACTCGATTCTGATTGGTCAATCACAGTGTTCTACGGTCTGTTATTTCTTTATAGCAGACCGTTGCTATTGTTGTAGTAAACTTTCATGATGTGTTCTGTATTAAAACATAGTAAAAGACAATCATGTAATCAGTATATCAATTATATCCATATCTAATGTAAAACTTCCATGAATTAAGACATTGTGTTTGTTGCAACATGTAACCTGGAAGATTACAATGTTTTTAAAAAATGTAGTTTGGAAACTCCAGGAAATAATGGTGTCAGGTACTGTTATACTGTATAAGGTTCAGGGACTTGTCCAGGCATACCTGGTCTGGAAATTCCCCAAAGCTGTTGGAATCATAAGATTGACCAGTAGGGGGCAAGAACTGACACTATTATTTACAAGTGGTGATTGGATGAGTTTAGGAAAAGAGGTGGAGAATTCACCATTCTCTACCAGGTAGGCAGGGACCTTTTGGGCTATATAAGATTATGCACAGCCAGTCGGTCTTCAGTTCGGTTCCGTAGCCAGCTCGGGTTTATCTCTTGTGAAAGAATAAACTCTATTGCATTGAACTCTGACCAGTGAATTCTTTCGAACCTGTTGATACTCCAGTAGTTATTTGACCGTGCTGAAGACAAGTGTTGGTGAAGAGGTCCAGATCCTGGCCCTGACCTGGACTTCTGACCTCCAATAGTATGTATAGCATATAGTCCGTTGCTACGGACGCTCTGATCATAGACTCTGGAGGACCAAGTCGATCATATCAATGCACAGAAAGAAGTCTGGTAAATTTAATAATGTCAGCTGTGGTAAAAAAAATAGACGTTGGTTTTCCATTACAGAAAACACCATGGAGTATTTTTCTGAATTAAATTTTAATATATTTAGAGAGCATGAAACTTTAGATTCATGGCTAATGGCAAAATAATGCCCAGTGAAGAAAGATGACAGAGAAATCGACAAAATTGAAGAAGACATGAAGTAAACACTAAACGGAATACAGTATGGGTTATGGTGTTCATAGACTGGTTAATCGAAAAGAAAATTCAACAGATTTTGACAGTTACTGGGCGGAGAACCTTAATGAGATGCTGCGGTCATTTTATGCATCTTGTCCAACAAGAAGGACACGTACAGATGAATGAGGACAGAAAAGTCAACATTAATATTCACAGAGAAGTCCCATTCACCTTGTCTCACTTCACCATCAATGGAAATGTTCAGTTTATTCTGAATTATAGCTAACGAGTAAACTAATCTCAAACTAGAGTTACGTTGCTATGGAGTCAGTTCCAACTATGTCGAACGGACTATTTTTACTAGCGGAAGCAATCAAATCAATTTTATATCAATAAAATCATTTTTTAATCATTTCTTTAGTACGTAGCCGTGTAATAAGTGGGATAATGTACAGTGAGCCGGAAGTTATGGCGAAATGAACACCATCAAGGTGATTCAAGACCCCTCCGCGACTCTGTAGGGGTTTATTTAGCAATAACAGCTGTATGTTATCCATTACATATGTGTATTATTATTATTATTATTATTTTGCCCATACTGTGGTTTATGTGATAATCCTGCTGTTCGTTTTATTTATTTATTTATTATTTATTTATTTATGTTTTAATCTTATTCTTTATTTGTTAAGAAAAATGGGTCTTTGTTTTTCTGGAGGGTATAAAAATGGACGACATGCACACGTGGTATTTCACACTGTATGGATTGTAAAGTTATGTTGTTGATGAAAAAGAAAATTTAAAAAGAATTGTGATATGTATTGCATTTAATTTAAGTTGTTCATCCTAACTTATAATGTGCTGGGTTGGTGTGAAATTTTTTTTTATTTTCCATCCATGTAGCCCTGTGTAGTGTAATATGTGTGTGGCATTTGTGGCTGTGATGCTTTGCAGCTTTACTCACACACCAATTTCAGCCTGTCAGATTCAGTACAAACACCGTCCACAAGCACAACAGGGGGTCCACTGCTAGGTGCGCAGAGAGATGACACACCTGCCCTGTGTGTCGTCTCCACTCTGTTGGCTGCCAGACAAAAGCGGCCTTTCCACCTGCCATATGTCTCACATTCAAATGAGTACGTACAAAGAGACACAGCACATTTACACATGACAATAAAAGTAGTCTACAGTCCTGCACAGTCATTAATTAAAGGTTTAATTCAGGTAGCAACCTCCAGTTCTGAAAAGTGAAGCTAATGCATAAGTGCCTTAAACCTGCATTCTTTCAAATAGCCTCTGATTACAAAAAGAAGTCTGATTGTATAGAAGTCTATGAGAAAATGAGCCTACTTCTCACTTGATTTATTACCTCAGTAAACATTGTAAACATGAGTTTATGGTGTCAATCGGTAGTTTCAAGTCTTATTCAATACAGCATGATGTTCATTTAGTAAATGATGGTCCCATTTAGAGTCAAATAGACCATAAAGCAGGGGATGCTTTAGGGCGTGGCTACCTTGTGATTGACAGGTTGCTACCACGGCGTTGTCTGGGAGTTGTCCGTGTTTACGTCTTATAATTTTAACCCTTTCACAGTGTGTTTTCAGTTCATGAAAGTTAATTATAACCTTTTTGGTCACCAAAAAATGTCTGATTCAGTGTTCGGTTGTACTAAGTTCCACCCTCTTGTGTCACTTCTGTAGTCCACAAACAAATGGATGACGCAAGGTGACTATGTCCACTTCTTATATACAGGCCATGGTTTAACCTCAATGTACTTGTGCTAAAACTTATACTGGTCTGTATCATGCTGCATTTACACTTTTTTGCAATGTGGTGACAAGTATCTGTAGCAACCAAGCCCCCAGGAAGTGCGCTGGGCTTTGAAGCAAATCTTCGTAGTGGCCAAACGCTGATACTACAACTTCTGTGTCCGTCACGTGATGCCATTGGGCCCAAAAAGTATTTTTCTCATAGACTTACATTGGGAAAGAGACCTCTGTAACTCGGCAGATAATGTTTTTTTAGGTAAATCGACATCCCAGTATGAACACTTGAATAGCCCTTATTTAGGTCATAGTGTCCTAAAAGTTGTAAAATGCACTAATAGCCGCTAATGCAGTTATTTCGCTTCCTCCGTTCATGTGAATGAGACCCAGACCGAGGCTGGAGCGAGGGCTGGGAGGCGGAGTTAAAGGAAACGCTACTGCGCCTGATCTATGGGCCCAATGGATGCGGAAAGTCGCCGGATGATCTGGGTACTTTATCTCTCAGCAGACAAGCCATTTTGGCTTCATGCTCCACTGAGCAACTTCCATAGGAATGAACGGGGCCCCGCCTCCAACGCTGTATCCAGTTCTGATTATACATCCATGACCTGAAAGTCAGGGCCACCATTTACAGTATACATGGTATTAACATGCAATCTGTCTGTAACATGTGATAATGACATTAGATACACGGGCCTTCACATTTACACCTGGTATGGCATTAAAGGTGAACACCACCTAAATTAAGAATTCCAATATGTTATTTCCATGGCCTAGGACAGTTCAATCAATATGTGTGAACATGAGCTCCTCTCTCTCAAAGCCAGAAACCAGAGAAGTAAGTCTCAAACTTGTGATGTCATCAGGTATAAAGTCTGGAGCTGCTCCATAGACATGAATAGGAAACTGATTTTGTGACCCACAGAAGATTTGTTTTCTTTTTTATACCCAAATGAGCTTCATTCAATTGTTGTGTTGTCAGTTCTGAAACAGAAAATGTAGCCATGACTACCTGCCGGATATGCAAACTTTCTGTTGCAATCGTTACACAGGTTAGACCCACCGTTGTGACTCCCGGCACTGGGTTTGCGCTGGCTGAATGCTAGCCTCCCCACCCCCCCGTCACCCATTGGTCCGTGGACTGCTGTTTTGAAGCCTCAAGTTCGGCATTTTGGCCGTCACCATCTTGATTTTTTGCAACCAGAAGTGACACGAGATGGTGGAGCTAAGTACAACCGAATGCTGAATAAGAAATTGTTAGACGACCAAAAGGTTACAATTAACTTTCATGAACTGAAAACACACTGTGAAAGGGTGAAAGTTGTAAGACAAAAACACAGAAAACTCCCAGACCGGACAATGCTGTGGTAGCAACCTGTTAATCACAAGGTAGCCACGCCCTAAAGCATACCCTGCTTTATGGTCTATTTGACTCTAAATGGGACCATAATTTACTAAATGAACATCATGCTGTATGGAAGAAGTCTTGAAACTAGCGATTGAGACCATAAACTCATGTTTACAATGTTTACTGAGGTAATAAATCAAATGAGAAGTAGGCTCATTTTCTAACAGACTTCTATACAATCAGACTTCTTTTTTCAACCAGAGGAGTCGCCCCCTGCTGGCTATTAGAAAGAATGCAAGTTTAAGGTACTTCAGAATTGGCTTCACTTCTCAGACCTGGACGTTACGGTGATTCACTATCGCCTCCCGACGTACAAGTGGTATTACAAGACAGGACGGGCCGGGCCTAGTTGGATAGCATGCTCATTTCAGTTGATATCTCTGCAACACAATACATAGGTGTCTTTACATAACGTCAACACTATAACCTCTTCACATTCTGTTGTTAATGTTAATTTCAGTTATTTTTTTGAATGTTTTAAACTAAAATTCTGGCCAGATCTTACACATTGCACCTCTAAATCATTCATCATTCTAACCATAGATTCCATTTTCTCACACCTTCAGCATTGCAGAGGTAACATGAAATCCTCAGTATCTCTTTAAGTCCAGTAGAGTGAGGAATTAAAGTCATGGCTTAGATTGGTGTTTAAGTGACAGATAAGATCTCCTGTGGCACTCTGCCAACCTCTCCAATCACAGTTATTTAAAGCCCTGTTATGCTGAAAGAAATCTTGGATCGGAGGCCAAGAGACAGAAAGAGAGAGGCGAGGAAAGGGCAAGTAACAAAGAGAAAAGAAAAATGGCAATAGAACAGAAAGGGAGGGCTGAGCCTTCACCAGAATGAGTCATGAGATGGACAAAAAGAGAAAGAGTGAGAATAAAAAATTAGGGGAAACACTTTTAGACGATGCAGAAAGAAAGAAAGAAAGAAAGAAAGAAAGAAAGAAAGAAATAAGAGACAAAAAGAGAAACCAAACAGGTACATTAATATGGAAAGGGACAACAGAGAGAAACAGAGAATGATGGAGAGCAGATCTAGCCCGACAGTACGGTCCAGTGGCTGACTGCTGCTGACAGGAAGAAGGGAAGAAGAGGACAGGATTTTCCACTCTCTGAGAAACAACAGATACATAAAAGTAAATTAATAACGCGATGGGCCATCTGTTCTTTTTCTGACCTCTTGTCCCAGTCTAAGGTTTGAAGCCTCAGCTAGGAGCAGCTTTATGTTGCCCCCTGCTGAAACCATGTTGCCTTTTTATTCCTCTCCGTAGTGATTCATCAGGTTGAAATCCCCTTTTCTCCTCTTGAATTTGCTCTCTGAACCTTCGATTCAAGTGCTGTGGCCCTCTGAAAAACTAAACAGGTCATAGTCCAGTCCTAATCCCCACATGGTCCATGGTCATCTCAACCCCTCTCACCTCACGCTCCTCAAAGCGCTAATAACCTTTGACCTTCCCACTCCAGTCAGAGCGAAGCCCCCACTAACCACTGTAGACTCATTTTCTCAAGAAGGTCCTGTTGTCACCTTCTCCAAACTGAATTACATTCACTCACAGGCCCTCAAAAAATCCTCTGCCTCTATCCTCTGATTTAATCTCCTCTCGTAGCACTCCCAACATGAGCATCACAGAAGCGAGGCCACTATGGCTCTCATCCACAGAGTCTACGAGAGCTAGTGTATGATTACGGAATCTAGAAATTGAATCCTTATCCTACTGTTGGATTCGTTGTAACTTATGCTGGATCAGTATACAACGTGGAGTGTGATACGGCTACAGAAGTTCTGAGAAGTAGGCAGAAATAAACAAGCTGTCATGTCTGTAAAGGGCTCTACGTCTTAACCACTTTTGTACAATCAGTATTAGGTATTGCTTAGTGTTTTACTTTGCTTTACTCATTGTAATAATTGTTGTTGATTCCATGTGTGTATGTGTATTATTATTGCAGTAAATAAAGAAAATAAGAAAAGAAAAAAAGAAAATCTACCAACATGTACAATATGAATGTTGTATCATGGCAGTAGCAAATGCAGGAGGACAACCGCTCAACCTGTCTTAAAACTTTGTCAAGGTGCTGGAAAAATGAGTCCAAAAATGGTAGAAACGATGTCCGCACGGATATCTTTTCTACCATCATGGCAGTATCAGAAATTAAAAAAAAATAATCATTGACAAATTAGGTATTTACATCAATATGCAAAATAATTACCAAACTGCAGCAGTGAGTCAAGACTGGTAACCACAGGTTAACAAGCACTGAGTCTATCTCTATAGTCTACTATCTCTGGTCAACGGCTTAGCCATCGGTGTGTGAATGAGTGAATGCTGACATGTAGTGTAAAGCGCTTTAAGTGGTCGGAAGACTAGAAAAGCGCTATATAAATGCAAGTCCATTTACCATTTACATGGAATACCACTCTGTGTTGCTTAAATGATGAGCAACATGGGAGAGCAATGAGAACAACCAATTTTAAAAAGTTGGTGATGCAGTCATTTAACATTATACAGTAGCTCACCTGAAAGTACACTACGTATTTCTGCTTTGCTACCCTGTGACTGTACCGAGCCAGAGGCAGTGTTTAGATAATGAGTTTAAAATCTCATCAGAAAATGTCTGAAATGAAAATGTGCTTCTTTGTACTTTGGCAGATTACAGTTGGGGGATGACGGCTATACAAATCACACACAGATCAGATCATATCCCTAGATTACCTCATCTGCCAATCCTTCCTTTTCCATCTTTTTATCCTGCAATCAAAGCCGTGGATTTTCACACGGCTCCCGACATCAGCCGATCTCAGAGATAATCATTCTATAATTGTAACTCCAATGCTTTCCCAGCTGGTCTCTACTTATATATGTGTTTGTCAGTTGTTGAGTAAAAGTCCCTCTCCTGTCCATCCCTCAGGCTAACAGCCTGTTCCTCGCTGTCCTTTGGGCTATTTTTCATGTCACATTTCCCACCTGCGGAGACCATTTTACATCCCCGCCAGCATGTATTGGGGTTAATTAAAAAGGGGATGCCAGATGGTGCAAGTGACAGAAACCCATTGTTTCTGGTGTAAACAGGTGGTTGTTGGTGTGTTAATGGTCCCCAGATGGAATCACCTGTTTTGCCCTAAAAACAAACAAAACATTTGTGAGACAGGACAAGTTTTAGAAACACTAGTAGTGATTTGTTACAGAGCCAGTGTTTTTTCCCTCACACTTTTAAAGAGACTTAAAGGGACTCAATGTAAGAATCAGAAATTGCTTGTTAACAGTGACACCTGTGGAAGTCAATGACAGTCAGCGTCCTGATGCTCGCGCTTGTGCTCACACTACGTAGACGCGAGCGTGCATCGGTCAAAACGGTGAGGCGACACACGAGACTGAACGTGATTGGCAGGCATCATGTTGATTAACGTTAGCAGCATTAGCAGCTAAAACCACAGTATCACTATATATTTCACATGCTTGGCAGTAATGTTAGCTTACCAAAGGAAGGTCCCTCCATGAATTAAAGGCCCGGCCGATGTTGATCCTGCTTCAGCCTTCTGACCGTGGTCAGAAGGTACAGGGGAGACACCAAAGTTTTGGTCTCCTGAGTCGGAGTCGATAACGTTACTCGCTCCAGAGTTAACCCCCGGCACTTCACTGAGCAGCAGGGAAACACCTTTCTGCACAAACTGCAACTTCCTCTGTACATTCACTTGATATTCTGAAAGCTAAAATAACTCTCTTCCTGCTCCGCTGCTCGCTCGTTTTCTCACACACTCGCTGCCGCTCTCTCTCTCTTGCTTCACCACTCACCTCCCACGTGCATACACACTCCCGCAACGCTAGGTTTCTCCCGACAGGCTTCACTAGATATAACTGTTTTTTTTGTGCATCCGTGGAGTTTGCGTTGGAGTCTGAGTTGTGGTGGAGGCTGGTCCTTTGTTGGTGTTACTGGACTCCATTTCTAACCAAACGTTAGCTATGGTTGCACACTGTTAGCCCTGAAGGCACTCACAAGCGCGCATGACGGCACATCCGTTGGAATTTCCCTAAAAAACAGGCCCGGGTTCTTCACATTAAAAGCAGTCTACAGGCTGATAGCGGAAACGCAGAAAGTCGCAGAAGGTCTTATTTTTTAGGTTAGGTTACAACTTGTTCACACATTGGCAATAAAAACAATTAAAACACATTATATGTGTAAAACGTTACATACAGTCCCTTTAAATATTAGTGGGGAGGGCTTTAAAAGGAGATTGAGGGTTGGAAGATTGCATACGAGCCTGTGGGAACAAACTCTGAAGTATTGGAAAAACACTGTGAAGCATTACATATTGATAAATTACTAATGAGTTAAATTAATTCAAAGGCTTAATCAAAGAAAAAAGGGCACAGTCCGTGGAATGTAATAAACAGACAGACTGGGTCAATCAAGTTGAAAGCTTGTATTCATCATTGATTTAACCCAGCGAGTCCAACTTAATTCGCAGCAGCAACGATGAAGGTGTTTATTTGGTGCACACGTCAAATACAATGGGAAAACAGGACTTCCACAAAGGCCCAGAGAAAAACTATATTGAAACAGTTGAAAGCATCTTGCTTGCACAGCAAAACGTTCAATAAAAACAGTAGGCTACCACTACTTATTGTATGATTGTGTTTTGTTTTGTGGACATTAGTCATTTTTGTGCATCCAAAGAAATAAATTCTTAATTTTTCTTAATTTTGCTTATTATTTTCTTTACTAATGCTTTTTACCGTCTTTTCTCTTGTCAAACCGAAAAATACTGTTTGAAAACTGTTAGAAAGTGTTTCATGTCTGCCATTATTCTGCTGAGCTCTGAGTGGAGCCACAGGCTCAATCTGCACACAATCAGTGCTCTTATAACTAGGAGGGGAGGAGGAAGAACATTTCTGTTTGCCCTGCTACCACTCAGACCTGAGGCCTGTACTACGAAGGGAGTTCAACATACCCAGTATCTTCTCATTATCTGGCTTAACTAACCCTAACAACCGAGATCCCGCCAAGCGGTCCTACGACGGTTTTTATCAACTGGCTCTCTGTTCCTAATTCTGGTTACCTCATGTCCGATACTTGAGTGTCCCAAGACTCCAGCCCTCGCCAATTAGGTCACTTAAACAAAAACAGCAGAAATCTCACCTTTGTGTTGATTGTCCTAGTTTGTTTTTGAGAGTGGACAACACGTTCTCATCCCAGCTCGTCACATACCGTCCCTTGGCGTCACGCTATTTTTGGTATGAAAACCACTATAGTTACCTTTGGCGTCACTTTAGGATTAGGCAACAAAACCACTATAGTTAAGTTTAGGAAAGAACTACATGGTTGTCTTTTCGCTCTTTAAACTACATCACCCTGCGCACTTTCTCGGAGCGTTTACTGTTACCGCGGATAGGTTTACATTAAAGTTAATGAAACACCTGGTGCGTTTCATACCGGTGCTAAAGGGTGCTGTGTTCGGCAGTACCGAACGCCGACGGCCGTGACAAAGCCTCGGTATTTAACGCCCTGGGATTGAGAACGGGCTGGTGTGGAATGGCCCTATAGTACTGCAGTTTTCACCAACCATCAAGTACCAGTGGGTGGTCTCAGGGGGCAGTAAGGGGCCCATTATGGCTTGGCACACAACGATAAGGGACAAGGAGGCTGTGAGAAGGTCAACATTGCGCTGTACCCGAGTGATGCAACAGGCTCAGGAGAAAATCTCCTCTGATCAAACATGCTTGATATTTGCAAGGCGTGATGGATCCCGTCACCACGAACATAGACATTTCAGCATTCAGCAGTACACCACCATGTGTGGGTGAAAGTTTTATCAGCATTTTTTATTTAGTAAATAACCACAATGAAGAACAGACCAAACAAAGTTACGTTTCTGTTCATTTTTGCTATTATGTTCGCCTCCTACTCTTTCACACTCTTTTTTTCCCCCTCTCTTTTTCTTTTTCTTGCTTATTTCTGAACTGGATAGGAGCTAAGTAGGGTTTGGGGACAGATACAGAGAGAGAGATCCTACCTGAACCACTGCCTGGGTGCAGTAACTCAGTAACTAAGAGTCTACAGCATTGACTGTATATAAGAAGTAGTCGTAGACATAGTCACCCTGACATCACCCATTGGTTTGTGGACTGCCGTTTTGAAGCCTCGAGTTCGGCATTTTGGACGTCGTCATCTTGTTTTTTTGCAACCAGAAGTGACACAAGAGGGTGGAGCTAGGGACAACCGAACGCTGAATCAGAAATGTTTTGGCGACCAAAAAGGTTATTATAAGCTTTCATGAACTGAAAACACACTGTGAAAGGGTTAAAATTATAAAACAGAAACGCAGACAACTCCCAGACAACGCCGTGGTAGCAACCTGTAAATCACAAGGTAGCCACGCCCTAAAGCATCCCCTGCTTTATGGTCTATTTGACTCTAAATGGGACCATAATTTACTAAATGAACATCATGCTGTATTGAAGAAGACTTGAAACTAGCGATTGAGACCATAAACTCATGTTTACAATGTTTACTGAGGTAATAAATCAAGTGAGAAGTAGGCTCATTTTCTCATAGACTTCTATACAATCAGACTTCTTTTAGCAACCAGAGGAGTCGCCCCCTGCTGCACTTCAGCATTGGCTGCACTTTTAAGACCCGGAGGTTGCCCACTGGTCTACAGCCATGCTAGTGGCACTATGAGTCTGTGCTTTATGCTAAATGCTAATGTCAGCATGCTAACAATGACAATGTTGACATGCTGATGCTAAGCCAGTATAATGTGTATCATGTTCAGTATTTTAGTTTAGCGCGTTAGCATGCTGACATTTGCTAATTAGCTATAAACACAAAGTACAGCTGATGGGAGTCTCATTAGTTTTGCAGGTATTTGGTCATAAACCAAAGTATTGGATGAATTGAGATTTTGTGTGATAACGATTTATCCTGAGGGGAGCTTGACTTTGTGTACCAAACTTTCATGGCAATCCATCCAGTAGTTGTTGAGCCATTTAAGTTTTGACCAAAATGGTGGACAGACTGACCGACACACTGTCTGTATGGCTAAAAACAAAGTAATAGAGGTTTTTTAAGAAATGTGTGGACCTCAGTACCCAGTCAGGCTGTACTGTGATGCTGTGATGTTCTTTTCTGGAGAGAGTAATTGCTTGCTTAGTGATGTGATAGTTTGTCTTTCACTTCAGCTTCAGTTCATTGCTTCATGAGTGACAAAAAGAGATAGTGTTGGGTAACAAAAGAAAATAGCTCCATTGTTCTTTGTATTATCAAGGATTTGTTTTGTTCTCTTAGCAACAAGTTTATTGTAACTTTGACTCTCTCTGTGTTTTAACATCAATAACATCAAAAAAATCTCAAATGTACTCTGAACGTCATATTTCCCAACAGAACCTTTTTTGAATATCGTTGCTGTCGGGCAGAAACCTTGCATGTCTACAACCGTTACTTTTCAGGAAATGAAAAAAAACTTGTTTTTAAAATAGTTGAACCGCCCCCTCAGGCGCTGAGGTCATGTCGCTAGCTAGCTACACTAGTCTCCTCAGCAAACACTTCAATCACAATGTTAACATCAGAGCTAAATTTGATAAACAGGAACACTGCATAGCTTTAACTTTCCAAGCCGACCTAGAGCGGGCGGTCGCTGTGCTCCGCCACATAGGAAACCAGCGCCGGGGAGGGCCAGCCAGCGCCGGGGAGAGGTTTCAGGAGGGAATCCTCCAACACCAAGCGTCCGTCCCTGACCTGCCAGCCCAGTCGCACAGCGGTTTGTGAAATAGTCACAAAACATAATGTATTGACAATTGACGTAATTGTAAACCGGGAAGTATAAAGACTGGTGAATGTCACGTAGGGAGGATGTCGGGGTGGATGGGTGGATCAAAAAACACAGGACTTTTGCCCAGGACACCGGTGTTCATGTCCTGTGTGAAACGACAAGTCAACGTAGATTTTTTGTCACGTAACTTCCATGCCAAGTTATGGCACTTCCAGAGTTATTTTAACTGAAAATGTGATCTTTTCCACAAGCTATCTAAGTAGTTTTGTTGCCTAAGCCTAACAACGTTGATCTTTCCCTAAACCTAACCTAAGTAGTTTTATTTTGAAAAGACTGGAGCAGGAATTGACATGTGCATCACATGCTGCTGGACATTCGTAGGGAAACGCACAAAAAATACGTTGTAGAAAGTTGGGCTTAGCGTCACAAAAAAAGGGAAATTTATGTCTATGTACACAAATCAAATAGAATAAATTTCGTGACTATTTCACAAACTGCCATGAGACTGTGTTGGACCTGCTGAGTTGAATCCCCCCAGGCAGGCTTCTGTTGAGAAGTGTAAAAATATTTTCGGTTCATTATGAAACTGTGGGAAGCACAACCTCAGACAAAGTCACACAAAATCACCTCGTAATTGTTTATCTTCAGCTCTGCTGTGTGCGGCACTTCATTCAGGAGGAGGTGGGATGGAGCCGACAGTGGGGATCCATTGGAGTTATGAGATTTAGTCACAAGCTATTTTTTAATACTTTTCATTGCTTAAATATTTGGAAAAACTCACAGTAAAGGATGACCAAAGCACTGATTTATACAAAAATAAAAACCGAAATATGGAGATGAGGTTTTTGTCCGACAGCAACGATTTGTAACATGCATTGAGTTTAAATTTCTTTCATTAAGAATTTCTTCCCTCAACACGCCATACATGATATTATTTCATAATTCCTACCACCGTATTTAAGAAGTAGAGACGTGTTCACCCTGCCTAAACAAAGCTTGATATTTTTAAAAGGACCATTTCTCCTCAGTTTGCAGTGTCACCTGGTCTAAACGCTCCTTCAGAGGGCTTCCTCACACCAGCCATGAATAGTTTTCCTGACAAACACTGGTCACATTTTGCTTTAGGTCGTCAGACTACAAGAGGAGCTCTTAGGAGGGCCTGCCAAGTGTTGAACAGGCAGGGATGGGACTGAGAGGCTGGATGAGCTGATGTTAGTGTGCAGTCTGAGGCCAAGCATGTCAGAGCTGAATGCCTGAGAAGAGGCTACACTTGTTCAGGAGCAAGCCAGAGAAACATGGAGAGGCTGGTCAGGAGATGGGAGTGGGAAAAATGGTTTCATCTGGTTTTCTTCGTCATAAAGGGGCAGTTCAACATTTTTTTTTACACTTATTTTTGTGTTTGGCCTCATCTTAGCTTAGACTGGAGGAAGGGTCTATTGGCTAACCTGTCTCTGTCCAAAGTTGAAAAATAGCCCATGCATATCGACATCTTCAAAGCTGTCTTATTTAAATAATATATCTTGTTGCGCCTCAGGAGGTAGAGCAGGTTGTCCACTGATTGCAGAGTTGGCGGTTTGATCCCCAGCTGTGTCCTCGGGTAAGACACTGAATCCCAAATTGCTCCAGATGTTTGGAGAAACTACAGTTTATCCATCTGATTTAACTCTAGCTTTAGTGCAGGTTGCCAGATACCCAGAGGAAAAATCCAAGACGTTCTCATCCGATATCGTCACATACTGACGCTTTGTCATACCCATTGGCGTCACTTTTCGGTTGCAGTTAACACGTGCTTAATGTTGTGAATTAAACAAAATGCAGAGGATTAGGCAAGCAACATGGTTAGGCTCAAAATAACTACGTTTGTAAAGTCAAAATGTGACTGCAGTTGTGAACACGGGACACAAACGAACTGTTGATTGTGACGTGAAAGTGAGACGTAACACAGGATACGAACAGCGGTCTCCTGGATGAAAGCCTTGTTTGTTGGACCCATCTACCTCCCCTCCCACCCACCCGGTGTGTGTCTTTCACACTATTTAACTATATCACCACAGTCACTCATTCATGGGCTTACATTATAGTTAATGGAATGCCCGGTGTGTTTCATACCGGCGCTAAAGGGTGCCTTGTGCGTTGGTATCACACGCAGATAGGCGTGACAAAGTGTCGGTAATTTACGCTCTGGGAGTGAGAACGGGCTGATAAATCCTAATGACTTTTGTGATTTTGAATTAAATGTTTTGCACACACTCATGAGGACCTGACCTGGACTCACCACATAGACACTATCACCAAGATGGCAAGACAGTGGCCCTTCTTACTCCGCAGGCTGAGTAGGTTCAACATGGACTCTAGAATACTTCTATAGGTGCACCATCGAGAGTATTTTGACCGGCTGCATCACCGCCTGGTATGGCAGTTGCACCGCCCTCAACCACAAGGCTCTACAGAGGGTGGTGAAAACTGCTCAGCGCATCACCAGAATGGAGCTGCCATCCATGGAGGACCTCTACAGATGGTAGTAGTATTAATAGCGTGAGAGTCCGCGCAGGGCGGCGGGAGGGGTGGTGGATGGGTCAAACAAACACAAGACTTTCAACCAGGAGACCGCTGTTCGTGTCCTGTGTGAAACTAAAAGTAACGTTAACTTATTCTGTCACGTCAGTCTTTAGTCTCGTGACTTGTCGGTATCGTCAGTCCCGTGAGTTGCTAGTCAGTGAAGTTAACGTCAACCTCAACCTTTTCCTAACCCTTAAGTGGTTGTGTTGCCTGAACCTAACTTCCTGTGAAAACGGAAGTTTATTTTGAAAGGACACTATGCATGTAACAAGCGTATATTCACACGCCGTCCCTGGTCCGTCATAAAGTAATGCAAGAGGTGCACCCTGTGCGTTGGTCTCCGATGCTGCACTGACCAAGCGGCAGTATTTGATGACTTGGGAGTGAGAATGTGTTGATAAATCTTCTCATCTCACTCTCAGAAAGAAAGAAAGTGTTATTCCCCAAATGCTCAACCATTCCCTTGATCTTATTCCTTTGGTTGGTTTTCTTCTCTAGTCTTTTGCATCTCCTTGTATCCTCTCTTCACTTTATACACATCTCCTCTCTTCTCTCCAACCTCTTCTTTTCCCTTTATTTCTCTTCTCATCTTCCCGTCCTCCTTATTCCGTCTAATTTGTTCTCTCACGCCTTCTTCTCCCCTCTGTGTCTCCTCTTCCTCGTCTTCTGTCTTTACTTGTAAATCTTCTCCCCTCTTGTTTTTCTCTCGTCTTCACCTCTTGTTCCTTACTTTTCTCTCTAGCTTTTCACACTTTTTTTTACGGAGCTGTGAATGTTCTCTAAAGTCACTGGGTCTTCTGTTGCACTCCTCCTAAACCCTGGGAACAGCAGATAAGGAGGTAGATCTCTCCTCAGGGTCTTTTCTCTCATACTCGCTCAATCCTAAACCCTGTGATCTCCCTCTTTGCCCAGGTGCTGAGCCTCTCATTCCTTTTCCTCTGATCTCTTTGCCTCATTTTCTCAGTCATTTTCCTGCAATATACAGAATTTCTCTTGCATGTTGTCTCCAACGTTTACTTCCTGTCTCTTCATATCTATGTTTGTAAGCAACATTGTCTTTTTTTTGTTTGTCTCACCCCTCCTTCCCCATGTCAATCTCCCTCCCCTTGTCTGTCTCACTTTCTGTTCATCTTCCCCCTCTATGTCTTTCTCTCTGATCATAGCTGTGCCCTTGCGCAGTACGCTGTGTGATGCTTCAAAAGAGCAACAGTAAGTCTACTTTTCTCCCGATGGCGACGTATTTCTTGCTGAACGCCAAGATGTTGCGGCGAAAGACTTGGTAAAGGAGGAAAATAAGACAGAGATGGAAAAAAAAGATGAAAAGACAAAGGAAAAAATTAAAGAGAAAACTCTGAGAGACAAAAAACAGAGAGAGGAAATCCAGAATGAGAGCAAAAAGAATGTGAAATTCTCTCTCGTGGCAATATGTTTGAGGATCACAGCGTGAGTGGCGCTCACATGTCAGCAAGGCGATTGGATGGAGTTGTCTTTGTTGCAGAACACAACTGAATAAATCATAAAAAGAGCAGCCATGTTTTCTGGGGGGCTATCTGGAGTTCATCATGTGAAATCACAACACATGCATACATGTTATTTCAATATTTCAGCTCTTACTATTGTTGATGGAATTATCAGACAATAAACATGGCCACAATAGTACTCTGAATCACCAATATAATACAACACTTCTGATATGTATCGGGATCGGGGAAGTATTTGTCTCTATAATTTTTACCGAAATACGGTCCCATGGTGGTCCACCGGAGGGGGTGGGACTTCGCCTCTCTTTTGTATTTCAGTTTTATATCCTAAGTGAGGAGCCTCAAAGTCAAACTATGAATTGCAACCAAGCAAACAATTTCACCATTTCTTATTTTGTTCATGTGTACACACTTTTATGAAACTTAAGTTAAACTGTATTTTCTAAAGAGATCACATGTCCTATGCACATTGAAGAATGCAAGGACATTTTGAAGAATTTGCAGCAACAAAGCCTAAAAAAATATTAGTATTTAAAGATAAATATCAGCCATTATTATCAGCTTCTAAACACGTGGGTGCATCCTTAATGTCCGACCTGTTTGATGACACAATTTCCAAAAGACTTTATGGCAACACAGGCGATATCTGTGTTAAAATCTACTTGAAAACCTCTTGAAAATACCCATCCTTTTCAGAATGTCCCTATTTTCTCCAGTGTGCAGACTTTAAAGAACCTCAGAGTTTTTACTGTAATCTGTGGCGAGGAATTCCTCTGGCCGTTTTCAAAATGTGAGATTCGGTGTCGAGAACACATGAGCTCTTTCGGTAAAGTTCATTCTGCCTCTTCCCCCCTCCCTTCTCCCTGTTTTTTGTGCAGTGACATACAGGAACCCAGTCTCATGTTGGGAACCCATGTGTTATGGATCTTTTATATCATTTTTTTTTTTAAAGTTAACAGTGTTTGGTTTGTCTTCTTGCCTAGAAGAGAACATGAATGCTTTAGTTTATTACATGGCTTTGTTGAATACTCGTTTCTGATTGGTAAATCACAGCGTTCTACGGTCTGTTACTTCTTTATAGCAGACCGTTGCTATGTATAACAGAACATTGCTGTATATAACAGACTGTTGCTATGGGCACAGTTCTGATGTTGAACTCTAGCGGACTTTTTTTGTGTAAAATTATTGATTTCTTAAAGATAGGGTCGACGATCTTGGAGAGCTAGCATAATTTGAAATTAGCATGCCTCAGGAGCTCCGTCTAAACCCACCCCCTCCCCTCGGGGCTCCTTCCAAGGCAATGCCCCCCCCACACACATGCACGAGCACCGCCGCATCATAACTATTTCACAGACACAGAGTGGAGAGAGGACCTCAACTCAACAACTCATGACAAGTAACCGCGGCAGTGCTACTGCAGAGCTGAGTTTTCTCTTCCATTCTCCAGTAAACGTGCGGCGGCGACGCACTTTGAGTTCAGGCTGGTGCACGCCAAGGGTAGAGAACGAGCAGGGAGGCAGGGAGGCATCTGATTGGTTCTTTACAACTGGGTGCAGAGGCAGTGATGGGTAGACGTTTTTACAGGATTACAGCAGCTACAGATGACGGCTCTTTTCCAGTCTTTTTCAGAGCTCATAAGTAATGGATCGCTGTCGGGGTGTAAAGACCATTTCAACCAATATAACAAATAGTGTCTACTGGATAAAATCGTCAACCCTGCCTTTAAGTAAGTAGCCGTGTAATAAGCGGGATAATGTACAGCTAGTGGGTCATTGTTGTGAAAGAAACCCCTTCAGGGGTCTACCCTCCGCTCCACGTACGGGTGTGGCATCGCACTGTCGGGGTTTCTTTCACAACAATGACCGGCTCGCTGTACATTATCCCTTCCTTAGAACATGGGGTAGTAGTGCACTTCAGCCTCTTGTGGTCGAAAAGAGTATTACAACAACAAAAACAAAATGATCCTTGAAAAACTTTTTTATTTTTACCTGGCAAAACATTTTTTTCTTCACCTGTATACCATAGTCATAGTCACAGGACAGAAAACAACTTACGGCTTGTCCACACCAGGAACGTCAGGAGCGCGTGACGGCTGCGTTACCTGTTTTTTTTTTATTTTGGCATATGTTAACAGGTTAGAGCAGCCACACAGCCCGCATGAGACGCGCAACTCAGCTGCGTCTCTTCTGGAGATTCGAGGACTCGCCTATTTTTAACGCAAGCCGGTTCAGCGCGGTTCACAGTAACAACAGACAGTGAAAGTGATTGTTTGATAGTATATTGACATCATACCAGCAACATTACTACAGTTGCAATGTCTAGATATCTGTAGAATATGTCACGGACATGAAAAAAGTAAAGATTTATTTTTAAATCAACGCTTCCTGCTTTCATTTCAAAACAAAAGCCCTCGAGCGTTTTTCTGTGGACAGGATTCCTTCATTTGTTAATACAAGGCTTTTATTCTGAAATATGTGCAGGACAGTTTTGTAGAACATGCAGTGACTTGCATGGCTCCATGAATGAATAAAGCATGGGGTTTTAATTGTGGATTACTACTATTATTTACAAATGAGCACACACTTCTTAACCTTTTTCTGTCAAAAATAAATATAAATTACATTTATAATGAAATGAAATGGTCATTATGAAAGAAAGAAAGAAAGGACTGCCAGCAGCAGCAGAAATGCAGCTGGTGTGAACACCCAACGCGTGAATCACGCAGCTGTTCGGCAAGGCAGCAGCCAGGCGCTGCTCAAGCGGGCGGTCTGGACACGCCGTTAGATCAGACTGTTTTACTATTATTATTATTATTATACTATATAAAAAACAACAGGTAACACAGTCGCCACGCGCTCCTGACGTTCCAAGTGTGGATGAGGCTTGACTCACATACCCCCGCTCACTGCTTGACCCCTACTAAAGTAGGGCCAAAGGTTTTGCCCTTTTGGAACTAATGGAATTAGTCTATTGAGCACAATCTAGCTTGTTATTAGCATCAACATGAAGTGAAGTTAAAAATGTTGGGCACCCTGGACTTCTAACCCCCAAAAGGCACAACTAGACCACACTGTCAACCATCATACCAAATTTGAAGTTCCTAAGTTAAATAGCTTCCGAGTTCTGCTCCGGAAACAAAATTGTGACACGTGAACGGACGGACAGATGGAAGGACACACGGAGCGATATATACCCCTGACTATGTTGTCGCGGGGATATAACAAAATTATGTCACACAGAAGTTGCCAATGTTTACTCCTTTCCTACTTGCAAAGATGGTAAACAATACAATGTAATAAGTTATCAAATACAAATTCCTGGGACACACACCAAGCATGCAATACACCATTGGAAACACCTTGTAGTGGTTATATGTTCCACCATCACAGAACAATGAGTCAAATATTTTGATTTAAAGTAATTTTTCTTCATATTTACCTTCAAAACAAAGGATATAATTAATGACACCAAACTTGTGGGGTGAGGTAGAAGTAGAGAAAACCCAATAAACTTGTACTTGCACTTAAGTAGCCTCTCATGCTCGCTTCCTCTGCCCACAAGCCCAGGAGTTTAAATTAAGCACAGGAAATTCAAATGAAGTCCACATAATCTCTTGGAGTTCCTATATCTTTACCTGAGCATTTAGAATCTAATATATCCCTTGCCGCTCTTGGCTTTAAAGCAGTACTCCAAAGTTTGACATTGGGAGGTCTGAACTTGGCTGAGAACTTGGCAGAGCCACATTGTTCTTTCCCGTAGCCTGAGAGGGAAGTGTCAAAGACAGAATTGTTCATTAGTAGGAGAGTCAACGGCTGCACACGACAGGCAGGATTATGGTGAGAGACTGGGAGGGAGACAGGGTGGAGGAGGTAGAAACTGGCAGAGGGAGGACAGAGTGAAAGTGATGAAACAACTCCACTCCACCTAAAAATAAGAGCATGTAAAAAGCACTATATATCTGTTTTGTTAAACAACATTGTAGCGCTTGATCCCTCTGTAACTGCTGTTTTTAACTCACTTCAAGTAGCATTAAAAACAATTTCTACAAAAGTCTTTACATGAAGTAACACCTTTCTTGTCTTATTTCTGCAGGAGCGGCCACATGTATGTATGCATGTGTCACTGTGTTTTATTTATGTTTTTATGTTTTTATGTACAAGCTGCTCCAAACCAATTGCCCCTAGAGGGATTGATAAAGTTGTTTGAATTGAATTGAATTGAATGTAAATGTTTTTATTAGGGCTTTCAATCGATTCAAATATTTAATCAAGCTTAATCGCATGATTGTCCAAAGTTAATCGCGATTAATCGCAGCTTTATGCAAATGTATGTACATATTGAGCTGTCCATAGATCCTACATAAGACATTTTAAAGCATTGTATAATGACTTATAAGGTCAAGTATTATAATACTTAATAATTGCTGGTCACTCAGTGACATTTTTTGCAAGGATCCTAGTATAATTCCATCCATCCATTTTCTTCCGCTTATCCGGGGCCGGGTCGTGGGGGCAGCAGGCTAGGCAGGGAATTCCAGATGTCCCTCTCCCCAGCAACATTTTCCAGCTCTTCCTGGGGGACCCCGAGGCACTCCCAGGCCAGATGAGATATATAATCTCTCCAGCGTGTTCTGGGTCTACCCCGTGGCCTCTTACCAGTTGGCTGTGCCCAGAAAACCTCCAAAGGGAGGCGTCCAGGAGGCATCCTGATCAGATGCCCGAACCACCTCAGCTGGCCCTTTTCGACACGAAGGAGCAGCGGCTCTACTCCGAGCTCCCTCCGGATGTCTGAGCTCCTCACCCTATCTCTAAGGCTGAGACCAGCCACCCTACAGAGGAAGCTCATTTCAGACGCTTGTTTCCGTGATCCCATTATTTCGGTCACTACCCAAAGCGCATGACCATAGGTGAGGGTTGGAACGTAGATGGACTGGTAAATCGAGAGCTTCGCCTTCCGGCTCAGCTCCCTCTTCACCACAATGGTCCGGTACAGCGCCCGCATAACTGCCGACGCTGCACCAAACTGCCTGTCCATCTCCTGCTCCATTTTGCCCTCACTCGTGAACAAGACCCCGAGATACTTAAACTCCCTCTCTTGGGGCAAAGACTCACTCCCCGACCGGAGGGAGCAATCCACCGGTTTCCTGCAGAGCTTGATGAAGCCAACAGAACCACATCATCTGCAAAGAGCAGAGACGCAATTTTGAGGTCCCCGAACCGGACACTCTCCTTCCCCCTGCTGCGCCTTGAGATCCTGTCAATGAAAATACAGGACTGGTGACAAGGGACAACCCTGGCGGAGGCCAACACCCACTGGAAACGTGTTTGACTTTGTGCCGTGTATACGGACCGAGCTCTCACTTCGGTTATACAAGGACCGGGTGGCTCGTAACAGCGACCCCGGTACCCCATATTCCTGCAGTAACCCCCACAGGACTCCCCGGGGGACACGGTCGTAAGCCTTCTCCAAGTCCACAAAATTAATGTAGACTTGATGGAAAAACTCCCATGACCTCTCCAACAGCCCCGCGAGGGTAAAGAGCTGGTCCACTGTTCCACAGCCAGGACGGAATCCGCATTGCTCCTCCTGGAACACACCCTCCGGTCCCCCTTTTTTTAAAAATGGGGATCACCACCCCGGTCTGCCATAATTATTATAATTCCCATAGTTGTAATACATTATAATCTTTACATAATCAGTATAATCATATAGCGCATTATAAGTATGTTTACAATGCATTATGGACATGAGCTTGCAAAAAAAATGTCAGTGAGTAACCAGCAATTATGGAGTATTATGATGCTTGACCTTATAAGTAATTATAAAATGTGCTATAATGTGTTATGATTATTGTTATAAACAATTATGAATATTTATGAGTGATAATAACTATAATTATTCTGTGCTATAAGCACATTATAATGCATTATACGTATGTTTATAATGCATCATAGACATGGGCATCACAGAAAGTGCTACCAATGCAATGCTTATATCTGCTTACAATACATTATAGTGTGTTATTATTTATACACTGCCTATAAATGCTAAATAGGGGGACTTGAGTGTAAAGTGTTACCAGATTATAGTTTCCCTTCATTCAGGCACTGAAACTGCTGTTATCCAACATGTCATAGCACCATTAACTGGCTATTACACTCATACATCATCATCATCATTGCTTCAGGTTCATGCAAAAGTATTCATTCTTCAACATAATCTGCATCATTTCTAGATGCAATGAAGTCACACTCCTACTTTGCTGTGACATCTTGTGCAGAAACCAAATTGTACAAAGAGCCGTGTGGACATTATTTTTTTATATAGTTTATCTTGATTCTACACATGTTTGAGTGTGCACTTTTATTTAGTAGCACATTCTCACCTTAGCAGCATCAAATCTTTTCTGTAAACTACAAAGACAAATGCAATGTTTGGACACCGGCTTTGTTCCTCAAAGCATCCAAAATACAGCTAAAAACAAACTGACTACAGTGTTGCCCAGATATACCTATAACTTTGGAAACCCTGATTCTATCTATTATGTTCTTTTACCAGTTTCTATCTAATTAGTTGATTGAAGGAGGACTGCAACTCATCATGAGTATCAAAAATCATAGAATTTTAGTAGCTTACGACTAGGGCTGTCAATCGATTAATCACACATTTGCCCATAGGAGATAGTAATGAAAGGGGGAGAGAGAGAGAGGGATATGACATGCAACAAACGGCCACAGGTCGGATTCAAACCCTGGGCCGCTGCGGTAAGGACTCAGCCTTGATACATGGGACGCCAGCTTTACCAGGTGAGCTATAGCGGCGCCCCACGATTACCCATAGTTAATCGTGATTAATCGCACATTTTTGTGTTAAAATTGTACCTTAAAGGGAGATTTGTCAAGTATTTAGTACACTTATCTACATGCGAGTGGGCAAATATGCTTACTTTATGCAAATGTATGTATATATTTATTATTTTAAATCAATTAACAACACAAAACAATGACAAATATTGTCCAGAAACCCTCACAGGTACTGCATGTAGCATAAAAAATATGCTCAAATCATAACATGGCAAACTCAAGCCTACTATGTTGACCTATGATACAATAGAGACAATACAATTACAGTACAATCAAGGCAGTTATTGTTATTAGTTATTGCACAGTAATAAGAGCACATATTGCACATGTATCAGTAGTGCAGTTTATAAATTACAAGAAATAATGTATCTGAATATAAGGTGCGGTAAGATGTAAACATGTACTAAGTTAAGCAATATAAAGTGCGGTAGGATGTAAACATGTACTAAGTTGAGCAAGGGTTATGTTTTCTGACAAGTATCTGACTGTTTAGATCGGTTCCGTTCCATTCCGTGCAGTTTTATGTGAGTGACTGGTAGTGTTCAGCTCACCTATGACGCTGGGGTAGAAGCTGTTGTTGAGTCTATTAGTCCGTGATGTGATGGTCTACCAGAGGGCAGCCGTTCGAACAGCTGATGTCCAGGGTGGGGAAGGGTCCTTCAGGATGTTGGCTGCTCTGCTGAGGCAGCGGGCGTTGTAAAGTTCCTCTAGAGAGGGCAGTGGGCAGCCAATGATTTTCTGGGCAGAGTTGATGACCCTCTGAAGGGCTTTCTTGTGTGCCACTGAGCTGCTGGTGTACCAGGTAGAGATGCAGTACGTCAGCACACTCTTGATGGAGCAACGGCAGAAAGACACTAGCAGCTGCTCTTGCAGGTTGTTCTTCCTGAGGATCCTCAGAAAGTAGAGCCACTGCTGTGCCTTTTTGACTACCGCTGTGGTGTTTGTGGTCCAGGAGAGATCCTCAGCGATGTGCGTGCCAAGGAACTTGAAGGCAGGGACCTTTTCCACCCTGCTGATGTGCAGTGGTGTGTGATCCGTGCTGTGTTTTCGGAAGTTCTTTTGTCTTCGAAGGGTTCAGGGCCAGATTGTTTTCCACGCACCACCCTGTCAGTTTTTGGACTTCATCCCTGTAGGCTGTCTTGTCATCTCCTGAGATGAGTCCGACCACAGTCGTGTCATCCGCAAACTTGATGATGGTGTTAGGGCAAGTTTGGAGCATTATTTAGCCTCCTAAAGTATGGCATGGTTGATACCAATGGATTCCTTAGGTTTTCTAGTTTCATATGATGGCAGTATTTTCACTCTAGATTTAAAACTGAGCTACCACCTATAAGTCGCAAGTTGCATTAGTGGCGTAAAAAAGAATTTGCGTTAATGCGTTATTATCGTGTTAACTTTAACAGCACTACTTATGACATATTTTGATGTTTTGCTTTCCTTTTTCTGAAGACTATGGTGAAAGTGAACAAAGCATTGAGGCAGAGGCAAAAGTTAAGTCCTTAAGAAGAATCATTTAATGTCACGGTTCACATGTACGGGCCTGCATGCCGCTACATATGTTTGTGCAGCCATACTCAGAGTAAAATATCCAAGTATCAGATTGAAGGATGCTCCTCTTTCCTTTATTATTTTCTGTCGCACTAAAACTTGTCTTGCAGTCCACTTCTTTTTTCCAGTGCTTTCAAACGTACCATTTTGTGGTCCCCAGCCGAACTATACAGATAGCAGCACGCTTGGACTAAGTTCATCACCTGAATGGGCTAACAAATGAGTGGGAAGTTGGAAGAGAGAAACCAGGACAGGCCCATATGATTTGTCTCTTTTGTTCTGTTTGATGATACATTAGGTCAAGAGAAATTGTAGTTGTTACCAAGGCTTGGAACAAAGTTAGAAGATCAATAACATCCCCTCCCTGTGTGTGCGTAGCCTTGTGTGTAGTGTTGATAGCTCGTTTTGCTTGGCCAAGGAGGAAACTGGCAAGAGTGCTCCTTCCTTTTTCCCCCTGAGAATAAGGAAGGCAAACCACAAAAAGACAGTGATTAAACACAAGGCCAAACTTTCAAGCTGAAGCACACGGTGAGTCTAACAATGGGATGCAATGAATGTGTCAGGGGCCAGCCCAGTCACCAGGAGAAAAATGTTGCCATTGTACGTTTCTGCATACCACGGATAGGTTGAATGGCGTCGTTTTTGCATTCGGTCAGAGCAAGTGACATAGTACCATGAGCGACGCGCAGAGCAAGTGATGTATCGATCGACCGTTGTTTTGAAAGTCACATGGTATAATTCCAAGTATAACAAGCGAGAAAGTCCTCTAAGGGTGGGCAGCTGAGGTGGTAGATGGGTCAAACAAACACAGGACATTCACCCAGGAAACATACACAGTTCGTAGCTATAACTACAAAAAGTAATGCACTGTAATTCGTGTATAGGCTATCCCACAAAATCAATTTGTTTGCAATTCATGTAATCGTGAACCAGGAAATATACAGAGCGGCGAACGCCACGTAGGGAGGAGGTCGAAATGGATGGGTGGGTCAAAAAATATCGGACTTTCGCCCAGGAAGCCGCTGTTCGTGTCCCGTGTGCAGCCAGAAGTCGGCGTTGAAGTAACTTACGTAGTAACGCCACTCTGTAGTTAGTTTAAGCCAAACCACAATCTTTTCCTAAACCTAATGAAGTAGTTTTGTTGCCTAATCCTAACCAAGTCAGTATTTTCATAAGGCTAGCTAAGTAGCTTTGTTGACTAAACCTAAGGAAGTTGTTTCCTGTGAAGACAGAAGTTTATTTTGAAAGACTGTATGCATGTAACAAGCGGAAATCGACATGTGTTGCTGGACATTCGTAGGATAGCAAACGAAAAAGGAGATAAGATATCGTAAAATATCATACAAAACCGTTGTATGAGAATATGTTGGCTTGTTACATAACGTAAGAAAGTCTGCTAAGGGCAGCTGTTATTTATTTACGCTAGTTACGTTGTTATGGTTGTTATGTTACGTTTATCATTTAAACACAAACCATGATCTTTTTTTCTAACCTTAACCAAGTTGTTTTGTTGCCTAAACCTAACCAATCGTTTCACATGTTAACCACGTGGCATTGTGAGTTTCTGCAAGCGTGATACAACGCTGATATCAAAAATATTTATGAAACATATTTTTGGTTCAGAAACCTCCACATTCAATGTATCTGTGGTTTGTTTATGGTCAGAGGGATCATGACAGATCAGGGGTCTCATTTATAAAACAGTGCGTAGGATCCATACTTTTGGCGTGCGCCAAAACAAAAATCAGACTTATAAAACTGTGCGCAAGCACACCTGCAGGCAATATTCCCTTTATAAATCACAGTGCACCTGGAAATTTGCGCACGTGGATCAGACTCATATCCCGCCCTCGACACGCCCACTTTCAACCATAAATGGTCAATGCAAAGCACCTCATGAATGTTTCTGTATAGTAATGAACCTGCTGATCAGTGGATCTTTACGGTGAATCACGACGACTACCGAGAGGAAGACCAAGAAAAGTTTTTTCTGACAGAGATCGAGGAGCTTGTGGGTGAGCTGGTCCCTGAATACTCGTTGCCTCCTGACGCGGGGAACGCACTGGGCGCGTCGTGGCCGCGTGGCGGCTGCGTTACCTGTTGTTTTTTATTTCGGCGTCCATGTTAACAGGTTAGAGCATCCACACTGCCCGCGTGAGACGCGCGTCTCTAGAGATTTGAGGTCTCAGCTGCATCTCAGCTAGAGCTCAGAGGTCTCGCCTATTTTTGGCGCGAGCCGCGCGCGGTTCACAGCAGCAACAGACAGAGAAAGTGATCTATTGACAATATATTGACATCATATCAGCAAGATTACTACAGTTTCAATGTCTAGACATCTGTAGAATATGTCACAGACAGTGAAAGTGATCTATTGACTGTATATTAACATCATACCAGCAACATCACTACAGTTTACATGTCTCTATCTGTAGAAAATGTTACGGAGATGAAAAAAAGTAAAGACTTATTTTTAAATCAACACTTCCTGTTCTCATTTCAAAATAAAAGCTCTCAAGCTTTTTTTCTGTGGACAGAATTCCTTCATTTGTTAACACAAGGCTTTATTCTGAAATATGTGCAGACAGTGCTGTTGAACAGGCAGTGACTTGGAGAGCTCCATGAATGAATGTAGTACGGGTTTTAATTGTGGTTTATTACTATTATTTACAAATTACCACACGTTTCATAACCTTTCTCTGTCTAAAATAAATATTAATGATATTTATAATGAAATGAAATGGCTATTATGAAAGGCAAACTCTATGTAGAAAGAAAGGGCTGGCAGCAGCAGCAGCAGCAGAAACGCAGCAGACACGCAGCTGACACGCAGCTGAAACGCAGCTGGTGTGGATGACCGACGCCTCAATCACGCAGCCACCACGCGACGCAGACGCCACGCGGCCACAATGCGTCCAGTGCGTTCACGGCGTAATTCTTTCATTCACGTAGTCCTCGCAGTGCCAGTGCATCCACCATGCAGCATGTTATGAGTCTCCGCAGTCTTTATATGTTTACAGCAATCAGACTGATCGATTCACTTGTCAAAATGATCGAGACAATCAGTAATATCACCTACCTGGATATCATTTGAAAAAGAAAGTTTGATAGGTGAACACAATTTATTTATTTAAGTTTTTATGGCGAACTTGGCCTGTATTATGATTAGGACTGATAATGATCATGGGGACATGGAGTGTAACGACGTCACTGGCTTTATTTCTGACTGGAGGAGGCAGAGTGTGTGACGCACCGTGGTGGCACACTGGAGACCGTCTGATAGTTGCATCGGATAGCTGTTTTCAGTTTGTTTATGTATACTGTATCTGTCCCTATCTAATAAACCATAAATAAATGAATAAGTCATGTCATGTTAACTGCAGAGATTTTACACACAACAACTTTATGAAAACTAAACTTGGTGATATCTGCACGCTATTAGAAGATATTAATAAAACTATTGGTGCTCTGTTTTGCCATTCTTTAATGCCATTTGATGTAATCTTGGATTTCTACAACCGTCGATGATTTCAACAGCTGCTCCACAGCTGACCACGAGTGTCGGTAGTCCGGCCCTCTCCTCTGTGCTCCGGAGGTGGAACGTGATCGTGAGGGGGACTGCCCATTGTTCCGACAACCCAATAGTCCGACAAATGCCCCACTGGACCCAAAGCCCATTAGACCGACAGGCCGTTATCCCGAAAACAAATTCCCACTGGCCCTTTTATGTGGTCGGGACCTGGGGCTTGAGTCCCGGTTAGCCTGTGCATTAAGACAGTGGTGCAGGGAGAGTGTGTATTGTCAATACAACGGGATTTCGAAACAATGGGTGTTTGATTTCGGGATAACGGCCTGTCGGTCTAATGGGCTTTGGGTCCAATGGGGCATTTGTCGGACTATTGGGTTGTCGGAACAATGACATGTGACCATGGTGAGACAGCGCTGATTAAGCGAGCGAACTTCTCTTTTGTGTCCCCCGTCAGTGACTCCAAACATACATTTCATATTGGTCTGATACCTTTTTTGTTGGTCTATCATTTTTGGTAGATTTGGTGAGGAGTTAAATTCCCACAGTTTCCTTTTAGATCCCAAGGGACCCTTTTATTATTATTTCTGTGTGCAGTTTATTTATTTGTTAGTTTCCCAGTAGCGACCCCTGTCATTCAGGTTTTTGTTTTTTTTGGGGAACATAACATTTGCAGAAATAGCGACATTTTTTGTGGCGACTGGGTCGTAGGGTAGGGCAGATTAGACAGTGAAGATGGGACGAGGAAGGAAGGGAAAAAGTCATGAGAGGAGGAAGAATAAGACGTCATATATCAGGTTTTAAATATTGTTATTGGCATAAAACAACATAAAGCCCAACCAATAAAGCAAACATGTTATGTTAAACACAGTCTGTGCAACAACTCCCAGCCAAAAGCTACAAAACATAAGCCAAAAAACTCACAAAAAAGAGACACTAAAAGCCAGAGCTCTGGCCCGTGAAGCCAGACCGAGAGAAAGACAGACAGATGGACATGGATGGAGACAGAATGCCAAAAGAATAAGGGAAGTTCACAGATGAAAGAGAAATAGATGAACAAGGAAGTAAAAAGAAAAGAGGTCGATGCTTTATCTGTGTTCCCAGACCCCAAAATCCCTTTTGGCTCAACATCAAGATAATTGCAGTTGCTGCTGTTTTTTCAAGCGCTGTAACAATTGATTTTACAGTTCAATCAATTAATATATTTCCTTGTTGTAATTGCAGACTCATTCCCACACACCCTCCATGGATAGCTTCACAGGGATAGGTTTTGCTTTTGTGCAGAGAAGAAGATATAGAAAGGAGGAGGAGGAAGAACAAGAGAGAAAGAAAAAAGGGAAATGGAGGAAGTGTTATTTCACAGAACTGGCTGTGATTAATTCATTATTAATGGCTGCATTCCATTTGGGTGTAGCAGTTCCAGCTTTCTGGTATTGTGTGTGCTGGCGCACTGTGATGGTTATTAGTTACATGTGTGCTTTTGCTGCTATGACAAGTCAAAATGCTGTGAAAAAAACCTATGGCAGTGCTGACACCTGGATTTCATCATCTCTTTGGGTCATGGAGAGTCAAACTAAGTAAACTTTCCTACATTGGAAAAAAAAAAGTCATTTGAATGTGTATAATTTAATTTGTACTGAGGCTAAATTTTCTTTCCTTTCTTTCTTTTTTTCAAAGTTCTTACGCGGGTGGGGGACATAGAGATTCTCTACATTCTCTACTTCCTTTTAGGGCAACCCATTCCAAGGCGTATAAATAGCACAACATTACACGGACATTCCACGTGTTGTGAGGACACATTTTAGCCTGTTCATGTGTCATTTGTACACCGTTTTTCGCGTGTCATTTGTACGCCACGCAACAAAGCTACAGTAACGTCCACAGTTAGGTTTAGGCAACAAATCCAGTTAGTCAGGTTTTGGAAAAACATCACAGTTGGGCTTAAAATAAGTACGTAAACTAAGTAAAATACGTAAGGAAACAACGTAACTACGGAAAACACGTCACTAATGTCATTAAACAACACGTGAACAACTAACTTAACTAGCAAAACAAAATACTGGTCTTGAACACCGGCCTCCTGGTTGAAAGTCGTGGGTTTGTTGGACCCATCCACCTTCCCACCCGCCCGACATAAGCAGTCTTTTTCACTTTTTATTCTACGTCACTAGCTCTGAGCGTAGCATATTTACGCGGCTGCGTTTACACTGCACTCAGTACAGACTACATGGCGTACAAATGACACGTCAAAAGCAAGAAAGGCGTTCGTATTGCACTGTTACATGCCCCGACCCCCTTCCTTCTGATCATGCTGATCCTAATGTCCCACTCATGGGCTGTGGTCGAAAAGTAAAAAAATTACGTCCTAACGTCTTTTCCTAATCACTTTTCCTTGACCTCGATGGAAAACATCATGAGGTCAAGGAAAGAAGAGAAGGAGAATTCAGAAGGACTTAAGAAAAGACATCCGCGGTGAAGAGAATTCCGACTGCACTTTACTAGGCTCCGTAATTATGATGCGGCGGCGGACGTTAGTGACGTGAGTCTGCCGTGGTGAAACTGCAATGTTCTGAAGATGGACTACAAAAGGCTCTGCCGCCCCCCGTGCGTTAAGTAGCTCTTTCAGTGACAGGCTGCTTATATATATATATATATATATATTCTGTATAGAGATATATATTCAGAATAAATTCTTGCACGTCCACAGATGTCCAAAAGGGGTCCTGGTCAGACGTTCAGATATTGAACCCGCATTGCACATCCACCAGACGTACAAAAGTGGGTCTGGACTGACGGACATTATACAGACATGATCTGAACGTCTTCCTGACGGCAGATGTTTGCTGGGTTAGTGGGGGGTTAGTTTGGTTTTTACTTCATTAGCTCTTGTTTTAATTATGGTCACATATTTCTGTTTGTTTCAGTAAAATAAAAACATGTTTTTTGACAACTCTTGATTCGTGTGGTTATGTTCGACCTCCTCGTTAACGAGCTTTTCTCGGGGTCGTAACATGCACACTAAATGTCTTGCTCATTATTGTGGCATTCACATGCCTTTTTGTGCGAACGGGCTGTTTAGGGACACTGTTGCACATGACTCCCATATACTTGATGCACTGGTCAGTGCTTTTGCTGCGTGGAGCTTTGCTCTGACCTGTAGCTAGTGTTACAGGCCTCTAAGAAACACCAGAGACAGACAGCAGGCGATTTGAGGTGGGATGCCAACCCCCTTGTTAGCAAAATGCCCAAAATGCATGCCCCTTGTTAACCTGCCATCTCCAAACTTGTCTTGTTTTACTTCCTGCCTTTGTTTGTTTCCAGCCTGTGTGATGCTGGGCCCGTCCTTATTAGTTTCACTTGCCCCTCGTTATCTCTCTCCTTTACTTGTGTGTTTAGACTCAGTGCCGTCCCTTGAGCATTGTCCGTTCGTCTTTGTCTTCATTGCTGTGTGGAGTTTTACTACAGCATTGTGCGTTACCTACATTGCTCAGTCTGTAAGCTTTTTGCACTATTAAAATATCATCACTGAATCTGCCAGTTTCTGCGTCTGCATTTGGTTCCTCCCTGCTCGTGCTGCTTCCTTCGGCCGGGAAAATGTTGCTGGTGCTTTTATAGCAGTAAGTGTGACAGACAGGACAGTACCTGAAATAAAAAAAATGTGGTCCAATCTGAAGGTGGAGGGAAAAAAAAAAATATTTCAACACACCGTCAGAGCGTATCTGCTACTGGTGGGGGCAAGAGCTCACCCGAGCTCACACCTCTAGAAACCAGAATGTATGGCATTTAATTAGTATCAAAACCCGGAATAATATCCACGAGCGGAAAAGCATCCTCCCTTCCCAGATACAACATTGTGATATTTGGAGGAGTGGATGGTCACGTGTTCTGTGCTCTATGATTGGACAACGGTGTCACGTGTTCATGAATTATTCATGTTCTGCCTTCGCCATCAGACAATGTGTGTGTTGAAAGTGACCAATGAAAGAGCGGACACATCAGTAACTGTCAATTCCATCCCCGCCTCCAAAGTCTCAAAAGTCAACTTGAGGGGGGGCAAGTTGAGCAGTTGCGAGCGCGTAGAGAGGGTCGAGCGAGCACTCATCACAGCCCCGCGCTCGTGTGACTGCCTTTGTGCATGCGGAGCAGAACTGCTCCCTCGGGAGGATGCTTTTCCACTTGCCGATACTGTTCTGTGTGCACGCGGGTTTTGATCCTAATTAAACGCCATTGTAATGGCCTCTATACTCGGGGGAAACAAGTGTATGTGGCATGGTGTTGGAGAAGGAGGGAGACACCGACGTGGCTGAGACTACAGACGAACCCGGTAAAGCACTGTTTTATCTATTATTTAAATGGCTGTTTTAACAATTTAGACGTGAAAAAGCACAGTGGGCTCATGTGTTGTGTCCTTTAGTTCCTCTTCCAGAGTTGGGAGCGGTAGGTGGTGAGGAGAGTCCCGGTGTGCAAGATCAACTGTTGTTTGAATTAACTGGCGATATACCCGTGCATTAGACAGATGTGTTGTAGGAGTGGCCTTTCAGGACCCCTTGTCGACTTACCAGGAAATAAAAAATTTTGACCGCTTCTACTTTTTGTCAGATTGTTTTGTCGGTGTCATTTGAAACATTACGATCGGAACAGTTTGCTTGAACATTCATTACGCGGACGTGAGGCTGTGGTTGCGACGCTGATCTCAGCGCGAGGACAAGAGAATGATACAGTAGTTGACTAACTTCAATAAATCCTTTACAACTTGTTCTTGTTGTCAGTCTGGTATTTGTATCATATTGTTATTAGTATGATGTCTAGTTGATTTGAGACCTGTTTATACTTTCATAGAGCCTGTAAGTGACACATACAGTCTGAGACTTGAACCCATTCAACTGTGGCAAACTGTGATCCGCTCAGATTAACTTGTGATACAACATCTGTAGGCTATCTACCAGCAATCATGTTTTATATTAAAGGCTACAGATGTTTATCTCTCTCATCACAACGATATGCAGCTAATTATGAATGTTAACTCATTTTGCAACTGGGGGGGGGACTAACAACAACTATGTTTGTATACAGTAAAAGCAGAGACAGACGACAGTGAGGCTTAATCAAAGGGACCAGGCAGAACAGTAAAACAACATTATATAACTCAAAACACCTGTCCAAAATCTTCATTATGGCCACAACAAATGTGGAATTACCTTGCATTGCCTAAAACGTAAGTTTTAACACACAGTTGAAAGAACTGTAAGTCTGTTTTCAAGTAAGTTTAAAGTGTTCACAAGGTGTTGTTTTGATAATTTATCTTCTCAATCTTTTGTTAAATTAACACCCTTGTCCAATGTCCACATGTTTACCAAAACTTGGTGCCATTACCACAATACAATATTACCTTCAAGGTGCATATTTTGGTGGAAAATGTTCAAAAGAATCACCCTCCTACTACTGTTCACTGTGATTTATTGCAAAATACTTGTGAAAGTACATGTGAGTGCTTATACAGTGTAGTCTAAAGCTGACTTTCAGTAATTGCTTCAAACTAAAAATAATGAACTTATTTCTGTTGCACAATCATATCAGAGTTTCTATTGGCCTAAAGCTACGTGGGTGGAGTAATGGACACAATATGCTTGTTTCATTGGCGCAAATGGTCCTCATCTATACATATGCACTTTTTAATGATACAGTATAATTTTCATTTCATACTTAATTATTTTGCTGACCACCTGGCAGAGTGCCACAGGTCGCCCCCAGACCCCACTTGGAGAATCGCTGCTTAACAGTTTAGGCAACACAGTGTGCTAAGTGCTTAATTTACTGATATAGGCAATATTAACAGTGCCCAAATTCAAGTTCAAATATGCTATGTAAACTCTGTTTTGTATAGCATCTACACTTACTCATTGCTGTGACTGAAGGAAAGACAACAATAATGATTAGCAATACTTCAGAATCACCTTTATTGACCAAGTATGTGAACACATACAAGGAATTTGACCCCATTTTTCTTGCATTGCTCTCGGTATACTTCTACAGAAAAGTAAAAAATACAAATAAGAAAATGATACATTGGTCTGCAGTCTTGACTGTCCGTTGTAGCCTGTTCTTGTCCTGTTTGGATCCAAACCAGCCAGTGATGGACGTACAGAGAACACACTGGACTACTGCAGTGTAGAACAGGATCAGCAGCTGAGGCAGGCTGGATTTCCTGAGCTGCTGCAGGAAGAAGATATGTCACTTTCATGTTGTACATGCAGTACAAAAGTAGTTTTGATCTGTGGAGGGACGGCCAACACATCTTGTGATGATTCGGTTTGGTTTTGTTGTAGGTTTTCTTGTTTGCTCTCTCGTGGCTCCTCTCGTGGCTCCTCCCACGGCAGCAGACATCATCATCATCATCATCATCATCAACCTGACTATAAAAGCCTGGTCTTCACTCCACTACTCTGCCAGATAATTCTGTCTCGTTCGGTAGTGCTTGGTGTACTTTTTTTCAGTGTTTTTGAAGTGACTTATTTCTTAGCAGTATTTAGCTGACAGTTTGCAGTTTTCTCGTGTTGCTCATGTTTTGTTTTTTTCTTTTCTTACCTGTGTTTTTCCTGTGTGCTCAGGTAATCCTGTGTGTCTCACTGCTTTGCCAGTCTCAGTGTATTCGGTGACTGAGTTTTTCCATGTGCTCAGCCCTCGTGTCATCTCTGGGAATCCATTCCCTCCTCACCAGTGATTATTCTACGAGCCAGCCAACTCCCTGTCTTCACTGCCTGCTCTTTTGTCTAATAAACTCTCTTATTTTTACCTACCTGCGCCAGTCTCTGCTTTGGGGTCCAAACAAAACCAAAACCTAACACATCTAGTGTAACACCACAGAGTGCAGGTGGTGCACTCAATCCGAAAGGGAAAAATTTAAAAAACAGACCTTAAAATGATGTCAAAACATTGTCAGGTTCACATCAGTCAGCCATTTTAGGATGTTAAATTAAGCAGTTTAAACTCCATTAGGCATTATCATATTATTTGTTACAATTGTATGGCAATGGGTGTCAGATACTGGGTTTAAATCTTAGCTGTGCTTTGTCCTTTGTGTGGAGTCTGTGTTCTTATGCTCCTTCAGCCGCTCCAGTGTCCTCCAAAAGTGCAGACATGCAAGTTAGGTGAATTAAACTACACATTTTCAACCTATCCAAGGTGCATCCCAGTTGTCAGCCGAACGTCGGTCGGGATATGACCGACCCCCCATAAAGTCAGTGACCCAGAGGGATCACTGGCCTAATAGAACTATCTACCCATAAGTAGAACTATGCCAACCACTAAACAAAGAAATAAAAATTTACTCAAAAGTGAAAAAAAAAAATATATAAAGCTACATGACCGTCATCTCGCCCCGCCCCTTCGGCCCGCTACTTCCTCCACCCATCCTCAGCAACCCTGGTACCTGAGAAGCACATTTAAGATGACAGGCACAGCAAGCACAAGTCAAACAGGCAGTATGAAATGACAATACAGGCTACATGACAAAACACACAGGGGCAAGCGACAGCGCATCAGCTAAGACATTATCGGTTCCTTTAATATGTCGAATGTCCAGAGCGTAAGCCTGAAGAAACAAAGACCATCTAATTAACTTCTGATTTGGACACCTCAGAGACTGTAAAAACGTCAGAGGGTTGTGATCCGTGTAAACCACCAGGGGAGCTCCTCCTGCCCCTACATAGACATCAAAAGGCTGCAACGCCCAAACAAGTGCCAACCCTTCTTTCTCACTGACAGAATAATTAAGTTGGTAACGATTAAACTTCTTCGAGAAAAACCTACTGGTCTCACCACCCCCTGGTCATCCCCCTGGAACAAGACGGCACCTGCTCCCACCTGGAGCATGAAGGCATGATCGAACCGCGGCGCTGCCAGCACAGGAGAAGAGCACAACAGAGACTTAACATTATCAAATGCTTGCTGACATTGAGATGACCAGACATATTTTGCTTTGGACTTCAGCAGATCAGTAAGGGAACATACAACAGTGAGTTCTTACAAAAACTCCAATAGTACCCCACTAACCCCAAAAAGCGCAGCATCTGTTTCTTTGTTAAAGGCTGCGGGTACTCAGCTACTGCTGTAACTTTGGCCTGGAAAGGAGCAACACGACCCTGCCCTACCACATGACTCAGGTATGTCACCGTTGCCATGGCAAACTCGCACTTGGCTAAATTGATAGTGAGGCGCGCCTCCGCCAACCACTCAAACAGTGCACGAATGTGCTGGAGATGAGAATGCCAGGTGTCACTGTAAATAACTACATCGTCCAAATATACAGAACAGCCCTCCAAACCTCATACATTGTTATTTTGGAGCATTTAATCAACTTCTGAGTCGAGATATTTGCGCTTATCTGATGACATCCGATAAAACCGCTGTTAAAAATCGGCTGCGCATCTCCGACATCAATGTCATGCTCTATCCAATCCGTGCGTAATGGCACGTCGCCAAACAAACAGGGATACCTCCGTACAAGCCCAGACAGTTCATCACGTTTTGACTGAGATAAATGTGACAGTTTATCCAAGTGACTCATTTTTTTTTTTTTTATTTTTTTTTTTTAAAATCGGCCACAGAGCAAACTTTCATCCGGCTCCGGCACCCCATCTCCCTCCTGCGCAACAGAGACTGGACTGACCCTCAGAGCCGGACGCACACTACCCTGTTCCGAATCAGCACCAGACACACGTCAATCTCAGCCCCTGAGCTGAGCTCCCCAAAAGTTCGACACAGCTGGAATAGGTCATCTGTAAAAATATATAGGCACAAATGTAGTTTAATGCCAATACAGACACATTTAAGTATACCTGGTAGAGCTCTGTATACCTGAATTATTTTAGCAAAGACATTGCAATGTTGAGCCGTGAGATGGCAACACCCTTCTGGTCCACAGGGTACTAGATCTTCTCATGCAACAAAAATCTGATAAATATAATTCTGACGACTTTAGATGATAGATAGCCACAGAGATAATAAAATGGTTACCTTGCACACAAACACGCCGCATGATATTGTGTCCTGCTGTTTAGGATGCCCATCTCCCCAACAGCTGGGCACTTTTTGCAGATCAATGTGTCAGGGTATCAGTTTAAAGGGTGGACCCAAATGCAGAGTGACCGGGCAGACAAATAACTTCAAATAAAAGCGAGCTTTAATAATGAAGCTGAAGTCCAAAAATAAACAGGCATCAAAGAACAAGAAGGCAGATAGGCAAACAAAGTACAAAGAAACAAAACACCAAAAACTGAAGTACTAAACGACAAAAGGAACTCCAGGAACACAGGCAGGATTACAGGGTTGAACACAAGAGACGAGGCAGACTAGGCAGGAGCGACAACGAACTGACAAAGACAGAGGGGAACACATAGGCTTAAATACACAACGGTGATTAGACACAGGTGGAACAAATCAGGGCGGGGCAGACAATCGAAAAAGGCGGGAAAACAAACAAAGGTAGGAAGTAAAAACAGACAAGACACAGGAGGAGTGAATTTTAAAATAACACAGGAAACACTGGAATGAATGAATATAAAAGAACCTTAATCCAAAACAAACCAAAATCACAATAACAGAACTAATAAACCAAAAGGAGAAACATAAGACAGTCTTAACTTGTAACAAAATGAAAAAAGTCCAAATGTCCTCTGGCACAGCCAGACCATGACACAATGTTCTACACAGATAAAGATTGATTACAGTTTGGCAATTTTAACATAAACCCAAGTAATATCATTTTCAATTCAAGATCAGTTGAACCTTCACAAGTACAAGTACAAGTTCACTCTCAGATGGTCTCATGGTTGCGTTGAGAACTGTTAACATTACAATGAGTGTCCAGTGTCCATTGTGACAGACCGCTCCAGCTGCTAAGTCATGGTTGAAAAGGTACAACTAGAATTAAAAAAAATGAACAAATCATAATGAATATGCACATTATATATATACAGTCCCCTCAAAAACTATTTGAACAGCGAGGCCAATTCCTTTATTTTTGCTGTACACTGAAAACATTTGTGTTTGACATCAAAAGATGATTATGAGACAAGAGATAAGGATTTCAGCTTCTATTTCCAGGTATTTACCCTACCTAACCTACCTACCTAAGATTGGACAATATATTCAGTCAACTTGTCATGAGAACACCAATCTATGGTGTGTCGGAAAATATTTTATTGATATATGGGTTCAGTGAATCCTTTGTTTTTTCTATTTTTCTCGTGTTATGATAAAGTTGTAGTGCAACTATTGATGTAACATGATAACAATAAAGGCTTTACAGTATCTGTAAAATGTGTCATGTGAAATCATGTTTAATATGAACAGTATCTGCTGATTTCGAACTGAGCTATATACTAAAAAGCAATCACATTCTGATTTTGGTATTATTCAGCAATATTGTGTGATGAACAGTGTCATGTCAGGCCCACTGAAGTAATGGAAAGGAAGTCTGCATAAAATCTTACATACAAGTATTTGTTTTCATGAACAGCATTAGCTTTTAATTGTACTTTTTGATTAAAATTATGATAATCAAATAAGTAAGAAACCACTTACCACTATATTCCCCTTTGCTGTAAAGCACCATAGTCAGCTCTGTAAATGTTGAATGCGTTCTGTAGTGCGAACACATTCAAACATACAGAGTCCAACCAAGGATGTTCCACCATGCAGGAGATCTCGTCCTCGAGCTGCTGCATCCATCATGTATCCTAGAGTGAACAAGGCAAAAGTGAGCATGGCTCACATACCCCCGCTCACTGCTTGACCCCTACTAAAGTAGGGCCAAAGGTTTTGCCCTTTTGGAACTAATGGCATTAGTCTATTGAGCACAATCTAGCTTGTTATTGTCAAAAATTTAGAGCACCCTGGACTTCTAACCCCGAAAAGGCACAGCTAGACCACACTGTCAACCATCATACCAAATTTGAAGCTCCTAAGTTGAATGGTTTTAGAGTTCTACTCCGGACATGAAATTGAAGTCGAAAAAATCACAGTTTTGGGCCAAAATTTGGGGCACCCTCGACTTCTAACCCCCAAAAAGCACAACTAGACCACACTGTCAACCATCATACCAAATTTGAAGTTCCCAAGTTAAATAGTTTTCGAGTTCTGCTCCGGAAACGAGGACGACGGACGGAAGGACAGACATGCGGAGCGCTATATACCCCCGACTACGTTGTCGCGGGGGTATAATTACATATGGTAAGTCTCATGGTATGTGAAAAATATAATGTCTAAACACACAATTCAGTATAGCTAGCAAAAATGTTACCTGTGGTGTCTCCATTCAGCATATATTTTCTGCTTCGGTTGGCATTGTTGCACAATTTCTACATGTGCACCTGAACAAATAAATAGAAAAATGTGAGCATTTCAACAACATGTGAAGCTAATGAGACTATAAACCTGACAGAAGATGCAAAAAAGCTGAGGTGAATGAGCACTAAGCTTTTTTCACATTTCTAACGCACATCATGATAGAATTTAGTAACAGTAAAGTCATTGCAGGTAATGTTGAGATGGAGCACAATCGAGTTTACAAAACACATCACACAGCTTAGAATTAAACTAGAGGACGATAATGATACTGACTTGTGTTGTAGTGGAATGTAAAGTAAACAAAAGAAACTGGTTGCATAAAGGAAGCTATATTTCATCGCCTTACGTTACTCTGTTCAGGATATATCAAGTAAAATATACGCTACCAAGTGGGAAACATGCAACGTACGTAGCGCCTAACGTTCACTAAATTGCGCTAATTAGAAAAATTGCTTATTGACCAAAATACCTCACAATAACATTACTTACAGAGCGGTGAAAGTAGCATTAGAGCTAACATTAGCTGCCGTTAGCTTCCGTGCCGACCCTCACATCAAGTTAGCGTAAAAATAAAGTTACACAAAAAGAAAACAGTTGTTGGTTGCTGTTTGTAAACACACAGCATTCAAAGTTGGCCACTCAGCTCAACGAGCCGAGAGGGAGAGCGAGAGAAGCGATGGTCGAGCAAGCTATGGATTGAACAAAGAGAGAGCACCATCAGTGAGAACAAAGCAGTGAATCAGAGAAATAAAACTTTATTTTCTGATTGTTTCACGGTGGTTTAGTTCTAAAAAACAAATAAACACACAACTAACTCCGCAAAACCCTGCAAGAAGGTGCAGAGTTGCCGGATTTTTAATGAATGCAGCCGTAGGACAGGATGTCCTCTCTGCTCGGTGTGTGTGTATGTGCCTCGGTCAAAGTGACACACCGATAGCAGCGACCAACAGCCACTGCACACAGCAGAGGAGAGACAGAGGAACAGGTGAACTCACAGCGATGCAACAAACCTGTTCTCATCCGTCAAATACGGCCGCAAAGAATCCGAAGGGGGAACTTGAGCCCATCGATGTATAGCGCAGAAGCAGAGGAACGTGACAAAGTGGCGATATTTGACCATCTGAACGGGCTGCACACCCTGTGCGCTGTATAAACGTGCATTCTTTCTAATAGCCAGCAGGGGGCGACTCCTCTGGTTGCAAAAAGAAGTCTGATTGTATAGAAGTCTATGAGAAAATGATCCTACTTCTCACTTGATTTATTACCTCAGTCTACAAACCAATGGGTGACGTCACAGTGTCTACGTCCACTTATTATATGCAGTCTATGGTTTTCACAGATCACATCTTTTGCGTGGGAAGTGATGTACGCCTCTTTCAGGCCCCCTTTTGTGGGCACACAACTGTTATATAAGAGACCCCTCGCCTTTCCAACGAAACAATGTGACATTTGCAGGTGAGGGGAGGGTTAACGACTGCTCTGTGCACACATGAAGACACGATGGCAGAACAGAGGACCAAACTAGTGGTTATAAATGCTATAAATGATGTTTACTCTCCACTACACCTCTGGGCATAACTCACAGGAACAAAGCAATGAAAATAAGACCTAGGCTGTAAAAAACTGGAATTTCCCATTAAGACTGACTTTTTTACAGTGCATTCGAGAGTTTTCATTCCAGCCACAGACCCGACATCACTCATGGGCGATGTTACCACCCAGGCCTTTGTAATAACTATTGAACACTGATGTGTGTGACTTTATAGCCAATGAGCAGAGGGACTCCCATATCCTTCCTGAGAACTGAGGTGCACCTCCACTCTTTTCCCTCCTCGTCTCCCTTGTGTTTGTTGCTTCCCCCGCATTCATCTTCCCATCCCTCTCAAGGCCTCTCCCTCCACCCACTCCTCTCCACAAACCTCCTCTCTTTCTTTCTCCGTCTCTCTCTAGCTGCTCAGGCTGGACATTGAAGTAGGATCCTCAGTTAGCGACAGCCCACCTCTTCTCCCACGCACACATGCACCTCCGTCAGAGCCCACGCAGACACGGAGCACGACTTCCTTTCAAGTCTTCTTCTAAGTCACCGGAGTGCATCAACGTGAATACATATCTCATTATTCCGCATTCAAAGTGCACATTCAAAGTCATCAGCCTGCCACTCAAACGGGAACACGATAAAGTGGTGCTTTACATAGAGCAAAGGCAGTTATCTGAAGTATGTAGGCACACATTTGTGGAGGAAAGAAAAAGATGAACAAAACAAAGTTAGAGGCAGAGGGAAGAAGGCAACACGTGAAATCTGTGTGACTGCCTTTCACTTCGTCTAAAAGCAAGTCAATCTGTTTGAAGGATTTTCTTGCTTCAAGTGTTGTTTTCTTGATAGCAATGGACTGAAGTGCCTTTTTCTTCTTTATTGTTGTGAAGACAAAAAACAAGCTCAGCAGAATTGGAAACAAATGTTATTTTCTCACCCCACTCGCAGAGACATTATTTGGATTTCACAAACATCGAATTTCAATATGGATGAGAATCAATTACTTATTAAAGCTGCAGTAGGCAGACTGGAGCAAATATGATTTAAGAAAAAAAGTGATTTTTATAAAACGGTCACTATATCCAGACAGTAGTGCATGAGACTCATGTGCCTCTGTGTCCTCCGGTGCTCCTAATGGCATCTGCAAGATTTCACAGACCGGAGGAAAACAACAAATCAGAGCTGATCTGAAGCCTTGGTGTCTCTGAGCAGCTGTCAATCAGTCGCAAACTCTGATCAAACGGTGAAACTAGGCAGCGCGGATCAAATATGAATCAATATTCTGTTACTGTAATGACTATTTTTCATTTAAAATGTTTTCAGAAACATCTTGTAGTGTACTGTTTGCTGTAAAATTAGAAAGTTTGTGCCGTGTTGAGGAAATACCAAGCACCGCCCACCAGCCGGAGCAAACTTTCTCATTTTACAGCTAAACAGTACACTACAAGATGTTTCTGAAAACATTTGAGGAGAGAAATAGGCATTAGAGTAACAGAATATTGATTAATATTTGATCAGCGCTGCCTTGTTTGACAGTTTGATTTGAGTTTGCAAGTGATTGACAGCTGCCTCCATTGAATGAAAAGCCAATAGGAACGCTCTCTCTCTGAAATGACCTGCGATTGGCAAAGTCTATCGTCACAGGCTAGATTTTTTAAAGCCTGAAAACAGAGCCATGAGGAGGTGCAGAGGCCTAGTTATCTCTCAGAGCACTTGAATTACAATATGCTAAAAGATTTTATGGATTTTTTGCCCAATGATGCCAAAAATATTCTGCCTACTGCAGGTTTAAGGTGGAGGGTTTTTTGCAGAGTAGGCTACAATTTGCTATCAGTCTCCTAATCTGACTCTCTTTGGATCTTACTCATTCCTTTCAGTGTGTACACTACGTGTGTATAAAGTACTAATGTAGTAGTGTGTATTTTATTGTGCAGAATTATGAACAGGGCATTATGAATTACTGTAAATTCATATGTAAATTATGACTTTTAGACTTTTATTCTGAAGAGTACAGGTTAACACATCCGGAGTTATATTTCCAACATGCTCTCATCCCAACTCTTCACATACCGCCTCTTGTCCGGCATCAAAACCACCATAGTTAGGTTTAGGAAAGAACTTAATGGTGGTGTTTAAAACTACTGCGTTTGTACAGTGAAAATGACACTGAACGTTGTGTACAAGGGACATGAAGGAGCAGTTGATTGTAACGTGTTGCACGGAACATGAACAGCGGTCTCCTGGATGAAAGCCTCCCGCCTGCCTAGTGTGTCTCTTTCGCTCTTTAAACTACGTCACCACACTCCCGGCGCACTTTCTCGGGAGCGTTTACTGTTGCCGCGGATGGGTTTACGTTATAGTTAATGGAACGGCCGGTGCGTTTCATACCGTTGCTAAAGGGTGCCGTGTGTGGCGATACACTACGCCAATGGCCATGACAAAGCCTCAGTATTTATATGGGGATGAGAACGGGCTGATATTTCTTACAATTCCTGCCTATTTCCTAAAGTGGTCTTAGCACATTTTTCTGAAAGTAAATATTTTGTTATGTAGAGATGTACACATTCCTATAAAGGGGAATGTTCTGTGATATTACAGGAAGTTTAGTGACTTTATTTTACGAACTGTAATGCACTTCCGCAAGTTTTTCTTCCTCCTTTTGTTATGGCAATTTCCCTGGAAAGGTACGCATTTTTTCTATGTTCTTTTTACTTTCTAGGTTTTTGTCATATATGTGACTTGTGTAAAACTAATTCATTGATACTTGTGGAGCAAGAGTTTTACTTCTTCTAACACAGGTACCCGTTAATAAAGTCAAAGAATGCGTAGCAGGGCAGGCTGTTGTCATACACTGTTCGTAGCTTTACCCACGAAAGAGAGCAACAAACACCACTTACGGAGGAGGTTGGGGTGGATGGTCGGGTCAAAAAACACCGGTGACCGGTGTTCGTTTCCTGTGTGAAATCAGAAGTCAATATTGATTTATTTGTTACTTAAGTAACGCCACTTCTGGAGTTATTTTAACCCAAACCACGATCTTTTCCTAAGCCTAACTTAGTAGTTTACTATGAAGACGGAAGTTTATTTTGAAAAGACTGGAGCTGAAATTGACAAATGCGTCGTGTTTCTGGACATTCCTAGGTAAACGGACAAAAAATGAGGAATAACTTTTCGTAAGATATCATACAAACTATTGTATGAGGATACGTTGAGCGGGGTGTGTTGTGACCATGTTGGATAGCGTGCAGCATTACACAGGTACAGACAGCAGTTATGTAAGAGAGACCATTTGAATGCTTTGTTTTTCTACAGTTGCACAGCGGTCATGCTGATGCCTTGCAATAAATTGCAGAAAGACAGTCCTAGGAGGTGTGGTAGTCATCACTATACAATTCATCGCAACGTCAACAGCAAACAATGGTTTTGAGAGAAAAAAATAAATTATTAAAATGTGACTGATGGGTCTGTAAAGCTTTGTTTATACTCGTGTGTGACACCGTGACACGGGCCTCCGTAAATGGTGCACACTATGAGCATGCACAGGGGCATTTACGTTCAGCGCATTGTTCGTTGCGGTATGCTCCGAAACACCAGAGGGCGTAGAAACAAAATTGTCTGGATAAGCAAGAAGTCAACGAATGTTACCGAAAGAAGCCTGATGTGTATAACTTTTTGCCTTGCAGGGGAATTTTAATATTCCATATTCCATGAGACTTTTTTTTTTTAGCTTTTTCAAAACGATCTCTCATTCTTCCACAGAATGCAGCAAAAAGCTTCTTCAGTGTGTTGCCTATTTCTTTCCAAGAATGACATTTGACTGTCCCCTGTGGTCTCTCAATGTGCTATTTTACCATTTTATTTTATTCATTTACTGTTCATTACACTCTAATCTTACATTTTTTAGTGTTTTATTTGGTCATTGTTGAAAACGCAAACCTCCATGTAAATAGATGACTCTTTGTTTGTCATAGAGTCATAGAGATGTCTGAACAGGACAACCTGCTCGGCCAGTCTTCCCTCAAAGGCGTCCATATTGAAATGAAAAGCGCAGCAGGCACGTAGTTACAAAAATTTAGAGATGCACGACCAAGCGCCGCGACAACTTGCAGAGTCTTTGCGCACGTCACGAAAGCCGTAATGATGTAATTTTATGGCGGGCACACCTCGCGCCAGCTTCACTTAGGCGACCATAAATCCACCTTTACTGTCTTAGTGGACATACCCTAGACACACAAACAAAAAAATCCCTTGGAGGTTGACCAGAAGTGAGAAACAGCTATATTACTCACAGCTGTTGAGAGGGCACAACGACAGTCAGTCCTTCACAACCTCTGTGACTCACTGCTCATTAATCAACACTTTGAAAGGGAATCCCCTTCAGTCCAACAGCAGCAATGAATGGCCTTTTTATGTGGGATTATATCCGTCTGTTCATGTGTAATTGTACTCTTTACTGTTGAACATTGTGGTATACTGTATGTTCTGTGACTAAATATGAGGTAGATGGAGGCACTACTTGCCATTCTGCATTGTAAGATGGAAACATCCATCACCATGGATACTGACACACACATTGCTTGCTGTGTTCCCGATGTATTTGACTTCACTACATGTTATGTGATGTTGTATAAAGCCAGCATGAAAAAGCTTTGTGAGAAAACTGTGGAAAAATGTCCATGTGCCTCACAAAAATCATATTTGATAACTTATGTGTACACGATTTTAAACAACAACACTAGGGCACACTCTCTGTTATAGGATTTTATTGTCCATTTTCCCCCATTAACTGTTTTTGGATGGCGACGAACACAGTGAACCCTCCAATTAAATGCAGTAGAGCCCCTGTGTGTGTGTGTGTGTGTGTGTGTGTGTGTGTGTGTGTGTGGGGCGCACGCATTTTTCAGTTTGCCTTCCCACACCTGTCCACGCCCATAGTGTGATCCCTGCACACCTGTGGCTCATTACCTCTTCAGTCCCTCTGACCTGCTGCCTGTTTCACCAGCTGCACCTCATTCATTATTACTCACTGTGTGCAGCAGTCAGTGTTCTCCCCAAGTCTTGGCAGATTGGCCAAGCTGCCCTAATGTTCCTGCTGCCTCCTGACTTGCCAGTCTACCTTAAGGGTAAAAACACAGAATGTGACGAGGCAAACAAACAACTAAAGCAGCCGGCCGCCTGTGGGCAGGTCAATGGTGCGGTCAATGCAAATGCACTTTACTGCTTGTGTCTACTGTTGTTGATAATTCAGCTCACAGCGAGACAAATCTGTGCAGGAGCTGCATTATTGGAGTGCTATTTCAACAGTAACATTTTTAAGCTGCAAATTGCTTTTATTAATAGTAAATGTTCAAGAAATGCCAGGTGTCATGGTTATCAGCCATCACTGTTCACCCCTCCCAGATCACGCTGGCTGTATTCAAAACCACATACTATACAAAATGTAATATGTAGTATGCAGTATGCAAACAGAAGCAAAATCTACAGTATGCCAAAATTACCCGGATGTCATAATGATTTGGAAAAAATCTCCATTATGCATTGGACCAGTCTACCCACTGTATCCCACAATGCAAAGCACTGGAACAGTACAGGCTATGGTTACAACAACAGCAACCGACCATTTTTCGTAGCTATTTCATCACTAAATTCACTTCTCACATTTTTTAGGCGAGAAATCAACTGTGTAGATTTAGAATATTGGCAGTTTTACAATATTAGATGGCTCCAACACTTTCGAAGTTTAGAAGCTCCACAAACTACCGTGACAGTAAGCCAGCACCTGCCGGGGTCGCTACCTCGCCAGCCGGGCAGTCACGCTCACAGACCGCTATGAGCTGGCTGGAGCTTTCTAGAGACCGGTCTGTAGACAAGAGACTTTTATTTCCTTGTTGACGGATGGTTTGTGTAACTATCACAACACAAATGTCCATTATAAAATTAACGGGAATCTGTGTTTATCTGCCTTTTTGAAGTTGAAAAGCTCCACAATTGCCCGCGGGCGTAACTCGCTGGAGAGACGGTCACGCTCACAGGCCGGCTACAGAGCAGCAGAGTGGCGAAAGAGGGAAAGAGCTGCGTCTGACGGGGCAGAGAGATACCTGCTGAGACAACATGACCCTCTTAACAGTTTTAAACAATAAAAACTAACACATTCTAATATTTGTAGGGAGATCATTCCACTGTTTTGTTGCTATAACTGAAAAAGCAGTTTAAGTAAATTTTGTTGATGTTTTATATTTACTGTCTTCCCTCGTTGATGATCCTGTTTGTCTTACTTCACCATGAGCTGTTAAATTGTTTAAGGGGTGGTGGAGCTAAACCTGCACTATCTTATAAAGTAAACAAAATTGGTCATAAACAAACAGCAGTTTTGAATACAGCCACTGTTTCTGCCCTGAGGTGCAGCCTGAACGGTCTGCAGGTCCTGACTACACTTTGTTGTGTTTTGGTGCACAATCGGAGACTGGACACTGGCATTGCTGAACTGAGGTTTATTCCTGCTTTTGCAGGAAAAGGCATATGAATGCCATGATATGCGACATAGAATAAAAAGCGAGAACAATTGTTTGTTTGACAAGTTGTCAAACTGTGCAAGAGAAGACAAAAAGACTGTTGCACTCCTGTGCCCACTTTTTCTCTCCCAATACCCCAACTCAGGCTGTCTGCTGATAATGAGTGCCAGTGCTCCTTTTCCCCCAGAAAATAGAATCTTCATACGTAATTGTGTGGAACCCCTCTGAATTATTATGATGTAAGGTAACATGAGGCCAAAAATTACTGAAATTACTAAAAACTGAGTTAGCAGCCTACATTGACATTGACAAAGAAACTGTATTTAATGAGGATTAATCACCTCAGGCTGATACCAAATAAAAGGTGGATATCAGTGCCTATTACGATCTGGCATACATGTACATCTCCAGTCTTCACACGAAGGAGCAACACACGTTTTACACATGAAAGTCTATTTACTGAAGTACTACTGTAAAAAGCCTTTTGTGTCTCCTGAAGGAGCTGTGTGAGGTCTGATAAATGTCCTCAAGTGATGTCACATAAATCAGCGTCAGTTGGGGTTGAAGACTATGAGTTTGAAAATGAAAATAATCTGGCGGTGTGGATTTGGAAATAAGTGATATACCACACCTGTTACTCGCTCGTCTCTGCTTTGGGCTATAGCAACTCGAGCAGGCGGCAACCTCTAGTTCTGAAAAGTGAAGCCAATGCCCAGGTACCTTAAACCTGCATTCTATCTAATAGCCAGCAGGGGGCGACTCCTCTGGTTGCAAAAAGAAGTCTGATTGTATAGAAGTCTATGAGAAAATTACCCTACTTCTCTGTTGATTTATTACCTCAGTAAACATTGTAAACATGAGTTTATGGTCTCAATAGCTACTTTCAAGTCTTCTTCAATACAGCATGATGTTCATTTAGTAAATTATGGTCCCATTTAGAGTAAAATAGACCATAAAGTAGGGTATGCTTTTGGGCGAACTCAAGGCTTCAAAACGGCTGTCCACAAACCAATAGGTGACGTAACGGTGACTACGTCCACTTCTTATATACAGCCTATGGACTTGAAGCTACATTAGTCGCTACTACAACACATTCTCACTCCCAACTTGTCAAATACCACCGCTTGGTCAGTGCCACTGGGCATCGGAGACCGACGCACGGGGTACCCCTTTTGGACGGACCAGGGATGGCGTGTCAAGACACACTCGTTACATGCATAGTGTCCTTTTAAAATAAACTTCTGTTTTCACAGGAAGTTAGGTTCAGGCAACACAACCACTTAGTTGGCGTTAGGAAATGGTCATGGTTGACTTAGGAAATTGTCATGGTTGACGTTAACTTCACTGACTTGACTTACATGACTAGTGACTCACGGGACTCATGGAAACCAACGAGTCACGTGACTAACAACATATGTGACACAATAAGTCAAAGTTACTTTTAGTTTCACACGAACACTGGTCTCCTAGTCGAAAGTCAAGTTCAAATCTCAGACCGAACTGCCAGCGGTCTAGTTATGTTGCTGGTTATGTAGGCTGCATCAATTTTGATAGTTTGTTTTAAACTGTTCATTGTGTGTCCAACAATGTTATAGGAGTGCAATGCAAAATTGGTGGAGTAATCTTTTAAATTACCATGCTGCAAATTTTGGACAACACTGATTTTCATGAATAAGGGTCTCTGATCAAGTAGCCTACCCTGAATCACTTATGTTTGCTTATACAATAATCAGTTGAATATCTCTACGATTATTACTATTACTATTACTACGTATTATTATACGGGCTCCTGCAATGGTTTCCTCTGAGAAACTAGCAAAAGTGTAAAGTGTTGGGCGATTGGACGAATCTATCAGCGATTGGCTGAATACATTGCCGTTTTTTTTTTTTTTGGCAACATTTTATTTTGCTAATTTAATGGTCTGCCTTCGAAGAACGAGAGCCACTCGGTCGCTGCTCAGCGGGCAGAGAGATACAGTGGGGGAAGACAACGTGCAGAGTGGAAATAAGGGTTTATTTAGACCAAATCAGACCAGACCATTGTTGAGAAAACTAACAAAGACAGTTTTGATGAGTTTTATTCAGTTTCTGTTGAGTTTGAATGAAGTGTGTTTTACGATGCACTGCCGCCAGAACAGCTGATCTCCAAGCTGAAACTACGGCAGCAGAGAAGGGGGGGGACACATGCACGAATATATCGGCAATCGCCAGTTGTTGGGCTGACAATGGCCGGTTGGAAGATTTTAACATATCGCCCAACCCTAATCTGCTCCATGATGAGACATCACATCACATTTGACACGTTTGATGAAAGTATCGATTTCAAATGGCAACGCAGAAATGCAAACTTTTATAAAGAATCAGTAGTAGTCAACATCAAGTCAACATGGGTTTCAGGCTCTTTTTTTTAACACATAATTAAGTGGTGAAAATTGACTGAGCTCCATGCTGTGTACCAGTCATGGCCCTGCACTGCATTCCCACTCACACAAATTCACACCTGGCAGCTGCTCAATAGCACCGCAGTCTGCTACACTCTGCCTTTTGTTCATTTCCCTCCCCGGCCCATATTTTCTCCAGCTGGTGCAAAGATTCAAACTGGCAACTTTCCGCCCACACGCTCTCTTTTCTAACCTCAAGACCACCAGTGCCACCTGTGCAATATGCTTCCTGTTAAATCGTGTGGTAAAGGTGGATACGGGATGAAAAAAAGTGCAGGGATAAGCGCTTTGCTTGGAAGCACTCTGCATCATTAATTATAAGTGGAGGAATGATCAGGCCATTGGTTCCAATTTGTCTTCCTGGTTTTGAGATAATGAGCCTCTTTCTTTATGTTGCTCAATTCACTGGACAACACACACACACATAACTTCACACACAGCACGCTTGAACACACACATTCACACTAAATACACACACATACTGTACACACACATACACATGCTCACTCATGCCATATATTCACACACACGCCATTAAGTTAATTAACTAATACATCTTTTCAAGGTCTGGCCATATCTATCACAGTGGATATAAAGTTACTCACGGGAGACGACAGACAATGGCCTGAAACAACAAAGAGTTTTCAACAAACTTATCTTGTTTCTAAGGGGAGCAGAGGAGGAGGAGGAGACGGAGGGAGAAAATGAGAGGGAGGAAGGGGACCGAATCAGAGAGATAACACACACAAACTACCTGCCATAGACTATTATGTCTCTACTGGCAGTTGCACAGAGCAGTCCTGTGCCTATATCACAACTGGTTTATTGTAGTACACGGAGATAGCTCGGCACAATGCAATGGTACAGATGGTACATATGTGTGTGTGAATAAGATAGTGAGTGTGTGTGGGGAAGGAGGGTAACCTGGAGGTGTATTGGATCAATACACGAATGGAAACTGAAGAGGAGCTGGATAAATACAATCAATGACAATGTTTGCCATTAATTACCTCCACTGTGGCGGCCCGCCACAGCTTCTTTATGAACCGAAAATATTTTTACTACTGTCAATCCATTCAAATATTTAATCGCGATTAATCGCATGATTGTCCATAGTTAATCACGATTAATCTCACATTTTTTAATCTGTTCAAAATATACCTTAAATAAAGATTTGTAAAGTAACTAAGTGGGCAAATATGCTGCTTTATGCAAATGTATGTATATATTTATTATTAGAAATAAATTAACAACACAACACAATGACAAATATTGTCCAGAAACCCTCACAGGTACTGCATTTAGCATAAAAATATGCTCAAATTATAACATGGCAAACTCAAGCTTAACAGGCAACAACAGCTGTCAGTGTGCTGACTTGACTATGACTTGTCCCAAACTGCATGTGATTATCATAAAGAAGGCATGTCTGCAAAGAGGAGCCCATGGAACCCATTTTCATTCACATATCTTGAGGTCAGAGGTCAAGGGACCCCTTTGAAAATGACCATGACAGTTTGTTCTCACCAAAATTTAGCGAAAGTTTGGAGCGTTATTTAACCTCCTTCGCGACAAGCTAGTATGACATGGTTGGTACCAATGGATTCCTTAGGTTTTCTAATTTCATATGATGTCAGTATCTTCAATCTAGCTGAGCCCAACCTAAAAATTGCAAGTTGCGTTAATGCATTAAAGAAATTAGTGGCGTTAAAATGAATTTGCGCTACCGCTTTATTATCGCGTTAGTATAGCAAAATATAATAAGTAGACACACTGAATGGTTGAATTCACAATATTGCACATTGAACAGTTTAATTGATATTGCCCCTGAGTGAATTGTCCATTATGGTATGTGCGGCCTGCTGGGAGCAGTGTTGATGGTAAAGTGTGACAGCAGCAGGAAGGAAAATCTCCTTCACACAACGCAGGTGAAGCAGCCTGTCACTGAAGGAGCTGTTTATTTTTTTGACTTTGACTTTGATTCAAAACTTTATTAATTATTATTATTTTAAAAAAAATCATAGAAAGTCAGGCTGTGAGGGCTCTAGAGAGAGACAGAGAGAGAGACAAAACAAAACAAAAAAAAAAAAAAAAAACAAGAAAAAACAACATGAGGGAATGACCATAGCATCAACTTTGGAGGTGGGTGGGAGGGTGCAAGTGAGAAAACATATAGGGATGGTCGGTGTTGTTGTGGTTGTATATAAATTTGATAACTGTCTGTGTTTGGGTTTGGGGAGTTGTCATGGAGTTCTTTTGGGTTATTGAAGGAGGGTTAATTGGAGAGTGGAGAAGCTGTTTATATAGCCTGCATAAAACAAAATGGTAAGAATGCATGTGGCGAAGTGTAAGATGCGCTTTTTTGTAGTCCATCTTCATAACATGACCCACGTCATTAATATCTGCTTTCGCATTATAATTACGGAGCCTAGTGTAAGTGCAGCTGCATTCTCTTAATAGCGCGGTTGTCCTTTCCTAAGTCCTTATGAATTCAGATTCACATCATTCCTTGACCCCAAGGAAAAGTGGTTAGGAAAAGACATTAGGACGTCATTTTTTGACTTTTCGACTGCAGCCCTTGTGTCCACCCTGTGATTTGCCTGGCGACCTGTCCAGGGTGTACCCCGCCTCTTGCCAATGACAGCTGGGATTGGCTTCAGCCCCCCTGTAAAGGATAAGTGGTTTCAGAAAATGGATGTAAGTCAAAGATTGACACTGGTAATACAGAAGGTAAATGGTCATTTCAGTCTTCCATTACCGGTGGTAAATAGAGAAACCAAACCCAGTAGAGTGGTAAATGCAGTAGGGTCCAGAAACCAAAATGGGTTTCTTTTCAACCACTGAGGTAACTTTTTGGTATAGAAATAACAGTGAGTGGCTGGATGGTAAAGAGTCAAAGAGATGCCTGCGCTGACAACTTGCATAATGATATAATCATGTAAATATGAATATAAGGCATCTCTAAATTCAATGAAATCTTTATTCCAAATATGATTAAAACCAAATCTATGTGTCAGCCCTGTGATAGACTGGCGACCTGTCCAGGGTGTCCCCCGCCTTCGCCCAATGTCGGCTGGGATCGGCTCCAGCCCCCCCCCGCGACCCCTAACGGGATAAGCGGTTGAAGATGGATGGATGGATGGATTAAAACCAGAATGAGACTCCAGGATACAAGTCTCATCATGGACTTGCAATAATCTTGTCTCTGCTTAGACTGATGTTTACCAACTACTCGGGTTCTATAGCACACAAGCAACACAATGTGTGTGACTATGTTTGAATGTTGTGGATATTTCCGTTATATTGGACTTTTGTTTCTGTCTGGATGGATGGGTGGGATGGCAGGATCAGCTCTCTGCTCAGAGAGGCCCGGGCTCAAATCCCAGCCCAGCCAACCCTCTGGTATTGGGTGACGGTGGAAATGGAGGACCAGGGTTTGGTCCCCAAGCAAAGAGGACCAGTGGGCTAAGTGACTGCTACCAGGGCAGGAGCAGTCATATTGAAAAAGTTCAGGGGTTTACATTTTTTTTTATGTTTTAGAGGTAAAATGCATGGTGATCTGTTCAGCTTTAGGAGTGGTTAATGCAATTGTCTTTGTGGCATAGTGGAGGAGAAGCTGCTCCTGCCCAAAGAAGACCCGGGTTCAAAACCCGGTTTTGGCTGCACAGGTCCAAATAAAATCAAGGGGGCTTGTGCCTATGCGCACCCCAAAGAAAACAACACAGTGACATTTACACACATTTATAGAAAAACATAAAATCAAACAAGTGCAACAAAATCATAACATATATATACAAGGTAAAACCACGACAACGATCATAATAATTTATAAGAAAATTAATAAAAAAGTGCTGTATTATAAGCTGAAAACTGTCATGCCGATGGATCATGCACAAAATCCTATAGTCGGATGCATGTTCTCCTATGTGTACGCACAACCATAAGCCCACAAGAACATACATAAATAAGTACTTTAAATACACCATAAATATGATAATATAAATAACAAATTATGATGAAAGTGGTTATAATTTCACAATGATAAAAAGCATGCAAGTCAGGGGCTGGGGGTTTGGTGCTTTGCCTTGCTCAAGGGCGCCTCTGCAGTACCCAAGAGGCAAACTGGCATCTCTCCAGCTACCAGTTCACACTCAGTACTTGGTCCATGCGGGGACTTGAACCGGCGATCCTCCGGTTCCCAAGCCAGGTCCCTATGGACTGAGCTTCTGCCGCCCCCCACCCTGTCTTAGCATTCCAATGGGAAATTGTCCAGTGAGTTGGGTCTTTTCTATAATTTCTTCATGGTGGATAGCTTGTAACAATTTGAAGTATCTCTTCTCCAATTTGTTTTCTATTCCATGTCTAGGGGTGGGTGCTCTAATTTCATTGCCCAGAGCAACGCTATGCCCTTTATGTTGCCTATTTCTTTTGTGAGGCATAGCGTCTGAGAGTAAGGTCAAGGATTCGTTGGTCGAGTGGATCAGTAGATGAAACAATTTCACAGATTGACAAAAATACAAACAAGGTCAAGGTTGGGGTCAGGGTTGGGTGTTGGTTCAGGGTTAGGAAGGTCAGTCGGGTTTGGCTGTATGTTATGTGTGTGTGTATTGTGTACCGGGTTGGATTCAGATGTATTTATAAAATTAGTTGTGCACACCAATTATCGAAGATGAGTTTGGCTGTTGTGAGTTTCCAGTGGATGTTGTCCTGTTCTGTTATGAATGTGTCATCGGGGATTTCTGTGAGGAATGGAAAGAAAGTTGCTATGGTGTTATTTATAAATTTCAGATTGCTCTTTTATTTTGGGGTGAGGTTGGGAGAGAAATTTATGATCGGAAAGTATATGTCAGCATTGGGGAAGGAAACTGTTGCCTTTTTATACAGGGCTTTAAGTTGCTTGCAGAAGGTTTGCTTGGGGTCCTGGTCCTTGTTGTTGATGCCGATGGAGAGAATGACACTTTTTATGGTAGGATTTGGCAGTGTTTTTTCGTATGTTTTGACAAAATCGTAAATGGTTGCTCCAGGGTAACTGTCCAGTTGAATATCTGGGTTGCTTTGAGCTGGGATTTTGTTGATATTGGAGTCACCAGGCACCAGGACCAGCCTTCGTCCCCTGAACGACCAGTCCTGGAGCTTCCTATGTGGTTTGGCCATGTGGTAGGTGGGTTTGAATTTGTCTGGGAGGATGGGCGTGAGTTTTCTTGAGGGAGGAAGCGGGGAGGAGGAGGGTCCTGGGGTGCTATGGTCCAGGAGTGTAGGTGCGCTGGTTCCCGGAATGGCAGGGCCAGGAGATGTGACCCCAAATGAGTGCTGTGTGGAGGGTTCAGTTTGGGCTCTTGTGATGGCACTGTTGGCCTTTAGAGTCCCACTGATATGTACTCCTTCCTTTAGCTGATCAATTGGGGTCCGTCGCTCGGCCAGGCCAGTCCAGACACCAGCGACATCTGTATGACAGGCTGCTGCTGTCCTCCCTTGAGGCGGGACCTCTTCTAACAATTCAGTGTATTTCATTTTTTTCATGCTAATCTGTGATTGGCCAAAACACCTAAAATGATGCTCAAAGGGAGGACATCCTCCCTTGGGTCGTTACCAATCAACAACCAACAGAATACAAGATCGACATCGCATTGGTCCAATGATAATTTCCAAGTTTCATCTTCAATTCTCTACCACTGTATGTACAAGAGTGGGACGAACTAGCAGTAACGCAATAGACAAATACAGTAGCATTTTAGCAACAGTTAGCTTGTTGTAGCAGCCCTGAAGGACTGTAAACTAGCGGCGAGAATGGATTTGGACTGGGGGGGGGGGGGCTGCAGCAGGACGCCACTGGGGAGAGAATGGCGCAAGCCTCGGACCTCACTGCCTCAGCTGTCTGGGCTGGATTGACGGACCAGGACACCGGCGGCCTAACATGTGCTCTGTACTCCGCTCTCCCTGGACTGGATCCCGGAATTGGCGACGGACTGCTGTACGCGCTTCATGGCATGGAGGGTGTTCCCACTGTAATGTACTGGGTGCTGCGTCACCCCTCGTTGGACTGACAGGCTTCTAGTGACACAAACACACATGCGAGGTACATCCCCATCCAGAGACTGCAGTGATTGTTCATTAGAAATCTTGTAAGTCGTTCTTTTACTGCTTAATAAGAAAGTAGAGATAAGACCAGCCCAGCTGACTCCCCAGTAGGAAGAATGTGTTTCTCACCACATCTCCAAAATAATAACACAGCCATAACTGCCTATTTCAAAGAGATGTTGATATGTCATCATGGCATATTGGAATTGATTGGTAAATGATATATAGGCTACTGGAAGAAGGTTTGAATGCTTCCTCATAAATACCTAATAGTGAATGAAGTTAAGGAAGTGTCCTTCAAAAATATTAATAAATATTATCCTGTCAATCAATACATGCAGAAATTCAAAAAAGACATAAAGACCTTTGCAGATTTGTCATTGATCACATCTTTAAAGACATTATTATCGGAAAATGTGGTGTTTGGTTTCTTCAAAAACACCAAAACAATGTGTTCTCATAATAAATTTGATATGTTTTCTTTTAATCTTTTATTAATTCATAAGAAATTTAACTATGAATACCTTATTTTGTTGTTTTCTTGAAGGATGTTGAGCAACATGTGAAACCACTTTCTAATTTGATTCAGAAAAAGGCTACTAAGACACTCAATAAGCCTACACGTACTTTAGGTTTTAATATTTTGGTTTAGTGTGATATACCCCTGGCTCTTTTGTTATTGTTATACTGAATGTGAAATTTGTTATAAAGAAAGAAAGTAGAGATAAGTAGCCAACTATGAGTTGTCCTGGATATTTTCATTTTTCATCTTTTGTTATTTCAGCCAGGATAGTTTTGTGTTCCGAGCAGTGGAAGTGCTTCAACTGTGAGTCACCTAATATCATCTTTGGAGAAAATGAATGAGGCTTTCACTTGATTGATGGAACTTGTACAAGGTCTACGCAGCGATGTAATGGCTGACAGCATGTGTATTTATTGGATTTTTTCTGTTGGTGTAACAGAGTCTTTTCCTAGAGACTTTGCGATCGTGCCCCATTAGAGTATGATTATTCAACAGATATAGTAAGACAAGGGTCAAACTCTTTAAGCCTGCAGTCTTTTAAAAATCATTTTGAAAAGCCAAAAAGTTGCAGCAAAGGCGTCATGACCTTGCCTCCATTTCACACTGTTACTCTGGCTCGGGATTTAAAAGTTGATTTAATGGAGAGAAAGAGACTGAAAACATATTACAAGTGGAGCGAGTAAAGACTTTCACACACAAACGAATAATAGTCTTGTAAGGACTTGTGATCCTCGGTGTTACCCATTCATTCAACGCAGGTCAGCCTGCAGTGGAAATGATGGGATTAGATTCAGTAGCTTATCTTGCCATGAAAACGTAATTCTAAAGTACACTCTTAGACATCACACAATAGCCTTCCAATTTATCCGCCGCACGCAGAGATAAAATGTGTGGGTGTGCTTTACTGTAGTGAGCGGCAGATGATATCATTGAAATACAACATTATATTACAGAACCCTTCCACGCAAGCAGGCATTCAATCCAGAGAGCTCTAGGATATGAAATTAGGATGTAATATGATTAGGGAAGGATGTAATACAATGTGATTTAATTTGATGGAGTGGGCTCAAGCCAAAGAGAGAGAGAGAGGAGGTAGAGGAAAGGTCTTTATTCTTTTCTGTTGCATGATGGGATCAGGTTTTTCTATTAACGCTATAGCGATGACAGCTTTACAATGCGATCTGTTGGCACTCAAACTCAACTGAAGGCGGGAGATAAGAGCCTTCTACCTACTGCTTCGCCCCTGCCTGGATCGCTCTCACGCTCTCCCATTCTCGAAAAGATTTGAAAGTGGATTTGTGAGGAAGAGATAAGAAGACGAGCGAGCGCAGCCTCTTTTATTTCCTCTTATTCCTGGTGTCTCTCTCTCTCTCTGTCTCATCTTCCTCATTCTTATATTCCTACAATCTTAGACTCTTGCATTCAGTCAGCAACCTGCTGTGGTATCCCCTGCTCTAAGTCCTTTACTTTGACATTCAGCTGTCCTGGTTTCTGATCCTTAACAGGACTGGAAGACAGGAGATAAGAGGGACGGCATGTTTCCTGCTGCTAGATCCCAGATCATTCTCTTCACTGGATTTCCCTCCCTCTTGCTCTCTTTTGCTTTCCTATACAAAATTGGCTTAGAAGCTGAAGATAAGATGGACAGTGTAGCTCTGGGATCCCCACCAAACACTTTTAAGAAAAGTTTTACAGAGTTGACAGGTTGGCATAGCTATTTCATAAGAAATATATTTGAGGTATTTTAAAGAATTCTTGCAAGTATGCCCACAATTCAGTGCATTTCACTGTACTGGGTACATTACTGTGTACTTTAGGGATGGCAATGTTGGTCAGTCAGTCCACCACTTTGGTCCAGACTGAAATATCTCGACAACTATTGGGTTGCCATGAAATTACATACAGACTTTCATGATTCCCAGAGAATAAATCCTACTGACCTCTTGATCCCCTGACTTTTCCTCTAAAGCCACCAGCACAACCCGTTCTCACTTCAAACTCGTCAAAATTTTGATTGGTCAGTGCCCATCGGCATTGGAAACCAACGCACGGAAGTACCCTTTAGCGACAGTATGTGGTGAACCGGGCTTCCAACTAACTCCAATGTAAACCCACCTGCAACGTTATTCGACGGTCAGAGCAAGTGATAAAGTATTAATAGCTTGAGAGTCTGTTCAGGACGGACGGCAGGGGTGGCGGATGGGTCAAACAAACACAAGACTTTCAACCAGGAGACCGGTGTTCATGTCCCGTGTGAAACTAAAAGTAACGTTGACTTATTTGTCCCGTCAGTTGTTAGTCATATGACTCCTTGGTATGATCAGTCACAGGAGTCGCTAGTCACGTGAGTTGTTTGTCAGTGATGTCAACATCAACCACGACCGTTTCCTAACCCTACCTAAGTGGTTGTGTTGCCTTAACCTAATTTTCTGTGAAAACAGAAGTTTATTTTGAAAGGACATCATGCATGCAGGCTGGTCTCATACATTGTTCGTAGCTATACCTAAGAAAAGTAATGCACTGTAATGTGTGTATATCCCACGAAATGAATGTACGAAATGAATGTGTGTAATTCACGTAATCGTGAACCAGGAAATATAAAGAGCTGCAAACGCCGTGTAGGGAAGAGGTAGGGGTGGACGGGTGGGTCAAAAAACACCAGGCTTTTGGCGTTCGTGTCCCGTGTGAAACTACAAGTCAACGTTGAATTATTTGTCACATAAGTAACACCCCTACCAGAGTTATTTTAAGCAAAACCACAATATCTTCCTAAGCCTTATTTAGTAGTTCTGTTGCCTAATCCTAACCAAGTCGATCTTTTCCTAAGCCTAACTAAGTAGTTTTGTTGCCTAAACCTAGGGAAGTTGTTTCCTGTGAAGAAGGAAATTTATTTTGAAAAGACTGTATTCATCTAATGAGCGGAAAGTATGAGAATGCATTCATGCATGTAACACACCATCCCTGGTCCGTCCAAAAGTAACGCAAGAGGGGTACCATGTGCGTCGGTCTCCGTTGCAGAGGGGCACTGACCAAGCAGCAAGATTGGCAGAATTTTGAACAGACATTCACTGTACCCAGAGGAGGAATCCCAATGAATTTGTTGATCCCTGAAGAATTTCTGTGTTTGAGTGAAATGTCTCAACTACAATTGGATGGATTGCTATGAAATTTGGTACAGATATATAAATTTACTGATCAGTTGGCTTTTCATTTAAAGCTGAAGTAGGCGAGATTGGAGCAAATATGATTTTAAAAAGTTATTTTTATAAAACGGTCGATATATCGTGACAGTAGTACATGAAACAGGTAACCTGACAAAAATCATGTGCCTCTGTGTCCTCTGGTGCTCCTAACGGCATCTGCAAGATTTCACAGATCGGAGGAAAACAAGCAGTAAGAGCTGATCTGAGGTTTGCTGTCCATCTGCTGTCTATGAGAGGCGTCTGTCAATCACTCGCGAACTCCGACCAAACGGTCAAACTAGGCAGCGCTGATCAAATATGAATCAATATTATGTTACGTTAATGCCTATTTCTCGCCTCAGATGTTTTCAGAATCATCTTGTAGTGCACGGTTTAGCTGTAAAATGAGAAAGTTTGTGACGCCGCCACCATTCTGAAATCTGGTGAAGGAACGCCAACTTCCGGTCACTACCAGAGCACAGCCAATAGGAACGCTCTCTCAATGAAATGACCCGTGATTGGTCAAAGTCTCCCGTCACGGTCCAGATTTTTTAAAGCCTGAAAACAGAGCCATGATGAGGTGCAGAATGTCTAGTTTCTCTCAAAACACTTGAATTACAATATGCCGAAAGGTTATTATGGAATTTGTGCACAATGATGCCAAAAATATACTGCCTACTGCCACTTTAAAGCACATCATCAGGTTAACATTTCAATCTGTCCAACACTTTGGTTTATAACAAAAAGCTGTAAAACTAATGACATCCCATCAGTCTCAACTGTATTTTGTGTTTGTGCTAATTAGTAAATGTAGTAGTGTAAAAGTAGTTAGCATGCTAACAAGCTAAACTAAGGTCGTGAACATGCTTAACATTTTACAATGACACTGGCAGAAAACGAGGACCAAAGCGCAGTAAGCAGGAGACTGAGGCGGTTTCTCTCTTCAGGGTTATACTGAAGGTTTGAGGCAAGCAGGTATGTGCGTTTGTATGTTCACCCAAGGCTGGAACACATGATGCACAATGTGCTCTTTGTAGCTACAGTATATGAGTCACTGGCCAATTCTTTTACTGATGGATGTTCCCAACAAGGTCAGGGTGTACACAGTATTTCAATTGTCCATGTTGACACAGCTCATGTAACACTTTGAATTCAGTATCTACTCTATCAAACAATCACTTTCCAATGACCTACGAGATTGGAAGCAAGGCTGAATGGCAAACAAAGAGAGAGAAAAGTGTTCTTCCTCAGGCTACTCTGTGGACAATAACCTGTTTAAACCTGGCTGTGTTGTTTTTTTACTTGACATACTTCCAAGGACATTTGTCCAGAGGAGAGTGGGCTGTTTCTGAGATGTCACCTGTAGAAAACTTGTAAATAGTTTACTCTATGATAATACAATATTTAAAGGATAATTCTGGTTTATTATATAGAGTGCTACAGGAATGAGTCCTTAAACTTGGAAATGAGTTAGCATTTTAGCCCTTCTGGTTCCCTTTTAGTTAGATGCGTGAAATAAGGTCTGTGGTTAACACAAGCTGAGGAGATTTTAACGTTTTGTTCTACGATATAAGTACATCAATAATACCCACTCGTGAATTTTGAAGCCTTTATGTGTCTTAAAGAAGGCGGTTGCTAAAAAGTAGCTAAATGAGACTACTAAATGTCATCACGCCGACTCGTCCGCCTTTACAGCCTCGTTGTGTATACTCGCGCTCATGTGACTGTGGTGTAGTTCGTTTATAGCCTAACGTTAGCTTTTTACTTCTGACGAATGCATTCACGCTTCAAAAATCATAAAAGTGGTGTTAGTATTATAAACCTTTGTTTGCCACAGAGCTTATTTTCTGCAATAATCCAAAACCCAATCGAAAAATCCCATTGGTTTGATACTAACTTTCTGGTTGTCCTACAAAAATACGTCATCCCTCGATCACTCTATAACTTAGGTCATATTGTAGTTTGTAGCTGTTGTACTCACATCAAACAGGTTTCAAACCAATGTATTTGGAGGAGAAAACAAAGGCATGCGGTAAAATTACCCAAACGGACAAACTTACTGGTTAAACTTTGACATTCCATACATGCTGTAGTTATGTGCATACAGTTTTCCTGTGTACTATGACTGATATTTTTAATGTGCTCATTTTCGGTTTGAACAAATGAAGTGGTTTAGATACTCTGGCTGAACTGTTGACTTGTTCCAACAGTCCATTAAGCCGAAATCCCAATAGTCTGAAAAATGTCCCAACATCTCTTCATCAGTAGTACATAGCTAATTATTAGTACATAGCTAATTAGTTCATAGCTAATTAAAAGTACATAGCTAATTATTTTGCAAAATTACATCATCGGTCTCGATATTTTTTTCCTAACATGACGAAGGCATGAGTCGCCCGACACTACCTCTTATTGGCCTACCCTGATATTCTTAACCTAAACCCAACTAATCTCACTCCACCTTATCAACCCAACCAACAAAGGCATTCAAGGCAATGAGACTGGAAGGTCCGATGATGTCATTCTGTATAATAATTAGCCATGTGATTCTGTTTGTTGCACGGAGAGTGTTTATTTTTGGAGCAATGGACCGTTGGAACAATGGGCTGTCCCCAGAAAGGCTGGTGAGAGCAGTGGGACAGAACCAAAACAGCAAAGTTGCGGGCTGTAAAAACCAAAACAATGAGCTAACAGACTCTAAAAAGTAGAGCTGAGGGGAACTGAGGAGTTGGATGATAATTCTCTCTGGGAGCACAACTACAAGTGACACCTTTCACATACAAGTAATGTTTTATAAAATTGTTAATCCAAAAAAAAAGAATTGGAGCAGCTTTAATAAAAGGCAAAAATGAAGCAAATTCACATTCAAGCAATATAAATGATCAGAAAGCGTGAATTGTGTGACTTTTCTGATTACAATTTCATCACTGATCTGTGAGGAATTACAGTTTAAAGTAATCTGGAGCATCTGTAGCTCAAGTCATAGAGCGGATTGGCCATTGATCGTAGGGTTGGTGGCTTGAATCCTTGGTT